>OY756401.1:16604870-17226266 GCA_963576865.1 Anania hortulata
AAAGTTTAAATAAGCACTAAGTTTTTCTTTATTTTATTTTTGGTTTTGGACTTTGGTGTGTTTAGTAGTTCAGCAAACTTGTTCATCAAACGGCTCATCGAGGGTGTTATACATATTTGATACTGAAATATTGCTCAAAGAACCGAACTCTGATTTACTTTCATTCAAGGGCTTCAGAGGTATATCGTTATTATTACACGTGCTTTATTTGTATTTTATATGGTCATGTGGTGCTAGTATTACCACTTGTTTCAATATTTTGATCTTATTAATCCGTAAATCTATACAATCTTGTACTGTTTCTGCTGAACTAGATGGCAATAATTCTGCTAAATCATTTGAAATATTGCTGCTGGTACTAGGTATGTGAGGGTAGTTTGATAAATGAGAAATGGATCTACTCACATCTTCGTTTTTTCAACATGGAGGTGGTGTTACATTATTAAGTTCCTGATAAGTAAGTCCAGAACGGGGGCTAGTACGAATATATTCAGATGTGGCCGTTGGAAATCGTTGAAACACTTTTCAATACAGCGATCGCGATTTTGAAGAATGGTCTCATTTATTTGACACATCATTATCATCACTATTGGAAAATGACAGTTCTAAAATTCTACATGACCTTTTCCGGTTACTATCCATGATGACTAGAAAACGCAGTTGCACTCATCAAAAGTTGCCACAACACTAATTGATTTATATACAGGCTTCGTACGAGATTTTTACGAGATCCAATGAGACTCGTATCGCACTAAATGCAAATTTTACCATCTGGTCGCTACGAGACCTAAAAGACCTCGTACGTTTTGATTCATTTTTGACTCATAAAAATACTACAATTCCGGTACTTATGAATTGTGGGATAAGGCATCTCACTCTTACTAAAAAGGAACCTAAAGAAAATGATTTGACCCGAGTGGGATAGACATATAATTACACCTCCGCACTGAATCGAAAACTCTTACGAGATCTATTGAATTCATTGGATCTCGTAACGCAGTAAACGTGTTAAATATTAAAACATATTTGTATAAATAATTATATCGATAACTTAATAGTTTATATGAAATGTTAGTTCGATATACCGTTAATCTGTTAATCGAAACTAGTTTAAAACAATTTTTTTTATGAAAGTTTAATCGAAGTTATGAAAGGGCGATGATAAACTATTCGATGAATCATGAAAAATAGACATTAAAAATCTTGGAATAGTTTTATGTGAAATGAAATTCGATATCAAAAAAATCTGTATTTTGGTAGAGACCCAGCTGGCTGGCAGTGGATGGATGGAAAAAGCGGGAGATCGTGCTCTTTGGCGCTCTTTGAAGCTCTTTCCTCTTACGTCCAGCAGTGTACTAATAGGCTGTCATGATGATGATGATGATGATGATGACTATAGAACAAATATCGAAAATTAGCTGAAAAGCTGTTACAGGTTGTATGAGAGATATAATAGTAAATAAATAAAATAGGACCTTATTTATGAGGTAGCATTAGGAAGGTTAGTAGAAAGGAAACACTGAATGAGGCTGAATAAGTAGACATGCCATGGTAAGGACGCCGACTACAAACGGAGCTAAGAGCTTGAATGAACAATCTAGTATAATCTAATAATGAGATAGATGAATAATTCTTGCAAAGATCGAGTCCTTCATTTAACCAAACACCCTATACAAAACAACTAAACAACAGTTTCAGATACTCACGCATCATATACCCCAGCAAGAAAATAAACTTCATCCAGAAACCACACATTATACCCCAATTTGATATAATATGCTTCCATGATCTTCGCGTCCATATAACGGGGAATGCGGTAACCCCCCACATACACTAGGGTCTTTTTAGACCAGTCCATGTGGGGGTCTTTCGCCAGGAGACCGGTCTGATAGTAGTTGTACTTAGTCCCGTGGACTCTAATGTAAAGGTTTTTGAGTTCATTCTTTGGGATTGGTGGTGCAGTTTCGTTGGGACCTGGAAAAATATTATTTTAAATGAGAACTTGCACATTTTCATTTGTATATGGAGTATGATCAGTAAGGTTGATTATGTCTGACAGAGAAATATTATCGGCAATATTAATTTATTACAAAATGCATTTAACTAAACGAACCAATCATTACAGCCATGGAAGGGTAGACATATAATTAAGTATTTACATAGGTAAGTAATTTTTAACGGAAGGAAGTGTGAGTTTGCCAAAACAAACAATTGCAAAACAAACTTCCAATCAAAACAAATTTTAAGATTGAAATATATTAAACAGGCGTGTTGGTCATTTAAATACATTGTAAACATTGACTAAGACAAAAATGTACTTGTTCAAAGATAAAAATAAAAATGGATCAGGATATGGAGTGCCATGTTCTAATGTCCATCTACAGGGTAACATTGCAAAGGGGTGCCAAATCTTTAGTAACTTAATAAGAAAAAAACATTTTTTTTCACATTTAATTATTCCTATCCGCTGATAACGATTAAGTCGCTTCTCTAAATTGTTACCTAGATGGTATTTTAAATATTGCCACCCTGTATAAGGATGTCCTAGTTCTAAGTTAAGGTTAAAACAATAACTCAAACAACGTAACTTTATTTTCAGTAAAAATTTCATTTAATTTAATATGTTAATATTCCTAAGGTCTAATATGTTTTTATTTTATTTTATTTTTTAATTTGTATTTCAAAGGTCAAAATCAATTTTTTCTTTCTTTCTTTATTTCTTTTTTTCAGATACAGATTCATACGGTTTAGCAATAATATACTGTGGTTATATGCCGATGATTGAGGATGTGCTGTGGCGCAGTTTGGGAGCCTGGGATTCTTGAAATGAAATAAAAAAGTATTTCTTAGAAAGTGGTAGCACAAAGGAAGTACACCACATTCTGCCTTTAGTGGCGTATAAATATTCGTATTTATATTAGTTACTTCAACGATATTATATTAATTATTTTATATATTAAGGATGCATCACGATTATCTAGGGAAGCAACACGGGTCATTTCACCGAAAAGCCATGTGTACGAACTTCTGTGTCTGTCATCTATAGTAAGTATACATATATTTTGTCAATTGCATATTCAATGGTCAAATACAAACATTTTAGTTATATTATGAGAATTGCGAAGTTGTAAATTTTCATACTTGGACTATGTCTTCTCCCCGTAGACATAGTCCAAGGTTCATAATTCTCAGAAATGTTGTAAGATATTATACCTAATGAAATACAATGTCTGTAAGTTTTTCTCTTTTAAATAAAAACTTTTAAATAATTATTTAGTGCTCATGACTTAATTTGCATCTCAATATCTATATTTTGACTTAAAAACTACAGCTCGAGCGTTTACATTTTTCGAATTAAACTGAACTAACTCAAAAGTAATAAAAATTGTCTCATTTAGTAAAGGTTTATGGGGGAGAAGGTGTTACAGCCCGAAACAATATTTAAAAAAACTTCCAAGTGCGTGTCAGGTCACGCGCAGTGTAGGGTCCCGTATTAGCCCGTTACCAGAATATAGAACGATTACTCTTTAACCGTTCTACGAAACAAGCAACTACTTCATCTTAGTCACTTTAAAGAATTTATTCACATTGGACAACATCACATAAATTGCTCTGATCTATTTCAATAATTACTTATTATTATTAATTTTATTGTCTTGTAACATTACATTCCCCTATTTTCAGTCTTTTATCACACACTGACATTTATTAGATACTTTGATGCCACGTCTTACTGCAACTGGTACCGAGTCCGGTATGCTCGCCTCTCAGCTACGGAGGTCGTATTTGTTACAAAATTATCCGACACCCAAGTACAACGACTATTACTGCTAAACTAATAAAGTTATCTTAACCGCTATAATTTTTCTTTAAAGTTTATGAAATGCACTAGCATCATGAACTTTCTCAGATGTTTCAAGATAGCAGTTTAGCTTTTAGAGGAGGAGGCACGCACTACTGGAACAAAAAATTACACTATAGTTTACTATTTCGTAAATGGAACACTAACTCGAAAAATAGTATTAGCAACCCCTAAGTCATTTTATAAGACCTACTCAACGATATCCCACTCGATGGGGTAGACGACGAAACAAAATCATCCCCACTTCACATGTAGGGGAGCTACCCTAAAAAAATATATTTTTCAAAATTTTATTCTACCAATTTGTCGGCGTAATTGGTACCTACAAAATTACAGCTTTCTAGTGCCTACTAACAGTCTCTTAGCAAAACCTCGAACGAACAGACAGACAGGCGGATATGACGAAACTGCACATTGCACCTATTAATAAAGGTAGACTTTGTGTCATGTGGCATACTCTGCCAATCGATTGTTGGGCGAAACGGAAATATTAAAATAAACTTATAAATATCATATTACATATTTTTAGAAAACCGTATAAGTAATAAAGTGATAACTGATACAAAATTTGTTGAATACGCCTAAATTGGGCAGTTCCCGGTGAGCTTTCCTGTCCTGTGTTTCTTTTGTGTGATGTGCAATAAAGAAAAGAGTATTTATACTATAATAAAGAAAATATAGATAGCTATCTGAAACAATACTTTAGTGTTTGGTGATTTTGTGTATTACAGTAATATAGTTTTCACCCTCAATCAAAAGAAGAAGAGAAGAAATATTATCATATAATATGTATATTATAATGTATTATTAATGCTAATCATAATATTAACAAATTTACTAAATCAGGCTTTGACTTAGTTATACGAAGTAAACTTTACCGTCTCAATTAAATTAAACGTTATGCTGCAAAAAATATAACATTACTTATTCTTGAAGAATAGAGAGAAAAAAGGCCTCCCCCAATGACTTATCATCGGAGGGGATTGCCAATACTCGCCACGCTTGGCGGGCGGGTTGGCGAGCGCAGTTTTTTATAAGATTTCGCACAAAAACGCTGCTGCCCGTCTCGTGCTACAGGAATTAGTCGCCTCTTACGACACGCCTCCTGTTGGCGGTGGAGAAGTGTATTCTTCACGGCCGTCCCCACACGTCACAGAATAACTAAATAAATAATAAATAAAAGAATAGCGATAAATGACTAAAATTCCAAAAGTTCTTATGCTGACCTTGTATGGCGGAAGACTAAAATACCTACTAATTTTCAGTAACTTTATTTTGTTCAGGAAAATAATGTGATAGAATTTATTTATCGCCGCATCCTTAATAAGTTAAGGCTCCGTATGCGTTATGAAACTTACCGGCGGGCATTGGTCAGTCGAAGAAGGAGTCAACTACCTCAATCTTCTTACGCTTTCATCAATCTTCGACGACCTCCGTAGCCGAGAGGCGAGCATACCGGACTTGGTGTCGCTATCTCTGAGGTTCCGGGTTCGATTCCCGGTTGGGTTAATGTAGAAAAATAACTTTTCTATATTGCCTCGGGTCTGGGTGTTGTGGTACCGTCGTTGTTTCTGATTTCTGTAACACAAGTGCTTTGGTTACTTACCACAGGATCAGAACAATGTATGTGATGTTGTCCAATATTTATTTATTTATTAAAAAAAAAAAAAACTATACAGGGTTACATTGCAAAGGGGTGCTAAATCTTTAGGAGTGGCTCAGAATCAGTAACTTAATCAAACTATGCTAAAATAAAAATATTTTTGTTTACATTTAATTATTCCTATTCGTTGTTAAAAATCGTACGCGTGGATAATTTTACTAATTCATGAAAAAATTGCATCGTATATGCACTGCGTAAGGTCCTTGCTGGCTCGCCATACCTACGCCTCTGATAAATGACGGCTTTCGTAGTCTCTCTATTGACTTTATTTTCGGATATTTTAAAGTTTTTTTTTCGTATCATACGATTATTAAAAATAATAACGATTAAGACGTTCCTTTAGATTGTTCTCTAGATCTTATTTTTAAAATTTGGTACCCCTTTGCAATGTAACCCTGTAAATACAGGAAATGTGTCTATTTGTTAGGAAAAACTTCAATTTATTTACTTCTTTCAATAGTACGAGAAACAAAAATAAAATCTGCGCAACACTGCATAAAACAGCACTCTTTAGAAAAAACATACTAAGGATGGCACCGCGAATCTATAATAAGCTGCCACAAACTATAGGAAATAAGCAAAACAGGTTATCTTTTAAAAAAAACCCTTCACAGCTTTTTGAGTGACAAAGCATACTACTCAATCAACGAGTTCCTCCTGGATGGTTTCGTTGATTGACCTAAACTGTAGTTGTTTTGCAGAAACAATTATTAACAAATATTCTCAATTGTGATTATTCATTATAACAAATTCTCCCTTTTATTGACATTACAAGAAATATAGCAATTTTGACGTTAGTAATAACGAAATGATATTGACATTAATTAATTTATTGTAATAACGTATACTAAATATTATAAAAATGATAGAACTATTGACACTAATTGAGTAGCTAATTTTATTTGTATTGATAAAATATAAAGTTATTAACCTATTTCCTATATAATGTTGCATGCCTCTAAGGTAAGATGTAGCTAACCCAAAACTATTTTAAGACCTCTGTATGTACCTACATTCTGAAATAAAAATATTTGAATTTTAATTTTAAGTGAAGTAGTTGAAAGTAAAATTTGATAAGGTCATTTAAAAAAATCTTTAATTAATACCTAACTTTATGTTACATAATTCAATTTTACATCGCGCTGTTATTGAGTGGATATATAAAAAGTTCAAACGTGGTTCAATAGAAATGTGAAAATGTTTTTTATTTTATTTGGACAGCTGTCAGTTGAAAACGGTTCTCCCTAGGGTTGAAAAGTTTAACTTTCAACCCGCTCCTCAGGCAATTTCAGATCTACTTTCAGAGTATGAGTAATTTTTTTTTTTTGCTTTTTCTAAATTACAGACAGTACCCACAATAATGCGACCCATATTATTGTAAGATATAGACATTTATCTATTCATCCCGCGTAGGTAAGGATTCCATACTATGGTGCCCAGTGACCTTTACTTAAGTGTTATATTTGCAAAACAAACCAATTGTTGATAATGTCGTATATAATAAAATAAACATCTTACAAATATTTCATTAGTTTTACATTTATTAATTGTTAAAGTGAAAAATAACGTAAACAAAAAATTATATTCCAGCAATGCCTGCCAACACAACCAAACCGTAAATGTTTGTAGAAGGAGCGCCAGCTGTGGCTGAAACAGACAGCTTTAAAGACGAACGTCCTTCAGGTTGTCATTAGAGCAGCCCAGCTCTGTCAAACTAACGCCAGATGTAGGTAAGGTAAAGATCGCAAGAGCAAAACATCGCCGTAAACCTTCAGTATAGCCTTAATGTCAGTGTCAAGAAAAGAGTGTTAGTTTTTAAACTGAGCTTGCTTATTCGCACCGTTTAGTAAGTGATGACAACTAAGGTTGATTGGTGAAGCTCCGTGGACATATTTGCAGGTCAACGATAATAAACTGAAAACCACGCGGACAAAGTCGCGGGCAGCAGCTAGTTCTCTAAATATTATGAAACCGTTCGAGCTATCCGTCTATAGGAGGGCACAACGGAGGAAGAGGGCACTTCCGTTTCTTTTTCTACTAAGGTCTGAATATTGTGTGCGGTCGGGTTGTTAAAATAAATCTCTTCGGCGAAAACAGGATAATTCTGATCGAACTTCACTTGGTAAGTTCGTTTGATCATATAAAAACTACACCACCACCGAAGAAAGAAACAAAATAAAACATACTAAATTTTCTAAACATTAAAATAACTTACAGTTTCCAAAAAATCCTGCGGGATATCCTTCCAAAACCTTGTTACTGTACACTGCAGTTAAAACTCCAAACATACCGGCAAATACCAGTATTTGACAGCCGACATAGGTAAACGAAGACATTTTCGCTTTCGAAGAAACAAAAGAGGTTGCAATAAATGTTATAACTTTCTTAGTTTTTTTTTAATTGTTTAAAGTAAAAAAAATCTGCTGTCAAAAGTTTGCACACGTCCAATGCCAACTGCTGATAGTCACAATGCGCTTTTAAACTACGCCATACGGTGTTTAACTTGTGGCTTATTATGAATCACGAGATGACCCGCATCAGGGTCGTGCATTGGTTTCATACGGGGGTAGGCTAGGTACGTACACATTTTAAGTCAGTGAACAACGAAAGCCTAAACCTTAGTTCATAATGAGCGTTTAAATAAATGCTAGATACATTTATTTCTGGGTGTATCACTGGAATTAAATTTAATCCTGTATTTTGTTCACTTATATCTACGTCACAGTAAGGACCGCGTCTTAATGCTTTTTAAATATAAATTGTATTTGTCCACATCTCGCGGTATACGAAATGTAATTACTAAATAAAAAACAATAAAATTGACATGTTCACGCGTAAGAAGCGCCGTCTTGGTAATTAGATTGAAATAAGTTAATAAATTGGTGGATTTTGCTAAAGCAGGGGATGATTAGTTATGTAAAAAACTCAATAGATGGAGCTTTAAAAAATAAAATGATAAAAACCTTTGATTTTACCTTTACGATTTACAACTAAATTATTAAGAAAAAAAATATTTTTGCAAAATGGTGAATGGTGTCGTTGATTTATTTTACCCCAACAAATAACAAAACAATGAATGGAATTGAAACATGTCATTATTCTGATATCCGTAATGGCTATGTACGAAACATCTGTTGATAATGTCTTGTTTTTGCAACTAACACAAAATCCACATTTGATTATCTTCGGATTGGCGCGTAATTTGTTCAACCTAGAATTCGCATTAATACTTCACTTTGCAGTTTTTCTACTAAATAACACACAACCACACAACACTTAATCCCGAAAACTAAGATAGCACTCAAAAAAGGTGTAAAGATCAGTAATACTATAACCTGACTTATCAAAACTCGCGAGATGGCAGCCGCCGGCAGCAAACTATGAAAATAATGGAAAAAATTGCTGGCGCAAACTTTGTATCAAAACAATGTCCTGCATTACCTTTCAAGGAACTGTAACCTTTTTTCTCATTTTCAAACGTTTCTATAAATATAATTACGATTTTATTATTTTAAATATTCATTTCAATATCTTGCACTGTCAAGTTGTAATAAAATACGACATATTTAAAGTGCAAATGATCGAAGTAGGCGAGCCTATATCCGGTTATGCTGCTAATAAGGAATGTTCACTCCGTCCGATGGTCATGTATGAAAAGTGTGTAATCTTTAATTTAGGCGACTTTCATTTTTTTTAATGCAGTTTGTTCACATATAAGCAGCGAGCATCTAAGTGTGAGTGAATATTGAGTAAGTTTGCGTGAAACAGTAGGCGATCTCGCGGCAGCCTAACATTGCACAGGAACGGTCTAAGTTGCGCGCTTTAGTAAGGAATAAGTATGTAGTATGTAATAAGTATGTATGTAGGTAGACGACAAAATGTTTACAGAATATTTATTGTTTATTGTTGAATACGTAATTAATAATTATGTTTAGCTGTTCTGTCGGTTTTTATGAAGGTAAGCTCTGCATAACAGCCTATATGGGATGCACGCCCCTAACCCGCATATTCCCGTCTATTTTCGCAAAAAGTTGTACAAATGTACAGATCATTAGATGAGTAGGTAATGAAGGTATTTTGTTAGTAAACCCGCAAAACCTACTTATGTATTTTGTATTGGTTAAATATCTACAAACCTAGGTAAGAAGTTTGACGAATATGTACTAGCGCTACAAGATATTGGTAAGAAATGTAATTTTTACAACCTGGAAGACGAAATAAAAGAGAGATTGTTAAATGGAGTGTCAAACAACCAATTAAAATTTGGGTTACTAAAGAATTGTGACAAAGAACTGAATGAGATGATTAAATTAGCAAAGATGATGGAAGTGGCTTATATGGAAATTACACAGCATACCAATCTACCTAATGAAAATGAGTATAGGAAGCTCAAGGTACTGAGAATCAAATAACCCGTCATGTTTTTGTTGTAGAAAAGAAGGACATCTAAAAAGTTATTGCCGTTTGAAAGACAAATATTGCAGCGAGTGCAGGCAAAAAGGTCACATCTTTAAAGTTTGCCGTCGAAAGCAATTTGTGCCTACCAAGAACTTCGTACTAGAAGAAAATGGGGACCTTGTAGAAGTAGAAAATAAGGATGAAGAAAAGAAGCTGGAAGAAAGTGTGAGCATTGATAAATATGAAGATTTTGTTTTGTATTTGTATTTTGTATTTCTTGGGAAGTGATAAAATTGAACCAATGACGCTAGAGGTAAATGTTAACACTACCCTGTCATTTTAAAATGGATACAGGCGCTAATGTACTAACAATGTCTGAGAGCAAGGTGTTTAAATATTTTCCTGATAATCCAATCCAATAATCCAATAAAACCGTGTAACATTGTATTCAAAAATTTTTATCAAACCATGTCTTCGCCAATGGGCTAGTTTCCTAAAAAATCTAATTAGTCCGACAGATGGATTAACAGAAAATATTGGACACGTATTTTTTCTTTTCTCAATCAAACAAAAAATGATGAAGATATAGCCCGTTAAAGTTCTGCGTAACGTCACGCCTTGTGTCACTTTTTAGCAAGGCGTGACGTCACGTGCTCACTTTGATGCGCTTTATCTTCGTCATTTTTTGTTTGATTGACAAAAGACAAAATATGGGTCCAATATTTTTTGATAATCTATCTGACAGAAAAATTAAAAGTCCCTAAGATATTTACACATAATCAGATATTCTATTTAGAGGAAAAAAAAAAAAAAAAAAAAAAAAGCCTATAAATAAAATATCTGATTGAGCTCGCTGTCTTTGGGAAAGGTGCCCAAAAGGCTGGCCACGTTGCCACGCTGAATGGCTAAGCTAATGCGTTGGCCCAAGTATTGGCCAGCCTTAGTATCGTGGGATGTCTCAGCTAATCGCTTAGACATCTTACGGTAGAGTTTGTGGGCACTTGGTCCCCACGGGCCTAAAGTTTCAACCCCAAACGGTTCAAATATGTATGCCTGACTAAGACTTTCATACTTGCGCCGTTTGAGGAGCTCCGCAGAAGCTGCAGCTGAACCAGCCCTGTTGCCAGTCGAAGGAAGATGGGATGGCGCTAAAGTATCCACGCACGTGGCGTCCCACACTAAAGGCCTACCCATCTTCCAAGGAACGAGAGTCATGCCATCAGGACGTTTGCCATCGTCACGTACAAGGCCGCACGGTTCCAGAACGGCCGGAATACGTGCGCTGACGAGTGCCCGACGGATGACATCGTTTAAACTGGCATGACGGGGGATTCTACCGGCACTTCTGCAGCAAGAGAGACCGTGGTGAGCAAGCTGATCGACAGACTTTCCACAAGAACAGCGATGAGGAACGGAATTAAAAGCACCTAAGCGGAGGCTTACGGCCACTCTAAATGTAGTATTGTCCAACAACGTTCCCAGGGCAGGAGAAGGCAGAGATCTAAGCCAAAGACTCGATTCCCATTCAGCCACAGTCAAAAGACGAGCACGGTCTGCAGAGGTCGTTGTCGTTCGTAGTAGATTATCACGCACTACTCTGCAGAGGGGCTCGTCCCACAGCCGTTGAGCTGAACAGTTACGAGGAAGATCATCGGTGGCTAGAGTTCTCCAAGCGTCAATAGCCTCGGCTAAAAAGGGAATGTGGATGGAGTTACACTGGTGAGATTTACTAAGAATTTTGCAGATAAGGCCAAACGTGCGATGAGATGAAGATAAATAAGCTGGAAGACTGACACCGGAGGTGGATCTAATACCCAAACCTCCATGCCGAACAGGCAAAGAGGCCTGAGACCAGGTTTGGCCTTCTAACTTTATGTTTAAAGTTGATGAAATGGTTTTTTGAATGATAGTATCTAATTTAAAAAGCAATTCAGGGTGTTTCCAAAAATGTGATGAACGGAGCGCGTACATGAATTTTGGTACAAAGAGACAGTACCGAATGATGGTGTAGGCAATGTGACTATTAATTTTCAGTAAGCGATCAGAAAATGAGTTAAATTTAGTAATTTTTTCGTCTATATAAGCCGAAAATGATTCATCCAAGATTGGGGCGCCGAGAAGACGAAGAGAGGATTTATCTAAAATTTGAATGTTTGGTGCCAAACGCCTGGTCATGGTCATTGCAATTTTGAGGAACAAAAAGTTCACATTTTGTTAAATTTAGTTCCAAGCCACACGATTTAAATTCACGAATCAAAGTTTCTAAATCTTCTAAAACTAATGAAGGGTCACCACCAAGGGTTCCGTCGTCCAGGTACCAAACGTTTAATTTTGATTTTAGTTTTGTAATAATGTGGTGAATGGCCAGGCTAAAAATAGCTGGACCGAGAGGGTCGCCCTGTTGACACCCAACAGCGGAAGAGAGTATGTGATCCCTGTACATGAGTTTTGTAGGAGCACTGTAGCACTGCCACAAAAAGCTGTACAGAGAAGGCACCTCCCTTTGGGTCTCTGACAACAGGACGCCCCTATCGACAGAATTAAAAGCATTTTTGACATCTACTTTGAGTAGAATGTCATTAGGCCGAAAACTTAAAAAGGAGCGGACCGCATGGATGGCTGCTTCACAACCACCAGCAACTCCAAAACCAAGTTGTGTTGGCTGAAAAAGATCGCTGAGCGTACTAGACACCGCCCGACATCCGATTTTGGCTGCTAGGCGGCGGTACGTAGTACCCACAGCAATCGGTCTAATGCCTCCGCCTTTTTTTTTTAACGCGCAGAGATTAGCGCCGTATATTGTACCGATGATACTTTCACTAACCTGGCCGGAGAGCATTAGATTTATTAAACAAGTCAACACCTCAAGCAGGGCGACGCTGGCCTCACCGCCAGCATTCAAAAGGTCCTTGAGATGCTGTGCAGAGAGGCCGTCGAGGCCTGCAGCGGTACCGCTCCTAAATCCGTTGACTGCTTGGAGAACCTCGGTAGAAGTGGTCTGTAAATTTACTTGAGTGTTACTGGGAGAATCCGGAAGAGTGAGGTTCTCAGCTGGGCAAGGATGCTTGTCTTTGAGAGCTGAAAGTGTTTCTGTTGAGTCAAGAGCTAATGTGTCATCTGAAAAAAGGAGACGAGCTGCGCCTTTGATGTCTCCATCACTCACTTTTACTTCAATGTGATGGAATTGTGACTTGTTGCGTAAATTTTGAGTACAATTAGAATTTAGATTTAAATGTCTAGAGTTACAATTATTTTTAATTCGCGTGGTAAGAGATAGAGAGGAACGATTAGCATTATTTAAAGGATCTAGGTGTAAAATTCTGTATGGGAAGGTGAGCAGGTTTTCCCATGCCTGTTTGGTATTGAGATTGACTACAGATCTAATTTCTGTAGTCAATTTCTGGGCCACACAGACACGGGCACCGCGGGGAACTCTTTTAAGAATCGGGGTGCTATGCTTTAATTTAGAAATAAGTAGCCAAAATTGTTCAGAAGGCAAAAGTGGTGACTCAGCAACTGGGGACTGCGAAACATCGGCGTTTACTTGCAAAAGTCCAGAATTTTGGTGACAGCGACTTTCGTGAATTTTGAGCCCTCTCTGCCCTTTAAAGAAACGGGGTTGGACACATAAAGTACATCTTACAAAAGTAGTGCTCATTAATTAAAACATGAAACTACACTTAAAATTTAAAAATATAAACACTATAAACACAACTTTTAGAAATAAAGTAATCAATATCACTATTAAAGTCAACACGGTGAGTGACAGCAGCCATGGTAACCAACAGAATAAAAGACTACGATTGGCGGGCCCGTAGAAACGCCTCTGCTTCCAGTGGCGTTCGTGGCAACCGTCAAACAGACCAAAATCAGCTGATCAAAACACGATGATAGTTCACAGCAAATAAACAATAATTACTGACTCCCCACATGTGCAAAGACACCCAGAGCCAATACCAGCTGATAAAGAGGCACTTTGTGGGGTTCTCACAATAATTAGACAATTATTTAAAAATATTAATAATCGGAACAATTATCAATGTCATCTGTCAAATTTTTCTTCAATTATAAATAATTATTTATTATTAATTATTTCTTTTATTATCTTTTTTGACCCAGGAAACTAGCCTATTGGTATTATTGAGCCTATAACAATAATGCAAAAAATAACAAAGCAAAATATCAAAGGTTATTTATAGTAAAACCTGATATGGTTGGCAAAGACTGGTTACAGGCATTAACACTTTGCCTTTAAAAGTAGAAACAAATAAAACACTAAATATATGACAAAAGAAAACTATTCAAAAATTATAACAAAGCAGTTTCCTGATTTACCAGTAATGAATTAAACGATTTTGTGAAAGTGTTGTTATAAGACGAAGTTTAACACTACCACATTACCCTGCCACTAAAATGGTGCCGCGGTAAGGTTTGTTGATACTTTTAAAATTCAAATAACGAAAATATTGCAAAGTGGTATGTCATTAATTATGCAATTGACTTGTTCTTTTTGATCATCGCAACACATCAGATAAGACTAGAGGGATAAGCCCAGACAGGTTGCTTTTTAGTTAAAAATTAAAAAATAGATTAACTTACTATTTATTATGTCTGTAGCCTGATAAAATTAGCTTGGAACAAGAGAAGCAAGCAAACTGTCAAAGAGGATTAGATGAATAAATAATTATATAAAAAAAATTTGGTGGCTGAGAATGTCAGCGGGATCTATTTCTGATGGTGTTACGTTTATTGTTGAAGTAGATAATGTTAAATGGAAGAGACATGCAAACCAGTTGCTAATTAAATATAAATAAATAGCCTAATTAGTGATAGTTATATTTTGATTTTGTATTTATATAAGTATTTAAGTGGATATTATTTGGTTAGAAGTAGTAATTAATAATCTATCGTTTCCTTTAATTTGTTTTACTATTAGGCCTGAGGAGAGTGTGGCAACACAGATTTTGTCTCTGCCTTCTACTATATATTTAGCAATTAAATAAAAAAGTGCATAAAAAATATGAGGTGTATTAATTAATTACAAACCTTCATACAACATAAGAGTTACAAAAAGTGCCTAGTTACTTTAAAAGGGAAGGGTGTTCTAAAGGGTACCTGAATCAAATCCATGTATAATTAGACGACCTCCGGAGCCAATAGGCGAGCCTACCTGACTTGATGTCCTTATCACTGAGATCCTTGGTTCGATTCCCGGTCAGGCAATGTAGAAAAATAACTTTTCTATATTGCTTCGGGTCTAAATGTTGTGCTACCACCGTTGTTTCTGATTTCAGTAACACAAGTGCATTAGCTACTTACCAAAGGATCAGAGCAATGTATGTGATGTTTTCTAATCAAGATGTATTTAATATCATTGTGTCCAATATATATTTTTTTTTTTTTTCAAGTTTAGATTTTTTTCGTATTTTTCATCAAACCTTCCCTTACAAAGGGACGAGCTGATACTATTTGGCTGTAAAAATGTTGTAACTTGTATCCCAGTGTTAACAAAAACCGAAAAGCTATAAAAATCTTTGCTTGACAATATTTTTTGGAACACTGTATATACTGCTAAAAATAGGACCTAACAGTAGAAAAATACCTACTGTTCAACCTTCACGATAGGACCATCAGCAAAAACGTTAAACCTTCACGATAGGACCATCAGCAAAAACTTTTTTTTTAAAAGATTAAAAACAAAACAATTAGATTCTTTGTTTGCAGCACCACCTTACAAATTTGCAAAACTGTAAAGCGTCATCTATGGCGTATTTTTCAAACATCGTGTTTAAAGCATAACCTAACCTAACCTAACCTAAGATAGTGCTATTTAGTGGTTCAACCACTTTAACAGATGTTTTGTTTAAACTTAAATAGATGGCAGTAGAAGTTTTAATTTTTTTAAAAAACATATTGCCTGATTCAGTGAGTTATATAAGGACACGTGAATTATATGTATGGATATGAAAGTAATGCTTAGTTGTACTTACTCTTCATAAATTATTTATTTTATATTTAATTCATTTATGATATTTATGTTTTAATAGAAGCAAGACAATACATACATAATAACAAATAACCCTGTATAATGAAAGTCGAATATTTTCTTACATAGTAAGCATTTAATAGTATCTCTTGCTTGTCTGGTAGATTTGCATTTACAGCATTTGACAGACGTAGGTATGATTGTTAGTGTGCAAATCATTTTTCGATTCAAGGACCCTTTGCGTAATATTAAGTATTAAAATGCAAATATTTTTGTTAACAGACAAGTTCCCCTCCCTCCCCTCTTCATTGCCAGCAAAATGGTAACTTTAAGAAAAATAAAAAACACATTAATATTTTAAACAAAACACTTCCCCACTGCCAACAGGAGGCGTGTCGTAAGAAGCGAATAATCCCTGTAAGTAGCACAAGACGGGCAGCAGCGTCTGCGTGCAAAATCTTATAAAAAAAACTGCGCTTGCCAACCCGCCTGCCAAGCGTGGCGAGTATTGGCAATCCCCCCCGATGATAGGTCATTGGGGGAGGCCTATGTTCAGCAGTGAACTTCATGTGACTGAAATGATGATGATAATATTTAAAATAAAATGAAATCTGAAAACTATCACCGTTAGGTATAGGCTTTACAAGTTATCGAGTTAACTTGTAGAATGTACTCGGAGAAAAAAAAACTCGGATGATGTCGTTAATTATGTAAAGCAAATACCGCTTATGACAGGAAACTATGCAACCCTACATTGCGGGTAGCCCGCCTCGCACTTGACAAGTTTTTTAGTCTAACTAAATCCTAATAACAAAAAAAAATGTCTCCTTCATTGTCCACAAATTGCTCAGTCGTTGTAATGGAGTGTAGCGCCAAAAGGTTTTTCACTTGCTTGTATTTCGGTGTCCTTAAATCCTGCCCTCTTCCCCTTTATCATCATCATCATCATTTCAGCTAAGCCTAAAGGACTTCCCCTTAATCATTTAGAAAAGTTCACACATACACAGTACTTGTTGTTGCGTATTATGTGGCTAAGTTAAGAAAGTTAAGGTACGCTGTTATATCGAGTCATCATCATTGTAGGCATAAGATGTCCACTACAAAACATAGACCTCCCCCAGTGACTTCCAGTTTTCCCGGATGGAAGCGACCTGCATCCAGGGGTTTTCTGCAGGAATCGAACCCGAGACCTTCTGAATTCTAGGCAAATGCTGGAGGGACGATCTAACAAAATGTGGACGGATATTATTAAGTTTATCAGAAGCTCAAGTCTGTAGGCTGAAACTGTGATGAAGGTTCGAACTTCTTACCTAGGTTTGTAGATATTTAACCAATACAAAGTACATAAGTAGGTTTTGCGGGTTTACTAACAAAATACCTACATTACCTACTCATCTAATGATCTGTACATTTGTACAACTTCTCGCGAAAATTGACGATAGGACTATGCGGGTCATCTCGTGATTCATAATAAGCCACAAGTTAAACACCGTATGGCACAGTTAAAAAGCACATTGTGACTATCAGCAGTTGACATTGGACGTGTGCAAACTTTTGACAGCAGTTAACACAGTGACGAATTAAAAATTTAACTTTAAACAATTTAAAATAAACTAAGAAGGTTATAAATAAAATTCATTGCAACCTCTTTTGTTTCTTCGAAAGCGAAAATGTCTTCGTTTACCTATGTCGGCTGTCAAATACTGGTATTTGCCGGTATGTTTGGAGTTTTAACTGCAATGTACAGTAACAAGGTTTTGGAAGGATATCCCGCAGGACTTATGGGAGACTGTAAGTTATTTCAATGTTTAGAAAATTTTGTATGTTTTATTTTTGTTTCTTTATTCGGTGGTGGTGTAGTTTTTATATGATCAAACGAACTTACCAAGTGAAGTTCGATCAGAATTATCCTGTTTTTGCCGAAGAGATTTATTTTAATTAGATCACATGTAGTACGACAGCCCGACCGACCAGACACAATATTCAGACCTTAGTAGAAAAAGAAACGGAAGTGCCCTCTCCCTCCGTTGTGCCCTCCTATAGACGGATAACTCGAACGGTTTCATAATATTTAGAGAACTAGCTGCTGCCCGCGACTTTGTCCGCGTTGTTTTCAGTTTATTATCGTTGACCTGCGACTATGTCCACGGAGCTTCACCAATCAACCTTAGTTGTCATCACTTACTAAACGGTGCGAATAAGCAAGCTCAGTTTAAAAACTAACACTCTTTTCTTGACACTGACATTAAGGCTATACTGAAGGTTTACGGCGATGTTTTGCTCTTGCGATCTTTACCTTACCTACATCTGGCGTTAGTTTGACAGAGCTGGGCTGCTCTAATGACAACCTGAAGGACGTTCGTCTTTAAAGCTGTCTGTTTCAGCCACAGCTGGCGCTCCTACTACAAACATCTACGGTTTGGTTGTGTTGGCAGTCATTGCTGGAATATAATTTTTTGTTTACGTTATTTATCACTTTAACAAATAATAGATGTAAAACTGATGAAATATTTGTAAGATATTTATTGTATACGACATTATCAACAATTGGTTTGTTTTGCAAATATAACACTCAAGTAAAGGTCACTGGGCACCATAGTTTGGAATCCTTACCTACGCGGGATGAATAGATAAATGTCTATATCTTACAATAATATGGGTCGCATTATTGAGGGCACTGTCTGTATTGTCGAAAAAGCAAATAAAAAATTATTACTCATACTCGGAAAGTAGGTCTGAAATGGGGAATATGCATATTTTTGTATTTGGTCTTAAAATAAATAGTATTTAATTATAATTAATAAAACGTCAAGAATTTTCGAAAAATATTGATAAATACCTGACTTACAGCCCATTAAGGTCGTGTGTTAGACAAGGAGATCCGATATGTACCGTGACGTCACATTTCACGTCCGCCGTACATTTTTCATAGTAAAAGTTGTTTTAGAAAGAGATACGTTTACCTTAATTTCTAATTACTGTACGGTACGGTGTTACGGTTATTTTTACCTAAAATCAATTTTGTTTTACTATTAGCACTATGATTACATATATTTTCCTATAGATATAGTAAAAACAATATATTTTTTTCATGCATATTCCCTATCACCTGAGGAGCGGGTAGAAAGTTATACTTTTCAACCCTAGGGAGAATCGTTTTCAACTGACAGCTGTCAATTTTTTTGAAAACTAGTTCTATTTACACATTTCTATTGAACCACGTTTCAACTTTCTATATAGCCACTCAATAACAGCGCGATGTAAAATTGAATTATGTAACATAACTTGAACTTTGTTACCTAGCATTACAAAGCTCTGCAACCTCCTTTTGGCTGGTAAAGTCTTGAATAGTTTTGTCCCATACCTTTTTGGTGCGAGACTCTGTTCTTTTCGCAAAAAAGATGGCGGCATTCGCCCATCGCGATTGGCTCGACTTTCCGCCGTCTTGCATGATTCTTGGTCTCAAGCAACACTTCCTATTCGCTTTGGTGGTATCGGCATTCGCAAAATTTCAAGTGTCGCTCTCCCCGCCTTTCTTTCCTCCGTACACAGTTCTACTAATCTAGTCGAAAAAATATTAAATCATCGACTCGATCTTACTGAGGTAAGAGATGCTGAGATAGCTTGGCAAGAACTCTGTCCCAACGAGGGCATCCCAAAGGAACGTCACATTCAAAAACTCTGGGATGTCCCACTGGCTAGAGAGTCTTATAAATTTCTGGTCCAAAATTCCTTCAGTGACTGTTATCGCGCTAGGCTCTTAGCAATTTCTTGCAAAGAATCCGGCCACTGGCTTCATGCACTCCCATCAAAAAACCTTGGCACACTACTCGACAACGAATCATTTCGGGTGTGTGTGGGCTTGCGTATCGGGGCTCCAGTTTGCAAGCCACATCCGTGTCCCTGTGGCAAGGAGGTAGACAGATTCGGTCTTCATGGTCTCTGTTGTCAGCAAAGTGCTGGACGTCTCGCCCGACACGCTGCGCTCAATGACGCCATCAGAAGAGCTCTTGCCAGCATCAACGTTCCTTCCACGCTGGAACCTCGTGGGTTCTTATTTTCTACGCATCGTGTACCTGGTCGACGTCATCATTACTACCCTTGCCAACAACGAGGTCCCTACCAGGATAACCCCGAGTAGCGGCTTCACAATATCAAAATTATTTCGTTATTATTAACGTCAAAATTGCTATATTTTTTGTAATGTCAAAAAAAGGGAGAATTTGTCATAATTAATAATCGCAATTAAGTAAATTTGTTAATTGTTCCTGCAAAACAACTACAATTTATATTATATTATATCGTTGATATATATTATATCAACGATCCAGGAGGAACTCGTTGATTGAGTAGTATTCTTTGTCACTCAAAAAGCTGTGAAGGTTTTTTTTAAAAGATAACATGTTTTCCTTATTTCCTATAGTTTGTGGCAGCTTATCAAATTTATTCGCGGTGCCATACTTAATATGATTTTTTTGAAGAGTGCTGTTTTATGCAGCGTTGCGCAGATTTTATTTTTGTTTCTCATAATATTGAAAGAAGTAAATAAATTTTAGTTTTTCCTAACAAATAGACATATTTCCTGTATACAGGGTAACATTGCAAAGGGGTACCAAATTTAAAAAATAAGATTAGAGATTGAAACGATTAAGACGTTCCTTTATATTAACGTCTTAATCGTTATTACTTTTAAGAGACTAGGAAAGCCGCGCAGTCATTTATCAGAGGCGTAGGTACGGCGAGCCAACAAGGACCTTACGCAGTGCACAAACTCTGTCCTCAATATATATCCCCTACCTAAGAATGAATGTAAGAAGAAACTATCTACATGGCTTCTAGGACTTGACTGTAATGACACGGAAAAGCTAATTACTTCGATAAAATTATTATTAATTTGAACTGTTTTTGTTTTACCGTATTAACTTCAACTTTCCATATATTTGTCGCACTCACGGACACACACACACACGCATGCACGCACACACGCGCGCGCACACACACACACACACACACACACACACACACACAACTCCCACACACACACATTAAACACTCGCACACCACTTAGTCTTTATGTTAATTTTTAACTCCTATTGTATTCGTATTTGTTAAACATCATCTCAGAGATTCGATGTTAATACAGCTTCTCAGAGATTCGATGTGGTGAGAGCCTGATGACCTGTAACTCAGGTATCACTACCTAGCACGGGCATCAGTCTCGCACAAACTTTCACTTAAGTTACGAATGATATTGTACCTACTGTATCCTATACCTTTGGTGTTTGTGTTGAGAAAATAAACAAATTATATTATATTATATATATTACATACGGTGCAATTTTGTCATAAATAGGCTAGTTGACTCATATAAATATTGGACAACATCACATACATTGCCCTGATCTTGTGGTAAGTAGCCAAAGCACTTGTGTTACAGAAATCAGAAACAACGACGGTACCACAACACCCAGACCCGAGACAATATAGAAAAGTTATTTTTCTACATTGACCCGACCGGGAATCGAACCCGGAACCTCAGAGATAGCGAAACCAAGTCCGGTATGCTCGCCTCTCGGCTACGGAGGTCGTCAAATTTAATCAAACAAAGAATTATTACAAATAGTATTCGACTTTAGGAACCTAAATATATTGATTTCAATACTTAAAAGTAGAAGATGGCGGTAAAAATCAAATTTAATAAAATATTTTTTAATCTATAATTTGAAACTCTGAAAACGCCATCCGCCATGATCGCGACGTGAGTGACGTCACTCATATGGTAAACGATCGAATGTCATTCGAGTCTTAGATGTATTTTTGCATTCTGGAACGATACAGTAATGATAATTACTATATTTTTTGTGTAAACTATTAAATCGTGTTTGAATAATTCAGAGAGATTGTATTCGTAATGACGTCTAAGTTGTTTGTTTGTTTACTAGAGAGACTACGTCATAGCACAGATAATCTATAGACCAAAATGGCTGACAGCGTTTTCGTCTGTTTATGAAAATGTTATTTTAAAATAAAAGTTTTGTACTTTTCTAAGTCTTAAAAAATACAATCAATTTTTTTTTCGGTCTAATGGAACACATTAACAATTTAAGACCTATTTAAAAAAAGTGTCATCTAGCCTATTAGTAAAATTATCCACGCGTACGGTTTTAAACAGCGGATAGGAATAATTAAAAGTGTTTTTTATATTTTATTTTAGCATAGTTCGATTAAGTTACTGATTCTGAGCCACTCCTAAAGATTTGGCACCCCTTTGCAATGTAACCCTGTATAGATTGATGGAAGCGTAAGAAGATTGAGGTAGTTGATTCCTTCTTCGACTGACCAATGCCCGCCGGTAAGTTTGGTAACGCATACGGAGCCTTAACTTGTTAAGGATGCGCCGATAATTAAATTCTATCACATTAATTTCCTGAATAAAATAAAGTTACTGAAAATTAGTAGGTATTTTAATCTTACAAGGTCAGCATAAAAACTTTTTGGAATTGTTAAGTAATTTAATGTTAGATTTTTTTTGGAAAAGGTTGCCCGGTTGGTGAGTACAATGGAAGGCAATGCTCCTGCGAAGGCCAATTATTATTAATATTAAAAATTCGTAGTTATTGCAATGTGACGACAAATTCTTTTTACTTACACTAACACCTATCGAACTGAAGGCCAAAGTCGCGGCGGCAAATACCTATTACCAGTTTATTCGATGAAGTGGCCTTCTATGCCGCCCTATGCCTTCGATAAGACTAGGTATCTTGATAAGAACATTTTAAGAATACGGTTTTATCTTTTGATGATGACAACACTTTTTAGAATCTTATATATTTTCTCTGAGTTAATTTTAATGTTATATTTTTTGCCGCATAACATTTAATTTAATTGAGACGGTAAAGTTTACTTCGTATAATTAAGTCAAAGCCTGATTTAGTAAATTTGTTATTAATATGATTAGCATTAATAATACATTGATTATATTAAAATACTTCTTCTCTTCTTCTTATGATTAAGGCGCACTGGCCAATAGTCAAAAGCAACACAAGACAGCCTAAAAAGTAACATTTTTACGAAAAAAAAACCGACTTCAAAAAACTAAAACGCTAAAAATAATCTTAACACATAAGTACCTAATCAGTTACTTTTGGAGTCGGTGCAAACGAAAACATATAATCTCATCGACTGGCACCGACTCCTAAAGTAACTGATTAGGTACTTAAGTGTTCGATTATTTTAAGCGTTTTGGTTTTTTGAAATCGGTTTCGTAATCGGGGGGGGGGGGGGGGGGTAAAATAAACTAGTGTTTGCTCGTGGCTTCAGCGCGAGCGAGACAGGGGTGTTTTGTTTTTTCCTTTTTTTTTAAAAAAAAAAAAGGTAATCTATTTGTTTTTAATTATAATGGAATAAATGCAACAACAGCAAATTACATATATGAAACAGCACACAAAATATATTAAAGTCATCTTAACCTTAGCCTCAGAATTAGTAAAACCAAGTAGTTTTACTATTATTATTGGCACACACAGCGCCAATAAATCCATAATTAGTTCCTATTCAACAAAACTTCTAAAAGTAACGTAAAAGTAACATTTTATGTCATGTAACATGGCGGTAACATAAGAGGGTCAAAAGTAACGTACAATGTTACTGGCAACGCTGTTAAGGCAAAAACTATATTATATATACGAGTATATGTATCATTTATTTCAGGCATCAAATTCATTACAGTGTTAACATTATAATAAAAGGCTCATATAATAAATACCTTATAGACTAGCATATATACAATAATAAAAATAAAAATGATGCTATGTTATTGAGGCTTCGCTCTTGTAGTTTCAACCGGTAATCTTCCACGGAAGCGACGGTAGACCACACCCTTCGGCCAGAATTCCTCCTTCAGGAAGGTGTCCAGCTTGCTCGTCGGTACTAACACAACGAAAGCTTTAAAGCTCGCATTGTGTCTCGACTCCACGACTCGACTCTTAATTAATGACGAGTCTTGACCTTAATGTGATCTATGATGTCCTGCGACTTGGTGGTGTAGTGCAGGCGAGACAAGTACAGAGCCGTGGCTAGCGATGCAGCTCGTAACAGGAAGCTGGGCCCCGTAGCTATGGGTGCAGTACCGCAACGATTATGACTGACACGCCTTCGTCGTGTCTTCTTCTTTACCTCGATGAAATCATCTTCATCTCGGTGCTTGAGATCGGCCTCTGCTGGTTTAGGTGCTGTCAGCGTCGGCAGCATAGTGGCAGTAGGTCGCTTGCAAGCGACGACGTTCGCAAAATTTTAATTTGGTTTAATATTACTGTAATACACAAAGTGTCACCAAAGTATTGTTCAGAATGGTTAGATAGCTATCTAAATTTACTTTATTATACTATAAATACTCTTTTCTTTATTGCACATCACTCAAAAAAAACACAGGACAGGAAAACACACCGGGAACTGCCCAATTTAGGCGTATTCAACAAATTTTGTATCAGTCACCACTTTATTAAGTTTGGTAAAATATTTCCGTTACGCCCAACGATCGATTGGCAGAGTATGCCACATGACACAAATCTACCTTTATTAATAGTTGCAATGTGCAGTTTCGTCATGTCCGCCTGTCTGTCAGTTCGTTCGAGGTTTTGCAAGAGACTGTTAGTAGGTACTAGAAAGCTGTAATTTTGTAGGTACCAATTACGCCGACAAATTGGTAGAATAAAATTTTGAAAAATATATTTTTTAGGGTAGCTCACATGTATTGGTTTCAGATGGGGGTAGGCTGTAAGTGAAAATTGAGTAAGTTTGCGTGAAACAGTAGGCAATCTCGCGACAGCCTAACATTGGTTAAACTGCACAGTAACGATCTAAGTTGCGCGCTTTAGTAAGGAATAAGTACAGGTAGACGACAAAATAGTTACAGTATGTTTATTGTTGAATACGTAATTAATAATTATGGTCAGCTGTTCTATCGGTTCTTTATGAAGGTAGGCTCTGCATAATAGCCTATATGGGATGCACGCCCCTGCTCACATGTTAAGTGGGGATGATTATTTTTCGTCGTCTACCCCATCGAGTGGGATATCGTTGAATAGGTCTTATAAAATGACTTAGGGGTTGCTAATACTATTTTTCGATTTAGTGTTCCATTTACGAAATAGTAAACTTTATAGTGACATTTTTTGTTCCAGTAGTGCGTGCCTCCCTCTCTAAAAGCTACACTGCTGTCTTGAAACATCTGAGAAAGTTCATGATGCTAGTGCATTTCATAAACTTTAAAGAATTGAAAAATTATAGCGTTTAAGATAACTTTATTTGTTGTACTTGGGTGTCGGATAATTTTGTAACAAATACGACCTCCGTAGCTGAGAGGCGAGCATACCGGACTCGGTACCAGTTGCAGTAAGACGTGGCATCAAAGTATCTAATAAATGTCAGTGTTTGATAAAAGACTGAAAATAGGGGGACGTAATGTTACAAGACAATAAAATTAATAATAATAAGTAATTATTGAAATAGATCAGAGCAATGTATGTGATGTTGTCCAATGTGAATAAATTCTTTAAAGTGACTAAGATGAAGTAGTTGCTTGTTTCGTAGAACGGTTAAAGACTAATCGTTCTATATTCTGGTAACGGGCTAATACGGGACCCTACACTGCGCGTGACCCGACACGCACTTGGCAGTTTTTTTAATATTGTTTCGGGCTGTAACACCTTCTCCCCCCTAAACCTTTACTAAATGGGACAATTTTTATTACTTTTGAGTTAGTTTAGTTTAATTCGAAAAATATAAACGCTCGAGCTGTAGTTTTTAAGTCAAAATATAGATATTGAGATGCAAATGAAGTCATTAGCATCTAAATAACTATTTAAAAGTTTTTATTTAAAATAGATAAAAACGTACAGACATTGTATCTCATTAGGTATAATATCTTACAACATTTCTGAGAATTATGAACCTTGGACTATGTCTACGGGGAGAAGACATAGTCCAAGTATGAAAATTTACAATTTCGCAATTCTCATAATATAACTTAAATGTTTGTATTTGACCTTTGAATATGCAATTGAAAAAATAAATACTTACCATAGATGACAGACACAGAAGTTCGTACACGTGGCTTTTCGGTGAAATGACACGTGTTGCTTCCCAAGATAATCGTGATGCATCCTTAATATATAAAATAATTAATATAATATCGTTTCACTAATATAAATATTTCTACGCCACTAAAGGCAGAATGTGTTGTACTTTCTTTGTGCTACCACTTTCTAAGAAAGACTTTTTTATTTCATTTCAAAAATCCTAGGCTCCCAAACTGCACCACAGCACATCCTCAATCATCGGCATAATAACCTCAGTATAACATTGCTAAACCGTGAGAATCTGTATCTGAAAAAAAGAAATAAAGAAAGAAAGAAAAAATGATTATTTGTTACCTTTGAAATATAAATTAAAAAATAAAATAAAATAAAAATATATTAGACCTTACGAATATTAACACCCTTTTGCAATCTTACCCTGTAGATGGACATAAAAACATGGCTCTCCATATCCTTATCCATTTTTTATTTTTATTTACATACATTTAAGTACATTTTTGTCTTAGTCAATGTTAACAATGTATTTAAATGACCAACACGCCTTTTTAATATATTTCAATCTTAAAAATTGTTTTGGTTAGAAGTTTGTTTTGCAATTATTTGTTTTGGCAAATTCACACTGCCTTCCGTTAAAAATTACTTACCTATGTAAATATTTAATTGCAATTTTAAAGCGGCTGTATGGATTGGTTCGTTCAGTTAAATGCATATTGTTAAAAATAATATTGCCGGTAATATTTATCTGTCAGACATAATCAACCTTACTGATCATACTCGTACAACGAAAAAAGTGCAAGTTCTCATTTAAAACAATATTTTTCCAGGTTCCAACGAAACTGGACCACCGATCCCAAAGAATGAACTCAAAAACCTTTACATTAGAGTCCATGGGAATAAGTACAACTACTATCAGACCGGTCTCCTGGCGAAAGACCCCCACATGGACTGGTCTAAAAAGACCCTAGTGTATGTGGGGGGTTACCGCAGTCCCCGTTATATAGACGCAAGGATCGTGGAAACATATTATATCAAATTGGGGTATAATGTGTGGTTTCTGGATGAAGTTTATTTTCTTGCTGGGTTTTATACTGCGTGAGTATCTGAAAATGTTGTTTAGTTGTTTTGTATAGGGCGTTTGGTTGAATGAAGGACTCGATCTTTGCAAGAATTATTCATCTATCTCATTATTAGATTATACTAGATTGTTCATTCAAGCTCTTAGCTCCGTTTGTAGTCGGCGTCCTTACCATGGCATGTCTACTTATTCAGCCTCATTCAGTGTTTCCTTTCTACTAACCTTCCTAATGCTATCTCATAAATAAGGTCTCTCATACAACCTGTAACAGCTTTTCAGCTGATTTTTGATATTGGTTCCATGTTCATCATCATCATCATCATGACAGCCTATTAGTACACTGCTGGACGTAAGAGGAAAGAGCTCCAAAGAGCGCCAAAGAGCACGATCTCCCGCTTTTACCATCCATCCACTGCCAGCCAGCTGGGTATCTAGCAAAATACAGATTTTTTTGATATCGAATTTCATTTCACATAAAACTATTCCACGAATTTTAATTTCTATTTTTCATAATTCATAGAATAGTTTATCATCGCCCTTTCATAACATCGAATAAACTTTCATAAAAAAAATGTTTTAAACTAGTTTTGATTAACAGATTAACGGTACCTATATCGAAATAACATTTCATATAAACTATTAAGTTATCGATATAACTATTTTTACAAATATGTTTTAATACCTATATGTTTTAATAACGGAACACATTATATTTTTTCGTTTAACAACTTTCAATCGTAGAAACGTTTCATTGAACGATGAATTCGCGTGTTGACGATAAAAAAAATTGCGGTCAGTTCTTTAATAATACATTTTACATAACCTACAGTATAAATAATAATTGTAACGTTACGGCGTTCGCTGTTAATGTGCGTTGACAATATTAGTTAAAATGACGGTATGTAGGCATGCATCGTACAAGTATGTAAGCAGCGTGCAAGCAAGCATGCAGCGTGCCAGCAAGCATACATCGTGCAAGCCCGCATGCATCGTGCAAGCAAGCACGCAGCGTGCAAGCAAACATCACAAAGATGCAGCATGCAAACAAGCACGTAGCATGCATATCTCTAAGCTAAGGGTTTCCTCGTCTCCGAAGCTGCGGGAAGTACAACCTCTTCGCCCATACGAAACAAATCTCAGTCACCCACGCCAGCTTCTCCCTCCGCGCCTCCGGCTTTTAAATTACGCTCTAGGGGTAGGGCAAACAAGACTACGTGGATTGGGTCGACCGAGTCGATTTTAAATAGCATTCATTTTTAATTTATAAATAATAATATTTTCATTAAGTAATAGGTAGTGTTCGATTAGGTAGGTATCACGAACAAAAATGATTAAATACATGAAAATCGTATATTCGATGCACATTGACCTCGGTGAAATAAAACTTGATGATTCAAATATTTTGCAAACTGAAACTTACGTGGAGACAAAATTAGGGGTAAAAAAACATCGATCTAAAATTATTTCGATAAAATACATACAATGTGAAAAGAAATAACGATGGAGTGAATTTGTAGATTTATATAACTATTTGAGGAATAACTATTATGTATCCTCATTCTCGGAAGTGTTAAATATTGTATATAACCGTTAAAGTTAATTGCGATAATGTGATGTTTCCCAGCCATCTTCCTAAGGTCGACGGTCCATCGAGCTAGGGGTGTCCCACACTACGTTTGCCAAGTGTGGTCTTCACTCGAGAACCCGTTTACTCCACCTTTTTCCATGGTCCATGGTTTCATGGTCAAAGTTATTGTATTTAAGCATCACTTCCTCGAAGCATTTATTTATTTATTTATATTTGTTGCTTATCACTAACTACTTATTATGTCATTATTACCTTACTATACTATATGTATTATAAGTACTATTAATTCATACTTATTTCTTACGTTCTTTTTATTTCAGTGCAGCCAGGCTAGTCCGCCACGTCGGCGCTCATGTAGGTGAGATGATGGCAGAACTAACACAAGCTGGTCTGCTAGACCCAGCCAAAGTGGAGATGATAGGCATCAGCCTAGGAGGCCACACCATGAGCTACATTGCCAAGAAGTACCACCAGCTGACCGGCAAAAAGATCGGCAGACTCACCGGCCTAGACCCTTCTGGACCCTGCTTCAGAAACTCCGGCCCAGAAGATAGGCTGGACGAGTCGGACGCAGACTTCGTAGACGTTGTCCAAACCAATATAGACGGCATCGGCATGGCTGCTCCCGTAGGACATGTCAATTTCTACGTCAACGGAGGAGAATTCCAATTTGGAGATTTATATTTCTTACCTTGTAACATCCTGTGCAGTCATATTAAGGCATACTTTTACTGGATATCCGCATTGGAAAACCAGGATCATTTTATTGGGATAAAATGCGATTCGGTAGAGCAGGCTAGATTCAAGGATTGTTATGACAATGTACCTCAGGTCACTAATGTATTGGGTCCGAAGTCAGATAGGAAGAAGCCTGGCATTTATTATCTTTCGACAACTCACTCGTTTCCGTATTATTTGGGAAAGAAAGGGTTAAAGAAAGAATATGAAAGCAACAGATTGCTACTGAGGTCAGTTAAAGGTTAAATGAAGGTTCTTCGGAAATGTCAAAATTAAAGTGAAACACATAGTAATACATGCAATTTGAAAGATTATGTAAATTTGAATAACATATAAAATTATTTATTTATTATTGGTCTATACTTTTGCTTAAAAAAGATAGAAAATTTGCGGACTATGGAAATTACAAAAGAGACCACGGAAATTACTCGGCAAACAAAACTTGGCTAAATACCATGTAAGATATGATATTAAGCTCAAATAAAAGTGTTTAGTTATAGGTATAGGTAGGTTTTAGTTTATCGTAAATGCTGTGTATCGGAGGGTAGTATTTTGTGGCGGGTAGTAGTTTAAAAGGACAGTCTGGTAGTCTTAAGTTTTCGGTTCCGGCACGCGGTTCGGTCTGTCACCGTTTAATTAATTATATTGCTTTAGGCGGGTTTATTTTCTTAATATCAGTGATAAGAGATAAAGAGTGCTACGTTAACCATATATTATACAGGGTTACATTGCAAAGGGGTGCCAAATCTTCAGGAGTGGCTCAGAATCAGTAACTTAATCGAATTACGCAATGAACACCATTTTTTATAATTTAACTCATTCATGGTAAAATTGCACTGTACGTGCACTGCGTAAGGTCCTTGTAGGCTCGCCGTATCTACGCCTCTGATGACTGACCGCGCAGCTTTCGTAATCTCTCTATTGACTTTATTTTCGGATATCATACATTTTTTTTTCGTAACATACGATTATTAAAACTAATAACGATTAAAACGCTTCTTTATATGGTTCCGTAGGTCTTATTTTTTAAATTTGGCACCCCTTAGCAATGTAACCCTGTAACATCTTTATGTTTTTGGTGTGTAAATGAAAATTTTCATCAAGAAGATACAGTGCACGCCCCCCCCCCCCCCTCCTTCAAGGCACAGACAGACAGTAGAAATATGAATGAAATACAATGTTAATAATTAACTAATAACCTACCCACCCTACTCAGTATCAGCTAAGAACTCTACTCCCAAAATTAGTCTTTGGTTGAAATTAAGAACTATGTCTACCTGATCCAGGGTTCCTACTAATTTTGAGAAAGAGGTCAATCGTCGAATTAAACTTGTCTGGGCAGTGTTCGGAAAACTACAGAACAAACAAACGACAAACGTCTACAACCAGTGTTGACCAGTGTTACCTGTGGTAACATATTGTTTCCGTGCCATCTGTCATCACTGGTATGGTCTACACAGAGACTATCAGAATAACATCAACCGAACCTGTCAAAGATTCAAAGTCCTCTGAAATAACAAAGTCATCTGATTTGACTCGTAGTGTGACAGCGTACGCTACTAGGAATAGGCGTCACGAGACCTAAATTTTTTCATTTAAAAATGGCATCTTGCGTTGTAAAGAAGTGCAAAAATTGTTCTGAAAAGCAGAAACAAGGTGGATCAGTTTTATTTCACAGGTATATAATATTTAAAATTATCAATTTTTTTTTAAATTTATTTAAACTTTATTGCACAAGTAAGTACAATTGGCGGACTTAATGCTATACAACATTCTTGTTAACTACAGTTAGATTTTTATGTGTTGGTCTATCCCTACGGTGCCGCACGCACTCACACGCATGCATATTCCTTATAGTTAAAAGTTATTTTGCGAACCCCGTGAGTCGATAACGAGACGTTCTCCTGACACCTGTACAAGACTGACCGAGCGCTTTCTCCACGTGTTTCCTTTGGGAGCTCCCTATAGACTGTCGAAGTGTATTGTGCCCTGTGAAGTGTTAACCTGGACCCTGAAATTTGTACCGGCAAGTACCTAGATATAAGTGCTCAGACCTGACCCTTTTGACCACCCTTTTTTAAATCTGTATTAGCCCCACGTGTTAATCCACTGCCGATCTTTCAAACATTCTGGTAGCAGAGCGTAGTTTTTTGTTAGGACCCCTAAATTGATATATAAATTAAATGCTTATTTTAAGATTAATTTCCTCCCTTAGATTTGAATAAAAACGTCTCATTGTAGTACCTAACCTTGTAGTTAAACCCTATAAAATAAAATATTTACGTGTAGAATAATTTCATAAAACATTCCTAAATAATTATTCGTTTATAACGTAATTTACCTATCGAGTGCATCGAGTCGTGCGGCCGCATTGGAATGCTATTGTTCCCGCCCTTACCTATCACTGCATGTGCGAGTTGTTTACGAGTAACATAATTACCTACTGGCTGCATCTGTGCCGTCCCCTACTATTTGTTCCTTACGCATCCTATTGAAACCTATAGTGAGTTTAGTTACTTACATTGTTTGCCGTGATTTAAAGTGAATAAAATGTCTGATACTGAGGCTGCCAATGAGACTATTAGGGCCGTACTTTACACGGATACGGCAGAATATCGTGAAGCTATAGGCCAAGTCCGTTTTATCGGTGAATGGGTTAGTGATTCCCACCAAGTCCTTGAGACATTTTCCCCTACTCGAATGCGTGCTCGTCTTTCAGACCTTTCACTTATGTACGATAAGTTTACAGCCGCTTGTTCTAAGCTCCTAGGTAATCTCGATCCGACAATTTATGAACAAGAATGTGTGCACGTTAAGAACGAGATGCGCGTAGTAAGGGACAAAGTCGACGATTTAAAAATTAAATTCGAGGAAATACGTCCTCACCACCTTGAGACCTCCCGTGCCAGTACTCCCTTTAAAGATAACAAATCATTTAGTGTTGACACCCCAGCTAGTAAATTACCTGATCTACCTATACCCAAGTTTGATGGTCGTCCTGATAGTTGGATCAGTTTCATCGATCAGTTTGACAGTGTTGTGGATAACCAACCTAGCTTGACCCCTACCTTAAAATTACATTACCTAGTAGGTGCCTTGTCGGATGAACCCCGTCGACTGATCCAACACCTAAAAATTGAAGCAGGTAATTATACAATGGCCCGTGACCTTTTGAAACGTAGATATCATAACCTCCGTGTTTTAGCAGATACGCACATTGCACAAATAATGATGCTTCCTAATATAACACCTAAACTGGCCGGTTTACGCGTGACGTTCCTCAATCCACTTCTTTCGACTTATCGGTGCTTAGAGAGACTGGACCTGCCCGTTAAGCATTGGTCATACCTACTAGTGCATTTATGCCTTACTAAATTACCTTCAGAGTTAAAGTCGAGATTTGAACGTCGTTTCGGTGATGACCCTAATCGACTCCCTACCTTTGATCATCTTATTACTTTTCTTGAGGATGAATGTCGACATCACGACAATGTAGGTAGTGCCTCTGTCGTTGACACCACTACCCCTACCATGAGCTCACCGCGGTTTCCTAAATCTAACGCGCGTTCTCCGCCTCCTCCTAGAGCATTTGTAACGTTCGCGACCTCACCTAAATGTCACTTGTGTAATAGTACCTCCCATTACATACGCGAATGTCCCGAATTTGCCCGTCTTCCTACGCGTCAACGCGTCGTTGTGGTGAAAGAAGCTCGATTATGTTTTCGATGCCTAGATAAACATACCATATCTCAATGCAAGCGAGAATATCGTTGTCGTACGTGTCGTCGCTCGAGCCACCACACCTTATTGTGTTATGATGATGCCTCTCCCGTGAATTTTGATCGTGAGCGATCATATCAAGACCTTCCGCAACAAGCACCTTTGCGTCGTCTGACGGAGCGTGCTACTCCTCCGCGTACTCAATGGCAACGTTCTTCACCGCCTCGTGACACCCACAAATCATCACCGCCGCGTTCGGGCGGGCGATCCCCCCCTGTATCTAGCGGCGACCGTGATTTTCACCCACCTTCGCAAGGCCAGAGATCCCAGGATGCACGTTCATTCCGTCCTAAGTATAATGAATCCTCACGATCTTGACTAGACAGCCCGCCCAAAACCCCCGCTTCTATATGTGTACCACGCAATTCTCTTGTTCTTTTGCCTACTGCTCTGATTCATGTTAAAGGCTCATCTGGATATTATGTAGAAGCACGTGCCTTATATGACACTGGGGCTCAGGGCTGCCTTCTTACTACTGAGCTTGTAGTCGACCGAATGAACTTACCTATCACCCCTTCCCTAGTGCCTGTACGTGGCATAGGTAATGTTCAAGCGGTCCATTCCCATGGTACTGTACCTTTCTCATTTAAACCTGTAAATTCTACTTCCCCCGAGATATCGACTATCGCAATGGTTGTCGACGTGATTGCTGGTACTCTCCCTGAAGTAGATTTACCTAAAGGTGTTGTTTCCAGTACCAAAAACCTACTACTTGCTGATCCCTTGTTTTACAAGCCCGGTACTATTTGTGTACTCCTAGGAGCTGACGTCATTGGTCACCTCTTGAAACCCGAGTCGTTTGTGTTCCCTGATGGTCTAACTGCCATCTCGACTATTTTTGGTTATGTCCTGTCTGGTCCTATCTCGGGGTGTTTTTCTGATCTGGACCCACCTATGACTGGAGTTTCATTATCCCAAATTGTAGAGAAGTTTTGGAAAGTTGAAGAAGCCCCTCAATTACCTGTCCCTAACCCCTCAGACTTAGAGTGTGAAACCTTTTTCAAGACAACCATCACTCGTGAAAGCGATGGTCGATTTATGGCCAGACTCCCCTTTCTTAGTGATCGTCCTCCTCTTGGTGATTCTAAAACCAATGCCCTTCAACGATTTCGTAACCTTGAGAAGCGCTTGCAAGCTAATCCTGATTTTCGAGATAAATATATTTCCTTTATGCGCGAGTACCTCGACTTAAACCACATGTCTCTTTCCTCATATGATCCGACCCGTGAGCACTATTTTATACCTCACCATGGGGTTTTTAAGTCTGCTGGTGATAAAATACGTGTTGTGTTCGACGGAAGTAGCCCTACATCTAATAGAGTATCCTTGAATCAATGCTTACATACAGGCCCTAAACTTCAGCGAGATATTTCTCACATTCTCCTAAACTTCCGCAGACACGAGGTAGTGTTTGTGACAGACATACGTATGATGTTCCGTATGACTTGGGTACATCCTGAAGATAGAAGGTACCAGCTTATACTGTGGCGTGAGGATCCTTCTCATCCCCTCCTTACTTATGAACTTAACACCAATACGTATGGTCTTCGCTCCAGTCCTTTTATTGCGATTCGAGCCCTTCTTGAGCTCGCTGAACAAGAGAGATTTACCTTCCCTCGAGCAGCAGAGGTCCTTGATAGTGATGTATATGTTGACGACTGTCTGACTGGTGCGGATTCTATCGAGTCTGCTCGGACCTTGAAATCTGAGCTAGAAGGCATTATGGCATCTGGTGGGTATGGGCTTCGTAAGTGGATTAGTAATAGACCTGAGGTCCTAAATAACATGCCCTTAGACCATTTGCAACTCCCTCACTCATTTTCAGACCCAGACAATCCTCAGACTATTGCTGTTTTAGGTGTGCAATATAATCCTGTGAGTGACTCATTTACCTATAACTACTCCTGTGAATCCCGTGACTCAGTAGTTACTAAGCGTAAAATCTTATCCTTGATTGCCCGTATCTATGATCCCTGCGGTTGGATAGCTCCTGTCGTGTTTAAGGCCAAAGAATTTATACAGCGCCTATGGTTGTCTGGCCTTTCCTGGGATGAACCTTTAAATGAATCCCTGGCCTTAGAATGGACTATTTTTGTACAAGACCTAGCAAAGGTCAGTAGAGTAGATATCCCTCGTCATATTCTACCAAATGGTTCTTCCTCCTTGTCCCTTCATGGGTTCTGTGATGCCTCTGAGGTAGGCTTTGCTGCAGCTGTCTATTTACGTGCAGATCACCCTTCTGGAAATTGCTCCGTCCACCTTGTTATGGCCAAGTCAAAGGTTGCCCCTGTTCGGACCCGTTTAACAATTCCTAAGTTGGAATTGTTAGGAGCTACCCTCCTCTCTAAATTACTCCATCACGTCGCTCTTTGTCTGCAAAGATCGTCTGTGTTGACTTCAATCCATAGTTGGACGGATAGCAAAATCATCTTGTGTTGGTTAAAGACCCCTCCTCACCTTCTTCAGACTTTTGAGGCGAATCGTGTCTCCCAAATAAATAGTTCCCCGACATCTTGTGAATGGAGGCACGTCCCAGGCTACATGAATCCTTCTGACTGTGCATCAAGAGGCTTAACAGTCTCCCGGCTGGTCGACCACTCTCTTTGGTTTTCTCCCTTGTGGTTGGCTCAATCTCCTGATCAATGGCCCGTAAATGCGGATTCTACCCAAAATAGTGATCTCCCTGGACTACGTTGTTTGGTAGTCTCTGCTGATGTTCCTACCCCTGATCCCTCTTTCTTGTTGGAGCGGTATAGTTCCTTGAACAAGTTAATAAATGTAACTTGTTACCTTAGGCGGTTTTTATTTCCTAAGTCTTATTTATCTTACCTGAGCACTGAAGAACGTAGAGAGTCCCTGTGGTACCTAGTGAAAATTGTTCAATTTACCTCTTTTAATGATGAGTTGGATCGCTTACGACGAGGCGATACCATAACTAACTCCCTGAGGAAATTAAACTTGTTCTTAGATGACAAAGACCTTATTCGAGTTGGGGGTCGCTTGCGAAACTCCGATCTTCCTTACGATGCGCGTCATCCCCTTCTTTTACCTAAAAACGGGAATTTCGTGAATATACTGATCTCCCATTACCATCATGAGAATGCTCATGCCGGTGCTAATGCCCTACTTGCTATATTAAATCGAGAGTTCTGGATCCTGTCTGCCCGCAGAGCCATACAACGTGTTATTTTCAAATGTCTTTCCTGTTATCGACTCAAAACTGCTGTCTCTCAACCTATGATGGGCGACTTACCCAAGGATCGTGTTACTGCTGCTAGGCCATTTGATGGCGTTGGTACCGACTTTGCTGGACCCTTTTACACTAAAGTTCAGGCCTATAGAAATAAAAGGTTAGTGAAGAGTTACCTGTGTGTCTTCGTGTGTCTCTCCACTAAAGCTGTCCACCTAGAAGTCGTGTCGGATTTGACTACTGAGGCCTTCATTGCAGCCTTTTCACGCTTTGTCTCGCGTCGTGGTGTGCCTCGCCTAATCCGATCCGATTGCGGTCGAAACTATATCGGTGCAAATAATTACCTGAAAGAGCTAGAATCCTTCTTGTCCCAACACCAAGCGGCTATCGGTTCCGAGCTTTCCAAGCGTAATATAAATTGGATCTTCGATCCACCAGTATGTCCTCACTGGGGTGGCCTATTTGAGGCGGCCGTTAAATCCGCGAAATCACACCTGAAACGTGTTATCGGAGAAACTCCTTTAACATTTGAGGAATTAACCACAGTTTTTGTAAAAATTGAGGCGGTTTTAAACTCACGACCCCTGTGTCCAATTTCTCCGGATCCTAATGATGTCGAAGTATTAACACCCGGCCATTTCTTAGTTGGTCAACCCTTGACAGCTCTCCCTGAGTATCCTTATAAGGACGTTAAATTACATCGCCTTACGCGGTTTCAGTTGATCCAACAAATAACCCAACACTTTTGGACTCGTTGGCACCTTGAGTACCTGAATACTTTACAAGTAAGAAATAAGTGGACGACTTCTTGTAATCCTCCCCAGGTAGGTGAACTAATCCTTATTAAAGATGACAACCTTCCCCCTTTGCAGTGGCGTCGCGGACGCATAACCCATTTATATCCTGGACAAGACCAAGTGGTTCGTGTGGTCGATGTCAAAACTCCTACCGGAACCCTTAAGAGATCCTTGACGAAATTAGTTCGTCTTCCTATCCAGTGAGTTTCATTTATCATTGGTTCCCTTACCTTCTCGTAAACACTTTAACGTGTTTAGGGCGGGCGATATGTTAACTACAGTTAGATTTTTATGTGTTGGTCTATCCCTACGGTGCCGCACGCACTCACACGCATGCATATTCCTTATAGTTAAAAGTTATTTTGCGAACCCCGTGAGTCGATAACGAGACGTTCTCCTGACACCTGTACAAGACTGACCGAGCGCTTTCTCCACGTGTTTCCTTTGGGAGCTCCCTATAGACTGTCGAAGTGTATTGTGCCCTGTGAAGTGTTAACCTGGACCCTGAAATTTGTACCGGCAAGTACCTAGATATAAGTGCTCAGACCTGACCCTTTTGACCACCCTTTTTTAAATCTGTATTAGCCCCACGTGTTAATCCACTGCCGATCTTTCAAACAATTCTCTACCAGTCAACCTTGAGGTAATGCAGATAATGTAGTCAGTGGCGGAGTATAAAGTATCCGACATATTTTTTAAGACGAGTAAAATACATACACATACATATCAATTTAGACAATAATAAATACATACTATAAGACATACTATTTAATATATTAGGGAAGTCGATGATTATTAATCGAAAGTGTGAAAAAGAAGAGAAAGAAACATACAAAAAAGGAGTTGAGTAATAGTAGAATGGTCAGTTCTGAGAGGTGCCAAGATAATGCTCACGTAATGATTTTTTAAACAAAAATTTATGAGGGGGAATGAAGAGACTAAGATCGTGGGAAGATCGAAGATTGCGCGAAGTGGTGGAGTCTTGGTAAGTAAAACGTTGTTTCATGTAGTTTGGGGAGTGTGGGTCGTGTAAAATAGTGAAGAGAGTGCAAAGTATCCTCAGGTCTCGGCGCTGACGGATGGGCAACCATTTAAGCTGCGTGCGAAATGAGGAAATGTGGTCGTAGTTACGAAGCCCGAAGATTAAACGTATTGCATTGTTGAGGAGGCGGTCAAGCTTATCAAGATGGGCTTGGGAGAGGTTAGAGCAGCACACATCAGCGTAGTCAACCAGAGGCAGGACGAGAGCTTGAACCAGCAGGGTCTTCGTGTGGGGAGGAAGAAAGTTTTTAAATTTGTACAGAAAGCGCAAAGTTGCGGTGACTGTTCTGCTGACCTCGGCGATCTGCTTACTCCAGCAGAGAGTGCTATCCATTACCAACCCGAGATTTTTGACACTGTCACTTTAAGGGATGACTATATTATTAAACAGAATCGGGTTAATCGCCAATAAGTTTAATTTGGCCAACTGCCTTGAGCTACCTATTACTAGAGCTTGGCATTTCGTAGGATTTACTGAAATGCCAAATTGGCGAGACCATTCAGCTATATGGGCAAGATCGCTATTTAAGACTAAGATAGCGGAATTCAGGTTTTTCACGTTTGCCTGAGCATAGAGCTGGAGATCATCGGCATAAAGATGGTGAGAACACTTGAGATTGTGAGTAATATTATTGATGAAGACAGAAAAGAGGAGTGGTGACAGAATACCACCTTGAGGAACACCAGCCTCCAGGTCATTCCATTCAGAGAACTGGCGATCGGCACGGACAGACTGTTGGCGCCCATGAAGGTAGGAGTTAAACCATTTCAGTGACTCAGACGAGACCCGCAAGTGGGAAAGGATTGAAAGAAGAACATCATGGTTAACTGTATTAAACGCGTTGGAGAAGTCCGTCAGCACCAAGACAGTCACCCTAGATTCCTCTATTCCGTCTCGGATGTCTTCAGTGACCTTTAGCAGGGCAGTGGTTGTACTATGTCCGGGACGAAAGCCTGACTGGAATTCACTTATTAGGTTATTGTTGAGAACAAAACTAGAAAGCTGCTTGTGGACAGCGCCCTCTAGAACTTTCGACAGAAAAGGAAGTATTGAAATAGGGCGAAAGTGTTTCAGCTGACTGGGCTTTGGGACTTTAGGAAGTGGGAGTACGTAGGCTTTACGCCAGGTGTTTGGAAACACCCCAGAGCTTAGGGAGAAGTTTATAATATGGGTAATGGCTGAAAGAAATTGAGAGAGCACCATAGAGAGCATGGACCTACTTATATCGTCACAGCCCACAGGTTTGGATTTAATGGCAGTAATAAATTTGCGAATCTCGTCTCCCGACACCGGAGAAAAGAAGAACAATTCTATAGGAGGTCTAGGCAAAGATAATATAGATGAGATTGTAGAATTTTTTATATTGTTATGTAATATTGGAGTCGATGACGAGAAATGTGAATTGATTTCATTTAAAGAAAAAGGGTTACAATTTAAAGAAGAGGCAGTTTTTACTGTACCAAGAGATTTTAGAAATTTCCAAGTATCTGCTTGGGAAGAGCTTTGAATATAGGCGTGGATATAGCGACGTTTGGCTGCTCTAACCAACCCGTTGCAGCGACAAACAACGATCCCGTCTCAACATAGCCATCCGTACGTTGGTGGTAATCCAAGGGGCAGGGGGCCTCTTTACCTTAACCGATCGCATCGGTGCATGTGCATCAAACAGTTTTTAAATAATTGAATTTAATACAGAGACTTTATCGTCAACCGTAGGCGCAGCAAACACCGGGCACCAGTCGATGGCAGATGCGTCGGCTTTGAGCTTGTCGTGGTCTATCCTGGCGAAATTTCTTAATGTCACAAAAGTGGGTTTAGGCTTTGGCGGAATAATTTTATAACATAGGTAGATAAGGTCATGATGGGAGAAACCCGGTGCAAGTAACTGGCCGTGTTTCAATACGAGGTCAGCAGAGGAAGTGAGTATCAGATCAATCCAGGAGTCAGAGGTATCGAGATTATAATGTGTGGGTGAGAGTGGAAGTATAGCAAAATTTGCTGCATCGATTACTGAACGAAGCTTTAACGACTGGGGCGTAGATTTAACAAGATTGATGTTAAAATCACCCATGATTATGTCATGAGAATAGTCTGTACTAACAGACTCAAGTGCTGATTCAAGAGAGGAAAGAAAATTGACAGTTGGAGGACAGTAAATCACACCGAGAACAGCCCTGACCCCTCTCAGAACGACCTCTAAGAAAATAAATTCCATGGAATGGGAATATTGGGAGAGTGAAGTAACTAGAATTTTGTAGGGGATTTCACTACGTAAATAGATGGCAACACCACCGCCATCCTTACCAACCCGATCGTTTCGAATTAGTAGGAAACCGGGTAAGCTATAGCTGGTCGATGGTAAATTTGGTTTTAACCAGGTTTCTGATACAAGTATGGCATGAATATTATTGTCAGAAAAAGAATTAAGCAGTTCGTCGTAATGACTTGGGATGCTTTGTGCATTTATATGGCAAACATTGAAGCCACTGGTATTGTTGGAAATGGAATTAATTTGATTTGCAAAAGTATCGTGAGCGTTTTAGTCATTTAGACTGCTATTATATGTAGAAAAAAATGAGTTATTGGATTCGTGAGCAGAATAGAAAGAATCATCATCATCACTCATCATAATTAGACTTCCGGGGAATAAAATAGTTTAAACAAAATAAATACAAAAATATATACATATAAATGATAATAAATATAATATAAGATAAATAAAACAAAACTGCATTCGCCAGCCGGCCAACCGTTTACAATCAAGCAAAAGAGACAACATTAGACAATTTAAACCACTCAATGCGTGTTTCGGACCGAAGCGCTGTCAGTCTGTCTGTCACTGTCAGACTGTCACGTACGTTAAAAAAGACAGGTATATTTATTTTTGCTGTATAAACTGATTTATAAACGAAACAATATCGGGTAATAACAACACGAACAATAGTTAAAGCAAACAGTTCTTTTACAGATAAGCAAGATAAGGACAATATGTGATATGTATCGACCAAAAATGCTATTTAGCCCTTGTGGAACGTTTGATTTTAGTAGGGTCAGAGGTTTTGGCTCTATTATTACCGGGTTGTGTCTTCAACTTCGCGGGGGTAACAGTCGTTACCGTACCTGATGTCTTCTGGCTGCCACCCAGGTCCCCGGGATGAGAGGCAATGAGTGCGTCCAGCTCTGATGCACTAACAACACGACGGCGAGTGTTATCCGGCAGTTTGATGGATATGATGCCGTCAGTTGTCCAAACACTACGCATGCCGAAATGTTTCCGTGCAGCCACAAAGAGCGCCTGCCGAGAACGCGTCAGGAATTCGCTGAACACAACTGTTGATCCACGAAGCAGTGTTTTCTTGCGCCAAATCAGGGTTTTAAGATTAGCTTCGTTGAACTTGGCCAATATTGGACGGACATGGCCCTCCGATGAAATACCCAATCTATGGCAGGATACAATGTCAGTAGGTCCAATGTTCTTCAGTTGGAGTCGATCATGCAGGATATCTATCAGCTGACCCCTCACTTCGATATCAGGGGACTCTGGCACTCCGTTAATTACTAGAAACTTACGGCAGTGCCGAGTCTCAATAACATCAACACTCTTACAAAGTTCTGAGATCTGTTGGCGCAGCAGTCCGAGAACATTGCCAACCAGGTCCTTGAAGGCCGAGAAGTCCCTTCTTAGTATGCTGATGTTGTCCGATGAAGATGGTGAAGGTCCTTGGAGATGTGACTCAAACTCAGCCATGCGCTGCATTAAAGTGTTCTCCAACGAACGCTGTGTTTCAGTTATTTGCTCTAGGGTAGCCATAGTTTATGTAGTTTTTTTTTTTTTTTCTTCGAAATGATAAGAGTGCGCGCACGGGAGACCTTTGTCGCTGCGACGGTTTTGTCTCTCATATCAAGTCCTCTGATAAGTATGGAGGTGCGCGCACGTTGCGACGCGACAACTGGGAGACATTTTTGTTCGCCGACCAGCACGGGTGACAAAATTGTGTCTTTGTTTCTTTTTAATACTGGGTTTTACGGCTCTGGGTTCTAGACCTCACAAATAAAAATAATTAAACAACATTTAAATCCAAACACACAAATACTCAGTATCAGCTCAAATACAACTTTTTCTTAGACCATCGAAATTTCAAAATAAAAATCAATGTTTCATATTTAAATGAAAAACATCGGACAAAATTGTGTCTCTCCTCCAGTTTTGCCAGATTTACAAAGCAAGTTGCAGCAAGTCTTTCTTCAGCTGGGATAGATAATCTCATGTTCGTATTTTTGTATGTTAGTGCAGGCCCTAAAGTGCGAATTAATTCATCAAAACTTCTAATACTCATTCGAAAATATTGAAAAAATAATATTTGGATATTCTTGTAATTTAGAAAACATAGTGTACAACTTTCCACTTAATAGGCTGTCACTCCAAAGGAGGTGTACCCAGTATTCTTTTTGCTTTTTCTCCCTCCTGAGTCTCATAAGTTCACAGACATCGACCGTTTCTTCAAAATTAATATCGGCGAATGACTGGAAGCACGTATTCTACATACTTCTAGGCGAATGACGCTTCGAATTAAAAAGTCTCCTTCGTGCGCGCACCCCTCTTTGGAGACGCGACGCGACAGAGACAAAAACTTTTTTGTCCCAGCGACAAAAGTCTCCCGTGCGCGCACTCTCTAAATATCTCAATTTGACACACAAAACCTCAGTAAGGGCACACTGTTGCCACTATTACAGCAGCCCGAACTCTCCCCGCTCAATTAAATAGCTAATTTAAAATTGAAATTAATGTGATTCGTGGCTATTTTCAACCGACTTCAAAAAAGGAGGAGGTTCTCAATTCGACTGTATGTTTTTTTTTTTGTATGTTTGTTTGTTACGCGATTACTCCGCCAATTATGAATCGATTTTAATGATTCTTTTTTTGTTTGGTAGATCATACTTCAGAGGTGGTCCCATATAAATTTTATCGAAATTGATGTAGAACTTTTTGAGAAAATCAACAAATATATACCCAGATAATATTTTGGTGGTGGTTCTTGTTACCTATCTTCCTGACGACCTCCGTAGCCGAGAGGCGAGCATACCGGACTTGGTGTCGCTATCTCTGAGGTCCTGGGTTCGATTCCCGGTCGGGTCAATGTAAAAAAATAACTTTTCTATATTGTCTCGGGTCTGGGTGTTGTGGTACCGTCGTTGTTTCTGATTTCTGTAACACAAGTGCTTCAGCAACTTATCATAGGATCAGAGCAATGTGTGTGATGTTGTCTAATTTATTTATTATTTATTTATTATCTTCGACAAATATAAGCCTATTTTGATGATTTTTGTTTTATCGAATAGCTTATACTTCAAAGATGATATGATAAAAGTTTGCAAAATAAAAATCACCCCTAAGGGTAAGAAAATAGGGGATGAAATCGGTGTTCAGCAGTTAGATTAGGATTTATCACTAAAATAGATAAAATAGGTAAATTTTATAAAATAAAAAAAACCGACTTCAAAACACTAAAATGCTAAAAATAATCCTAACACTTAAGTACCTAATCACTTAATTTTGGAGTCGGTGCAAACAAAAACATTGAATCTCTCATCGGCTGGCACCGACTCCAAAATTAAGTGATTAGGTACTTAAGTGTTAGGATTATTTTTAGCATTTTAGTGTTTTGAAGTCGGTTTTATTTTTTTTTATAAAATTTATTTATTTATTACACGACTGCCCATAAAAATATTGTAATGTTTTCAGGATTAATTTATGTATGTGAGTTTATAGAAACATTACACCATTTTGTGAAACATTTATGAATATAAGAGGAACCCTTTAATTTCGTTTCTTAGCAGGATAGTCGATAGTCTTAAGTAATTTTTTTAATAATCAATTTTATTTGAGTCGATACCAGGCCTATGACACTTCGCGTATCGGTCGAGATAAATACCTACGCGACGCGCACCTTCGAAGAGGCTAAAATCAGTCGAGTGTCACGCGCGCGCGCTGTTACACGTTCTTATTATTCAAATTCGTTTTTTGTACGCGTTACACTTCCGACTTTATTCAGAGTTTATTCACTGTGAATAAGAAAATTAAAAGAAATCGAAAATATTGCGCAGCATTTGGGTTATATATTTTGCCACCGGGTCGCTCAGTAGCATTAGTAGCAGCGACGCGATGGCTCCGTTGTGATTGAACATACTAACGTCTCGATTTCCAGCAGACCTACCACAATATTATAATAAGTCCATAAACCACTTCTATAATATTTTAAGTCCTCATTAGGTAGGTACTTACTACGTTACGACATTTTTATACAGGGCTCTTTAACACTAATATTACGATCAGGGTGTTTTCATAAATTAATTGTATCGATATACCGGAATGGAAAGTAATATTTTCATTGAAATTATTACTAATTATCTACACGCTATTTCATGCGTAGGTAGGTATCGACCAAATTCACAAACACAAGTCGCAGTCGCAGCCCTTGCGAGAGAGCGGTAGCTGACAGGATAAAGTAAAAAGAGCTCTCACTTGTGGCGTTTTGGTGGATTATCGCTTGCAGTAACGCTTTGTAGGCTATTATAAAATGAGAGTACATTGCCCGGTGCAAGCTAATTTGCTCTTTGTTGCCGCACATTGAGAGTAGATAATCTATTTTAGCAAATGTCTTTAAGTGTCGCTTCTGCTATATTATTTATTCTGTGTCGATACTGCCGTACAGTCGGCCAAGAAAGTGGTCTATCATCCTTCTTGAGGTCTAAAAATTTTATTACCAAAGCTATTTTTTCTGTTTACGAACTAAAGTCACATGTAATTATATGAAATAATTAATAGGATAGTTAGAAGTAATGTAATCACAATATACTTCACAGTTTGACGTCTTTACTTGACGTCTTTATTATATTTTTTTTCAGTGCAAAATGAGGTTTTTCTCTGGTTTCGATGAAACTCAAGGCAATGAAACCAAAATAGGTTAGTCTTAAGTGTCATCCCAAAATTGCAAAAGTACGACAAGTTGTGTATCTGTGGCTGTATACAAGATAAGTGGCCAAATAATTTATGACCTAAACAAACTACGTGACTGCACATTTCATTGACTCCATTTAATTTAAGCAATTTAAATATGTGATAATATTAATTTCGTATTCCAATCGATATTATTAATTTATTAATCTAAGTATTTATTATAATTAATTTCACGCAACATGTTTATACCTACATTAATTAATCTAGTTAATATTTGCATGCTAGTAACCCTGGCAAGGCATGTGCACCGTTTTAATGTAACATCTTTATACCATGTTCTTACGCAAATAAAATATTATGATTATGATTATGAATAAAGAAATGTTATTATACAATTGTTTTTTTCATTGAACATAATATTATGAATATTGTTTGTTAGAAATAATACATAGTTTAATGCGTTAATAACAAAGATCAAACTCAAAGGTCAGTAACAAATAATACGTCATAATTGTGTATCTCTTAAATTGTTAAAAAGGTAATAACTCCATGAATTCAACCTTATCGCTATTTTACTTACATAATTATGATATTTAGCCAAAACTGGTAGACTACTTTCTTGGCCGACCGTACCACGAAAAACTAAAAAGACAAAATATGGGTCCAATATTATTTGATAATCTAACTGACGGATTAAATAGAATAATATTTTTTTAACCCAGGAAACTAGTCACCCTATTCACCCTATATTTTATTCGGTTAGTATCCTTTCAGCCCCCCTAGCATGAGCACCAAAACACGATATGATAAAGCAATATATCGCCACTAAAAAAAAATATGACAGATATAGCCGCCATGTTGAATTGCCGTGCCGGTGACGTCACATATTATGATCACTATTCCGATAAAAATCATAATGGTGGCTATATCTATCTTAATTTTACAGTTGGTGTCGATATATCGCTAAATCATATCGTGTTACACAAGAAAATGTTGTAATCCACTTCTAAGAAATCACATGACTTCGAATTCATTCTGTGTGAGATGTGATTTAAACAATGCTTATGTAAAAACTAGCCTTTATACATAGATTTTTTTAAACAGCGCAATTTTTGAGGTTCTTTTTTATAGTCACAAGGTTTTTAGAGTCCAAAATAAAATAAGTAAGTAAGTAGTATTTTTTATTTTCAAAGTTCCTAAAATCCATTAATTTATACAATTTCACTTTATTTGAAATTACAAGAAATGGTACTTTCCAATTCCATTTTACCCTACGATCGGGGTAAGCCATCTAATCAATGTAACATTACACACACATTAGTATTGGTGTACGTACACGGAGTTCACGAACATAGCGCGAACAACCTGGCTTCACTTGATTATTTTGACAGGTTCTGTCTATCTTTTTCTGATCGTCTCTGGGTCTACAGTCTACAGTCTGGCCTCTTTAACTCTTTTTTGTTGTACTTGGTTATGAGTATTTCTAAAATAAGTATTTTCATGAGTGGAAGTTTTCAATAAAAGTTTCAATCTATATAACCAAACAATTTTATTTGAGCTTAATATCATATCTTATATGGTGTTTAGTCAAGTTTTGTCTGCTGAGTAATTTCCGTGGTCTCTTTTGTAAATTCCATGGTCTGCAAAATTTCTATATTTTTTTTAGCAAAAGTATAGACCAGTACCTTTCGCATTTTATATGTTATTCAAATTTACATAATCTTTCAAATTGTATGTATTACTATGTGTTTCACTTTAATTTTGACATTTCCGAAGAACCTTCATTTAACCTTTAATTAACTTCAGTAGCAATCTGACGCTTTCATATTCTTTCCTTAACCCTTTCTTTCCCAAATAATACGGAAACGAGTGAGTTGTCGAAAGATAATAAATGCCAGGCTTCCTCCTATCTGACTTTAGACCCAATACATTAGTGACCTGAGGTACATTGGCATAACAATTCTTGAATCTAGCCTGCTGTACCGAATCGCATTTAATCCCAATAAAATCATCCTGGTTTTCCAATGCGGATATCCAGAAAAAAAAAGACTTAATATGACTGCAAATGACGTTACAAGGTATAGAATATATTTCTCCAAATTGGAATTCTCCTCCGTTGACGTAAAAATCTACATGTCCTATGGGAGCAGCCATGCCGTAGCCGTCTATATTGGTGTGGACAACATCTACGAAGTCTGCGTCCGACTCATCCAGCCTATCTTCTGGGCCTGAGTTTCTGAAGCAGGGTCCAGAAGGGTCTAGGCCGGTTAGTCTGCCAATTTTTCTGCCGGTCAGCTGGTAGTACTTCTTGGCTATGTAGCTCATGGTCTGGCCTCCTAGGCTGATGCCTACCATCTCCACTTTGGCTGGGTCTAGCAGACCAGCTTGTGTTAGTTCTGTCATCATCTCTCCTACATGAGCGCCGACGTGGCGGACTAGCCTGGCTACACTGAAATAAAAAGAACGTAAGAAATACGTTATATACATTAATAGTACTTATTTGTATTAGTAAGGTAATAATGACATAATAAGTAGTTAGTGATAAGCAACAAATATAAATAAATAAATAAATGCTTCAAGGAAGTGATGCTTAAATACAACAACTTCGACCATGGAACCATGGATCATGGAAAAAGGTGGAGTAAACGGGTTCTCGAGTGGAGACCACACTTGGCAAAAGTAGTGTGGGACGCCCCTAGCTCGATAGACCGACGACCTTTGGAAGATGTCTGGGAAACACATCACTTTATCGCAATTAACTTCAACAATTATCATTTCTCCTATAGCTATTCGCAGATTTTTTATACAATATTTAACACTTCCGAGAATGAGGATAGATCGCAATATCATTTCCTCGAATAGTTATAATCTAAAAATTCACTCCATCGTTATGTCTTTTCACATTTTATGTATTTTATCGAAAAAAATTTAGATCAATGTTTTTTTACTCATAATTTTGTCTCCAGGTAAGTTTCAGTTTGCAAAATATTCGAAACATCAAGTTTTATTTCACTGAGGTCAGTCTGCATCGAATATACGATTTTCATGTATTTAATCATTTTTGTTCGTGATACCTACCTAATCGTACACTACCTAGTACATAATTAAAACATAACTTAAAATGAATGCTATTACTTGAAGAGGCTGTACTTCCCGCAGCGCTGGAGACGAGGAAACCCTAGCTTAGAGATATGCATGCTACGTGCTTACTTGCATGCTGCATGTTTGTGATGTTTCTTGCACACTGCATGCTTGCTGGCACGCTGCATGCTTGCTTGCACGCTCATGCTTGCTTGCACGATGCATGCTTGCACGATGCATGCTTGCTTGCGCGATGCATGCATACTTGTACGATGCATGCCTATATACTGACATTTTAACTAAGATTGTCAACACACAATAACAGCGAATGCCATAACCTTACAATTATTATTTATTATTTTATACTGTAGATTATGTAAAATTTATTATTAAAGAACTGACCGCAACAGTTTTTATCGTCAATTCGTCGTTCAATAAAACGTTACTGCGATTGAAAGTTGTTAAACGAAAAAATATAATGTGTTTCGTTAAATATTAAAACATATTTGTATAAATAGTTATATCGATAACATAATAGGTCATATGAAACGTTAGTTATATATATACCGTCAATCTGGTAATTAAAACAACTTCGATACATTTTTTTATGAAAGTTTATTTGATGTTATGAAAGGGTGTTGATGAACTATTCGATGAATCAAGAAAAATAGACATTAAAATCGTGGAATAGTCTTATGTGAAATAAAATTCGATATCAAAAAAATCTGTATTTTGATAGAGACCCAGATGGTTTTAATAAAGAGTTATAATAGTAAATAAATAAAATAGAACCTTAATTATGAGGTAGCATTAGAAAGGTCAGTACAAAGGAAACACTGAATGAGTCTGAATAAGTGGACATGCCATTATAAGGATGCCCACTACAAACGGAGCTAAGCGCTTGAAGGAACAATATAGTATAATGTAATAATGAGATAGATGATCAGATACTCACGCATCATATACCCCAGCAAGAAAATAAACTTCATCCAGAAACCACACATTATACCCCAATTTGATATAATATGCTTCCATGATCCTCGCGTCTATATAACGGGGACTGCGGTAAGCCCCCACATACAGTAGGGTCTTTTTAGACCAGTCCATGTGGGGGTCTTTCGCCAGGAGACCGGTCTGATAGTAGTTGTACTTATTCCCGTGGACTCTAATGTAAAGGTTTTTGAGTTCATTCTTTGGGATCGGTGGTGCAGTTTCGTTGGGACCTGGAAAAATATTGTTTTCAATGAGAACTTGCACATTTTCAATTGTACGAGTATACGGGACCCTACACTGCGCGTGGCCCGACACGCACTTGGCCGTTTTTTTTTTAAATATTGTTTCGGGCTCTAACATTTTCCCCCCTAAACCTAAATGAGACAATTTTTATTACTTTTGAGTTAGTTCAGTTTAATTAGAAAAATTCAAACGCTCGAGCTGTAGTTTTTAAGTCAAAATATAGATATTGAGATGCAAATTAAGTCATTAGCATCTAAATAACTATTTAAAAGTTTTTATTTAAAAGAGATAAAAACGTACAGACATTGTATTGCATTAGGTATAATATCTTACAACATTTCTGAGTATTATGAACCTTGGACTATGTCTACGGGGAGAAACGCTTACGTTTTTTTGTAAAAAAAATTACAGCTTTGCAATTCTCATAACAAACCTAAAATGTTTTTATTTGACCTTTGAATATGCAATTGAAAAAAATTATACTATGACAGACACAGGAGTTCGTATAAATGGCTTTTCGGTGAAATGAATAATATCGTTTATCTAATACAGGGTTACATTGCAAAGGGGTGCCACATCTTCAGGAGTGGCTCAGAATGACTAACTTGATCTAACTATGCAAAAAGCAAAACATTTTTTTTTTTACATTTAATTATTCCTATCCGCTGTTAAAAATCAAAGGCGTGGATAATTTTACTAATTCATGAAAAAAATGCACTGTATGTGCACTGCGTAAGGTCCTTGTTGACTCACCGTACCTACGCCTCTGATAAATGACTGGCAATCTCTATTGACTTTATTTTCGCATATTTTAAAGTTTTTTTTTCGTAACATACGATTATTTTAAATATCAACGACTAGCTGACCCGGCGAACTTTGTACCGCCAATGACAGTTGAAAGTTGAAGGTACAACAGTTTGCGTTGGAAAAAAAATTTTGGTTTTAGTATTATTATTTATTTCTCGCCATTTTACCTTTCCTGAACTTTCACAAATATTTCAAGATCCAAATTACCCAAATCGGTCCAGCCGTTTCCGAGTTTTAGCGAGACAAACGAACAGCAATTCATTTATATATATATATATAGATTAAGACGTTTCTTTATATTGTTCTCTAGATCTTATTTTTAAAATTTGGTACCTCTTTGCAATGTAACCCTGTATACAGGAAATGTGTCTATTTGTTAGAAATATATTTACTTCTTTTAATAGTATGCAAAACAAAAATAAAATCTGCGCAACACTGCATAAAACAGCACTCTTCAGATAAAACATACTAAAGGGTTTTGCAGGAACAATTAAGAGGCCGTCCTAGAAATCGTCGTTTTTCCGTACATTTTGTTCTCTGATTGTAAAGACGTGAATGATAATTGAAACAAAATAACACGTGATTTTCAAAGATTAGTTCTTATTCTTGCATGTAGCGCGAATGGATTTTACATATCATTTTAAAACACAGGTAAATCACCAAAAGAACTACCCTGATATCAGAAAAATGACGTTCGAGTTATGTTTGAACATCGGTTTACAAGAGACTACAAGTTATCCTGACAATTCGATTTTAACATTTAATTGAAAATATGGTCTTCTTGCTCATAATTTAAGTTGAATACTTTTTTTACTTTCTTACAAAATATAGCAAAAAATGCTGAAATAACATAAAATTTTAGAAATTTCATTTATTTCAAATTAAATATCATTTATTTTTCTATCGTTATTTTCAGGTATACTTTTAAAATAATATAATTTTTATTTTATGTAAAAAACCAAAAATTATGGAGTAAACTTTAGTCAAAATCTATATATATATAACAAAGTCGGGTTAGTTACACCATTTACAAGTCAAGAACGGCTGGACCGATTTTTATGATCTTTGATTTGTTGAATTTGTGAAGGAAGGAGAGATAGCGATCTTATTTCCATGAGGTGCTGTATAAGCAGCACAAAAAGGTGCAGCCACCGGACCTCCCTCCGAACCAGGGACTAATACCACCGGTAAAGCCAGTTCGCTCTTCGCCGCATGAAGAACCGTAAAGCTGTCGGAGTCGATGGAGTCCCAATCGAAGCCTGGAAGGCGATAGGCCCTCTTAGTATGGACATCTTAACCTACCTTTACAACCGCATACTCTTAAGTGGGCTAATCCTCGGGATTAGCCCACTTGGAGAATGAGTATGAGTACCAATGGAGAATGAGTATTATTACTCCGGTCTTTAAAGGCAAGGGATCGGTGCAAGAGTGCGGCAACTACCGCGGTATAAAGGTCCCACACCATGAAGCTCCTTGAGCGGATTGTGGACTTCCGGATCCGACAGGAGTGTAATGTCTCAGAGTGTCAATATGGGTTTCATCCTAGCAACGGGACTATGGACCCTGTTTACGCCCTAAGGACCGTCATGGAGAGATACAGGACGAAGAACACGCCCTGCACTTGCTCTTTCTTGATCTGCAGAAGGCCTTCGACTGTGGCCCTCGAGTGGTGATCTGGTGGGCACTGAGATCCGAAGGGGTCCTCGAGGCATATATTGACATTATTCGGGACATGTACCGCAGCTCCGATTCTATGGTTCGGACCGCTGTTGGCGACACCAAACCATTCCCCATCACCGTCGGAGTACACCAGGGTTCCGTCCTCAGTCCGTTTCTGTTCAGTGATTAGACATTGTGTCAGACAGCATCAGAGAATCACATGAGCAGCCACCATGGCTGCTGATGTATGCTGACGATATCGCACTAATGGACGAGGACAGTGGCAGGCTGGTGAGATGGGTGAACGAGTGGAAGCAGTCGCTTGAGAGCGGTGGTCTGAAACTCAATGTGGCGAAGACCCAGTACCTGGCCTGTAACTCTACAGATCCAACGCCCATCCGCATAGGCGGAGATAAGGTCAAGCCAGACCAGACCAGCCACGGACCAGTTTAAATACCTTAGATCTGTACTTCACGACACACACGTACATCGATTGCGACGTCAAAGCACTCATTGCTGCTGCGTGGGCCAAATGGCGAGAGGTGACTGGTGTCATTTGTGACCCCAGAATGCCGGTTAAGCTTAAAGGACAGATCTATAAGTCCATCATTAGGCCTGTCCTTTTATATGGCAGCGAAGCGTGGCCGCTACTTGAGCGACGGTAGCCTTCGTGTCCGTGATATTGCAGACAAACTGCAGGAGATTCGTCTACGCTGGTACGGCCATATTTTGCGGAAACCGGCAAGCTACGTAAGAAACAAATGTCTGGCCATGCCGCCACCACCAGGTCCTAGCAAAAGGGGTAGACCCAAGAAATGCTGGCTTGACGTCGTGAGGGCTGACATGCGTACCAATGATCTCACAACTAGAGACGCTCAAGACCGCGCGAAGTGGAGGAGTAAATCAAGGAAAGCGGACCCTGGGCTTCAAAGCAATAGCTTTGGACGCAACCGGGATTGACCGTATAGATGAAGAAGAAGATTGATGACGCTTTATCCCGCATCATAGACGCACACAATCATAGAACTGTTTTTCAATTTTTCACTGAAAAAAGGTGCACGGCCTCTTAACAAATTTTCTCAATTTTGATTATTAATTATGACAAATTCTTCTTTTTCTTGACATTATAAAAAATATTGCAATTTTGACGTTAGTAATAACGAAATGATATTGACATTAATTAATACATTGTGATAACGTTTACTAAGTATTATAAAAATGATAGAACTATTGACACTAATTAAGTAGTTAATTTTACTTGAATTGATAAAATCTAATGTTATTAACCTATTTCCTATATAATGTTGCATGCCTATAAGGTAAGATGTAGCTGATCCAAAACTATTTTAAGACCTCTGTATGTACCTACATTCTTCAATAAAAATATTTTAATTTGAATTTTAAAAATGGTAAATATTTTGCCCAAATCTGTTATTTATGAAATAGTTGAAAGGAAAATTATGATGGTCATTTAAAAAAATATTTAATTAATATTTAACTTTATGTTAAATCACTAAATTTTACATCGCTTTTTTTTGAGTCGCTAAAAGTAGAAACCCGGTTCAATGGAAATGTGAAAATAGAACAAATGTTTTTTATAATTTGTCAGCTGTCAGCTGAAAACGATTGAAAGCTCCACAGGCAATTTCAGACCTACTTTCCGAGTATAAGTAATAATGTTTTTATGAGTAATACTTTCTTTTTCTGCTACGGTCTGAATATTGTGTGCGGGGTGGGTTGACGTAAAGGGGTACTGCATGACATCACATTGTGATCTAATTAAAATAAATCTCTTCGGCGAAAACAGGATAATTCTGATCGAACTTCATTTAAATAACTTACAGTTTCCCAAAAATCCTGCGGGATATCCTTCCAAAACCTTGTTACTGTACTTTGCAGTTAAAACTCCAAACATACTGGCAAATACCAGTATTTGACAGCCGACATACGTAAAAGAAGTCATTTTCGCTTTCGAAGAAACAAAAGAGGTTGATGATCTACTGATCTACTAAGAATGTTATAACCTTCTTAGTAGATTTTCAATTGTTTAAAGTTGAATTTTTAATTCGTTACTGTGTTAACTGCTGTCAAAAGTTTGCACAAGTCCAATGTCAACTGCTGATAGTCACAATGTGCTAGTTGTTGATGTTGTCCCTAGTGATACTCCTTTTAAACTACGCTATAACGGTATTTAACTTGTGGCTTATTATAGATGACCCGCATAGTCATAAGGTCTATTTTCGCGAGAAGTTGTACAAATGTACAGATCATTTAGATAAGTAGGTAATGTAAGTATTTTGTTGGTAAACCCACAAAACTTATGGATTTTGTATTGGTTATACCTAGTTTTGCCTTAAATACTGAAACAAAGAAAAAAAAATTCAATTGCAAATAACATCATGCATATGCAATAGCATCATGATGATGATGATGACGAAATAACGTTATTACTTTTACAGTCATCATCATCTATACGGTCAATCCCGGTTGCGTCCAAAGCCGTTGCTTTGGAGCCCAGGGTCCGCTTTCCTTGATTTGCTCCTCCACTTCGCGCGGTCTTGAGCGTCTCTAGTTGTGAGATCATTGGCACGCATGTCAGCCCTCACAACGTCAAGCCAGCATTTCTTGGGTCTACCCCTTTTGCCAGGACCTGGCGGTGGCGGCATGGCCAGACATTTGTTTCCTACGTAGCTTGCCGGTTTCCGCAAAACATGGCCGTACCAGCGTAGGCGACTCTCCTGCAGTTTGTCTGCAATATCACGGACACGGAGGCTACCGCGGATGCGCGAGTTCCTCACGCGGTCCTTACGCGTGACTCCGCACATCCACCGCAGCATATTCATCTCCGTGACACGCAGCTCCTGCTTGTGTCGCTCAAGTAGCGGCCATGCTTCGCTGCCATATAAAAGAACAGGCCTAATGATGGACTTATAGATCTGTCCTTTAAGCTTAACCGGCATTCTGGGGTCACAAATGACACCAGTCACCTCTCGCCATTCGGTCTAGTTAATAAAATAAAATAAATTATTTTATTTTATTAATACATAAATATAAAACAATTTAAAATATAAAAAGCTTATTCGAAGTGGTCTCCATTGGCTGCAATACAGTCCTTTAAACGTTGAGGCCAGTTATCAATAGAAGCACGCACTCTTTACATGGGAAAATTCTTCACTGCCAATAGCACGGATTGTTTTAGGGACTCCAAATTATCATGGCGTTTAGAGCAAGCCGTACTCTCTAAAGCTGACCATAAATCATAATTAGAGTTGTAAATTGACGGTCATATGCTATAAGCGTCCGTCATTTATGATAAATGCTCGGTCACATTGGACATTTATTGTCGCGATGGTCACATATATTTTTTAGTATAAACTATAAAAAAGAAGAAATCCTCTAAAGTAAGTCTTAAATGTTATGTATTTGACAATAGAAACATACAATAAAACATGTAATTTGATCTGGATTGAACAAAAACAAAAACTTGCGCGTGACGCTTTTTAGCTATTCGTGCAGAAAGATAAATTAATTTTAGAAATTTCATTTCGTTATAGATCATCACTACTAAAGCCTGTCTTTCTTATAATAATGCACTTATTTGGGACCAATTTTTTTTTTCATAGTTTGTCAATAGAATTGATTGTGATGTTAGTGACAATAAATGTCCAAAATGTCCGGTCACATTGAGAAAATGTCCAATTTGCTCGGTCATATTGGTCAGACATTTATAACGTGACGGACACTTTACAACTCTAATCATAATTCAGCGAATTAAGATTGGGACTAGACGACGGCCAGTCAGCTCTGATGAAGTCCGAGACATTCATTTTCAACCAAGACTGCGTAGACCGAGCTTATGACCCGGCGCCGAATCTTGCTGAAAGAACCATTCTTGGTTATTGAACATGGTGTTGTCAAGGGGTTACCTTCTCAAGAATGGTATCTTGATACGCTTGTGCCGATGTTTTAAAACCTTTTTCACAAAAGTATGACTCAGTCATTCCTTCATAGCTAATAAATACCCCACCAAAACCATCACTGAAATCCTACGTTGCACTCTGTCGACTAATTGGGAAGCTTTCATAGAGCTTTGAGCATAAATACAGTCATTTTGTTTGTTAAAATGTTGCTCAATTGTAAAAAAAAACTCACCCCAAAAAAATTTTTTTCTGTGACACCCTTTGGTTCAGTAGTTGTTTCAATTTTACCACCCTATTCTTTTTTAAATTATCAGTTAAGAAATGACCAGTATGTCTCTTATAGACTGCAAGTCCTAAGTCATATTTTAAAATACGCGACATGGTTCTAGGTGCTATTTTCATCTCCCGAGATAAAATATTTTGCTTTCGGACAGGATTTCTTCGAATTCTTTGCCTTGCTGCTTTGACCACCTTTTTCGTACGAACACTACGTGGATGGCTAGATCTTTTTCTGTCACAAACAGAGGAGGTCTCATTGTACCTATTAATAGCCCAGTACAAAAACATTTTACAAATACCAAGCGTATGGAGAGTTCTCAAAATTGCATTTGGCTCCATACCTACTTTGTGTAATCAATCAATCACAGCGATTCGGTTCTCTTTATCACTCCACTCCATTTTAACATCGCAAAATATAGTATAATGCATTGATTTAGTAATATATAAGTCAATGGTATAATGTATTAGCGCCAAAATGAGAAAACTCAATGAACAATAATATAAAATAGACAGATTCCAAATTCAAATGTAATATTTTGTATATTTTTAATTTTAACAGTATTTATGGCCAGACTAAGTATATCTAAAAGCCTAGGTAAGAAGTTTTAACCTTCATCATAGTTTCAGCCTACAGAAGCTACTGATAAACTTAATAATATCCGTCTACATTTTGATAGATTGTCCCTTCAGCATTAGACTAGAATTCAGAAGGCCTCGGGTTCGATTCCTGCAGGAAGCCCCTGGATGCAGGCCGCTTCCAACCGGGAAAACTGGAAGTCACTGGGGGAGGCCTATGTTTTGTAGTGGACATCTTATGAATAAAATGATGATGACTCGATATAACAGCGTAACTTAACCTTATTAACTTGGCCACATAATACGCAACAACAAGTACTGTGTGTGAACTTTTCTAAATGATCAAGGGGAAGAGTCCTTTGGCTGAAATGATGATGATGATAAAAAGGGAAGAGGGGATGATTAAAGGACGCCGAAAAACAGGCAAGTGAACAACCTTTTGGCGGTACACTCCATTACAACGACTGAGCAAGTTGTGGAGAATGTTCATCATCCGAGTTATTTTCATCCCCGGGTACATTGTACAAGTTAACTCGGTAACTTGTAAATCCTATACCTAACTGTGATAGTTTTCAGATTTCATTTTATTATTATCATCATCATTTCAGAGATATGAAGTCCACTACTGAAGATAGGCGTCCCCCAATGACCTATCATCGGGGGGATTGCCAATACTCGCCACGCCTTGCAGGCGGGTTGGCAAGTGCAGTTTTTTTATAAAATTTTGCACGCAGACTCTGCTGCCCTTCTTGTGCTAGTTACAGGAATTATTCGTTTCTTACGACACGCCTCCTGTTGGCAGTGGGGAAGTGTTTTGTTTAAAATATTAATGTGTTTTTTATTTTTCTTAAAGTAACCATTTTGCTGGCAATGAAGAGGGCGGGAGGGGAACTTGTCTGTTAACAAAAATATTTGCATTTTAATGCCTAATATTACGCAAATACGGGTCCTTGAATCGAAAAATGATTTGCACACTAACAATCATACCTACGTCTGTCATATGTTGTAAATGCAAATCTACCAGACAAGAAAGAGATACTATTAATTGCTTACTATGTAAGAAAATATTCGACTTTCATTATACAGGGTTATTTGTAAAACATTAACAACCTCCTAGGGGCTGATTCTGGTGCTCAAATACAACAACTTTTTCTATGGGACCAACATTGAAATCGCAAAAAAAAACCCTTACTAAGCCGCCACCAGTTGACATCAGTTTGTATGCAGAAGTGAAAATTTTCTTTTAGATTTCAATGTTGGTGCTATAGAAAAAGTTGTTGTATGTGAGCACCAGAATCAGCCCCTAGGAGGTTGTTGATGTTTTACAAATAACCCTGTATAAGGTTGTCAGAAAAGCTATATCGATTAATGCAATCAGACAAAAGAAAAGTCTGAAAATGCAGCAAGTGCTTTAGCAATCAAAAAGAAATTAAAGACAAGTCCACGTGCACGGATAAGATAAAAACGTAACACAAAGAAAGAAGGTGTCGGAATAATCAATTGAAAATACTTTCAATGAGTAAAGATTTCTCAACTATTAAAATATGTAAGATGCAAGAAATGAAAACAGAGATCAAGGGACTAAAAATAAATCTCTTAAGCACACAAAATAAACTGGAGAATACGATAATTGAAAACAATCAATACAAGAAAAAATAAAATAAAAAAATAAATTGAAGTTTTGAAAGGAATCTGTCAATCTCCTTTATTTAATAGTACTCTTAAGATAAAATAAGGGTTTCTTTAATATTATTATTAATGTATCTCTCCTACGGGAAATCACGGCACAAAGGTTGGTCCTGTTGGAAGGCGTTCGTGGGGATACAGATCCAACACGAAGAGGCCCCTTTGAGATACGATAATGAGTTGGGATTTGTACACTTAGCGGATACTATTTCTGCCTGTATTATTGAGAAGATACAGCCAAAGACAGCACCCGCTAGGTGCAAGGACTATTGCAGAAAAGTTGGAAACTATACCGGATCTATGGAAAGGAACTTGATGGACTGGTTGCCGGGATATTGATGAGACAACGGGACGCTTGCCATATCTAATGTATCATCTCGATATTCAGGGCAGACGGTGTCTCGCCGCTCACTATATGGGCCGCCCTATTATACTCTTTTAAAAATTCAAGAAAAAAAAAACAAAACGTATGAAGCGGCGGTACGAAGTTCGCCGGGACAGCTAGTATTTAGATAGATTAAAAAGGAATATAGTATAGATTAGGGCGCTGGGCATACGACAGAGCGGGGCGGTCTTTTTGACCCCGAAGCAATTAAGACCGCGCCTGCCCGCGCTGTGTACTCAACGCACACGACGGTCAGTTGACGACAACCATTCTAGTAGAGGGCGCGGCGCGAACTCAGCTAGCCGCACGCGCCGCCGTCTGCGTTAGGGCCGGCACTAGAGCATGCATTCCGGAATTCCGGAATTTCGTAACTCCGGAACTTCGGATAGTTTTTTTCCGATATTTCAACTCCAGAATTGAAGCTAGCTCCGATGTTAACATCGGAATACGATATTGGCTTATATATATATAATTTCTTAAATTTATATTTTTTAGTTTTCATAATGTTAAAGTTTTTAAAAGCTTTTACGCAACATGCAATTCTTGAACTAATGTTAGAAAAACCTTTTTGATACTCAACTAACCCAACGAATGATCTGAAATGATAAAGATGATGATGAAGTGAGGCAGTTGTATATCCTTAAAGCTTGCTTATCCGTACATAGATCTGCAGTCTCCTCGTATTGGTTTCCTCAGTGCTGAGGGTCCTGATTGCCTCGATGGACTGTTTCGAAATATCTGATGCCATCTGCTTCGGTCAATCGCAGAGTGCAGAGCATCATGAATGGTAGTGTCTAGGGTCTTCCGGATCGGTCTGTCCAACGCGTAGGGCTTCTCCCACTCGGTCTCTTGCCTTAGACTTTGCCAGTGACTATCAGTCTCCCAAGATTGTCACCGTCCTTTCTGGAAATGTGGCCGAAGTATTCCAAGATTATTCGAAAGCAGTTTGTGGATAGTTTCGATTTTATTTTAAGCTGCTATAAAATCGACACATTTGTACGATGTGCTGTCCAGTGTATATTAAGCATTTCCCGCCAGCACCACATCTCGAAAGCATCTATTCATGTCCGGTCAGCATTCTTTAAGGTCCATGTCTCAGCGCCATACAGGAATATGGAGAATATTAATGTGTGCACAAGTTTGGTCTTGATTTTTATGCTGATTGCTCTGTCTTTCCATATCTTTTTCAATTGCGCCCCAGGCACTTTTAACCATAGCTATTGTTCGTCGTATTTTATTTTTACACGAACCGTTGTTGCAGATTTTAGAGCCCAGGTATATAAAGTTGTAATTTTTTTTAGATTTAGCGTCCCAGTGAGTTATGATTTTCCTGCGTGATCTTTAGTCATAACCTTGGTTTGCAGTACTGAATGACAAATATAGGGTCCTTATTACGCGACGTATTATTAAGTTAACTCTGTCCTCTGTAAAGACAAGCTTGCCAGGCAGTTTTTCCAATATTGTTAGGTCGCTACCTACAATGTAGTGACCTGCACGTCCAGGTGCGGTCCTAAGTCCTCCTCCTTAAATGAGGCGAAGAATATAGTAGTACAGCTACTATTCACGTATGATTACGTACAGACGGAATCATAATCATCATCATTAGCCCACAATATTGTCCCGAAGCAGTGGTAGAGTAAAAAATATATTGGGACGTGTAAAAGAGCTTAATTTAGACCTATTTACAGAAATAAATTGGTTTTATTGGTTTTATTCAGCCTTTGGAAGTTTACTGTTGGACACCTAGGCCTCACCTATAAAGAACATCATGCATGCAAGCAATCAGCGTGCACCATGCATGCAAGCAATCAGCATGCACCATGCATGCAGGCAAGCAGCGTGCACCATTCATGCAAGCAAACAGCATGCACCATGCATGCAGGCAAGCAATCAGCATGCAAGGCTTCTGTCCGGCTCCGGCGCTGCGGGTCTCCTGCGGTCCCAGGCGTGCTTATCGTCGCAGACGGCTTTCGCTCACCACCGCAGCTTCGGCTTGCTGACCGGATTCGCGCCTACGCGATTTTTAATTACACTCTAGGGGTAAGGCAGACAAGACTGCGTGGAGTCGGATTTACGGCGATTCGTTTCTGGCACTAAAAACCTAATTTTTAGGTATTGTTTTAGGACTAACAATAATATTATAAATAAACATTCGGAATAATACACAGTATAAAATACTACTTAGGACATGTGACTATATTTCATGTAAAATTAGTAGATTCAAGTATTGTAGTAATCGATATTATGACAGAATCGTTTTAGAACTAAAGATTTTTAACATTATGGTTACTGAGGTTTATAGCAAACGTGTTATGGATAATGATTTTCGGACAAACAAAATTAGGAGCAGAAAGGAAGTACCTTTAAAAACACACACACACACACGTATATGTTGTGTACCACGGTAACCGATTACTTGTCCGTAATTTACTTGACAGAATTTCAGTTGGCTGAAAACTATAGACCCACATTTCTTTTGCTATATGTATCATTTGACATATTTTTAGTCCATCGAATTATCTCTTGAAGTATAGAATAAGTATCATTTTATCGAACTACGTTTCGTCGATTTTCAGAATAACTTTTTACTGTTAGCCGAAGTCTCGTTTGAATCTTTTTCATTTACCAGAATACTGCGTATATAATAAGACTAAATTGGTTAGGTTAGGTTAGAACAGTGACCACATACAGCGCGAAGGCGAGCGAACGGAGCGAGAGCAGTGAGCGTAGTACGAGTAAGCGTGCCGCGGCAGCGGCCGCCGAGCGCTTAGAAACTAAGGATAAATTAATGGATTAAAGAATTAAATGATAGGGATGAAGAATTAATTATTATAATATTTGAAGCATTTTTCTGGAAACTTAATCATCTAACATTTATAGCTTTGGCAAATGTTGTATGTAACATAATAAAATACATACATACTTGAAACATAATACTTCGAACAAATGTTATTTCGGCCAAGGCAAGTTCGGTATTAGGTTTTTCAAACAAATGAAACGTCTAGTAACAATAAAAAAGAAATTAGTCGAAAAGTTTTCTGTGAAATAAAATTCGGTAAACTATTTTTCGAACATAAGATAGGTAACCGTGTACCAATTTCAAGTTATAAGTCTTGGTGGCTAGTTCACCGCTTACCACCTGCACCGACACGTGCTATTGTGACCCGTCCGGCACTACTCTTAGCGCTCGTTTTCCTACGACGCGCTGACCGTTGCACTGCTGGACGGTCGCGCGAGTGGTATCTTGTCGGTGTTGAAGGTAGCAAGGGAAAAACCCTCTTTGTTAGATAATTATTTTATAGTAAAAGAATTATAATAATAGCATTTCATGTTTCTTTAATATGTTAAAGTAGGTAGACAAGATGTAACTCATTTCTATTATCAAAAAGTTATTTTACCATCTCTATCTTCTTCTTCTCTATAAAAAAGACAAGTCCTGACTCACTCATTCATTCACTGACTGACTCATCAACGCCCAGCCCAAGCCCTTGAATCTAGAACGCTAAAACTTTGCACAGAGGTTCCTTTAATAACATAGACAAGGAATAAGAACGGATTTTTGGAAATTTAACCTCTAAGCGGGTAAAAATGACAGTTTCTATGAAAGTTCGTCATTTCTGAAGCTAGAAAGATGAATACGTTTTTAAGCTACTCTTTGTAAATAAAAAATACTGTTTACGGAGTTTTTGGGGAAATGCATCCCTAAGGGGGTGAAATTGAGTGGGAAAATTTGTATGGGAAAATATATTTTTGGTAATCCATGGACTTAAAATTTGACACAAATACTCACTAACAAAAATAAATGTATACTTGTTCCAGCATTTGTCAACTTGCGTCCCTTTAGAGCGTCAAATGGGGGATGAAACTATGTATCTTCATCCTGCCCAAATGGCTTAGGATAGAGAGTTAAAATTTAGTTACTAGCTATAATTTGTGACATAAATGCTTACCAAAAAGGGATGGTATTGACATGGGTTGAATTTCATACAATCCCAAGAGAATAAAATAGAGGGAATAGGTCTTAAAACAACTTACAATACAGACTTTTTTTTCCAAAAAATAACACTTTGAGAAAACGTGTTAGATAACTCTGGCGTACCAGTTGTAAAGTTTAGTGCGAGATTTCAGGCTGCGTGGGTTTATAAATCCTGTTAATTTCTACTATAAATTAGTTTACTTTTGTTCCGAATAAGAGGGTTAGATGGGAACCGTATTTACTTAGTAAGGGTGATCCATCTTGGACTTCAGCATCATTGAAGTCGTGCTAAAACCTTAGTCACAATTAAAGCAAACCTAAACATGAAGGTTTGATGTAGGTATATTTTGTTGTTTATTCCGAAATACCCACTGACATTACTAAGAGACGTTAGTTAACAAATTTCTATGACAAACTAAATCACACGCGCGCGAAGCCGCGGGGATTATATTATAATGTTTGTTTGTTTTAATGTTTGATATTTTATTTTAATAATAGGTATAATTTAGAATTAAGCTTTATTAGATTTTATATCATAGTTTTAAGATAAATAATGTTTTATAATTTATATGATTTATAACAATGATTTTAAGTGAAAACGTAAGTACTAAACACAACGTTACAAACGTATTTCTTAGAAAGTGGTAGCACAAAGGAAGTACAGCACATTCTGCGTCTAGTGGCGTAGAAATATTTATACAGGGTTACATTGCAAAGGGGTGCCTAATTTAAAATATAAGATCTAGGGAATAGTCATAGGGCTTAGCAAAATGAAACTGCATTTTATGCAGAAAGCTAGCCGCTTTGCACAGTGGTACTTTGGGCCCAATACAAATGATTTCATTTGAGGAAACGGAAATTTCATCCACTGGAATTCAAGATGGCGGACATTTTCCAAAATGGCGGCTGCATAATTTAAAAAAAATATAGAGTCAGAACGGCTGCTCCGATTTTAGTGATTGGGGTGTCAATCAATTCGTATTGACACTTATAATCAAAATATAAAATTCATTTAATAAATTAAAGATGGCGGCTAAATATTAAAAAAAAGTTTAATTTTAGATATTTCATTCTAGTTAAAATAACAACTAAATATCGTATGATATGGGTCACATATTTTTTATTTCAATCAAACCTGATAATATTATCTACATAATAAAAAAAATTGCTTGACAATCCGTCAAGTAATTTTTGAACTATCGAAAAACTATTGAAAAGAAACGTCTTAATCGTTATTATTTTTTAATAATCGTGTTTTCCAAAAAAAAAAACTTAAATATATCCGATATTAAAGTCAATAACGAGACTAGGAAAGTTACCTAGTGCACATACGATGCAATTTTTTCATAAATAATAATTTTATTCATAAATAATATTTAGTTACTGTAACAATTTTGTTCATTGACTTACCAATACAGACCTGTGGGTACTATCCACATAGTCCACTATTATCTTTGTCATCATCTGTGCGTTTTTTCCGGTTAGTGCCGTGGACGGCGGCCGGGCCTCATAAATCGATATTGTGGATGTTGATGTGGATGCTATCCACAGTGTACAACGTGCGATGTATTCTTTTGTTTTCTTGTGTATATTTGTAATACGCGATATCAGGCAGCAATCTGATTTTTAACTATTACATTTGTAACCGAGATAATTTTCAGATATAGTCTGGAGGGCGGGATATTGGATTGCTGGCTATACGTCGCTTCCACGCAGATAATTATACATGTCGTGGCAGCTTTTAATTGAGGCAACACTGTAACATGAATAAATGTTATTGTATTTGTGCTAATGTGTGTATGTCTTGTATGTGTATGTGTATTATGTAATGTAAAAAAAATGATTTGCTCTTTGCCTATGATAGTTTGATTGAGTTATCTGAGCTACTCCTGAAGATTTGGCACCCCTCTGCAATATAACCCTGTATTAGTTAAACGGTATTATATTAATTATTTTATATATTATAGATGCATCACGATTATTTTGGGAAGCATCACTCATCATTTCACCGAAAAGCTATTTATACGAACTGCTGTGTCTGTCATCTATAGTCATTGACTTATTTACTTCGTAAGGACAGGGCGGACCGCACGTCAGGCTGTTGCCTATAACCGGGACCTTTTTTTTTTTTCTCGCAGGAAAAATGCATTTTGCATTCCTACCACCGCGGGGGCAGTGATAGGTTATGTAGGACTCCCTCGTCAAAACGACGAGGTATCACCCACTAAAAAACCTGCGGTGTACCAACTATACGCAACGTGTGATAACGATGCATGGGAACCCAATGAGGACAACTTCCATACATCGCCTACGTACGGCTCATGCCGGGCCTCAGGCATAGGATATAGGTGATCCTGTATACACCGGATCACCCCAGTCTGGCAGGCTGTGCAATGCAAGCAAGGGGCCCCCTAAATAATTGTTCATTGTTCTTTTTCTATTTGTCAGGAGTAGGTAGACATGACAAGGTTTAAGGGGGAAAATGTTACAGCCCAAAACAACATTTAAAAAAAATATCACTACTTCACATGTAGGGGAGCTACACTAAAAAAAATATTTTTTCAAAATTTAATTCTACTAATTTGTCGGCTTAATTGGTATACCTACAAAATTACAGCTTTCTAGTACCTACTAACAGTCTCTTAGCAAAACCTCGAACGAACAGACAGACAGACGGACATGACGAAACTGCACATTGCACCTATAAAGGTAGATTTTGTGTCATGTGGCATACTTTGCCAATCGATCGTTGGGCTAAACGAAAATGTTTTTAAAAACTTATAAATAGCTTATCACATATTTTCAGAAAACCATTAATCAAGTGATGACTGAAACAACATTTAATGAATACGCCTAAATTGGGCAGTTCCCGATTTGTTATCATGTGCTTTGTTTCTTTTGTGTGATGTGCAATAAAGAAAAGAGTATTTATAGTATAATAAAGAAAATATAGATAGCTATCTGAACATTCTGAACAATACTTCGGTGACACTTAGTAATATAGTTTTCGCCTTAATCAAAAGAAGAAGAGAAGAAATATTATAATATTTATAATCAATGTATTATTGCTAATCATAATATTAACAAATTTACTAAATCAGGCTTTGATTAAATAATACGAAGTAAACTTTACCGTCTCAATCAATTAAATGTTAAGCTGCAAAAAATATAACATTAGAATTAACTCAGAGAAAAGATTTAGGATTCTAAAAAGTGTTGTCATCATCAAAAGTTAAACCGTATTCGTAAAAACTTCTTATCAAGATAGGTACCTATTTTTATCGAAGGCAATAGGGTGGGTGGGCCATGGAAGGCCACTTCATCGAATAAACTGGTTATAGGTATTCGCCGCCGCGGCTTTGGCCTTGAGTTCGATAGGTGTAGGTGTACTTACACTAGTAAGTAAAAAGAATTTGTCGTCACATTGCAATAACTGCGATATTTTAATATTAATAATAATTGGCCTTCGCAGGAGCATAGCCTTTTATTGTACTCACCACTTTGAACATGTAATATTTATTGTTATTTACACATCAAAATTGAAATTCTGAACAAAGTATTTTGGAAATATTTGGTCTGAGGTGGTAGTGTGTAAATAATAACTCCATTAACTGCTGAGTATCGAATGAATATTTACAGGAAGGTAGGCTTTATTTATATGAAATTATTTACAAAGAAAAGAGTGTTTGACCAATTAAAAAATACAGATATTAGCCAATAGGGCGCAGTTATTGTTCTCTCTTTCCTCCACATCTTCTCGTTTGTTTGCCGCGTCTCCCACCGCGGACAGGTGTCTGCGGGGGTCGGACGCGCGGGGCAGGGAGCGATCGCGCGCGCCGCGCAGTGGAAACTGGAGATCGCCTCGGCCATTTCATCGGCGGCGGCGGCGCAGCGTGTACGCGCACAACGAGGAGTGCTCGTGCCGCGGCGTGGGTGCCGCGTTCACACAAAACAGCTCTTCTCAGAGCTACCATCCTGTTTCGACTTGACGTAGTTCTTTTCAGAACTGTTCGCTTCTGTTTCTGTCGATGAGACGGCGCGTGCTTGGTGGCTTGTGTTGTGCGAGTAGCTACAGTATCATTTACGACTTTTGTCAAAGACTATTTGTTGTTTTTAATTCTTTTCTCTTTCGATTAACGTGTTTCATAGGTGTAAAAAAAAATTTTAGGTTACTTGCTATTTGAGGTACCTATGCCAGGCTTTATACAAAAAAGTTCGAAGTCTTACAGTTTTCGCCCTTTTTTCTTTACTTCTGCTAAAAGACATTATTTTTTGCCAAATTCTAAGTGTGAACGGGAAGTAGGTACCCTACATACTTGTAGCAAATTTCTATCAGAGTTGCTTCTGGACTTTCAAATGATAATTATGTTGCTAGCAACACAAGTTGTCTATGACAATATAGATCACTGACTTAAGTGTAAAAACTAGATTGGCTGTTACCTTGCAAACTATAGACATAGAAATAACTATAGACTGGCTGCTGTGACCCTACATTCCTGCCTATTTGAATTTTACCATTTTGGCGCTGTAGGCCGTAGTATCTGAACTTAGAACTAAATTAGTGATGTCCCCAAGTCGATTATCGTAACGTTTTTATTAAAGATGATTTCAGTGTGACTGTGGGTGCCACTGGGTGGTTGCCTAGAATAGAATACCCGAAATTTCCTGTTACATTGAAACTTAAAGCGGTGGCACACGGTGGCCGGACGCCAGTTTCAGAACAGGAGGGGCGGAGTCTTGCTGACGGGCTGGCGAAGTTGACGAAAGGATCGACCAATGACAGCGTTTGACCTCACAATGTCAAGACGCGTCCAGGTAACGGCGACGGACGCGTCCCTTGACTCAACATACGTTAATCAATAAAGAAAATAATTACAAACAACAAATACTCTTTGATAAAATATCGTAAATTATACTCGTTTTTTTCGCATCTTGGGACTTTTGACCTGAACTGTATGGTTTTCATTTTAACTCGATACTACTACGCGTTCCCGAGATAAAGGGTCTTGACAGACATACAGACAGACAGACGGACAACAAAGTGATCCTATATCCTTTTGTGGTACAGAACCCTTAATAGTATTAGAGTAGCTGTAAATACGATCCATCTTATAGTTATTTCTCAGCCCTTAAACATAACACACTTTGAAAATGAAAATTAAGATGAAAAATATTTATTTTCTTAAAACATGGTGATACAAAGATGTTAGAACTATTGAAGTCCTCATGTTTAACTATATAGTCATGCAAATATTTACACTATAAAAATATATTAAACATTGATTACTAACTACAGAAATTTCAATAACAGGATACAAATGTCACAATTATAATAGTCGCACCTCGATTCAGAACCCTACGGTAACTTTGTTATCAACCGATTCGGTCAGAAATCTCTCGTTGGCTTATTTTTGTATTTACAAAATTTGTATTCTTGTGACAAATAGGTGAGGGTATTCTCGGAAAATAATGCTTATCTGTTTTATGTATAAACATGGCTATGAGAAAATTTAAAGCCTTTTAAATAAAGGTTTACAAGACTCAAGGAAATGTGCTTGGTAGATTGCCCAAATACACTTCTTTTGCACTACAAAAGCCCTATAAGTATCAACCGAGTATCAACCACAACAAAGTACCATAGTCAAGTAATGGCGATACATAGCCATGATATGCAGTTATAGCTGTTTCGATAGAAGATATATTACTTAGTCATCTTACTGCGTAAATTGATCTATTTATTCTTGCATATTTTCAATGTATGCTTTCCAATTTCAGTGTTAGTCTAGAGTGAATCCTAAACAATTTGTCTTATCTACTATCTCAATAACAACATTATTGAACTTTAACTTTTATTAAAAAATTTTATTAAAAAAATAAAACCGACTTCAAAACACTGAAATGCTAAAAATAATCCTAACACTTAAGTACCTAATCAGATACTTTTGGAGTCGGTGCCAGCCGATGAGAGATTCAATGTTTTTATTTTTAATAAAATTTACTTATTTCATCTATTTTCAGTGATAAATCCTAATCTAACTGCTGAACACCGATTTCATCCCCTATTTGCCTACCCTTAGGGGTGATTTTTATTTTTCAAACTCTTATTATAGCATCTTTGAAGTATAAGCTATTCAATAAAATAAAAATCATCAAAATCGGCTCATATTTGTCGAAGATAGGTAACAAGAACCACAACCAAAATATTATCTGGGTATATATTTGTTGATTTTCTCAAAAAGTTCTAAATCAATTTCGATAAAATTTATATGGGACCACCTCTGAAGTATGATCTACCAAACAAAAAAAGAATCATTAAAATCGATTCATAATTGGCGGAGTAATCGCGTAACAAACATACAAAAAAAAAAAAACAGTCGAATTGAGAACCTCCTCCTTTTTTGAAGTCGGTTGAAAAGTAGAATAGGATACTTTTTTATTTGAGAATTCTACAAAAGTTGGTTTGTATTACGGACTAGGTATTAAAATACTTTTAATATGACTCATTGTACGTCCAACTACAACTGGTAATAGGCATTATATCATCATTGACTACTCAGTGACAATGCGATATATATGTGGCTTCTTTATTTCCTTAGTTTACCTACTTAATTTATAACACTCTTATTATCTTCACTGGTAACTAACAATTATGACATCAAACCTAATGGGAAGTCTTGAAAGAAAATATTTGTAACCATGTGTCATACATACGAATATAAAATATTTTAGTATCGATACCATCGAGCTGATCTGAAGTGATGATGGAGCCAGGAAGAGGTTAGTAGAACTTTTTAATAATTCTGTAAAATCTTCCTATGTGGGCTCATTTCATTCGTTTTGAGTGCCATACATACAAGTGTATTTTTTTATTTACTTAGCCGTCTTTGTCTCAGTGCCTTTGGCAAATGCCTCCGCTGAACTTATCTACTTATCACTGGTAGGGGTTAGGGCCAAGTGCAAGTCGGACTCGTGCTACCAGTGTTCCCTATAAACTTGTAGGTATATAAATAGATTATCAATGACGGGAATCCACAATTAAAATGCTAATCTAACAACTTTTTTAACTAATTAAAGGCCACTAAATTTGTACTTCAGTAGCAATCTGACGTTATCATTTTCATTCCTTAACCCTTTCTTTCCCAAATAATACGGAAACGAGTTAGTTGTCGATAGATAATAAATGCCAGGCTTCCTCCTATCTGACTTCGGACCCAATACATTAGTGACCTGAGGTACATTGGCATAACAATTCTTGAATCTAGCCTGCTGTACCGAATCGCATTTAACCCCGATAAAATCATCCTGATTTTCCAATGCGGATATCCAGAATAAGTATGATTTAACATGACTGCACAGGACGTTACAAGGTAAGGAACTTAAATCTGCAATTTGAAACTCTCCTCCGTTTACGTAGAAATTGACATGTCCTACGGGAGTAGCCATGCCGTAGCCGTCTATATTGGTCTTGATAACGTCTACGAAGTCTGCGTCTGTCTCATCTAACCTATCTTCTGGGCCCAAGTTCCTGAAGCAGGGTCCAGAAGGGTCTAGGCCGGTGAGTCTACCGATCTTTCTACCGGTCAGCTGGTGGTACTTCTTAGCTATGTAGCTCATGGTCTGGCCTCCTAGGCTGATGCCTACTATCTCCACTTTGGATGGGTCTAGCAGACCAGCTTGTGTTAATTCTGCCATCATCTCTCCTACATGAGCGCCGACGTGGCGGACTAGCCTGGCTACACTGAAATAAAAAGAACGTAAGTAATTAAGTTATATAAACTAATAGTAGATATTTATTGCCTTTAGGTAGTAAGTTATTATTGACAAGTGTTAGTGTTAATCAATAAATATAAATAAAAATCCAATAAATAAAAATAAATAAATGCTTCGAAGGGTGATGCTTATATACAACAACTTCGACCATGGAGACCATGGAACAGAAAAAGGTGGAGTAAATGTGTTCTTGAGTGAAGACCACGTCTTGGCAAACGTAATGTGGGAAGCCTCCTAGCTCGATGGACCGACGACCTTAGAAAGATGGCTGGCAGTAGATGGACAAAAAAGGCAAAAGATTGTGCTCTTTGGCGCTCTTTGGGAGAGGCTTACGTCTAGCAGTGGACTGCAATAGGCTGTCATGATGATGATAATGATAATGACTATTGAACCAACATAAAAAACCACCCGAAAAGCTGTTACAAGTTGTATGAGAGTTATAATGTTAAATCAACAATATATGACATTATAAATGAGCTAGCATTAAAAAGTTAGGTTAGGTTAAGTTAGACAGACTACGAAACACTGAATGATTCTGAATATGTTGATATGCCATGGTAAGGAACTAAGGACCCCGACTAGAAACGGGGCTAGAACTAAGCGCTTGAAAGAAGAATATTTGTATAATAAATAATCGAATAATGAGATAGAAGATTAATTCTTTTAAAGATAGAGTCCTTCATTCAACCAAACACCCTACATAGCACAACTAAACAAAATATTTTGATACTCACGTATGATAAAACCCATAAACGAAGTAAGATTTATCCAACAACCATACATTATACCCCAATCTGATATAATATGCTTCCATGACCCTCGCGTCCATGTAATTGGGACTGCTCAAGTAACCCCCCACATACACTAGGGTCTTTTTAGACCAGTCCATGTGGGGGTCTTTCGCCATGAGACCGGTCTGATAGTAGTTGTACTTAATCTTCTTTGAAGAACCCGCCCCGTGGACTATAAGGTAAAGGTTTTTGAGGTCTTTCTTTGGGATCGGCGCAGTTTTGTTGGGACCTAGACAAAGAATTGCTTTAAATGAGAACTTGTACATTTTCAATTAGTTATAGTAAGGCTAAATGGCGGACAGGGAAATATTACTGTATAAAATGTATAACCAAACTTTACAGCCATAGAAGGGTTGACGGTCTATTAAGGTAATATAAATATTTACATTGTTAAGTCATTTCAAACTGGAGGAAGTTTGGAATCGTCAAAACAAATAATCGTAAAACAAACTTCCAATCAAAACAATGCATGTTTTAAACTTGAAATGTATTAAAAGGCTTGTGTTAGTCAGTTTTTACTCAATTAAAGCTTGTCTGTAAAAAGTTTTTTTTAATTTTAATTTATTTATATCTTTTTAGTCTTAAGAGTTTTTTGTTATCAATATTTTAAATGTTTAAACTCAAACTCGATTATCTTAGCACTTTCCATTTATCAGTTCAGTGGCAATCTTTTGGCTCCATCCTTTATTTTTAGAACCTCTTCATCAGGTGTAATATATGATACTCAAGACATTCAATCAAACGAGATTAAACTTAACCACCTTAGTTAGCACTTTCGATAAAGGGAGTTCAGTGGCTATTTTCGGATTCATCGTCAGAACTATATAAAGTGATATCATAGTTAAACTATCAGAATACTTTTAAGGAAAAATTAAACGAACCCAAAATCGATAAGGTTGCGTTGTTTATCACAGAGTTCTTGTGACCACCGTCTAGTTTCATCATCTGACCTTAGACATTGTTTACAAATGTTTACAAATTGAGAACTAACGAGCCTCAACTCATTGAGTTTGCGTTGTTTAAAATTTAGTTCCTGTATCCATCTTCCGGCTTTATCATCAGAACCTGGACATCGTGTACTTTACATACTTTTATTACATGATGTAGAGCACGAAATATCAAACGAGCCCTAACTCGATGGGGTTGCGTCGTAAAGTCATAGTTCCTATGGGCACCTTCATGCTCCCTCATCAGCCACATCTACAATTAGTACAGTCGTCAAGACAAATCAAATGCTGTGCCCAAATTCAATAGTCGTACCCTTTTTCGTATTACAGAAGTTTCTTTAGTGACCTTCTTTTCTTTTTCTCCAGGGTATGATCCCTGGACATCATCTACTTATAGAGTAATTGTCAAGACAAATTAAACGAGCCCAAACTCGATGGGGTTAGCTTCTTTTATTACAGAGTTCCTTCGGCCACCTGGCTTTATCATCATACCCTAGACATCATTTACTAATAGAGTTCTCGTCAAGAAAATCAAACGAGCCTAAACTCGAGGTGGTTACGTTGTATTATTACAGAATTCCTTTGGCCACCTTCTGGCTTCATTATCATACCCTGGATATAATCTACTAATAGAGAACTTGTCAAGACAAATCAAACGAGCCCAAACTCGATAGGGTTACATTGTTGTATAACAGAGTTCCTTTGGCTACCTTCTGGCTTCATCATCATACCCTGGAAATCATCTACTGATCAAGTACTTCTTAAGACATATCAAACGAGCCCAAACTCGATAGGGTTCCTTAATTTTATTACAGAGTTTCTTTGGCCACCTTCCAGCTTCATCATCAGACCCTGGATACAAGTAATAATAGATCACTTGTCACGAAAATTCTAACGAGCCCCAAATTGTTGAGTTATTTTGTTATAAGGTTCCTATAACCACCTTCTGACTCCATTATCAGACCCTGGATACCATCTTCAATCAGAATACTCTTTCAGACAAATGAAACGAGCCCAAACTTAATGTTATTGCATTGCTTAGTATTGAGTTGCTGTGACCACCTTCCAGCTCCATCATCAGATCAGCTCAATGGTACCAAAATATTGCATTGTCACCGACGTCACATACGTATGTCGAAGTTCAGCTCAATCCATCACCAGCAAGTGAGTTCATTTTAAGATGAAACATTTCTAAAACTGAGTTTTTGTTACCACCTTCCGGCTCCATCATCAGATCAGCTCGATGGTACCAAAAATTGCATTGTCACCGACTTCACATACGTATGCCAAATTTTAGCTCAATCAAACATCAGGAAGTGGGTCAAATTTAAGTTGCTAATTTCTAAAATTGTTACATACGAACATTGCAAGCAAATATAAAGCTGATCTGATGATGATGATGACCTTTACGCGTTCCCGAGATATAGGTGCTTGACAGATAGACAGACATCTGAACAAAGTGATCCTATAGGTAAGGGTTCCGTTTTATCCTTTTGAGGAACGGAACCCTAAAATTAAAATTTTACCATTCAACCCATAATGGTACTACCATAAAAAAAAGGTTACACACACCCTAAAAAGTTGCTGACTAATAAAATACAACCATACTGTTACGGAAGTGGGTACGAGATTGGAAGGAAACGACAAATCTTCCAGAAAGACGCTTTATTCCACTTCACTCACACAAGCCACACAGACACACAGCCCCGATGAGTGATAGAGTTCCGACGTAGCACTGACGTAGTCTTCTTGACTGACACGGTTCTCTTGACGGGCACAGCACCGTCGTGGTCCTCTTGACTGACGTAGCCCCGACGTGGATCTCTTGACACACACTGACACGGTCCTCTTGACGGATAAAAACCGCACTATACTGCACTGTACTGTTCACTACTACTAGGCTTTCACTATTGCACTTTACTACTTTCGCTTTCCTTCCTTTTTCTTCCTTCTTCCTCTTGTTTCCGCTTCATTAGACTTTTACTAACTGCCCATAGTGCGGCTCGCAGCCCCTTATACATGGGGCACACTAAAAGTTTTGCACTTCTAGCTAATCGGAACTATTTGAATTTCGAATGTTATATTTTTTTAAACGTTGCAACCTTCTTAGTAATAAAAAAAATCAATTGGCGGGAAATGATTTGTCAATTGTTTTTATCACACATCAAAGTTCTACACACGTACGCAACGAAAATGGAATTAAGTCGAAAAGATTTTAGAGCGATAATTTTTAATGATTTTTAATTTTTCTCTCTCTCCGCAAGACTGTGCCGCTCGTCTTCAAAATGCTTTTGGGAGAGAAGCACCTTGCTTGAGCACCGTGAGGCAATGGTTTGCTGAATTTGAGAGAGGTCGAGTTTATTTACATTAGGAATTTCGTGAGGGGCGGCCTTCAACTGCCGTCAACGAAAATAATGTGGCTACTGTTAAGCGGCTAATTGAAAAAAACCCGCCAGATTACCTATGAGATAATTCGAGGACTATTGGGGATTGATATGAGCCAAATTCAGAAAATTTTACACGAAGTTTTGAAGAATTGAAAGTTCGGAAACTTTGCTGTCGTTGGACAACCCTCATAAACCCTCATAAACTGACAGCGGAGCAAAAGCGGGCTCGCGTGGAATGGTGCTCACAGATGCTACTGAAGTACGACCACGGACATTCTAATGCTGTTTATGACATTGTCACAGGAGACGAAACGTAGATTTATTGTTTTGAACCCGAAAAAAAACAGCAATCTTGTGAATGGGTGTTTGAAAATGAGAACCGGCCAACAAAAGTGATGCAGGCGAGAAACGTTAATAAAAAAATTATCGCGTTTTTTTTGTCAGCTATGAGTCCCATCTGTACAATTCCACTTGAAGATCAAAAGAGTGTTAATGCCGAGTGGTATTCTACCATTTGTTTATCCAGGGTGCATAGCACAGCCCCGACCTAGCACCCTGTGATTTCTGTATTTTCCCCAAAATCAAAGATTTGATGAGAGGTTTTACTTTTACCAACTCCGAAGAGGCAGTGATAGCGTTTAATCAGCACGTAGAAAACATCCTTCAGATCTGTGGTCCTCCTGTTTTAAAAAATGGTTCGATCGCATGAAAAATGTTTAAACTGTAAAGGAGAGTATTTTGAAAAGCAATAAACATAATATTTTGGTTATAACATGTTGTTTTTTTAAGTTACGCAAAACTTATAGTGTGACCTACGTATACCCCTCTAATCGAACCTTCTAAACCTTAATTTTGACTTTGGTCAATTCGTTTGTCATTTCGTTTATCTTCTTTTTAGTTGGTTCTTGTATTTACTAGAAATTTCCCAATTTTCATCGAAACATTTAAATACAAGTTTAATTTATTTTTTGCGCAAATACGAGTCACTTGCAAGTGATTACGTATTTGCGCCATTTGGCGTTGAGACTTTTGGTCCGTGGGGACCGAGTGCAAAATTACTTTTCAGAAAAATATCTCCAAAATTAATTTCGAGTTCAGAAAATAATAATGATGGCTCGTTCCTCGCTCAAAGGCTTAGTTTAGCCATTCAGCGTAGGAAAGCTGCTAGCATGCTTGCTCGCCTCTTTGCCTCATACACGCACGCTTTTATTTTTGAGTAGGTAGCTTTTACTTTTAGGTTAGTTTATTTTGGTGTTATTAGAATTTGTATATTCGAATAATAATAATAAATAATTTTAATTAATGTTTGAACCGTTTGGGGTTGAAACTTTAGGCCCGTGGGGACCAAGTGCCCACAAACTCTACCGTAAGATGTCTAAGCGATTAGCTGAGACATCCCACGATACTAAGGCTGGCCAATACTTGGGCCAACGCATTAGCTTAGCCATTCAGCGTGGCAACGTGGCCAGCCTTTTGGGCACCTTTCCCAAAGACAGCGAGCTCAATCAGATATTTTATTTATAGGCTTTTTTTTCTATAAATAGAATATCAGATTATGTGTAAATATCTTAGGGTCTTTTAATTTTATATTTTCTATTTTCTTTATCTCTTTTAGGTTTAGCGTTTAAGTTATTTTCGTTTTGAGTTTGTTAATATTTTTAAAAATAAATAAAGTTATCTATTTCATTAATAATTTCCGAATAATTAAATTTTCTAGGAGATTCCAAAAACGCTAACAAACCATTTTCTTATTCTTTACCACGGCTGGGTTTGAACTCGCCCACGGAACATAGTCCGACATCTTAGCCGTTTGGCCAACGGTACTTGACAGATGCCGACGAAATTTTTAATAGCCTGACGATTGCTGTGACGTAAGCGGCACAGACGTCACAATAGGAACAACCTACAACAAGAACCACTTTCGCAACGATAATTTATATCTATTTACTGGAAGTTCCTTAATGCGAGTTGGTATTTTGTTGTAAATAGTTTTGCACATAGAATGACAAATAATAAAAAATAAAATAAAATAAAAATAATAGAATAAAAAATAAAATAAACATTGAACTCACTTCGCAGTTGACATGCGAAAACATAGTGAAAACATAGATTTTTGCTCTACATTAAAAGTTAATGAACAAATTTTGACGCAATAAACTTAGAAACTTCTTAAGCAATTTCTATCCAAATTAATTAATCTCGTTTATTTTAATTATTTTAATAATCACCATCGTTAAATATCAAACTGTTTTTTTATATCTAGGCGTCCCTAAATTAAGTGGGTTACACCAAAACCATTGCTTATTTTGTCTTTACTAATCCATATCTATATATCCATATCTATTATATAAAAATGAATCTTAAGTAAATAGAAATCTATTGCTGAATGTATGTAGACACATCACTTTAGAGCGGCTGCACCTATTTGGCTAGGTAATACTTATTTTGTTGTGTTGGATATTGACAGGAAAAGGTTAAAGAAAAATTATTTCCTAGAAATTTACCAAATTCAGGAAAAACTTAAACTTCTTTTTCTATGGGATTTTTGCTACTACGGGCGCAAATGTCGTTTATAGGGTTCCGTAGACAAATGGCAAAAAAAACGGAACCCTTATGGATTCGCCATGTCTGTCTGTCTGTCTGTCCGTCCGTATGTCACAGTCACTTTTTTCCGAAACTATAAAATCTATACTGTTGAAACTTGGTAAGTAGATGTATTCTGTGAACCTGATTAAGATTTTTACACAAAAATAGAAAAACACAATAAATTTTGGGGGTTACCCATACTTAAAACTGAAACTTAAAAAAATTTTTTTCATCGAACCCATACGTGTGGGGTCCATGGATAGGTTTTTAAAAATGATATGGAGGTTTCTAAGATAATTTTTTCCTGAACTGAATATTTTGCGCGAGAGACACTTTCAAAGTGGTAAAATGTGTGTCCCTCCCCTGTAACTTCTAAAATAAGAGAATGATTAAACTAAATAAAATTAAGATGTACATACGAGATCTAGTGAGTAGTTTTTATTAATACGTCATAAATCGTAAACTGCAATTTACCTTTCGTAATGTTTTGGATATTTCATTTTGCAATATTTAATAAAAATATTATAACTATGACTCGATTGTCGTGATGGGTGAACTTTTATAGATACCTATACAGGTTTGTACGGAACCCTCGGTGCGCGAGTCTGACTCGCACTTGGCCGGTTTTATATTGTCAAATTAGAACAAGCAACGTCTGTCTGAGCAGCTGGTTAGAATCAAATATTTAGTTTAACAATAAATAATGTCATGGCTTCCTCCCACTACAAATTGGCATATAACTCGCTATTGTCTGGTCATGAAAGGGTGTAGGACACGTGATATCAAATTAATTATGTGAGTCCATTTACAGTTTACACACTTATTTGTGCCAATAAGTCAAAATTATTTAATTAAATTATATAATTATATATAGCCCTATAATAAAAAAACTACATCACCACCGAAGAAATTACAAAGAACTATACTTATAAAAGCTATATACTTATTTTCTAAACATTTGAACAACTCACAGTCTGACAAATATCCTGCGGGATATCCTTCCAAAACTTTGCTACTGTACATCGCAGTTAGAACTCCAAAAATACTGGCCAGTATCAGTATTTGACAGCCGACATAGGTAAAAGAAGACATTTTCGCTATCGAAGAAACAAAAGAGGTTGCAATTAATGTTATTATAACCTTCTTAATTTTTTTCTTCAATTATTAAATGTTTGATTTTGAGTTCGGAACTGTGTTATCTCTCGCCAAAAGTTTGCACACAACCAATGTCAACTGCTGATAGTTACAATGTGCTTTCTCCAGTACCTACTGATACCTCTTTTAAACTCCGCCATACGGTATTTAACTTGTAGCTTATTATGAATGACTACATGACCCGCTTAGTCATAACGTCTATTTTCCCAAGAAGTTGTATAAATGTACAGATCATTAGATGAGTCGGTAATGTAGGTATTTTATTGGTCATCATCATCATCATTTCAGCCATAGGACGTCCACTGCTGAACATAGGCCTCCCCCAGTGACTTCTAGTTTCGCCGGTTGAAAGCGGCCCCCATCCAGCGGCTTCCTGCAACCTTTACCAGGTCGTCTGTCCACCTTGTAGGTGGACGTCCTACGCTGCGCTTGCCGTTACGTGGCCTCCATTCCAGAACCTTTCTGCCCCATCGGCCGTCAGTTCTACGTGCTATGTGCCCAAAGAAACGCCGAGCATAGCGCTTTCCATAGCACGCTGTGCAACCTTGAGCTTTCTTATGAGGCCCATAGTGAGAGGTCACGTTTCAGTTCCATATGTAATATCACTGGTAACACACACTGGTTGTAGACTTTCGTCTTTAGGCACTGAGGTATTTTGGACGAGAAGACGTTACGTAGTTTTCCGAACGCTGCCCAGCCGAGTTGGATTCGACGATTGACCTCCTTCTCAAAATTTGACCTACCCAACTGGATCATTTGTCCCAGGTAGACATATTTGTTAACAATTTCGAGAGTAGAGCTGAAACTGGGTAGGGCGCAACATGGGCATTGGACATGATCTTTGTTTTGTCCATGTTCATCCGAAGGCCTACTTGTTGGGAAACTCGACTAAGGCCATCAAGCATTGTGCCGAGGGCTTCAAGCGATTCTGCCATGACCACGATATCGTCGGCAAACCGAAGGTGAGTGATGTACTCGCCGTTAATGTTGATGCCGAATCCTTTCCATTCCAGGAGCTTGAAGGCGTCTTCCTATGCAGCGGTGAACAGTTTCGGAGATATAACATCTCCCTGCCTTACGCCGCGCTGCAGAGGAAACGCCTTCGTGCTCTGCTCCTGTACTCGGACCGATTTGGTGGCGCTTTTGTATAAACACTTCAGCACCCTCGATGTACCGATAGTCAATATGGCACCGCTAGAGAGACTGTAGCACTGCCCAGGTCTCGATCGAATCAAAGGCCTTCTCATAGTCCACTAACGCCAAGCATAGTAGCAAGTTATACTCCTCGGTCATCTGTATAAATTGCCGCAGCGTATGGATGTGGTCTATGGTACTATAACCTTTTCGGAAGCCGGCTTGTTCGGAAGGCTGGAGTCATCGAACCTACGCGCGAGACGAGTTAATACTGTTTGTATTAAAGTTGCGGATATCATGTCGCAAGGACTTCTATATCCGTCTATTGAGCTGCCGATATGCCTCAGCATCAACGGAGGTCTGCAGTGCCATTAAACGTCATTCTGCCATGAGATTGAGGGTATGGTCGGTAAGCTTTTGCGGCTTGTCTTTACGACGGGGTCTAAAAAATTTCGGCCTGACCGCTTGGACTGTTTCTATGAACCTGTTGTTAATTTCGTCCACTGACTCGCAGTTCTCTAGGCATTCAAAGCGATTAGACAACTCGAGCTGAAAGCTCTCGGGGCAGTTAATATGGGCATTTGAGGGTCGGAGCGTAGACTTCATCAAACGGGACCTTACCAGATTGACGTTAATATTTAATGTACCTTTAACCATTCGGTGATCGCTGCCGGTTTTCACCCTGTTAATCACGGAGACATCATTGAATATTCGTCGCTTTGTGGTCATGATGAAGTCAATCTCATTTTTCGTGGAGCCGCCGGGACTCATCCAGGTGCAAAGAGGTCCTCCTTCTCCAGAAATTCAGCCAGCCTCTGTCCCCTGCGGTCCCGTTGCCCATATCCAAATTGCCCCACTCTCATCTCATTATCGCTTCGCATGCCCAGTTTCGCGTTGAAGTCCCCCATAACAACATTGAAGTAGGTTTTATTAGTTTGTATGGCCCTACTTACGTCCTCATACATGGCCTCTACTTCCTCATCTGGGTGTGTAGAGGTCGGTGCATATACATGTATAACCTTCAGCGAGTACCTATTAGATACTCTAAGTATCAGGTATGCAACCCTGCTCGAAACACTTTCGATGGTAACGATGTTGTTAGTGAGGGACTTGTGGACGAGAAATCCGACACCACCTTGGGACCAGGGGCGTGCATTGAATTTTGGGCTGGGTAGGCACTAGGCAGTAACATCATTACAAAAAATCCTGCTATCAAAATCAATTATTTGAAATAAGACTTACCAATTTAAGGCAGTGAAGATTTGTATGGAGCACCACCAATATCCTAAAAAATGCATGAATTATTATAACATGTCATTTTTTTTATAGTCATAGTGCATAAAAGTCATTCCTTAATTATCACTTTTTCGCGCACCTATAACCAGTCTGTAATTTTTGATCATGTTTGCACCGATAAGCTTATTAAACTGCACTTTATTTAAGAAACTTCATTGTTTGGTAACAAAAACTTAACTTATCACGAGAGGTAAACAAACAACAAATTGGCGGCTTCGGCGTTTTTGTCGAGTTAACATAGTTATTAAATTTTATGATTTTGTTATTTGTTCACCGCATTTTAATACGTTTCAACTATTACAACAACTAACTTTTAACCACTTAACACACGTTTAATCAAGAATATTGTTAAATATCTGCTATATTTGAGGTTACATTTGAAATCGTAAATCACAGATCACTAAACTTGTTCCGAATTGAGCCAAAATAAACTTTGGCGTATCTAAACCCTGCTGATATAAATGTGTTCGAGCACGCTAAGATCGATTTCGGCACAATTCGGAACACAAATTACCCGGCCAATGGAAAAATCTACTATTCTTCTTCTTCTTCTTCTTCTCGAGTCAATGGCAATTAAACTCTCTGCGCCCAAAAAGTGGCAACATCAATGGCCTTCTGGTTAGCGTTGTAAAGGTCCTCTTGCGTGCAGGTGGCAGGAGAGGTAGGGCACGACATTAAGTGTGGCATAGACTGTAAGGCGCCACACTCGCACGTGTCTTCCTCAGTGAAGACCCACCTTTTCCTGAGTTCATTGCACCTGCCTACACCTGAACGAAGTCTGTTTAACGCCTTCCAAGTGGGTCAGGGAAGATTGTGACCTAAATATCTACAATTGTTAATGTATTATTGTATACATTTACTGAGTCTTGCATTTAGACGGATTACATTAGGCTTGCCTACTCGACCTTTGTCCTACCTTTGTCAAGCGGATAAATTGCGAATGTCAACTGTCAAGTTTTATTCTATGAAAGTAAAGGACATTTTTATTTTTCCGTATTACGGGCAGTATTTTGGTCGCTGTACGGAAAAGCGAAAATCGCGTGAATTTCGCGCTACGCAAGTAGGCGATCTCTGCAGAGCCTACTGGTCAATTCTACTATAGCGAGCGCATTTTTGAGTTTTAGTAGAAGTAGGTTTTTGCGAATATAATATTTTTATACGAACGTTTATTGTCATAATTGTTAATTATGTGTTTCTTTTTTTAAATTACAAATCTTTTAACAGTACGATTAGTTTTATTTGAAGGGAGGTAGGCACAGCTTAATAGCTTATATGCAATGCACGCCCCTGCTTGGGACAGTTAGCCGCCCTCCCGGTAGTAGAGTAGGTTGCCGGATTTCAGGGTTATCGTGTCCTCGCCCTCTCGTCTCTGATAGCCCCATGATACTCCAGTGCATCCTACCCATTTCTTCTTCCAGCTCAACTATCTTCTCGTCGGTCCTCAATGTGCGGACATTCATGTTACCAGGGCCAGTCGCACCCCCTGCCCCGCTGTCACCCTGACCGCTACCGTAGCCAGCCAGGAACAGCGGGACCACCGGAAACTGGGGGCCTGGACTTTTTTGTGCTACTCATTAAAGGGAGGGGATTGCCAATACTCGCCACGCTTGGCAGACAGTAATATGGCATTTTATTGGTAAACCCACAAAACATATGGATTGGTTATATATCTTAAAACCTAGGTAAGAAGTTTTAACCTTCATCATAGTTTCAGCCTTTAGAATTTGAGCTACTGATAAACTTAATAATATTCGTCCACATTTTGGATGCAGGCCGCTTCCAGCCGGGAAAACTGGAAGTCACTGGGGGAGGCCTATGTTTTGTAGTGAACATCTTATTAATAAAATGATGATGACTCGATATAACAGCGTACCTCAACTTTAATAACTTGGCCACATAATACGCAACAACAATGTGTGTGAACTTTTCTAAATGATCAAGGGGAAGTCCTTTGGCTGAAATAATGATGATGATGATGATAAAAAGGGAAGAGGGGATAATTTAACACGCCGAAAAACAGGCAAGTGAAAAACCTTTTGGTGGTACACTCCATTACAACGACTGAGCAAGTTGTGGAGAATGTTAGGAAGATTATAATTTTTTGGTTTTTAGGGTTTAGTTAGACTAAATAAACTTGTCAAGTGCGTGTCGGGCTACGCGCAATGTAGGGTTGCATAGTTTCCTGTCACAATATGCGGTATTTGCTACCTACTTTACATATTAACGACATCATCTGAGTTATTTTCTTCTTTGTGTACATTGTACAATAGGAAAACTAAAATAATTAAGACGGTGAGAAGTCAGTATTGATTTATTTTATTATTAGTTATTAGTACTATGTTTTTGCAAATCTGTCATGATGTTACGCTGAATTAGGACTCGTTTATTGTGAAAGGTTGAGCACCTCTGGAAATTAGGAGAGTTGTGTCAGCATTTAAAACATGGGACGCGGGGGATAGATCATGGTTAAATAGGCTTAGCAGGTTGGGCTCAGGACAGTTGTGCGAGAATTGTGAAAGAGTTGTGCGACAGTTTTTCGGGAAAGTTCTATTGCAGATTGCACCCTGGTTGGTGCTCGCGTGTGATCGACGGCAGAGTCCAGGAGAAGGTAGGTTTTGAGTGGACAGCTGTAATTAATGGTGAGTGAAAATATTTAGTTACAAATTCTGTTAAAAGACTTTATAATAATTATTATCTAAAGTAAATTTTTTTGATAAAGTAAAGGTTAAGGTTTGATAAATAATTCTGAGGGCTCTGCTTAAATAATGTAATTAATTTGTTATTATTTGTTAATTTAGTATTTCGTTTTCTAATAGCAATTCAAAAATTATTCTGAGAATACAGTTTTAAATAATTTAGATAGTGTTGTCATAAATATTAAATTACATGTTATGTCTTTAACAGAATTTTAACATATTCTTGTTTCGTTTTCAACAAAGGATGGAAAGAGCTTCGTTTAGATAGTTTTGTAAATTTTTCATACAGGATAATTACGTATTTTAATTTCCAATATTAAATCGAAAATACAACTGTTGGTTTATCTGCCTGTAAATCTTATAGTTTAGTTTTATAGTATCTTAATAAACCTATTTCTAATTTCCGATGTTGTGAATGTTTTTTTTATGAAAGACCACGCGAACGAAGTCGCGGGCAACAGCTAGTTTAATATAAATAGTTTTTTTTGTTTATGCTAATATTTCGAATATTTTATAATACATAAATTTACTGCATAAGTTCGACTACCATGAATAGGCTTCCAAAGGTCAACTATAATAAATAAATTCAAGTAATGTGGTGGTACCGATGTCTTTCAGGATAGACCTATAAGAGTTGCCATGGGAGTTGCTAGATCGACTTGTATTATAAACAGATTATTAGTACATTATCAAAGTATAACTGAAAGTTTTGAATCTAAGTAATGCGGGTTGTTGTGGTACTCGTAATACCGATAACATCACATAGGTCGAAGTCTTCAGGATAGAACTGTAAAAGTAGCCGTGGGCTTTGCTAGATCAGTTTTGTATCATTATGGATTTAACATTTTCAGATAAGTAATTATCTTAGGGACCCTGAACCTTTGGTTGACTTTACATGAGGTCAGGTAGATTTTAAGTTTAAGTAGTTAGTATTTTATATTAAATAGGTATCTTTAGGCTCAGTCATTCCCCTTATTTGCGCATAATTTACGTTAAATGCGTCGGTCCTACCATTTAAACTAGACGATCACACAGCCAATTTAGATTTCTAAAGGAAGAACCAAATAGTTTCGTTACGCATTTAATTATTTATATTAAAAGCTGATTGTTTTGGGGAAAAGGGGGGGGATTGTTACACGCTGCTGCCCGTCTTGTGTTACTTACATGAATTAGTCGCTTCTTACGACACGCCTCCTGTTGGCAGTGGAAGTGTTTCGTTTAAAATACTAATATGTTTTTTATTTTTCTTAAATGGTTACTCATTTCACTGGCAATGAAAGGGGGGGGGGGGGGGAGAGGAACTTGTCTCTTAACAAAAATATTAGCATTTTAATGCTTAATATTACGCAAACGGATCCTTGAATCGAAAAATTATTTGCACACTCACAATCATACCTACGTCTGTTATATGCTGTAAATGCAAATCTACCAGACAAGCAAAATAAAATTATTTTTTATTTATTAAATAGGTACACCAACAGCATACATATGCAACATAAACAAAAAAAGGTGAAATGACTTGTTCTTAAACATGTGGCACACTAAAAGTTTTGCACTTCTAGCTAATCGGAACTATTTGGATTTCGAATGTTATATTTTTTTTAAACGTTGCAACCTTCTTAGTAATAAAAAAAAAACAATTGGCGGAAAATTAATTTAGAGCGATAATTTTTAATGATTTTTAATTTTTCTCTCTCTTCGCAAGACTGTGCCGCTCGTCTTCAAAATGCTTTTGGGAGAGAAGCACCTTGTTTGAGCACCGTGAGGCGATGGTTTGCTGAATTTGAGAGAGGTCGAGTTTCTTTTCATGACGAATTTCGTGAAGGGCGACCTTCAACTGCCGTCAACGAAAATAATGTGGCTACTGTTAAGCGGCTAATTGAAGAAAACCCGCGGATTACCTATAACACAATTCAAGGACTATTGGGGATTGGTATGAGCAAAATTCAGAAAAATTTACACGAAGAATTGAAAGTTCGGAAACTTTGCTATCGTTGGATCCCTCATGAACTGACAGCGGAGCAGAAGCGGGCTCGCGTGGAATGGTGCTCACAGATGCTACTGAAGTACGACCACGGACATTTTAATGCTGTTTATGACATTGTCACAGGAGACGAAACGTGGATTTATTGTTTTAAACCCGAAAAAAAACAGCAATCTTGTGAATGGGTGTTTGAAAATGAGAACCGGCCAACAAAAGTGAGGCAGGCGAGAAACGTTGGTAAAAAAATGATCGCGTTTTTTTTCTCAGCTACGGGTCCCATCTGTACAATTCCACTTGAATATCAAAAGAGTGTTAATGCGGAGTGGTATTCTACCATTTGTTTACCTAGGGTGTTAGAAAAAGTTCGCTAAAGACGACCCAAAAGCCGCGTTCTCCTACATAATGACAACGCTTCTTCACACACGGCCAACAAAACAAAGTCATTTTTAGCTTCCGAAAAAGTACAACTCGTCACCCATCCTGCGCATAGCCCCGACCTAGCACCCTGTGATTTCTGTATTTTCCTCAAAATCAAAGATTTATGGAACATGTTATATGAAACAGACAGAGAGACATCATTCACGACCCTCTCACATCTTAAACACCCGTTGACAGTTCTGTGCAGAAAAGCTAAATCATGGAGCTTGCGTCGGTCGCGTAGGGATAACATTCCAAAAAATTATGCGCGTTGCTCGTAAGCGCTTCTGTGAGAGACACCGTGTGAGACAAAAGCTAGTCGCCTAGTAAATTTTATTTGGACATTCTCAAGACGCTGTGAGTGTTTAACATACTGAGGATTCCACACGACGCTGCAATACTCCAAAAAAGCCAAAACCAAAGCGTTGTAGGCAAGTATAATCTTGGAAGGAGAGAGAAGGTTTTAGGTTTCTCATCAAAAATCCAAGCATTTGAGATTACATTTTAACTATTTTGTTGATGTGAGATGTGAATTTTAATTTTGAGTCAATGATGACGCCTAGGTCCTGTATCTCGGTCACTTCCTGCAATTCGACTCCGTCTATGTCAAACGAAGATGGGAAAGGTCTTTTTTTTTGGTGTATCGAATAAATAAACGGTTACTTTGCACCTGAAGTGAATTAAAATTTACGGAGAATTGCGAATACGTCTTACTACTTACTTATCTTACCCTAGAGTAGGGGTAGGGCAGACAAGACTGCGGGATCAATTTACGGCGATTCGTTTCTGTCACTAAAAACCTAATATTTAGGTATTGTTTTAGGACTAACAGTAATATTATAAATGAACATTCGGAATAATACACAGTATTAAATACAATATAAGTATTGTATTGTCCTAAGGGACATGTGACTTTATTTTAACACACACACACACACACACACACACACACACGCACACACACAAACACACACACACACAAACACACACACACACACACACACACACGCACACACGCACACGCGCACACGCACACGCACACGCACACGCACACGCACACGCACACGCACACGCACACGCACACGCACACGCACACGCACACGCACACGCACACGCACACGCACAAGCACACGCACGCGCACGCACACACACACACACACACAGGTACTTAGTTGGCGATTTTAATGTGGATATGATGAGATATAAACAAAAGTTTTAAAATTTTGTAAACATGAATTGGTTAAAGGTTCTAACATTTTTGATCAATCTATTCTTTGAGACGGGGCGGTTCCCTAACGCTTTGAAATTTTCTGTCTTAAAACCAATTTACAAATGGGTATAATCTTGAACGAAAATCTAAGTTTAACTTGCCATATTGATTAAGTGCGTAATAAAATTAATAGGTTTGTCTTCGTGTTAAGGCGATTGTCTAAGATAACAACTCTCAGTGTTACTTTGTCTGCTTACTATGGATACGTCGCTTTTAATATTATTTATGGTATTCTTTTGTGGAGCAATAGCACTGATGTAAATCGGGTAAGTATTCATCGCGCAAAAAAGTAAGAAGGGCTATTCGCGGTAAAGGTCCATTTGATACGTGCAAACTCTTATTCATTAAGCTGGGACTACTAACTGTCACGAGTATGTACATCTTGGAAGTATTTAAGTTTGCCAGGAAACACCCGGAGCTATTCAAAACAGCCGCCGAGGTTTATCCTCGAAACACAAGGGATAGTGATAGGCTTGTCTTAGGCCGACAGCCAAGAACTGCTTTCTGTCAGAAAATTTGCCACTGCATGAGTGTGAAATTGTTCAAAAAGATCCCAAAGCAATTTAAACTTGGACCTTGAAACAATACACAATAAATATATTTTGAATTTGAATTTGAATTTGAAACCTGATGACAAAAAATTTATGTGACAGGCTGGTGAAAAAATGTTATTATAAGATAATAAGATAATATTTTATTTTGCTAAAAATGTGGTACATACAGATCTTAAATTTTAATTTTAGTGTTAAGGAATTCCAAAACGTCAATAGTACCTACATAATATTGACTTTAATAATTTATTTGACATGAATTAATGGAGTTTTAATCTGATAAATATTTACTGACATTAATAATGAATTTTATTGAATTAAATAATTTAAATTGAGTTGTGTACATAATAAAGATCTGTAGTTGTTAGACAACATCCGGAGCTATTCAAAACAGCCCGTGATGTTTATCCACGAAACTCTAGAGATAATGAATTCGTCCTAGATCGTCAACCAAAAACAGCTCTATGTCGAAAAAGCCGCTAATGCATGTGTGTGGAAGTATATATATAATAATATCCCAAGGCAATTTAAACAGGGATCTGTAAGTTTTAGAACAAAATACTACATAAATGGCTAATAAATAAAAAACTACAGTAGTACGGAATTCCAGCATGACGATAATATGCATGTTATTGACTTATGACAGAGGTATCTAAATTTGTTTGTTTGATTTTAATGTTTGGTATTTATTTTTATATTTAATTTAATTTTATCCTGTCAATGACATTTTTATTTTATCAATATACTGGCATAATTGTATTAAGTCTGAATTAAAAATTAATCTTATATGCACAGTGACTGAATTAAGATGAATTATGTAAGTTTGCATGATATATTTTATGGCTAAATAGGTCTCTGAACATTTAATTTTTCTCCTTTATCATCTTATTACCTACCCTATTTACTGCAAATAAAGATATTTGAATTTGAATTAGTAATTTGTTATTAAAATTAGAGTGAGATGAAAATTTGCATGCTGTATTTTATGGCGAAATAGGTCTTTAAGCTACATTAACTGTATTACAACAACATTTACATACCCTATTTATGGCAAATACAGAATTTGAATTGGAATTGTTTTGGCACATTTGGGAAAGGCTATGCGACACACAGAAAAGAACAGAATAGGTGTAACACCACGAAGCGCCATGTTACGGGATCACAATCTAATAAATACTTAAGTATTATGAGTTACTTTAACATTTTGTGTGACGCACGACAGTCTTTTGTTTTTTGATATTATTAATCCTCATCATAATAATAAAAAAACGGACAAGTGCGAGTCGGACACGGCCACCGAGGGCTCCGTACAAATTTGTACAGCCCCCCGGCTGAACTATTTAAAATATGTAATTACATATGCTAGGGGTAGCACGACCACCAAATACGATATGATATGATATAGCGATTTATTGAAACTAACAGTATTTTTTTAAAATAATTTGATAAATTCAAATTCAAATTCAAATTCAAACGTTTATTGCATGTCACATTACAATTTTGCGGTGTTAGATAAATAAAGGTATACATGTGACGCCCTGCAAGGGCATAGCAAACAAGAGAGTGACATATGTACATATTTTTAAATTTCATAAGTAATAAGTTATAATAAGATTAGTGTACATTTCAAACATTATACAATTATAGATTTATAGATAATAAATTAAATTAAATTAAATTGAATTGTGCCACCGAAGAATATTATCAGTTAAATTTCATATTTATCATTGAAAAATTCTGCTAAGTTATAGTAACTTTTATTTATTAGGAATGTTTTAAATTTCGACGCCATATTGAATTTTTATCGAAACAGCGATCATAACATGTGACGTCACCGGCAAACCAATTCAAAACGTCGGCTACATCTAGCATAATTTTGCAGTTGGTGTCGATAAGTCGCTATAATATCATATCGTGTTTTGTTGGTCATGCTAGAGGGGCAGGAATCGATTCTTGCAGTTTAATTAGAAATTTATTACAAAAGTATAGTTTCAGATTTTTCTCTGTCATGTAGTTATGACGTTACAGAAGTAATGTAATTTTTGACACTAATATGAGTAAGCAGAAAAAAAATGTAGTTTATTAATATATTACTTTTTGATAAACATTCATAGTGTTTTTGTTAGTTATAACTTCTTGTCGTTTGAGAAATTTGATTTAAAAAAAACAATTTCGATAAAAATATACGTACTTTTTTTATTCTCTGTAAACCGAGATCAGTTTCGACAAATAGTTATTAATAATATTCTTTATTTCTTGTAGCAACGGATACCGGGAGCAGTGCGTAAAAAAAATGTTTTATTTTATGAAGGAAACAGGATAACGGTATCAGTTGATACAACTTCCGTGATCCGTGGCTAACTCAATCTGATCCCGGGATCGGTGGAGACAGACCCCAACTTGACAGTTTGACAGTCATACAAACAGACAGACGGACAACAAAGTGATCCTATATCCTTTTATGGTACGGAACCCTAAAAGTTGTAGAGTAGCTGTAAATATCTATCTTAAAATAGATCTTAGGTTTAATTTGACTGTTAGTAGATTTATTTGACCATTAAGATTGTATTGTTTTAAGTGTTTAGTTTAGTTTGACATTGATAATTTTTGAATGATTTTAACTTAATTTAAAGCTTACATTTTATATGCATATACAAATTTTAACGCCTGAATAATTAATGTTTGCATGCTGATAATTTGGCAAGACATGTGCACACTATTCTGTAACATCTTTTATACCATGTACTTATGCAAATAAAGAATACTATTACTATTACTATAGTTATTTCTCAGCCCTAAAACTTATCACATTTTGAAAATGAAAATGAAAATTATTTATTTGCTTAAAACATGGTGATACAAAGATGTTAGTACTATTGAAGGCCTCATGTTTTACTATAATATAGTCATGCAAATATTTACACTATAAAAAAAATAACTAACTACAGAATTTTCAATAACAGGGTTAAAATGTCACAATTAAAATAGTCCTGGTGACATTGGTACATGACGATCTTCGTACCCGAGAGGCGAGCATACCGGACTTGGTGTCGCTATCTCTGAGGTTCTAGGTTCGATTCTCGGTCGGTAAATGTATAAAAAGTAACTTTTATATATTGTTTCGGGTCTAGGTGTTATGGTACCTTCTATGTTTGTGATTTTTGACACAAGTGCTATTTATCATAGAATCAGAGCAATGTATGTAATGTTGTCTAATATTTGTTATTTATTATAATTAATATACATCGTCATACACAAATAAAAACGAGTTACATGTCAAAAAATTTGCTAATTAATGTCACCAAATTAAATGTACAAAAACAACATCCACCTATATCACAAACACGACGATTTCAAAGACGGCCGACTGATGAGTCATCGCGGCGCCATTGTTTACAAATGCTCGAAACCTGATGCCTGACGCGTTCTTTGTTCAAATTTTAGTGTAGTAAGTCTGTCTCAATCTTCCTTCTACCTCATTTAACGCAGCAAACAAAGATAGGTATAGAAACCTGCTGGTGCAACCCCATTGAAAACACTTAAGTGCATTTTAAGTTCATGCCCGTAGCGGGTACTCGGCGCTTATATGTTCGTAAAAATACCCGCAGCGGGATACCAGTGTAGACCCAGTTATTGACATGTAGTAAACGAAACACCAGTCAAGTACCTAATGTAAAAGATTTTGATGCCTTACCACGGCTTGTCTGTGCATCCATCTCGGTTTCAAAGCCAAAATCAGATCAGGAAGATATGGGATTGTTTTAGTATTAACTGAAAGTCTAGTGATTATGTAATATTCACTTGGATTTCTTAATTGTAGTCTCTAATTTTACGTTTGATTTAACTTGTTAAAACGTTTAGCTGTCATTGCCAACATTTGACATTTGGGCTGCCCAGATGTCAAATTAGTATGACTCGAATGAAGTAGCCTTCTATTCACTTTTTTGACATATTAGACACAGATTTGAATTCTAATTCTTCAACTAATATATGACTTGAAATCACCATTGGAGGCAGAGCGAGTTTTTGATGACTTCTACTTCAGTGTTCTCGGTAAGGATGCTCCATTAGAGAATATGGAAGTGTTTATAGTTGAGGCATTTAACACTGACGAATACATGACCTAAACCTAGTTAGGTTTGAGGCTAGATTAAAATAAATACAATGCCAATACGTCAACATCACCCAACCGTTTTCTTAGTTTAAAAGAGACACTAAAAAGTTTAAAAATATTATTTTATGAACTTAGCTCACACAGCAGTTTCTGATGAATTAGTGCCTAATACGTAGGCATAGGCCCGGGAAGGGGCAATATTAGTAAATGATGACAGTACTTACACTGGGTTTTTTAGTATGCATCATTCACTACTCAGTGACAATACGATTTATAAGTGGCTTATTTATTTCCTTAGTTTATCTTCTTCATTTATAACACTCTTAATATCTTCACTGGTAACTAACAATTATGACATCAAACCTAATAGGAAGTCTTCGAAGAAAATATTTGTAACCATGAGTCACACAGACGAAAATACAATCTTTTAGTATCGATACCATCGAGCTAGTCTGATGATGGAGCCAGGATAAGGTTAGTAGAACTCTTTAATAGTTTCGTAAAGTCTTTCTATGTACTCGTTTTGACAAGTCACATACATATAAGTGTATTTTTTTATTTACTTGGCCGTCTTTGTCTCAGTGCCTTTGGCAAATGCCTTCGCTGAACTTATCCAAGGGCCAAGTGCAAGTCGGACTCGTGCTACCAGGGTTCCCTACAAACTTGTAGGTATATAAATAGTTTATCAATGACGGGAATCCAAAATTAAAATGCTAATCTAACCACTTTTTTAACTAGTTAAAGGCCCTTAAATATGTACTTCAGTAGCAATCTGACGTTATCATTTTCTTTCCTTAACCCTTTCTTTCCTAAATAATACGGAAACGAGTTAGTTGTCGATAGATAATAAATGCCAGGCTTCCTCCTATCTGTCTTCGGACCCAATACATTAGTGACCTGAGGTACATTGGCATAACAATTCTTGAATCTAGCCTGCTGTACCGAGTCGCATTTAACCCCAATAAAATCATCCTGATTTTCCAATGCGGATATCCAGATAAAGTATGACTTAATATGACTGCACACGACGTTACAAGGTAAGAAACTTAAATCTGCAATTTGGAATTCTCCTCCGTTGACGTAGAAATTGACATGTCCTACGGGAGCAGCCATGCCGTAGCCGTCTATATTGGTCTGGACAACGTCTACGAATTCTGCGTCTGACTCGTCCAACCTATCTTCTGGGCCCAAGTTCCTGAAGCATGGTCCAGATGGGTCTAGGCCGGTGAGTCTACCGATCTTTCTGCCGGTCAGCTGGTGGTACTTCTTGGCTATGTAGCTCATGGTGTGGCCTCCTAGGCTGAGCCCAATCATCTCCACTTTGGATGGGTCTAGCAGACCACCTTGTGTTAGTTCTGCCATCATCTCTCCTACGTGAGCGCCGACGTGGCGCACTAGCCTAGCTACACTGAAATAAAAAGAACTTAAGTAATTAAGTTATATAAACTAAAATAGTATTTATTGCATTTAGGTAGTAAGGTGTTATTGACATAATAAGTGTTAATCTTAAGCAATAAATATAAATAAATTCTTCGAAGGGTGATGCTTAAATACAACAACTTCGACCATGGTAGGGTAAAAAAAAATATTGGGACGTGTAAAAGAGCTTAATTTAGGCCTATTTACAGAAATAAATTGGTTTATTGGTTTCATGGAGACCATGGAACATGAAAAAGGTGGAGTAATTGGGTTTTTGAGTGAAGACCACGTCTTGGCAAACGTAATGTGGGAAGCCCCCTAGCTCGATGGACCGACGACTTTAGGAAGTTAGCTGGCAGTGGATGCACAAAAAAAGCGAGAGATCGTGCTCTTTGGGAGAGGCTTACGTCTAGCAGTGGACTGCAATAGGCTGTCATGATGATGATGATGATAATGACCATTGAACCAACATCGAAAATCAGCCGAAAAGCTGTTACAGGTTGTAATGTAATATAATGTAATGTTAAATCAACAAAAATAGGACATTATAAATGAGGTAGCATTAGAAAGTTAGGTTAGGTTAAGTTAGGCAGACTAGGAAACACTGAATGATTCAGAATATGTTGACATGCCATGGTAAGGAACTAAGAACCCCGTTAGGAACGGGGCTATAACTAACCACTTGAAAGAAGAACATTTGTATAATCATCGAATAACAGGATATAAGAATAATTCTTGCAAAGATAAAGTCCTTCATTCAACCAAACACCCTACAAAACACAACTAAACAAAATATTTTGATACTCACGTAGGATACATTCCAACAATAAAGTAAACTTCATCCAATAACCATACATTATACCCCAATCTGATATAATGTGCTTCAATGGCCCTCGCGTCCATGTAATTGGGACTGCTCAAGTAACCCCCCACATACACTAGGGTCTTTTTAGACCAGTCCATGTGGGGGTCTTTCGCCATGAGACCGGTCTGATAGTAGTTGTACTTAATCTTCTTTGAAGAACCCGCCCCGTGGACTATAAGGTAAAGGTTTTTGAGGTCTTTCTTTGGGATCGGCGCAGTTTTATTGGGACCTAGAAAAAGAATTGTTTGAAATGAGAACTTGTACATTTTCAGTTAGTTATAGTAAGGCTAAATGGCGGACAGGGAAATATTACGGTATAAAATGCATAACTGAATGAACTAAACCTTACAGCCATAGAAGGGTTGACGGTCTATTATGGTAATATTAATATTTATATAGATAAGTCATTTGAAACGGGAGGAAGTGTGAATTCGTCAAAACAAATAAATGGAAAACAAACTTCCAATCAAAACAATGAATGTTTTAAGCTTGAAATGTATTAAAAGGCTTGTGTTGGTCATGTAAATACTTTGTTAACATTGACTAAGACAAAAATGTACTTGTTAAGATAAAAATAAGAATGGATAAGGATATGGAGTGCCATGTTTTTATGTCCATCTTTAAGGAAGTCCCAGTACACAGTTAAGATAAAAACAACAACTAGAACAACATTACTTTTTTTTCAGTAAAAAATAAGGGTAATTTTTACACGGTTATATCACAGTTTAGTCATGTTATACTAAGGTTATATTCCGATGACTGAGAATATGCTGTGGTGGAGATTGGGAGACCGGGATTCTTGAAATGAAATGGAATGAAATATAAAACATTAATTTCTTAGAAAGTGATAAAGAGTCGGACTCGCCCACCGAAGGTTCCATACTTTGTGGGTATATGTTATAAGTGTCTAAGGAACCGAGTCTCTTAGTTTAATTACAAATTAATTACAAAATTTAATTACAAACGTAAAGTTTTCAGATTGTTCCTTGTACTTGTAGTAAATACGATACCACCTACTTGCCAAATTTCATAGTTCTAGGTCAAAGGAAATCATTTATAGGGTTATAAATGATTTCCTTGAGAGTGTCGAAATATACATTTTCTACAAAAAAGTGGAATAAACGGGTTCTCGAGTGAAGACCACGTCTAGGCAAACGTAGTGTACGACGCCCCCCCGCTCGATTGACCGACGACCTTAGGAACATGGCTGGCAGTGGATGGATGAAAAAGGCGGGAGATCTCTGCTCCTTTTTGCTCTTTAGGCTTACGCCCAGCAGTAAACAGCAATAGGCTGATATAATGATGAATGACCTTTACGCGTTCCCGAGATAAAGAGTCTTGACAGACAGCCGGACAACAAAGTGATCCTACAGGTAAGGGTTCCGTATTATTCTTTTGAGGAACGGAACCCTAAAAAGGAAAATGTTACCATTCAACCCCTAATAGTACTACCATAAAGTTAAAAAAATTGCAGTAGAATCACACCCTAAAAGTAGTCGACTAAATAAAAAAAGCCATAGGTACAACCTTGAACCCACTTCGCAGTTGACAAGTCAGGGCCAAACAGTAAATTAACTTGAAGATGCGAAATTGAACAGCTTTTCGCTCTACATTCAAAGTTAATGACTAATAATTACGAAATAAATACCTTTTGACGCAGTAAACTTAGAAAATTCTTAAGCAATTTCTATCTAAATCACTTAATCGCGTTTATTTTTATTTTTTTAATAATCGCCATCGGTAAATATCAAACTGTTTTTTTTATATCTAGGCGTCCCTAAATTTAAGTGTGTTACACCAAAACCATTGCTTATTTTGTCATTACTAATCTGCTGCAATTGCTGAATGTATGAAACACATCACTTCAGAGCGGCTGCACCTATTTGGCTTATTTTGTTGTGTTGGATATTGTCAGAAAAAGGTTAAAGAAAAACTAGAATAGTTTCCTAGAAATTTTCCAAATCCGGGAAAAACTGAAACTTCTTTTTCTATGGGATTTTTGCTACTACGGGCGTATATTTCGTTTCATATTGTCAAATTAGGAAAAGCAACGTCTGTCTGGGCAGCTAGTTAGAATTAAAAAAAGTGTTTAACAATATAATAATGTCATGGCTTCTTCCCGCTACAAATTGGCATTTATCTCGCTATTGTCTGGTCATAAAAGGGTGTAGGACACGTCATATCAAATTAATTATGTGTGTCCATTTAAACTTTTCACACTTATTTGTGTCAATGGAATGAAAATAAAACTATTTAACTAAATTATATTAAAAAACTACACCACCACCGAAGAAAGTAACAAAGAAACCCTATATACTCATTTTCTAAACATTTGAATAACTTACAGTCTCCCAAATATCCTGCGGGATATCCTTCCAAAGCTTTGCTACTGTACATCGCAGCTAGAATTCCAAAAATACTGGCCAGTATGAGTGTTTGACAGCCGACGTAGGTACTCGTAGAAGAAGACATTTTTACTTTTGAAGAAACAAAAGAGGTTGCAATGAATGTTATTTTAACCTTCTTACTTTTTTCGTAAATTATTTAAAGTTAAATTTTGAATTCGGAACTGTGTTATCTTCCGCCAAAAGTTTGCACACGTCCAATGTCAACTGCTGATAGTCACATTGTGCTTTGTCCAGTACTGATACTCCTTTTAAACTACGCCATAACGTTGTTTAACTTATGGCTTATTATGAATGACTAGATGACCCGCATAGTCATACCGTCTATTTTCGCGAGAATTTGTACAAATGTACAGATCATTAGATAAGTAGGTATGTAGGTTATTTTGTTGTTAAACCCACAAAACCCATGTATTTTGTATTGGTTAAATACCCACAAACCTTTAAAAGAAGTTTTTAACCTCCATCTTTCGACTAAGTATATACTTAATATCTAGACGGACAGTCGAGGCAGCGAACGCTGCAACAAAAATTGTTCCAGATCCTGGTCGTTAAATCTCTTTAGAAGACGTACATGCCGCTAAACAAAATTGTGGTGACGGAAATGGCTATTTGTCCTAATAAAGTCTCAAGAAACTATGAAAGACAAATAAAAAAGTTAAATACCATCGCTGTGTACCTAATTTTCGACCAAAGTTGGCCTGTTTTTTTAGTACGACTCAAGCAGTATGCTCAATCTAGACAATATAGGTAACATCATTGCCTTCATCATAGTTTCAGCCTACAGAACTCGAACTACTGATAAACTTAATGATATCCGTCCACTTTGTGTTAGATCATCCCTCCAGCATTCGCCTTGAATTCAGCAGGTCTCCGGTTCGATTCCCGGTGTAGGAAGCTGCTGGATGAAGGCCGCTTCTAACCGGGAAAACTGGAAGTCACTGGGGGAGGCATATATTCAGCAATGGACATCCTATGGCTAAAATGTTGATGGCTTGATATAACAGCGTATCTTAACTTCATTATCGCATCATATAAATATAAAATATAATTAAATAAATATTGGACAACATCACATACATTGCTCTGATCCTGTGGTAAGTAGCCAAAGCACTTGTGTTACAGGAATCAGAAACAACGACGGTACCACAACACCCAGACCCGAGACTTATAGAAAAGTTATTTTTCTACATTGACCCGACCGGGATTCGAACCCGGAACCTCAGAGATAGCGACACCAAGTCCGGTATGCTCGCCTCTCGGCTACGGAGGTCGACTTATAATACGCAACAATAAGTATGTGTGTGAACTTTTCTACTGATCAATGGGAAGTCCTATGGCTAAAATGATAATGATGATGATGATAAAGGGGAAGAACAAAGGATTTAAGGACGCCGAAAAATAGGCAAGTGAAAAACCTTTCAGCATAACTCTCCATTACAAAGACTGAGCAAGTTGTGGAGAATGACGAAGACAATTTTCTTTCGTGGATCGTGGATTTGTAGTATCAATTTCTGGTTATACATATTTAGTAAGACTTAAAAGAATAGCGACCATCATGAGGAAAATGTCAACATTCAGTAAAAACTTTTCGTTCTGGCTGAGTGTAAATGTGCTGGAACTGTGACACCTGGAAGCAGCACGTTACAGGACTTTACAATCTAATCAGTATATTAACGAGTTTAGTTTTATATTTTTTTATGAAACACGATTGCTTTTGTTTTTTGATATAACTAATCCTCATCAATCAATATCAAAAATAAGAGTAGCTTTAAATACGATCCATCTTATAGTTATTTTCTCACCAAAAATATCACGTTAAAATGAGAGTTCTCTTATTCTACCTATTTAATTGAGATTCCACACAAGTTGGTTAGTATTAAGGACAAGGTATTAAATACTGTCTCTCAAGACGAAAGTCTAAAACTAGTGTGTGTTACGTGATGACATATGGAACTGAAACGTGGCCTCTCACTATGGGCCTCATAAGAAGGCTCAAGGTCGCACAGCGTGCTATGGAAAGGGCTATGCTCGGTGTTTCCTTGCGAGATCAAATCAGAAATAAGGAGATCCGTAAACGAACAAAAGTCGCTGACATAGCCCAACGGATTAGCAAGCTGAAGTGGCAGTGGGCGGGGCACATAGCACGTAGAACTAACGGCCGATGGGGCAGAAAGGTTCTAGAATGGAGGCCGTGTACCGGCAAGCGCAGCGCAGGACGTCTACTCACAAGGTGGACAGACGACCTGGTAAGGGTCGCAGGAAGATGCTGGATGCAGGCCGCTTCCAACCGGCCAATCTGGAAGCCACTGGGGGAGGCCTATGTTCAGCAGTGGACGTCCTATGGCTGAAATAATGATGATGATGATGATGATGATGATTAAATACTTTCAACATTAGTCATTGTACGCCTAACTATACTGTTAGGTAGGTATTAGAAATGCCAAAATAAGTATTCACGGTTGAAAACAAACTGAAATAATTTGCGTTATTTGTAAATTATGACAATACATTTTAGTTTGCATCAGTCACTACTCAGTGTCTTAGCTTTGATTGACAATGCGATATTATAAGTGGCTTATTTATTTCCTCAGTTTATCTACTTAATTTATAACACTCTTATTATTATTTTCACTGGTAACTAACAATTATGACATTAAACCTAGGAAGTCTTGGAAGAAAATATTTGTGACTATGAGTCATACGAACGACCATACCATCTTTTAGTTTTGATACCATCGTGCTGATCTGATGATGGAGCCAGAAAGTGGTTAGTGGAACTTTATTTGCTTCATAAAATCTTCCTGTGTGCTCGTATTTGACTTGTCCCATCCATATAAGTGTATTTTTTAATTTACTTAGCCATCTTTGTTTGCCAAACGTCTGTACTTATTCCTGTCAGGTCCTGTCAGGATCCTAAAAAGCGGATCGACACTGGAGACCGGGTATTGTTTTTTTAAACATGTAATAGTTATGCTGACATTGACATATACATTACTTTTTTTATAACCTACTTCGTACGTGCGTAGGTACTTCGTTTTTAAATCAATGTAATGTGCAGATCTAAAAGGGAGCAGAGTGACCCTCTGCTCCCTTGGGACAACCCAACTTTTGACATTGTTTAAGTCGTTTTTTCAAAATACAATATTAAAATTATTGTGTTGTACTTTGTAAAGGGAATTTCAAAAATAACGTATGTATCTATAAAGTAGTTGAAGAATAAATAAATAACAACTAGATGTAGTACAAAGTGATAAAACTAACCATCACATCTCAGATCAAGAGTCACGGACAGATAAACCAGAAAACGATTAACTCGTAAGTATTTTATTACTCTTAATAGCAATCAGATATTTTAATAAAGGTATCCTTTATCTACCACATAGATTCCGAGCCCGTTTTTCTATCTTGCAATTACAAAACCACATCATTAATTTCATGACAGATAATTCTTAGTGATTTGTAAAGGTGTAGGTAATTAAAAAAACTGTAATCGAGACTTGTCAATAACAGAATATTTAAGCGGATGAATGAAATTGGATTTTTTTAACAAATTACCAGTCTATTGCTTAACTACCTATGTAAAATCGCATGTCAAGATGATTTTAATAAAAAAGTTTATGGCACTGTTAATGACTATTGTAATGTAAACATACTATTAAAAAAGGGCTGGTAATATTATAGTAAGCGAGTTTCTTGCGCTGCTTCTTCTCGGCGCTAGCCCACAATATTGTCCCGAAGCAGTGATAGGGTAAAATATAATTAGGATGTGTAAAAGAGCTTAATTTAGGTCTATTTGCTGAAATACATTGGTTTTATTTACTTCTTTCTTCTTTTCTTTAAAAAGTCACTAAAGAATTTAACGTTTTAGTACATTACCTACAGTAACTTTTCTTAGTTTATGGATTTGCTTAGGATTTAGGATTTGCGTATAATTTAAGGAGTATATGTAAGTTAAAATTTTAATTACTAGCGATCAATACTACTAAAACTAACCCAATGAATTCTTATTATTTTCAGAATAGGCCTTTGCCAGTTTTGCCACAAGCCATTACTATATTTAAATACGCCTAGTATTCTTTTAGTAGCAAACTCCCTAAATAAAGAACTTTTGATAATGTTGTTCTGCAGGAGTTTGGTATTCTATTTAGTTTCGACTTTTATACCAGATGGCGCTACTAGTAGCATGTAAAGGAAATTAGCTTAGCGTCATTGCGTTAGCGCAATGTCTTTGGCGACAATTGCCGCCAACACAGGAAAGTTTGTCTCACTTTTTGTATTTTTATCTGTATATTAGTTGCAAGCTTTCGGCTACACATAGTCATTGATTATAGGATTTTTCTTAATCTGTCAAGTTAGAACTACTCATATAAGGCCGCGTAACTATAAAATTTCCATTGTGTCTCGTTTCAAAGGCTTGATGGGTAAAGTGCCTAATCATAATCACAACCTTAATATATTATAATGTGAAGTAGACTCTATTCATAAATTATAAATATTTTCCTGCCTATGAAATACATGAGAACTTAAAAAATGTTTTTCCTTTACTGTCAAGGCTTGATATACATTATAATAAACTTACAAAATGTTATGTGGATTCGCACGACAGTTGCATACGGGTACCTACTTTGCGTTCATCCCTCAGCTACCTTTTCACCATATTTTCTCTACATAGCAAACGTCTGACCTGCGTCGTTTCAGAGTGATCCATATTTACCAAGGTTGTTTGAGGTTGGCTGCGTTGACGATTACCTGGTCACAAAATAGCTTTACGAAAGCAAGTGGGCCAATCCCGCTTGAAAAAATGTACATTCACACTCCAGTTAGGGTAAAATTGTTTCATTCTGTACAAGCCAATATTTGTAAATACGTTTATTTTGTAAATAAATAAATTGAATTTGCGTGGACTGCATGACGCCAAAAATCCCTATAACCATACAAAAATACCTGTCTTTATACATACATAGGTACATACAATACTTACCTGTCCTTTTACAAAATAAGATTCTTTTTAGTTCAGACTTTTACAAATCGATCTACAAAATCAAGCATGTGGATTTTTAAGTCAGGACTTGGCTACGCCGTTTTTCAGTCTCAGGCCTCGTCTCTATATTTATAAAGAATTCGAGGTATGCTAACCCTCCTAAGGCATAGCATTTTAAATTTTCCCTTATTTTCAATCGATATTTACGAACTCTTAATTACATTGATACTGAGGCCCTTTTAACATAGTCATACGTAATCACACAATACAGGGTGCTTTTTGATACAAACAAATTACTACTCGTCTACTTTCACACATATAGGTACACATACACAATAATGCACGCACATACACACATTTCACCCACACGCATACCTACAAACACACAAAACACTTACGTACGCACACATCTAATACACACCATACGCTTAAAATACAACCCCTTTTTCCCAAAAAACAGATTTATTCTAGTTTGGGAAGAAAGGTCATCATATATGTTATCCTAGTTAGCCAAACCATAAAATGTTTAAAATAGCATAAGAAAAAGCGCAGTCTCCCTCTGCGGTGGTCCTGTTCTCTGAGATACAGACTCACGTCTAGTTCGGAGGCAGACTACTGTCAGACTGCTGGCAGGACCTGTGCTGATATAATGAAATACAACTACAACAACTACGTAAACTCTATTGTTATTAACTTAATTTGGCTTAATAAATGTTTTTACTTTACTTTACTTTTACTTTACTTTACTATTTTTACACATTTATGCACATGTTTTACTAAGTTTTGTACGAAGTTTGAGTATTTCGAAAATACAATAAAGGCAAATCAAGTTATAAGTCCAACCAATGAGCAATGGAGGGTAGAGGCCTTTACCATGAGCGGAGAGGTTGACATCAAATTATGGGGACATCAAGGTCACATTGACACGATACGACCTTGATTTAGAAAATTAATCTGGCCATTAAACATTATATAGCTCGTAAATAACGCGAACGCTAACTCCGTACAAACGCGTCATTTGCGTAAAGTAGCAGCTCGTTTAGCGCTTAAACAGATACAATCGTTCCCTCAAAGTTCAAATGCCTCCTTATCCCGTTCGCATAGTTTCGCACAATAACTAGAGTGCCGGCAAAGCCTTCTTTTCCATTTTATTTCCCATTTCGGTACTCCCACCACGCAAAGAAAATGGCCGACGGCATTCTAGCCAGTGCCGCGCGAACCACGACGCAGGCGCACGTTGCCGCGACTCGGCGATCCAAAACAACGAAACGCGGTGTTCGAATTACGAAATTAAAATTTTTGAATCAGTGGAATTAGTGACAGTTTCTGTGACTTTCAAAAGAAGAATTCTTAAAAGTGATAGGTCTTGATAGTGTATGCTTTTGATTCATTGTTGATTTGCACCAGCTGTCAAAATATTGCACAGCGAATCAAGGTGAGCTACCTGATTGATTTCTTAACAGCAATTAACTTCTTCTTTTTAGTTTACGCGTAGGTCATCGGATATTTTTGGATGTCAACGTAATCCTTTCTGTTTTGCAACTTTGCGCCGGCCAGGACAGGTTTTGTCGTATCAAAAGTTATTCGCCAGTAAACTGTTCTATTCTGATAAATACTTTGCTCGACGCTATCTTATGTGTAGCAGAACGGCCGTTTAAATAAACTTTATGTGAAGCTGTAAATTGTTTTAAAATGGTTGTTAAATGTGCGCGTGTTTTGTTTTTAGTTTTATTGCTACCTACTTATGTTTGATGTTGGATCGGTCTTGTAGCTAATTAAAATTTAGGTCATGGAACTGTTTGCTATATTATGATACACGATATCATAGCCCAATAGTCCAAAAGTCTACCTTCGGTCTAATGGGGAAAAGAGGATTAACAGGACCACTAGACATAACAATCATTACCTAAACAAATTCCTTGATATAGAATAGTATTAAGATTTGACTTAAATGTAAACGTAATGAAGTTCTTGAAATATGCGCTGAAACAACAAATAATTTGACTGTGATGAATACAATATAATCCGAAAACCGTCAGGAAAATAAGTCCGGGGAAAACTCCAGCGATCCATATTAATCTCAGACCGCACATATTCTTATGGTAATGTGTGTATGATTACTTATGACAAAATAGATCATTGCCATACTAATATCGCTTTCAATATAGCTCTCACTCTTATACACGTCGTAAATACGTCGGGTAATTTATATAATGTAACGTTAGACGATCTATCATAACCACAAAGTATATTGACATTATTGTGGTGAAACAATGAAGAAAGGAAACACGCTGTTATAATGACATGGAAAACAAAAGTTTACTAAGACAATGAAGTAATTTCAAATTTTTGTTTGGAAAGGCAGACACAAAATTGCAATTAAATGTGCATGAGGAAGTCATCAGAATATACAAATGAGATTATGAAATTACTCGAATTCTCAGAATTAAACAGAATGAATATAAAGTTCAAGGCTTATTGGATGTCTGTGCAATTATTATAATAATATAAGTATTAAATATAAAAGTTGTTGTGTACCTTAATAAATAAAAAAAGGCTTACGTACGTACGTACGTGTGCGATGATTTCGTTGACATCTTTTTTATTCGTATAATGATGGGCTTGTACTTGATCACAACCTCATCCAAGAGTAAAGGTGTGGTTTGTGATGATTTCGAGTCAGTCGTTGCACATTAAACTATTGAACAATAATCAGACACATGCAGCGAGATCTATTATAATGAGCATATCTAATATGTACTTCAAATTCACCTTTTATGTCATGCAAAATTGAATGATTATCATTTAACTTGCAATGCATGACAATTGCACACATAAACTACATGGACGACATACATTCGTTACATCATTGTCGAATATTTGATTAATATTGGTTTTGGCGAGAGGGTTAACCTGTTTTATCTATGGCATCTCTTAGTCACCATAAACCCGTCTTGAAAGTTTTAATTCTGCCAAGCACACTCACATAACAATTACCAAACATGAAACCTAGTTTATCTTCTAAAGTTAAACAACTTTTCAAGTACCAAATAGGCTATTAATAGGATTCAGTACAAACTTCTTAACCAAGGTGTCTTGTTTTCCCTTCATATGATTTATTATTGCCCCACTTTCTATTGGTATGCAATCCTCTAAGTGTAATAAACCCGATGAATGACACAGCCTTCATTGATTCTCTATCCCATAAAGTTTTATTAATGACGCCATCTTCCAAAGTAATGTTACTGATTAATGTTTATGGCGATAATAAGGTTGCAAATATGTTGTACGTACACCTTTAATAATGCGAAAGGTTATTTACATATTTTCTAATGGAACTACCCCAGTTACCTACTCGTATATTATTTAAAGAGTGTCTGTTTGTTTTCCCTCCTTTTCATCAGAAATCACGTAATTAGTCCAAGTCAAGAAGTTGGCTCAAAGAAATAATTGCCATCGCTAAAGTATTTTCAGTAAGTCTCATTCTGACCAAACACGTTATTTGTCAAGATAATTTATGTTTAAGATGTAAGATGAACATGCATGAATTAAGACTACTTATTCATTCATTTCCACTTCTTTATACCAGTCACGTTTGAATTCTAACAAAACTCTTTCAGTAAAATAATACTAAAACTATTTTTTCTTCTCATTATTATCTTCTGTTATTATTTTCATATCTCATCTGTAATTATTTATCCGACTGACCTAGAAGGAGGTTATTTTTTTTACAAGACAAGAAGGATTTTTCTTTCATCATTTGAGGACCGTCTGGAGTAATAGCCGCACTTCGGATTACAAAGCCGAGCGGTTGCGGGTTTGAATTCAGCAAGAAGAAAATGTAATGAGTACAACTTAGTCATGGATGTTTACAAAATACATATGTTGATCCGCTATTTAGTTAGTACAAGCTTTTGCTAGTTTGGGGCTTGGTAATTGGTGTGATTGTGGAAGCAGTTTATTTATTTATGTTAAATAGTTCTCTGGTGTTTAGATCAATTGCTAACTGACAGATAACTTCTCCTTAAACTTACTCGTATCATCTTAGTCAAGTTTTTGCAAGAAAAAATCTCGATAGTTTTATACTCAGTCAGTACGTCAAAGTCCATTAAGTAACTTTTAACGTGTTCCAATATTTTGTCACGACATATTTCAGATCCTTCATACAATTCATCTCCACATGAATATATGTCAGAAAGATAATCATCTGCTATGTTAATCTGACCTCGACCCACCACCGACTAGTTATTAGAGAACTAAAACTGTGCTAACGATTTTCTTCCTAACCATTTATTTATCATTGGCCTGGCATCGGAGCATCCATTTTCTACTTACAAAGAGTTATCATTACTCATTTCTCGTGAACATGAATGACGACGCAGACGCAGTAAATAGCATGTAAAACTCAATTTTGCTAACGATCTTACCTATAGATATGCTTCAGTTCTTTGTTTAGATCTATGTTTGTTTTTATAAAATCATTTATCATATTTTTGGGTTAAATAAATCTAATTTATTGGCTACATAAAATTACTTACCTTTATCAGTTTTAAGTCATGTTGTGCCAGTACAATGTCAAAGTTCCAATCTCTATTATTATTACTAAAAGTTTACTGCACAGGGCTTTGGTTTGGGTCACATTTCTTTTTATATAAAAATTTTCTTTATTTTTATATTACATATGTTTTTTTATTGTTAAGCTGATGCCAAAGAATAGATCCAAAGCTCCAGTTAAAAGTTGATCTATATAGGTATTTTGTTAAGAGAAACAAAAGTTTTATTGCTGTAAGGTTCTTCAAAGGTTCTATGAACGCGCCAATTAAGTTAAACAGAAATTAAATGAAAGTCTGATTTTACTTCCGAGTTTTTTGATACCACTGCAAAAAAAAAAGGAAGTGTGATATGTGGTTTCAGGGTTCATCATTTTGTTCGTTTATAAATTTTGCTGAACTAACTTTAAAAAGCTATTTAAAAGTGTTTAATGTTATTATAATACATACTTAAGTCATCCCAGTAGGCTTGATTACATAAACTTATAAACTTTTAAACGCGCACGCTATCATGTTTCCTGTTATTTCAAATTGCGAATTTGTCTTGTTGACTGTTAATACCAAATTATTATCAATCAGCCCACATCAGTCTATATACTGCTGGACATATAGACTCACCCATGATCATCGGCTATTCTTTTTCATCCGCTGCCACCAGCTTTGAGTATATCATAGTAACCATTTTTTTTCTTCTAAGCCTTAGTAGGACAAGACATTTCTTTGTTATTCATATACATACTATTTTTCTTTTGTTCGAGTATTGTATGTCCGTTTGCCAGGTGGCAAAGGCCTTCTCCAATCTTTTCCATTCTGGCCTTTCTATGGCCACTACCCCATGTAGTTCCTGCGACTTGTCTAATGTCGTCATCCCATCTTCTCTGATCTACCTTTCTTTATTTTTCTATCCCTTCCCTTATCCCTTGGGTACCATTATGTGATTCTTTTACTCCATTTATCTTTTCCTCTAATCATGTGGCCTGTCCATTTCCACACCTTCTTATTTTCAGAGTTATATCCTGGACCCACCTGGACCTTAGTTTTGTTTCGTAACTATAACAACCAAATATTTGTTTCCAATTTCAAATTGTTCCGTTTCAACACAACTTTGTATAGTAAAGAGGGCAGCTCTGTGCCAGGTGCGCGCGCAGAGCCGCAGACGGACGCTTCCGCGGCGACCCGTAACGGTCGCGAGCGTTTGTTATGCCCGGGGATTATGTGGGACGAACTGCGAGATACGATTCAAATAACAAACAATGTTCGTATCTCGAGATTTGACGGAGATATTCATTAAGTACGTATAGACTGTAGTTTTGAAGATTATCTCTTATTTTGCGAGAATTCGCATTGTTTGATTTTTTTGTCAATAAATTGGTCCACTACCTACTTAGGAGACATGTTTCGATCATTAAAAATGTCTATAAAGCAGCGTTTTAAATTAAATTCAGATTTAAAATGTCTTCTTGTTCTAAGATTAGCACGTATTTGAAAGCCCCTAGAACTTACGGCCGTTGGGGCAGAAGGGTTCTAGAATGAAAGCTACGTACTGGCAAGCGCCACGTGGGGTACGTCCACCCACAAGGTGGACAGACGACCTGGTAGAGGTTGCCGCTGGATGAAGGCTGCTTCCAACTGTCTAATCTGGAAGTCACTGGGGGATGCCTTTGTTTAGCAGTAGACGCCAATGGCTTAAATAATGATTATTTAGATTTACATTTACATGTCTATTATGCTACATTGCATATAGTAATATAACTGCATACAGTTAGCTCGATATTTTTATTTTACCTTGTATCCATCCTAGGCTGTAGTGTCAAGTGAGATCTAAATCGAAAGCTAACTTCCCAGATATGGGCTAAATAGGAAACATTAAATTTGAAAAATTGCAAAATAATGTAGAGATATAAGGGCAATCTGATGAAGCAACATAACATGCGTAAATCCACATACACAGTGATAAATTGCTGATAAATCTAAACTCAAGTGTGGAAAGAAACAAAGGAAACTTAGGTAGGTACTTGCACCCAGCTAGTAAGTTCAGAAAGCAATTTTACATTATTCATTATGTCTGATTCGTAAACGATCAAAAGTTGCTGACATAGCCCAACGGATAAGCAAGCTGAAGTGGCAGTGGGCGGGGCACATAGCACGTAGAACTGACGGCCGATGGGGCAGAAAGGTTCTGGAATGGAGGCCACGTACCGGCAAGCGCAGCGTAGGACGTCCACCTACAAGGTGGACAGATGACCTGGTAAAGGTTGCAGGAAGCCGCTGGATGTGAGCCGCTTTCAACCGGCCAATCTGGAAGTCACTGGGGGAGGCCTATGTTCAGCAGTGGACGTCCTATGGCTGAAATGATGATGATGATGATGTCTGATTCGTTGAACCTTCTACTGTTAAAATTATTTTTCTTAAATGTTGGGACATCAGTTCTAAACGTCTACATACACCTTAAGCGGATCTAATAAATGATAATTTTGTTGTTTCTATCTATAATTGAATATAGAACGCAGTCCAGTTGTAATATGAACAATATATTGTAATATGAATAATATTACATGACGAATTTCTAAATTAAAATTAAATTTTCTTATGCAATATATACTAGACCTGCTAATAATTTGGTAAAAAATACAGAACCATATAACACTTACTTAAAAAGGTGCTTAAAATTCTATATTTATTAGAAAACTGTAGCTACGATTATTGAATATCTTGTTTGATATTCAATAAAATTAATTAATGTTATTCTACTGTTTTCGTGCCTGTAATGAAAAATCTTTAAATAATTTCAAAAGATTTTTCAATATAGGCAACAGCGTAGTGTAGTTAATATTTTCTCTATGTATTATTTTATAATTAGTAAGCTTGCATGTTTGCATAATCAATCAAAACATAGCCCAAGGCAGGTGCGTCCTACCGTCTCACGTCATTGACCACAGACCACGGTCCGCCAACGGTATCCGTTGTGCGATTTGTCGTCACCATTCCTATTTTTATTGCAATCCACGGAGTTACTCACCTCTGCATTCTTTTACTTTTTAACAGCATTTCTTTTTTAATCGCGCGAAATTATGGTCGATTTAATATTCAACTCTCATAAAAGTGGAGATAGAATAAACACAAAAGTTCCCATCCGGCGTTTTCACTCTCTAAAACAAAAATTTGTTTTTTTTTAAATTCAAATTTGAAAAACAGTTTGCGACACATTAACTGTTTTTGGGACCTAAAATAAACTGTTTTATTATAATTTGAGATACTGAAACATCTTTAATATTATCGTCGGATTCTTTCTAATGCTTGTTACATTGAAAGTTTGCATTGTTCCATCTATATTTTCCATATTTAGGTAACGTATTCTCAATTTTTTTGCAAGCTAAATTTTATCTTTAATATTTCGACGGTCCCTACGTATAAAGCGACATGTCGAAAACACAGGTTTACAGGAGAGCATAATAAAGGTTTGAATTGCTCTACAAATAATTATATTTACAATTATAAATATATTTTTACTATTATATTTTAGTAGCTTTAGGAAGTTTAAAATAGTATTTATATGTATTTATTTTTTTCAGGTTTTCCAAATGAAACTGGCAGATGACTGTTTCTACACTGTTTTTAAAATAAAACTAAAAAGACAAATCTTAGATACCTGTTTATACATGGGAAATAACAATTCCAAAATTTCAAATGGTATTTACATATTTTTTAAATTTAAAACATAGAACATTAATAATGTTTTCTTCCGGATATCTTACATATTCAAGATCACGATCCATGAATATAAAAAATACATGAATAGAGACATATCTGTTTATACGTTACTATGGCAGAACTATTTTGTGCAATATAAACAGAGACATGTCTTTTTATAAAATTTATAGCAGATTGTTTGTTATAAATAATAAAAAACAAAGTTCAAAGTTAAAATATTATTTATATTGTTGAGTAACGATCATCTATCTAAAATGATGAAAATAGTTTTATGTTTTAATTTGCAGTCTCATTGACATAGGAACTAAACGGTGTAAATCACAGCTCTTTTTCACATTATTAATTAAATGTTTTAAATCTAGGAAGTGCCTTAATAATCATCATCACAGCTTCATTCATACTAATTCGTCTTATAACATTTTTTTTTTCATTTGGATTAATCTTCTTCTTCATCATTACCCTGTTCTTGTTTACTATGACTAAGGTTCTTAAAGAAATAATGATACTTTTTTGGAATAATCATTGTGTCACATAAACTTATCAAATCTTTGTATTTCACTTCAGTGATAGGAAGTGGCCTTTTGTACAACTTCTCTAGTATTAGTTCTTGCTCTTTCCTTTTTCTAACTCTGGTCAATTTCAAATTGTTGCCGCAGTTCAGTGTTCTATAGCTTTCTTCAAAAAAATCGTATTTAAATTCAATAATATCTGGGTTATTGTTTTCAACTTTCACTTCTCTTATTTTATTTCAGCTAATTTTCTCTGAATTTGTGTCTTTCAGCCAGTTATTAGTATATAGCCAAACTTTGAAATCCAAAACTAAGTCTTGATCTAATTCAATTACTAAATATGGTGGATCATCTGTTTCGCCCAGCGCACTAGTGTATACCATTCATCAGGACTGTAAATCATTTTGTTTTTTGCTGTACGTTCTATCAATGCATGGACAATATCGGCCTCATTCTGGGTATGACCTTTTTCCAAAAAACGATGGTACACGTCTATCTTAAACTTGTTGCTTACGTACAAATACATAAAAAACACGATCCGATTACGATTCTGGCCTGCGCAGTTGTCAGACCAGAATTGAAAGTCTTTGACACCAGCATTAACTTTCTTGCTAATGAAGGAGAACAAACAACTTGCCACTTCGTTTGCGCCGCGTTTAGCAACTGTCTCATCCCATTTGAAACATGTAGCTTCTTTTATCTCAGCATCAAAAACAGTAAAATTAAAAACAGATAGTTTTCTTTTATAATAAAGCACACTTATTTCAGCATGTGGAGTATTGTTAATTTTTTAAAAGTCTAACATCGCTGTGCAGATCTCAGAAGGTTTTGACAGAGCTTCAATTTTATCTGCGTTTTTTAATTCCCTGTCAAGTTTTTTGTTTTGAGTATGTGAGTTATGCTTTAGTTTATCGTCATTGGTTGGCGAGATGTGGTTTTTCATTGCATGACACAAGTCACACTGGTCCTTTTTGGGTACGTGGAAACCAATATTCAGTTCTTTGTTAACAATGTATTTGTATTGCCTTACAGAAGTAGCTATATTCTCAGTTATACTCGGCTCTTTACACCATGTAACATACAGGTCGTACGTTTTTTTTAAAGTCAACTCACTATCTAAATACATTTGATTTAAATTTTTACGCGTATAGTGACTTTCTACGGGCGCAAATTTTTTACATGTTGGACCACGTTGTCTTTCATTGCAGCATTTATAATAGTAGGATGATTTTGGTGAAAGCCTCTTAAATCTTTAGTACAAACACCCGTGTTCTTATCATGCTTGTCATTGGCAGATTGTATAAAAGTGTTACTTTTCAGACGAAAGCGGCAAAAAATCTTGTAAACGTTTAATCTTTAGAATCCTGTGTCCATTGATTTTTTCTTATTTGCTTCATATTTGATGCAATAAAAGACCACTGATGAGAATGATCACCCAAGTGCCAAAATTTTTTGAATATTTTCTGGCGGGCTTCAGTATCAAATGCTTCAGAAACGCAAAAAACATTATTTCTGGAGTTTGCAATATCTATTATTACTCATGTTTTACAATTATATATTAATATAATGAATGCTTCTAACTAAAAAGTACACCAGCAGACAGTATCACAACATTTTCTTTCACTGCCCAAACACGACTCGACAAATTTTGTTGAGTAAATGACGTTAAGTTTGACAAGTTCGCGTTCGCACCAAGTGGCGCGCACTTTTAAACCCAGTACAAAAGGACACGTATAGATATCCGCATCTACGACACCAATTCTTTGTAATTATTATACTTGTTATCTTTTATGGTTTGCAAATGTATGAAAATACATGATAATTTGAAAAACTTTAAATGTAGGTATGAGCGTATGGACATTTTAAAGCAATATAATGCAATTTAAAAAAATGCAATTTTGACATGACTTTATGTACGTAGGGACCGTCGATTTATCCTAGCATTCATAATCATGATCATCATCATGACGTCAGCCTATTCTATTGCAGTCCATTGCTGTACGTAAGCTTTCCCTAAAAAGCGCCTAAGAGCAATACTAGCATTGCTAATCCAAAAATAAATACATAAACGTGACCCTGTACTGTTGTTCGTTTAATGAAAATTCTCATTCAATATCATCAGAATCAGCCCACGTCGGTCTACTGCTGGACACGCCACTGGGCTATCCTCAGCTATTCTCTTTCATCCACTACCAGTAGCTTTGGGTATATCATCGCTCTACCTACGCGGTGGTCACCCCATCACGCTGCGTTTGCCATGTCGTGGTCTACCCCATCGGTTATCAATTCTCATATGGTAAAATTGATTACATTTTATCGCCTTTTATCTAGATCTTCTCAAGTATGTTTTAAATAATCTCTGATCAAGCGGCATCCACTCTGTTACCACTAAATTTTACGAACAAAAGACACATTTTTGAAGCATTTCAATTCCAAGTCACATATCCCAAGAATCGTATACAAATTTAGCAGGGTTTTAATTATTTTTGATTGCAAATTTCAATAATTTCAACACAAAACAAATTGGATCTTTGGTTACCTAGTGATTTAAACCCACCAGTACCTAATTACGTGTTTTTAATTGAATAATAAGATACGTTACACCTATCATAATATCAAAGTGGTAATTAATACAACCGTCGTGTAAGTCAAATAGAAAGCGGGTCTGACGTACAACATGACTCGAGTAAGCAGTCGGATGGACATGACACTCTAATTGAAATAATATCTGTTCTCTGCCTCTGCTATAACATCGCTTGTAAAATTCAAGTAGACCATGTTTCATTGGGCTGCTATTGCGCAAATAATCTTCGAATACGGTTTTGAACTTGTCTTAGAAACCAACGGACAATGACCACGAACCGGAAGACAGAGCAGACGAAGACCTAGTCAAGGTTGCAGGAAGCCGTTAGATGCAAATGACCCTGAGCCACACAGAACGCCTATGAGGCCTATGTCCAGTGCCGTGGACTTCCAAAGGCTGATAATGATGTATATTACAGGTACTTTCGGTTTTCGGCGTTTTGCTTGCCGTCTCTCAGTTGGTGGCCTTTTTGTAGCTTTAGTAGCCACAGCGGTCGCACGTAGAGTGACACTATACTTGAGTATGCTTCTAATTCGCAGTTCAGTTTAAGTTCTCAAATACTAAAACTTCTGTGCCCTTGTTTAAATGATGCAACCAAAAATAAGGTTGGACCATGGAAGGGTTCTATAATGAATAAACAGATAACATTCGTTTATTTACTGTATATGTGTACTGTATTATGTATAAACGAAACAAGCAAATCCACCGCCGCGTCTGAGACCTTGAGTTCGATGGGTGTTTGTGAGATTAGAAGGAGTTTGTCATCACATGACAATAACCACGACTTTTTGATAATTGGCATTCGAAGTAACATAGTCTTCGATGTTCTACCCACCTTATGTGAAGATTTGTATGAAAGGGTGCGTTGATATTATTCAACGCACCCTTTCATACAAATACACTTAATAAATAAACAAACACCAGTCGGCCCGATCATCTGATCGCCATAAATCGCGACCCATTACTCTCATTCCGGTTCATTTGAAATGCAAAAAGTTTTATAAGCATCTGCGTATGGGCATATGAGCTCATCGCTTGCGCAATACTTTCGCTCGTTACGGCCAGTGTTGAGTTACACCGGTTTTAAAGGACGTATCGCGTCGGTTGAGTGTGGTTGAGTGAAATTCGTTTCGTAATCGAGTCCTACTTGAGACAAAGAATGATCTGCCTGGTAGTGAAAATGTAAAACAGACAATTAATGTACGGCAATTTTACACGGGTGTAGAGAGCTTGAGTAAAATTAACAAAAGATATATGGACAAAAGAAAAATAATAATAGGAAAAAAAAAATTACGTATAGTAAAATTTTGATGGTCATAAAACTAAAAGCGATCTAGATGTAGCAAGGGAAGATGTTAAAAAGCTTGAGCTAGTTAAAGATCAGATAAACTAGGAGTAAAGGTGTTAAACATCTTTAGTTCTCAACTTAGCCTATGACATCATTCTATCTGCTGAAGCAAATACAAACTGCTCAAATAACAGAGCACTGAAAGCTTGAAAAACGAGGACTAGTCAAAAAATCTAATTGATTACTTGTTGATTAATTACTTTGTTGTCAAAATGTTAGTTCAAAAAAGGCTTTTTTCTATTTGTGTTAATGACGATCCTAAATACTTTGACCAACCAAGCCATGGCATTTTGGTCACGTTGTGTTGGTGCTTCTCAAGGACACAGAGTACATGTCAGTAAATCACTCAGTCACCATTGTAATCAATGTTCCTAAAACTCTTAGATTGTTTACGTTGCCGCTTACCTAACGATATTATCATTCGTGTAAACAAAGTACAGCATAAAATAAACTATTTATTGATATCAACTGGAAAAGAAGAAGCATGCATTTGCCCGAGATATGTAATCTCGAAGTAAAAAAAAAAACCGGTAGAAATAGTCTTGTGATGTAAACCGTCCTTACCATGCAGTAGTGATGCGTCAAACGTGCAGGATAATAACTTCCGGCATGTTATAGTGCACCATGCGGGTTAGAGTCTCGTATAACGATAGGGTAGCATTGTTTACACCTATTGGATGTCAGGAGCAAGAGTGAGGTTGCGGTCTTATAATCTCTTTTACAATATCTGACGTCTAGGCGTACTTTTTATGGAGTAAGGAATTCTGGGTGTTAAGAACCAGCGTGAGCTGGTTGTCTTTTTCGTTGTGTATTGTACAACACTCAAAAAGTATTAAATAAAATATGGTCATTAAAATCATAGTTTAACTGTTCTTAACCTATTCAATTCTGTTCTCTTTGTATGGATCATTCACAAATAACGATCAGAATCGAACTTACGTGCACATAAAATAATTCGATGTAAATTGACGTCCTCTGAGCTAAGTTTTTAAAACCAGCCAGTCGGAAAGCGAAAGGACATGAATTCGACTCCCACTCTTCGAAAATTTTAATTCTAATATCTTTAATATTACCACAGATACCATAATGGCCTAGCGTAGATGATATTAGCATTGTAAATAAAAAAAGAACAATAACAATTACTACATAATATATCACTGGCTGAATAAGAATTGATTTCCAGCCTTGTATTGGCTTGCCATCACACTACATAACCTTTATACAATAAATGATTTCGATTTTCAATCTTTTTTTGATTACTCTCTCAATAAAGGTCATCAGAACAGCTTTGAGGATTAATACTTGCTTTTAACAAGTTCTGAATGTGTCGGTTGTTGACATATACCCGAAGGTCGGACGGCCTGGCTTCCTCGTTGCCTACTCAATCTGGTTCTGTTTATGATGTATGGCAAATTGGGTTGATTACATGTCATATTTTATTCATTTCATTCGTTAAATAATTCACCATGAGTTATGATGAGGTAATTAGAAGCAAACGTTTGTACGATCACACTGGCTAATTGAAGACAATAATAAAGTAAAGAGAGTTCATTTTTTTTTTGTTTATGTTCTTTTTTTAATAACTTCTGCCTGCCCAGCATGAGCCCTAAAACACGATATGATATGATATGATATAGCGATATATTGACACTAACTGTAAAAATATGATAGTTAAAGCCGCCGTGTAGAATCGCCGTGCCGTTTACGATACATATTATGATCGCTGTTTCGATAAAAAATCAAAATGGCGGCTATATTAATAATATTTTTACAGTTGGTGTCGATATATCGCTATATCATATCATATCATATCGTGTTTTTAGTAGTCATGCTAAGCTGGCTGAGAGTAAGTATAAGTCTGGCCTTACAACACCCTTTCATCAATCCGCACTGGGTCTGCGTTGTGGAGTATGGCTCAAACTACCTCATAGTTGAGGTAAGGCTTGTGCCTTGCAGTAGAACGTTTATAGTCATCATCATCATCATCATCATCATCATTTCAGCCATAGGACGTCCACTGCTGAACATAGGCCTCCCCCATTGACTTCCAGATTGGCCGGTTGCAAGCGGCCTGCATCCAGCGTCTTCCTGCGACCTTTACCACTTTATAGTCATACTTAACTTTTTAAAGAAGTTCAAGAATTTATCTGCGTTTTTTTTTTGAGGTACGGTCGTGTCAATTTGTCACTCGTTTGTGCGTTAAGTCACTTGTGTGAGTTAGCCCATGCTGTTGTAAGCGATCTCTATTGAGCCAATGCAGGCATTAACAAACTATGTAATCATCAATCATACCTTAGAAGTAGTTTTTTAACTACCAACTTCTAACTGTCATATTGATGAGTATGTGACATTCGGATGACAATACAATAATCATACTATCTGGCTGAACTGATGATGGAGTCAGGATATGGATTGCCCAAACAAATGAGCCCAAATAAAAATATTTTATTATAGTAGCCTTTTAATGGCTACTAATAAAATAATTTTGTTTGGGCTCATTTGATTAATTTTGACTGATAAAAATAGTGTGGTATAGTTTTTTTTAATTATATTATTTTTCTGTTATTATATAACTAAAATATTTTGCCCTACTACGTATGCTAGTCTATTGGCATTTTTGATTATAATGATGAATAGTTTATTTCCAAGAACATGGTAACACAAGATCTTAGATCTTTAGGCGTAGAAATATTAATATTACAAAATCTGTTGTTAAATTATACGTTATTATTATTTGAGCATTGTGAAACTAAATTATACACCATTATTTTCCCATGAGTCGTCAGTTAACAGTCAAAGGTACAATCTTTTATTTTGATGTTTTACCCATAAAGTCACGATTTCAACTAGATCCGTGTTCCTAATTAGCATTATTCATTCGAAACGTGTTAAATAAAATATAACTAATATTAAACGAAGAATCGAATGCTAGGCCATAAGGTCGGATAATAAATCTCAATTTGAATAACTAAGGCTATGGTCACATTACTAATGCTAAGCTCTGCGAATATTCGTCGTGACTAAGGCTAATTTAGCAAACAAACAAATAGCTAAATATTTATTAATTTCTAGCTGTTGCCCGCGACTTCGTTTGCGTGGTGTTTAGTTTATTCATAAAGAAGTTTCTGCGCAACTTCCTAATGTTTTCTTTGATAAGAACCTTCTCCTGACAATAATTAACACAACAAAAAAAGAATTAGCGAAATTGTTCCATCCGTTCACTCACGCGTGTTGCGATGAAGGGAAATAGAAATTCATTTTTATGTGTATATAAAAAAAATACATAGAATATTATGTATTGATTATATTTTACCACACTAATTATCTTGCCCCAATCTAAACAGCTTGTACTGTGGCAACTAGATAACAAATGAATATGCAGAGTGTGGCCTTGAACCGGGGATACTCGTAATATTGAAAACAGAGACTTTATAGGTCACTAGTAATTGAATCATTATGTTCCTAACTAATTAAAATCAAAACTTAATCGTAAATTCAATGTAATGTAAACAATGCAATAATTCCGCTAATTCCGATCAAAACTTGATCGATTAAGTTCATTCTGCATCGTACCAAAGAAAATTAATAAAAAAATCTTTGATCGTACTTATTCGGAGCTACTCGGAACGTCTCTTTGACACAACAATGACAACGTTAGCGATAATATCATTTTGCAATAATACACCGACTATGAATCGTAACTTTAAATCCTTATTGTGTGTAATGCATGGGTTTTGGTTAATTGGAATCGTTTCAGATCAAATACTGATACTCTAAAAAGCCCCGGTTTTCAATACTGTCCCCGGTTCTAGGCCACACACTGTATAAATACATTTATAGACATCCTTGACTTATGAAGAAATGCTCGTACTCATCTCAAAATCATTTGGCCCTTGCGGGATTCAAATCCACAACCGTCTGGCTTTGTAATCCGGAGCACGAGCCACAAGACCAGAGAGGTTGTAAATATGTGCAAAACCTTTACATTCTTTATTTAACAACGCAAAAGCTATGTCCACCGAAAAAGGTTCTTACATGTAAAAAATCTGGTGACTCGTTCATTATGAGCCTTATAAAAAAGATCAAGGTTGCACAGCGTGCTATGTAAAGGGCTATGTTCGATGTTTCTTTGCAGGATCGAATCAGAAATGAGGAAATTCGTAAACGAACAAAACTTGCTGACATAGCTAGACGGATTAGCAAGCTAAAATGGAAGTAGAAATATAGCACGTAGAACTGACGGCCGATGGGGCAGAAAGGTTCTAGAATGGAGGCCAGGTACCGGCAAGCGCAGTGTAGGACGTCTACCAATAATGTGGTCAGAAGACCTGGTAAAGGTCACAGGAAGCAGCTGGATGCAGGCCGCTTCCAACCGGCCAATCTGGAAGTCACTGGGGGAGGCCTATGTTCAGCAGTGGACGTCCTATGGCTGAAAAGATATTATAACAAGTCTTGTACAAGTGTGGCCTCACCCTTATAATGTAATAGGAATAATCACTTCACAGTTTATGCAAATTAACTCAAATAGCTAAGATACGATCGCCATTAGAGCGTAAGTGTGTGAAAAATACCGTTCTGAAACAATCAGTTGTTTTCATTGTCGATTTTCTAAGAAATGTCATACTGTGTGACTACATCATAATGAGTCTATGACTCTATACGTAGCCAATCTATCAAAATATAATATTTCAACTAACTATTAACTTACCTAGTAAAAGAACAAAAGTTTTTCTGTTGTATAGAATATATGGTTACAATGTTATCATTAAGTTACGGGACGCCCTGTATAGAAAATAGACCAACGAAAAAAACCATTAGGAGTTAAACTTGTGTGGAGAGTTCTGTACTTATTATAGGTTTTTTTATCTTTAAGTAAAGTACTAATTTTTGTATGTATTATTATTATTATTAATTTATTACATTGCACATGACTTAGATCATAAATAGATTCATAGGTGGGTATATAACTCCAATATTCATATGCACCTTGATAGGCACAGCTACGTGGAAGAGAGAAAGGCAGATATTTTGTCGTGCAATAGTATAATTATGCAGATATTGATTATGTAATCTATTTATATATCATATTTATTTAGTAAATTAAGTAATTTTTTCTTCTATATATTCATTTATCGTATAATAAAATATACACATCTAAGATCCGTACAACAAGCCCTTTAAGTTATTGATAAATCACATGGTACAGTTAAGAAACTTTTTACTTTTTTTATTTGACGACCTCCGTAGCCGAGAGGCGAGCATACCGGACTTGGTGTCGCTATCTCTGAGGTTCCGGATTCGATTCTCGGTCGGTCAATGTAGGAAAATAACTTTTCTATATTGTCTCGGGTCTGAGTGTTGTAGTACCGTCGTTGTTTCTGATTTCTGTAACACAAGTGCTTAAGCTACTTATCATAGGATCAGAGCAGTGTATGGATGTTGTCCAATATATTCATTTTCTGATTAGCCCGCCATAGTATTCTCTTTATTCATAATTCATATGTGACGTTCGTCTTTGGGTCACATATTGTTTTTTTGTGTACCAAATTTCAATTAAATTGGTCTAGTAGATTTGGAGCATATTTATATAACAGACTATGTGTTGGAATTACCACTATTAAGAAATATGTCGGCAGAAACTTATAATTCATACAAAACATTCAAGCATGCATATTTCAGAATAAGCCTTGAACAATGTTTGAAAGTTTAAATACACTTCCCTATTTTAAATAATTTTGAAGGTTGCTTAATTTTTACATTACTTAACATTAATTACTTTTTTTAGGCAGATAGTTTTTTTTTATCTTAAAACAGTAAAGTCTAGCAATCATCATTTAAATACAGATAAAAATCTAAAATTTTGGAAAAGAATAATTAGTTGTTAAGACGGCCTTTTTTTTAAAGTATCCCATGTACTCCTAATGTATTCGAATCAATTACAATAAAATCTAATGGGTTCCCGTTTTCAATATTTTGTCCTTCTAATTAGCCTGTCTGAGACCCTACTTAAAATTCAAATTATCGTCTCAAATTACCTAAAAAAGTTTATGTTTTGACTATGAATTCTGAGAAAACTGGATATATTTAATGCATAATATTGTATTGCTTTGGGCTTTATAATTGCAAACTTACTTTCTTGTGATAAGATAGTTAAATAAAGTCAACAGTTCCCGGTCTCCCCTATCTTATGGCTAATCGTCAAAAACTTACTTAATTAAAAGTGTTTAGACTACATAAAATTGGTAGTTCATTTTTAGGAAATTTATATTTTTTTAATAAAGTGCCATAGACTCTTCTTGAACTAGTTAATGAGTTCAAAATGCACATCAAAAAATCCTTATGAAAAAATAAACTAGACGATTATTCAAACGGCAAGAGTGCATGGACTTAACCTGCTTAGCTTGTACTTGTTACTCTTTTTCCTGTAAAAAAGGCTGACAAAGGTGACGGAGTTAGTTGCGTCGTTTCTTCTCATCACCAGCCGATATGTACCAGTCCCGAAGTGGTGTTAGGGCAATACTATATTTTTTGGACGTGTTTAAGTGCCCTGAAGAGGGCCTATATACTGAATCAATGACTTTTGTGACTATTATTATGTTGTCATATCCAACTGGCATTCAACCATCCCCGGGCTTCTTTACTCTTTATTTGACAGAATAAAAAATAAAATCATTGAAAAAAACATTAAGAACTGTACAATTTTGGCGGCCGTAACGTTAATGCTAGAAGTGATATTGAATTGAGGTTATTTGGCTAAGCGTCCGTTCGATAGCAAATTCTCGATCGGTATAACATCGGTGTACCGGCAAAGTCCTAGTCCACACGGCCATGACTATTCGTCTCCAACTGCGCTGCCAGTGCTGCCACAGTGCCACCCACTTACCCACTTGCGTCCTCGTCATTACTCATTTTACCTTGTTGGATCCATTATGTATTATTTGCTAAAGGCTTATTTACATAACTACGAAATACATTCGATGTTTTTATGCATCATGAAAGTCTATAATATTTTTTTCATCCAATATATACATATTTAAAAGAAAGTAATAGTAAGTATTGACCTACTACCATCCTACTGGACGAACGTCTTGTCTAATTGGTTCGCGCTAGAGAATACAAAGCCAGGCGGTTGCGGGTTCAAATCCCGCAAGAGACAACTGTTTGTGTGATGAGCACGAGCACGAGGATAAATAAATTTAAGTATGTTTATTCTTCATCTAGTTGCCATAGTACAAGCTTGCTTAGTTTGGGGATACATAACTTAATGTAATTGTTGTTATTTCATTCATTCCTAAAGCAAAAAAAAAGTTTTAAGTAAATCCATCAAAATTCAGTGCCAGTGTCAGAAAATTTTCAAATTGAAAACGGTAAAAAACATACTGGACAACCGTGTGTAAACGCAGCCTACAGATTACGCACTTAAATAAACCAAAACACCGTACAAAATCCTCGGAGCGACTCCCACTCACCCAGATTTTGTTGATTGACCCATGGCCTCTGCCATTTTAGTTTGAAGTGCAGCTAAAAACAACATTGTTGTACAAGACATTAATTTAAGTGACTCCTGTATTAATTAGATTTTACAAGCAATCTAACTACCTCATTAACACAGTTAGGTACAGTCCGCAATAAAAGCAAGCTCACTCTCGATTAACAGTACATTTACCGCAAACGTTTAATTATTTTAATTGTACAGTTAGATACACTTTTGTGATAAAAAATATCTTACAGTAAAACTAATCTGTTTGAAACCACGTTTTTTAACTTGAGTTTAATTTTAATTGCTTTATATATTCAATTTGGATGTGTTTTATTAGTTCTATTGATATAGCAAAATTGGTAAATCGTGATAGGCTTATAATATTCAGATAATAAGTCATTTTAGTATTTTATAAAATGTCTAGTCAACTTGAAAGATGGCTGGCAGTGGCTGGTAGTGACAAGTAAAACCATCAAGTTGGCTCTTGTTCAGATGAATCCCACACATAGAAAATCTTGATTTTAATTTTAATTTTAATTACTTCCATTATTCTCTATTTCATACCTTCTCCTCGACCTTCTGATATGACTCAACACTTCTTCTTCTTCTCGTGTCAATGGCAATTCTCGCAAATATTTGATGACCAGTATTCCGCCACACGAACCGCACTATCGGTGGCGCGTCTTGGTCTTTACGTGTGCAGCTGTCCGAACACGCGGGACATAATAGAAGGTGGCCCATGGTTTGGGGAGAAGCACCTCAGACACACTTGCCGTTGGTGCTGTCAATGTAGCCCCACTTTATAAGATTTTCCTTACAACAGCCGATCTGTGTTCGCAGCGTTTTCAAGGCCCTCCAGGTCGGTCACGCAAGGTATTTACCTTAACACTCAACTTTTTCTTCACTTGGTCCATTTACGAAGGTACCTTAAATATTTTAATTAGTTATTACGGATTAGAAAGCTAAAGTGGCAATGATGGGGCACATAGCATGTAGAACTGATGGCCGATGGGGCAGAATGGTTCTAGAATCGAGACAAGCACAGCGTAGAACGTCCTCCCCCAAGGTGGACAGACGGTTTGATACAGCGGGAAGCTGCCAGCAGCTGCCTGCATCCAGATGCAGGCCGCTTCCAACCGGCTAATCTGGAAGTCATTGGAGAAGCCTATATTTAGCAGTGGACGTCCTATGGCTGAAATAGTTACTGATAAAATATTTTAATGGATATCAGGAAAATCAAAGGAAACCAAAGCAGTTATATCATTCCATAGTAAAAAGTACTAACATTAAATAACAGTTCCCACAGCACAAAGTCACGGATACAGGGTAACTGCTTAATATCTCAAATGATACCCATTAAAACCATAGCTCACATAACTAGGTCGCTGCAATTAACAGGTTGGGGTTAATAAGGGTCATTAAAAGGCTGTGTTTACAAAGTTTAGACTTAAATACAGGTCTGCTTTAAAATGTATATCGATAAAATTTTGAAACACTTTGATGTTCTTTTCTTTATCATCATTATACAGGGTTATTTTTAAAACATTAACAACCTCCTAGGGGTTGATCCTGGTGCTCAAATATGACAACTTTTTCTATGGGATCAAAATCGGCATCGCAAAAAAAACCACTTTTCCATACTAAGCCGCCGACCATGGAAAAAGTTGTTGTATTTGAGCACCAAAATCAGTCCCTAAGGGTGGTTGATGTTTTGTATATTACTTATTAGCAAATATAATTGTTTAAACTTCAAAAATAGTAAAAAATAGAATAAGAGAAATAGTAGATAATGCCTTATCATAATGCCATTTAAGTTTAATAAATAGTGTGCGAGCACGGAAGACTTTTGTCGCGGCGACTTTTTTGTCGCTCATATGAAATCTTTGGATATCTCGAGATATCCAAGACATAACTAATAATTTCATATGAGTAACAAAAAAGTCGCAGCGACAAAAGTCACCCCAGTGCGCGCAGGCTCTTACAGTGCCTGCAGACTTTAGAAAAAGTAGTTATCCATCTATTACTCCAAAGGACAAGAAGTTCTCTGATCCATTGCCATGTCGATGCTTTTTCTGGCGCCAGACTAAGTCGTTCAACTAGAATCGGGAATCTAACCAAACTACATAAGAAAAACGTCAGCTTTAATGATTTGTGTCATGTTCTTGATCTTAGAACCCTTAATATGGTATCACGGTAATTAAATTACTTACAAGAAGGCCATCGATAGAATAAGGGCATATGTTTAAGCTGGGGAGTAAGGACATTATTGTATTAAATCATTAAGGCCATGCGCATACGCAGACACTCGACACTGGTTAAGATAGAACACTATTATCAAGAATCACTATGGTTACAGTCTCGGATTGACTACTGGTCGCTTGCTACTTAAGGAAACAGAGTCTTGACAATTTATTTTGATTAAATGTTTCTTAGTCGTCAGAGCGCTTCGGAACTATAGTTAGGGTAAGATTTACTTTACTCCTAGATGCGGCATGTTTGGTACAGTCAACAGCAGGTCGACCTACCCAAAAAGTTAAAGGTCATTGAACCGATTTTCGAATTTAAATCCGACATGCAGAGATCAATATCAATTGTAAAAAACTAGACGTTTTGTGGCAGGTTGACGAGCTGTTGTCTGTACATTAGAGCGATTGCCACCGGACCTCCGTAACTCTTGAATAGGGTCACTGACCGTGGATCATGGCTACATGTCAAGTGCTATCTGAATGAGGTTTCCTCATTATAAATAGGTGAAAAAAAAAACAGAATGAGCTGGGGTTCAAACTCACACGTGAGGAAGTGAGACGAGACTTCGATCTCCCACTGTTCTTCTGACAAGTTTTAAGGACCAACAGGAATTCGTAACGGAAAATAACTTCTGTAAATATTTATGAACAAACTGGTTACAGATAATGTGAGCTAATTTAAGTATTTTTTTAGATTTACATTGTATGCCTTTAGATAAGTTTGTAGTAGTGGACCAAAATCAGTGCTTAGACGACCGTCTGGTGTAGTGGTTTGGGCTCCGGACCACACAGCCGAACGGTTGCTGGTTCGAAACCCACAAGAAGCAAATGTGTGTGTGATGAGCCAGAGCATTTGTACCTAAGTCTTGGATGTTTAAAAACGTATTATGGTATGTTTATCCGTTATTTAGTCGCCATAGCACACAGCAGCTTTGATTAGTTAGGGGCTAGTTAATTTGTGTGATTAAGGAATCAATTTATATAATTTATTTATTAATTGAGACTGTACGGTCTGTTGCTAACCATACACCTTTCTTGCTATGCTGATGATGATCATGAAGTGTAAATCCAAAACTCCTGGTTGAGCGTAGATTATTTATTGATTCACGTAAACTACACAAAACTGATAGGTTAATTAATTTGATGTGAGCCGCGGCCGTCTTGCTAGGCATGTTATTACTTTATCCTTGAATTTCAGTGGTGTACCGCTCATACGACCCTAGTATATGTATTCGCTGTGTGCACGATGACAGCGCCCCTAGTGACCACAATTAGTGTGGACTAAGATCTCTCAAATTATGGCAACTGGATGGTTTTAGAATGATTTTCGGATTGTTTTTCTTCGAAATTAGATGAAAAGTTCATGCATATTATAATTATAAGGTGATTTTCTTACATTAACTAAAATATAAATGTATAATACGTTCGGGATTTGAATCGATACAACATGATATATAACTTTCTGACCTCAAACTGTGCAAAAAGGGAAAGAATTTATATTAGCACAGCATGTGAGAGACGTTAAAGAGCTTAGAACTAACGGACAAAGCTACTTAATAAGAGCTGTCACAGACGTTTGTCTTATGCTCATAAGACAAACGTCTGTGACACAAACCCCCTACATTTTTTTTTCTTTTCACATTAGCTATCCATTTATTTCTATGATCCAATTTCCATATTGATGTTTGAAATGAATAAAACATGCACAAACTGTTTTTCCTATTGTTTCTACACTTTATAACACAACACATACTGTGACACACCTTGCGAATTTTTACGTTTTTACCTTAAAATACTTAATAACGTTAGTATGGATTTCTATGGAATTATAGCAATTTGACACATGACAGTCCAGAGTTATTTCACATTTCTGCCAACTAGCGTGCTGCGATTGATTTGACGCCCCCCACCACCCACTTTGCACATAGCGAATATAAGTGTCTACTTGAGCGTAGCCATTTAAGGTAATGTACAACTGGCCTTACAAGGCTTGTCCTTATGACATCACGATCTGTGAATGACTGCACGCGTAGGAATACTGGCTTGGCGGGTAGCTTGACACATTTCCGTTAAATAATGTCGAGTTAAATCACTAAATGTCATATAATTATCCGCTTTGGGGATTGAAGTGGTGTAGATGTTGTTGAAGTTAGTTTGAATGAAGTAATAATGGATTCGCATGTAATTTTAATCAATGCAAACGCGTAGTTTTGAGACTATAGACGATATAATTTATTTTTATGTAAGGATAATTAATAAAATATTAGTAAATGGTCTAAACTTGCTAAAAATGTTTTTTTACGTTTTTCAATATTATAGATGTCGTCATGACATTTAACACTTATTATTTAGAACGATTCGTCCTGTTTTACAAAAAAAAAAAAGTAGTATTTAGTACAAATAGCGTATTTTTTAGTAAAAATACGCGTGGACATGGACATACATTAACAAAAGTGTAAGTCGAATTCAGAACCCTCCTTTTTAAAATCGGAAAAAAAGCCCAAAGTAACCGGTAAACCGAATATTTGTCGTCTTTCTATTAAATGTATGCGTCTTCTAAAATAAAAAAGATCGCCAGAGTATATTTTTTCAAAACTAACTTATAATATCTTGATTTTGAAAAAACCTTACAAATATTGTTGAAAAAATAGAATTAAACTCTAGTTGTTTTAAAATCTTCATCTCTTCATTTATTTCATATATAATTAATTAATGTTCAAAGCTTGCGCTTAATTTAATAGCATAGTAAAACTTGTAGCATTACTTCGGCTTATTCAACAAACTGATTTGCATAGGAACATTAAATACCAACCTAACGCACTCGGCAGAATAAAGGCGCTTTTGCATAAGTGGAGCTGAGAATTAGTTCAATCTATGAGAAACCGCGTCTTTCTCTCACATATTAATCATAGTGTTTTTGTGGGCTTCCAACAGGTACTGAGTATTTAATTTATTAGGCCGTGTCGTCGAACGCAGCGGGATAAGTAGATAGATATTCTAACGATATACATGCCTATAGGTGGTGCTTAGTTCAGTGGCTGCAGTGTTGTGATACCTTTTTTAAAGTTCTTTTTTTATTCTATTGTGTCTCATTTACGTATGCTTGATCAGTTTTAAGATGTATTTAATTGCCAAATGCTTCAATTGCACTGATTTTACATAGCATTGTCAAAATATAGGTCAGGCGTAGCCAAAGTGCATCGAAATAATGCTATCTACACTTAAATATAATACAATTAAAATGTTTAAGTTGACTAAGTAGTACAGGTAGTGATTACCAAAGTTAAGCATCCCTCGCCGCGGATGTGAGTGGATGGGTAACCACTCCCACGATGTTTAGAGACGGTTTTCATCAGGTTTTGCGGAAGGCATGTTAAAAAGTTGGCTCCGGCTAATATCGCTTGATATTAGTCGAAAAGCCTTGTTAGAGCCCGTAAGGCGGCTTAATTATTCTGACAGTAAGGTTTAGTCACTGGCCTTACAATATCCCACCACCAACCATCATTGGGCCCGCGTGGTCAAGTATGTCCCAAAGAGGCATGTGTGTTGTAGTGGGACGTATATAGGCTTTTTTAAATTTACTTCTTTTCGATTCTTGGTAAAGAAAAAGACTCATTTTATACGCAAAAGTAAAATTTTTTGTACAATTAACAATTTAATCTTAAACAAACAAGATATTAAAGGTGGCTGAACCAAACCCACGCAGAACCTACGCTCGCAATTTCACGTGAATTGCAATAAACGCCAGAAATAATTTAATCTCCTTTACGGTCGATTACGCCGTTAAATTGCTGAGCCGAAAACAGTGGGGTTTGCGCGTAAACGCGGGGACAAGCCAAATCGGGCCAGGAGTAGAGTTGTAAAGTGTCCGTCACGTTATTATAACTGTCTGAACAATTTGACCGAGACCGAGCATATTGGACATTTTCTCAATGTGACCGGACATTTCGGAAATTTATTGTCACTAACGACACAATCAATATTCTATTGACTGATAAACTATGCTAAAATAAAATAACGCAATTAAGTTTTCGTTCGTTTATTTATTTATCTTCATTACTGCAAGAACAAGGTAATACCTAAGTGTCGTATCGTTACGCGCAAGAGTTTTTTTTTTGCTTTGAGTTTGATCCAGATGCGTTTTTGTATGATTGTCAAATTCTCCACATTTAATAAGAGAAGTAAAAGTTTCTTTTTTTGTTAATTTGTATAAGTAGTTTTTTTGTATATTACCATCGTAACAATAAATGTCCAATGTGACCAAGCAATTATTATAAATGACGGACGCTTATAGCATATGACCGTCAATTTACAACTCTAGCCAGGAGTCGAGCCCACAGTCTTCGTATTTAGATCCTTGTATGGTCTGTTTCTATAACCACCGATGTTCTTAACTGATTAAATGTTTTTCACCTGTGACTTTTAACTTATTGGTTGCCAAGCGGTCGCATAAGATCACTTAACAATAAAAAAAATAATGTTTCTTGTTCTACTGGGCTTAACACAGGGGTTAACACATATACTTGTAGAGACAAAAACTACATCATAAGACAAGTATAACTTTACACCTACTCGTACAACCAGTGTGTGTTATCATATGAGTGATGGCATCTGGAACTGAAACATAACCTCTCCTCTCACTATGGGCTCCATCAAGCTCAAAGCTGCACAGCTAAAGGAAAGGGCTACGCTCGCTGTTTCTTTGCGAGACCGAATAAGAAGTGAGGAGATCCGTAAACGAACCAAAGTCGCTGTCATAGCCCGACGGATTGGCAAGCTAAAGTGGCTGTGGGCGGGGCACTGCACCTAGAACTGACGGCCGATGGAGCAGAAAGATTCTAGAATGGAGGCAAGCAAATGAAGATGCAGGCCGCTTCCAACCGGCCAATCTGTAAGGCATTGGGAAGGCGTATGTTCAGCAGTGCACGTCCTATGGCGAAAATGATGATGGTGAAATATTGACCTTATGTTTACCATAGTATAAAGTAAATTCTATAAACAATCACACCAATTATCGAACACCAAATTATGTAGATCTTACATTGCAGCAGTTAACATATTTGACATAGATGATAGACATACTTAAATCCAAGACTTACTCACTCACCCAAAGACTTTACAATATCCCTTGTCCCTTGCGGGATTTGAACCCGCGACAACCTGTCAATGTAGTCCAGAGTGTGAACCACTAGACCAAGACGGTCGTCAAAAGTGATGTTCACTACTTGATAGTAAGTTTGTAAACCTTTTTAGAAACCAAATGGAAAATAGTGTCACTGTCGATAACTTAAGTCAAGTAGGAGGTAATAATAAGAAAACTGGCTATGTGCGACTCTAACTAGCACACCCAAGTGACATACCACCGTATGCTCTTTTACATATTTAAGTTTACAAAAAAATCAAACCAAAGATGGTGTAAAGAATAATACCGCAATATTTTGACAATCCATTGCATAAATGAATAACATTACCATGTTTTAACAGTTTTCTTTCTTTTTTCAGGTGATTACAACACATGACCTCTAAATTGCATGCAATTAAAGTCCAGGTAAACAAAATATTCAAAAAAAACAAAAATTGCTGCATGACTTGTTTTTAAACAAATTAATGGCTTTTAGCGAAAAAACTAAACACGATCCAGATGTTTTTGATGAAGTGCGTTTAAAGTTCATTTAATTCAAACAAACTATTGGTAAACAACATGAAACTCCTTTGTTGAGATAATTATGTTTTATCGCCTCATTTATCAATGTTTATACAGGATATTAGGTTACGACCCCATAATTTCGAAAAAGGTTTTGCTAACAAATGCATCTAAATAGGTACTATATTATTATGGTGAAGTCAGAAATTTGATGACATCATTATTAAACAAAACTTGATTACTAGAAATCGAAATACCCGTATAGTAAAAAACATGGATTTTCTCTGTTCTATAAATAAATATTAGCCGTACCAGTACCATCTCGAAGTAACGAAGTGACGTCCTTGTGTTCCAAGATACAAGACATAAACTTTGCCAGTGCAGCTACGTCTCCTAGTACACCCAGCTCCAAGTCAATTTAGCAAATTTCATTTTCAGGATTGACTGCAGGAAACCAAAGCAAAAAAAAATATTTTACTTATATTAATATCGTGCCTCATTGGTTTTCTTGTGCAGGCAATAAAAATCGCTTATAATTTTGCAATAGACTTAACTTAATAGATTTTTCAGATCATTAAGTTTAATCACTGGCCTTACAAAACATCTTCACCAATCCACATTAGACCCGCATGGTGGAGTTTAGCCCAAACCACCTTATAATTAGGGTGAGGCTTGTGCCCTGCTATGGGACATATCTCGACCGCAGAAGCATAAGGTCTGATGTGTGCAAGGTTTTCAATCACACATCAGACCATTTGCTTCTAAGGTCAAGATATATAGACTTACTTTTCTATTTTATACTTTTTTAAATTTAAATAAATAGGATTGTGATTGACTATTTACGGATGATAACACTACCGATCTAAGTAGGTCGGTCGGCTAAGGTCAGCAATTTTTTGCCAAAATTTAATGTGTAAGTAAAAGGTTAAACTCATGGACTTTTACTTTTTTAACAATGAAAGAGATGCACAATTATGACGTATTATCTATTTGTTTTTGACGTAATATGTTAAAGAGAAAATTAGTAACTGTCAGAATGTTTTTGCAGAGAAAATAAACCCTGTTGTTCTATGATGCGCGAATGATTTTCAACTTAGGGTGATAGACTACTTTCTTGGCCTTCTGTACCGCTTCTGTACCGCTTATGCCTTCTGTGTTTGGTGCGCCATAGGGCCACTTTCGCACCTCCGAATTGTTTAGTACAGGATAAGGACATCTAAGTATTTCTGTCAATGCCATACAACCTGACAGATAAAGAATGATGTTATTAAAATCGCTAATCCTTAGGATACGCTGCGTTTAAATTCTCATTTGATTCGCCGTCAAATTGTTTTACATCCGTCAAATACTTCGATAATGGAAACATCCTATTGGAAGCATGCCAGCCATTGTTTACAATCACACCCCACGTCGCAATACCTCAATATGCTTTCAGTGATGTACATCAACTTTACGAGATGCTTTCAAAATATGTTAATGAGAACATTAGTTCTAATATTTGAACTAAAATTAGCTGTGTATGTTTAAAGTGAACATCTTTGTTGATATATTTTCTGATCTATTTTCGGGTTTATGGCTAAGGTTATGGTTTGTTGATTATAATTTACGTTATCAGAAACATACCGAAAGAATTCGGTAAAATAAACAGACAATTTTGACGATGGGTACAGTCGTAAAGATACTTTAAGCTGAAATTTATTTATTTATACACTTTTACTTAGTGTGTGGTCAGGCGCATATTTATTATATAAAAGCATTATTATATGTCCCAATTTGTTTACCCTACCACTGCTTCGGGATAATTTAGAAGAAAAACACTGAAATTCCGAAACTTCATCACAATTATCGGCTGCTTTTTAAATAAAAATGTTTAAATAGTACAAACTATAAATACAATAATAAAATGGTGATCGGAATATCCTTTTACGTATTAGGAATATTTGTAGCAGGATACTCCGCTCATTTTTATTAGAGTTAGTTTAATGTTAGTTACAGCAATAGGTACCAGTTTATACTTTTATGTAAAATATAGAAAACATAAAAAATATAAGTGTGTGCGAGTTTGTGTGTGTGTGCGTAAATACATATCTTTATATTTCACCATCACCTGCGAGTACTTTGTACATATGAGTCCCGCCATCGAACGTAGGATTATACACCTTGACTAATCAATTAGAGGTCGCATTGCAAAACAAAAGAATATTAATTATTATCGACACAGCCGGTTCCGTCACACAATATATTTGCTCGGATGACTAACATAACTACAACCACAATTGACGTAGATGTAGTAGTTTTTTTTTCTCATGGAGCTTCATAGTTGTGGTACGCTGATGATCGAGCTGTCTTGTGTCTGTTATGAATCGAAGTCACGTATCTCGGATGTTAGATGTGACTTCGATTAGTGCTGCCGCTCGATAGTCCACTAACGAAAGCATGTTGATATTATCGAAAACAGATACTCTATCCATAGTGTCGATAGTATCGATTGTATTATTAACAGTTAAAGTTTTGAGTTAACCAAAGAACTATGGATAGTATCTATCAATAGTATTGATTTCTCAGCACTAAACTTTGATCTTCAATATTAAGACACTATCAATACTATCGACAGTTTTGTACTTTAGATAGTCACCTACATCGCAATAGTATAAGTGGTAGTAATAAGAACTTAAAGTGTTATAACAGAGGCTACAATTGATAGTCCAAAACGATCGATAGTATCGATAATATTAATCGGTTTTGTGTTAAGCTTAACAATGCTATTGATAAATAACTTCGACTACTAGGCTACCAACTCTCTCTAAAAAAGGTCAATATTGGGTGCAAAGCAAGTCGCGCTGACACGATTAGTGCTTATGTTACATAGTGCTCGCGCGATGTGGTTTTAGCCAGCTTTATTTGGATCATCATCATCATCATTTCAGCCATAGGACGTCCACTGCTGAACATAGGCCTCCCCCATTGACTTCCAGATTGGCCGGTTGCAAGCGGCCTGCATCCAGCGTCTTCCTGCGACCTTTACCAGGTCGTCTGACCACCTTGTGAGTGGACGTCCTACGCTGCACTTGCCGGTACGCGGCCTCCATTCTAGAACCTTTCTGCCCCATCGGCCATCAGTTCTACGTGCTATGTGCCCCGCCCACTGCCACTTCAGCTTGCTAATCCGTTTATTTGGATATCATCACATATTTTTGACATAGCATCATCATCATCTGTGTATTTAGCAGTCCACCGCTGAATGGAAACCCCAAAGCACGCCAAAGATCTCCTGCTTTTTTTATCAAGCCACTGATAGCCATCTCCTAAGGTTGTCGGCCCCGCAGGGCATCCTACACTACGTTTACCGAAACATAGTCTCCATTCGAAAACCCATTTACTCCATCTTTCATTGGTTTTGTTACAGATGTGGCCTGCCCACTGTTGCCTGCTGCTGTCTGTTTAGCTTGCTACATTTTTGGACTATGCACATTACTTTGGTTTTTAGTCTGATGACTTCGTTCCGGATTTCATTCATCAACGAGATCCCAAAGATCGAACTTTCTAAAGCTCACTGAGTGACGTGAAGTTTTACTGTCATGTACAATCTGGTAACTTATGAGGTACAGTTTGGTACCTTATGAGCAGTGATCGGAATAGGTAGATTAATTTGATGTACTTTGGATAATATAGATATGCCTTTTTCCAAAAACTGATACAAAGAAATTCCAATCAACATCAATAACATCAATGTTTGAGATCATTGACCCCAAAATCAATCTACCTACTCCGATCACTGCTTATGAGGTACAGCCTGGTAACCTATGAGGTACAGCTTGGAACCTTATGAGGTACTTCTAGTACCTTATGAGGTATATTTTGGTAACTTGTAAAGTACAGTTTGGTACAATAGTTGTGTTTGTGGTCTGGAGCACGTACTTATTACTGTCACATATAAACAATGGTTCCGAGCAAAAGTTTAATAAGTTATCGAGCTGTCTTAGTAAGCTTTCTGCATCTTTATTGTGTTGTAATACAACAGCACAATAATTGATGCATACTTTCGTATGTATGCCAAGGTCCGCCATTCATAGAATACAGGTACAGTGTAAATATTATTGATATTGTTAAAGTAGGTGTGGAATATTAATAAGGTTCGGTGCTAAAAATGAGACCATGTTATGAATTTGTATGGTCATTACGTCCTAACTGGTATAGATGAGTTGTAATTTGCGTTGAATACATAAGGTCCCGGGTTCGATGGATGCTTCGGGACTATGACAATTGGTTTGTTGACTGGCTCATATTTATTTATACCTATACAGTTTTCTGTTTGACCACTGGTAGATATAGCTTGTGGCACTAATTCCTTTTTGTTTAATCTATACTTATTTTAATAAAAATAAATCTCTATTTCCCTTGGTCATCGCATCACGCGTGAACGGATGAAACAATTTCGCTAATTCTTTTTTTAATAGTTAATTATTGTCGGGAGAAGGTTTTATTAAAAGAAAAAATTGAGAAAGTTGCGCAAAAAATTATTTATGAATAAACTAAAGATCACGCGAACGAAGACGCGGGCAACAGCAAGTGTGCATTAAAATATAAATTACCAATTGTTTTTATTGTAATATCAATTACATTAAATTTACATTTCTTACTTACCTGCCCTCTAGTAAGTTTCTTCAGTTTTAATTACGCACAATAGTTTAGCATTCAAGTTATAACAGCATTAAAATAAACCAAAAAAGTAATTACAGCACGTTACACTACACGACGTAAACATTTACACATCATTAACTCCAATCACTCTTGCAGTCATAACAAACATATTGTTACAGTAGGCTCGCTCACCACAGAGTTCGTTTAAACATGCAACAGAATTTGATGATAGATCTAATATACGTACAAATACGTGAATTAAGAATCGTGCTTAACCTAAAACATCAATCATGCAAGGTAAAAAATTATTGGGACGTGCTAAAGAGACGTGTAAGTTCATTCGTATCTATTTGCAGAAATAAATTTGTTTTATCAGTTTTTTTTTTAAAACAAACGATTGACTGTCATTTAATTAAACCAAACTGAACATGCTCAATACTAGCACGTTTTCATATCTTTTTGAAAAGGGAAGGTTCTTAATGTGACTGTATGTGTATGTACTTTCATGCTATGCCATGCCATATATCTATGTGAGAGCAGATGATATATTTTTTACTGAACAGAGTTTGCTATTTCAATCAATAAATTTGATATTTTGTTAAGACTTTAAAGAGTTTAATAGGTTAAACCATTTCAAGCTGAAATAATATAATAATAATGTGAGCTGGGCACATAGCATGTAGAACTGACGGCCGATAGGGCAGAAAGGTTCTGGAATGGAGGTCACATACCAGCAAGCGCAACCTAGGACGTCCACCCACAACAGACAGACAGACGACCTGGTAAAGGTTGCCGAAAGCCGCTGGATGCAGGCCGCTTCCAACCAACTAATCTAGAAGTCACTGCGCGAGGCTTATGTTCAGCAGTGGATGTCCCATGGCTGAAATGATGATGATGATCGTTAGTTAGCTAAAAGGTAAACAAGTGAAGTTATGAAAGTTGTGTTAAAAAGTTTGTTATTACGACACGCTATGTATTTGAATGTGTTACATTCAATGTCCACGTGTGCCAGACATTACTTTAATATGAAATGGACCTACCATCAAAACTTGTAGTATGCAGCGGCTATGTCAAATTACATGAAATAGCTACCATAATTACTGCCGAATTGACAGCAATAGTTACAATTTCTGACTGACAGTTAAGTAATCTGTTTTGACAGCAGAATGCCTGGAGCTGAGATTTGATTCATCATTAGGATTATAAGCTTGTAAAAAAAGATTTACAGCGAGTTTTAAATATCACAACTGACCATTACTCTTAGTTAAATTACCTATCTATAGAAATTTGAATGTGTTACCTAGTGTTTAAAATTTTAATATTTGCATGGCAAAAATTTGTCAAACATGAGCTCAAACCATTTTGTAAACATCAATGTATTACCATGTTACAAGCAAATAATTTTTTCATTTCATTTCATTTCATTTCATTTCATTTTCATTTCATTTCATTTCATTTCATATCCTTTTAAAAGATTATACTAATAGGATACTTAACGAATAAACCTACTTAGATTTATAATTCAGTTAATTTTTATAGATTACTGGAATTCCTATGTTCAGCATTCATCCTATGGCAGAAATGGTGATGTCGATATTAGGGGCCAACATTTTTTTTTCTGAAATTAAAATATTTTTTTTAAAAAAGTAGTTTTAAAGCGAGTTATGAATAACACAACCACTGATTATCTCTCTCTTAAATGATTTGAAATTAGTATTTGTGATCTTTATTTTTCAAATCAAGAAGGAAATATCTTTATAGGTATTGTAATCGTAAGTTTTTTTTAAAAGTACCTATCATTATTTTCAAATAAGTGCAGAATTGTTGGGCTCTGTGGAGTATCTCAACTCCAAATACGATATCGCTATGGAAGAGCGGGGTCTCCTAATACAGGTGCTTATAAGTACTTAAAAGGAGGTCACAATCACATTATGTTTTTTTAAATTGAGATACTGAATACTGAATACTAGAAACTACTACCACTCAGTTTTCTCATGCAAACTGTTACTACTCAGTAAATGAACTAGTTTCTATTTCAAACACTACAATAGAACCCTAATAAACCTACTTGCTGTTCAGTCACAAGGTCGGAACAAATTATGTAGGAGTAACTAACTACATAACAGTGTAGTTTATGCTTTGGTATTTTTTATTGCAAATTGCCGACACAACTGATGCATCAAAGAGTTTTCGTTTATAAGTCACATTGTTACTAAAATTGTATAATTAATAATTACATTGTAAATAGCTTGAGCTGTTGTTAAAATATTAGCTTATTTCAACATTTGCATTTTTATATGTCTGTCATGTCAATGGCGATTTTATGTAGATGGACTTCGACCAAACATTTGTATTGAGTTTAGTATTAATTTTACTGATTACTTATAACCCAAATTACTTATAAATATGCCCAAGGGGTCCTTTTTGTCCTGTGAAACTGGTATTTGGAAACAAACCAGTTTTAGAAGCGTACGCTTGATAAAAATTAAAAAATTGAGGACCAAACGAAACTAGTTCTGGGCATATATAGGATATTGTCCTTTCCAGATTGGCCAGTTGGAAGATGGAAGGTTGGAAGATGTCAATGGGGAAGACCTATGTTCAGCAGAGGACGTCCTGTGGCTGAAATGCTGATGATGATGTCCTTTAGTTTAGTCGTGTTTAAGGCCCACTTGCTCAACCTTCTGAAATCTAGATTTTAACTAAATCTGCATTAATTTTGACTGCCAACTTGAAGATGCTAATACATCATGACATCTACAAGTGGATCTTGCCATTTTTGTTTTTAAGTTAGTTCGTTTGTAGTTAAAAGATATAGAACGATTTTAATGCTTTCTCATAAAAGTAGTTAGCCTATTACTTATATATGAAGCCAATTCCAACAAAAAAATCATTATAGTACATTAAACAGCTTATCAACTTACCACAAAATGTCAAATTCCATCGACTGATTTTCAACCTTAAATTGACCACGTAGAGTTTAATATCAATTGAGAAAATTTTAGTCCTGTGGTAAAGTTGAAGAGCTGACTGCACATTAGTTAGTCACTCAGACGACAAGCTAAAACGTACAAAAAACAAAACGGTCCTTCGATCCAGAGCTAATGATGGCAGTTCTAAAAATATTAAATTCATCGAACATTAAAACCCAACTATCCTGTCAAAAGTGGTAGATAAGAAAAATCTTATTTTGCGATTCTATGAATTGTCAAGCGTTAATGCGACGCCATGTCTTGACGGACAAACCGGTCGTATTTTGACGATAGGTTTACACACTTAATCAACTTAAATATGAACTCAGTGGTTAGAGTCTCGCTTCATCCGAGGATCATTAGTCGAACTCATCTTAGCTCGATTTTTGGAATCTATGTTTTATCAGCAACTTTTGTTCGTTTATGAATCTGCTCATTCCTGATTCGATCTCGCAAAGAAACGGCCGATGGGGCAGAAAGGTTCTGGATTGGAAGCCACGTACCGGCAAGCGCAGCGTAGGACGTCCACCTACAAGGTGGACAGACGACCTGGTAAAGGTTGCAGGAAGCCGCTGGATGCGGGCCGCTTTCAACCGGCCAATCTGGAAGTCACTGGGGGAGGCCTATGTTCACCAGTGGACGTCCTATGGCTGAAATGATGATGATGATGATGTTTTATCAATTGCTTGGGGACAAATTCATGATGATACCTGTACTTTAAGATAAATATGTAAGTGTCCTTGACAGTTGGCCTTTAAAGTAAGCTCTAAGTCACCCAGCGTGCTAAGAAGAGAGCTTGCTTAGCGTCTTTTTACGACATTAAATCTCAAATAGGATATCCGCAAAAGAACAAGTCTCCGATATAGCTCTTTAAATTGCGAAGCTGTAGTGTCAATGAACATCGCTTACTTATTTGGAGACAAAATCGTGAAGAAACTTATACTTTTAGATAGCCAAATATAGTGTCCTTGACAGTTGACTTTTTGAGTAAACTCAAAATCACCCTGCCACCACAAGAAGAGAGTTTTGCTTAGTGTCTCTTTGTGAGATAAAATCTCAATTATAATATCCGCAAAAGAACCAATGTCACTGGCATGGCTCTTTAAATTGCAAAGCTAAAATGGCAATGGGCAGATCACATCGCTCCTAGAGGTGACAGCCGTTGCGGAAGAAAGATTCTCGAGTGGCGACCACGAACGAACTTGAAGATGCAAGGTGCCTCTGTGAACTGACGACCTAGTCAAGGTTGCGGGAGGCCGTTTGATACATGTGACCCAGGGCCGCTTGCTGTGGCATTTTATGGGTGAGGCCTATGCTTAGCAGTGGACTTCTGAGGCTGTTAATGATGATAATGTAAGGACAAGAGGAGAGTCAGCCTGACCATAGGGTCAGGCTTTTCCTATTTTAGGGTTAATTAAGGAGGTCTGATAGCTAGATAAATATTAATGAATATTAGACGACATCACATACATTGCTCGGATCCTGTCGTATGTAGCTAAAGTACTTGTTACAGAAATCAGAAACAATGACGATACCACAATACCCAGACCCGAGACAATATAGAAAAGATATTTTTCTACATTGACCGACTGAGGTCAAACCCGGGACCTCAGAGATAGCGATACCAGGTTCGCTATGCTCTCCTCTCGGCTACGAAGGACGTAGCTCGGAATATAATAACCAGTCTTGGCGCATCAGGATCATGATCAAACGTGTAGCGCTAGGAGATTGTATTTTTGAAGTCGTTTTCTATTAAACAATTATCATTATGAACAGTTATGATAATTGTGATTGTGTGCTAACACGATCTATGAACTAACGTAAATCCAGTTATCATAGATCACGTTCAGAATATAAATATGCTGTGAACTGGTCTGACAGCGCCAATGATATGATTTTTAAAGTTTACATTAATATGCATAGAGCCTAAAACCAGTTTTCATTTCAGGTTGTCAGTTTGATTAGATAATGTTTGTGTTACAAGTTCTTAGAAAAAATATACTGTTGAATAGTTGCAATAATGTAAAAAAACAGAAAATCATCTACCATGTTTTTGCTATAGAAGAAATAACATACCTAAATTACTAAATGACCGAAAGAATTAGGCTCATGATATTAGTTAAACTTCATTGGAAACATAGAAGAAGGGTCTCTCGAATCCCCCACAGACCGGCACTGTGGCTTTCCGCTACCTAGACAAGGTCGTCAGTCTACCAAGAGGGCGGCCAGCTCACGCTACATTTTAAGGTTCGTGGTCGCCACTTGAGAATCTTTCTTCCCAAAAGATTGACCACTCTGCGAGCGATGTGAACTGCCCATTGCATGTTTAGCTTTACAATTCGAAAATCTAATTAGATGATTGTGCTATGTGGGGACGGCCGGAAGAATACACCTTCCCACCACCAACAGGAGGCCTGTCGTAAGAGGCGACTAATTTCCGTAGCACGAGACGGGCAGTAGCGTCTGCGTGCGAAATGTTATAAAAACTGCGTTTGCGAACCCGCCTGCCAAGCGTGGCGAGTATTGGCAATCCCCCTCGATGAAAATCAATGGGGGAGACCTGTGTTTAGCAGTGGACGTCCATGGCTGAAATGATGATTCAGAAGACTCGTTCTTTTACGGATATCCCCATTTTGGATTTTATCTCGCAAAGAAACGCTTAGTGTAATGTTATTTCTTATTACAGCACCATAATTAAATTGTAGTAATATTTTGGCCTTGTCATACTCCGACGCAGCAGTATGAGAGTTTATTTCCTCCGTGAATCATGAGATCATGCCTCGATCGGGAGATCATTCTGTTGATTGATGCTATGTGCCATTTGTTTTCCATTCCTTGACACCTTCATGTTATAAGAATTATGGGCGTCGCATGTGGTTTACGTATTTATAGTTCCTTCATTGCTACGTACACGTATTTTAATACTGCTTTGTTTGGTTTGCTAATCATTAAAATAATAGATCTATTCAAGTAATTTATGTATCATTTTACTTAGAGTAGGGTCTAAGATTAGTTGTAATTTTACTTCTTATTTAGTTACAATTAAGAATTTGTTTTAACCAACACAATAATTACATTGTTAATGTAAATATATTCATTACTAATCCATGACTCAAGTAAAACAACTCATGCTCATCACAAAAAAATATTTTTTGTTATCAACAAACAAATATTTCCCCTTTTCTATAATTGTCTTATATTATATTGTCCGCAATTGATCGCTTTAGCGATGAGACTACTATAATTGACCAACTTTTGTAAACATCAACTGTACCTTCTTTGTAAAGTGTGCAGCTGAAGAGGAAATTTGGGTGGGGCACAAAGTAGTACACAAAACTAATGGCCGATAGGTTAAAAATGTTTTGGAATGGAGGCCACGTACCGGCAAGCGCAGCGTAGGACGTCCACCAACAAGTTCTACAGAGGACCTGGTAAAGGTTGCAGGAAGCAGCTGGATGCAGGCCGCTTCCAACTGGCCAATCTGGAAATCACTAGGGGACGCCTATGTTCAGCAGTGGACCTCCTATGACTGAAATAACGATGATAAGTGCAATAATGTGTACCTATCTATCTGTTATCCCCAATAAAATAAAATAAAAAATTAAATATTTCTCTAGGGATTCGAACCCGTGACAGCCGACTTCTTAGGTCTCTCCACCAGACGTTGTACTCAAGTTTTACAGTCAAATCGCTCACGTGCCATTTAAACAGCCATAAAAATAGACAATCTTTGCCATCAGAAAAGTTTAAACAACATAAAAACACGGACTTACACTTATAAAGTGTTGTAGCTAACGGGCTGCGCCTGCGCATAACATTGACATAACAATTTCGGCACATTGTCGATGGTCAATATTAGTTCTAACAACAGATGACGCTCGTCAAATAATGGTAAAGTACAAACACTATGCCAAACCATGCTTCGATAATATTTTTTTTTTTTAAAGGGCAAAAATCTTAGTATTTTGCAACAAAAAAGGGAAGATTTAAAGCGATGTACGGTGGTTGGGTAAGTTATTTGAATTAACAACCAATACTTACACCTTAATAAAAAAATTTTTTTATTGTTGTATATTTAAACCCCTTCATCAACTAGAAAAAGCCTAATAATCTGCAAACGCCTTAATGAATTTTCTTGAATCATAGCTAAGAACACTCTCGCATAAGTCACTTTTCAAACCTAATGCCTTTTGAAAATTAGGTTAACAGACTATAAAATATTTTAATCTAAATGGTACAGTCACAAACAGGAATAGACAGATGACAGACACACCCAGCGAGGTACTAATATTTTTAATGTAGTTTAATCTACAATAGCATAGTTGTCCATTTAGTTCTTATACTCAAGAACTATATTAATGTAAACATTAAGTTACATTAGTTTAAACAGTCAATACACTCCATGTTACAGTAAGTAGTTAGTTTTTACACACTGCAAAACGATCACGATTGGCCGATTCCAAGCAAGTAAAATTATCAGCGGTATATAGATCGCAAATGATATATTGTTCATCAAATAACGGGCATCGATGGTCTGGGCGCATGTCACGATTTGTTTGACTTGCAGTATGACGCTTACCGTAAGTCAACTGATCTTAACTAGATATGGTCGGGCGGGGGGTAAAGCATACGCTGAAGCGAGAGCGATGCAACAAAGCAGAAGTCAATGTAAATAAATCAAAAGAATAAATTTAACTCTATTGACTCTATTATTTATTGTGTATGAAACAAAAAAACAAGATCAATAATAGCGTCAAGGCATCGTCAAAAAATCGTGTGATCAATAAAAAAATACCGACTTTCTACAGTCATCATAATCAGCGCACTGCTCTTAAACTCTTCCAATATACGCCAGCCCGAGCCGGATCCTCAGCTATTCTTTACCATTACCTGTCAGGGTTTTTGCGTATATCGTTGCTCTTGCTGGAGAGCGTCATTGTTTGCCAACTTTGATTAATTTTTTTGGATCTTTGTAAAAAATCAATTTTTGGATTTTTGGAAAAAAAACAGACTACAAACTGTCATCATCATCATCATTTCAGCCGTTGGACGTCCACTGCTGAACATAGGCCTCCCCTAATGACTTCCATCATCGGGGGGATTGCCAATACTCGCCACGCTTGGCAGGCGGGTTGGCGGACGCAGATTTTTATAAAATCAAGTCCCGTGCTATAAGTATTAGTCGCCTCTTACGACAAGCCTCCTGTTGGCGGTGGGGGTGTGACGGCCGTAAAGTTTAATCTTTACGGCCGTCTGTACACGGCACCTACAGACTGTAGTTGGACATTATACGTAGGTCACAATATCAGTTTTGCGTAACTTAAAAAAACATGTTATAACTAAAATACTATGTTTATTGATTTTCAAAATACTCTCTTACATTACATTTACATTTTAAACATTTTTTCATGCGATCGAACCATTTTTTAAAACAGGAGGACCACAGATCTGAAGGCATATTTTCTACGTGCTGATAGAACGCTATCACTGCCTCTTCGGAGTTGGTAAAAGTAAAACCTCTCATCAAATCTTTGATTTTGGGGAAAATACAAATTCACAGGGTGCTAGGTCGGGGCTATGCGCAGGATGGGTGACGAGTTGTACTTTTTCGGAAGCTAAAAATGACTTTGTTTTGTTGGCCGTGTGTGAAGAAGCGTTGTCATGATGTAGGAGAACACGGCTTTTGGGTCGTCTTTCGCGAACTTTTTCTAACACCCTGGGTAAACAAATGGTAGAATACCACTCGGCATTAACACTCTTTTGATCTTCAAGTGGAATTGTACAGATGGGACCCGTAGCTGAGAAAAAAAACGCGATATTTTTTTTACCAACGTTTCTCGCCTGCCTCACTTTTGTTGGCCTGCTCTCATTTTCAAACACCCATTCACAAGATTACTGTTTTTTTCCGGTTCAAAACAATAAATCCACGTTTCGTCTCCTGTGGCAATGTCATAAACAGCATTAGAATGTCCGTGGTCGTACTTCAGTAGCATCTGTGAGCACTATTCCACGCGAGCCAGCTTCTGCTCCGCTGTCAGTTCATGAGGGATCCAACGACCGCAAAGTTTCCGAACTTTCAATTCTTCGTGTGAAATTTTCTGAAATTGGCTCATACCAATCCTCAATAGTCCTCGAATTGTCTCATAGGTAATCCACGGGTTTTCTTCAATTAGCCGCTTAACAGTAGCCACATTATTTTCGTTGACGGCAGTTGAAGGCCGCCCTTCACGAAATTCGTCATGTAAAGAAACTCGACCTCTCTCAAATTCAGCAAACCATCGCCTCACGGTGTTCAAACAAGGTGCTTCTCTCCCAAAAGCATTTTGAAGACGAGCGGCACAGTCTTGCGGAGAGAGAAAACTTTTAAAATCATAAAAAATCATCGCTCTAAAATCTTTTTGACTTAATTCCAATTTTGTTGCGTACGTAGAACTTTGATGTGCGATAAAAAACAATTGACAAATCATTTTCCGCCAATTGTTTTTTTTTATTACTAAGAAGGTTGCATGGTTAAAAAAAATATAACATTTGAAATTCAAATAGTTCTGATTAGCTAGAAGTGCAGAACTTTTAGTGTGCCCCATGTATTTTTAAACTATTTCAATTATCACTTTGTAAATGTAAAATGATCATAACACTATTTCATTAGATATTATCTTCTATATAAAGTTACGTATTGTATTTTGACAGCTACTCAGAATTCCTTTCATATTAAGATGCATGCCGTGGCAGCCTATAACTAAGACGACGCTTAGCTCTAAGTCAGTATAACTCAAAATATGTATCTTACTTGTATTAGTGTTTGTCTTGTTGGTTGTCCTAATAAATAAAAAAAAAAAAAGATGACTGTTTACTTAGTTTACAAATAGCATATTGTGAAATAGATCACGAACTAGTTATTCAAAGACTCGGTAAAATATTTGCATGCGAATAGAATTGATAACTAGAAATACTTTGAATGAATTTGAAATGTATGTGAGCACATTTTAAACGTGATGTTATTACTTATTATCTTTACTCTTAAATGTTCTCATACGCGTAAAAATTATAATCGTCAGTATAACCTTCACTCATAGAAAAATATGTATTAATTAGTTACTAAATTAACATTATCATTCACTGATATATAAGTTTAAAAATGAATTTTATTTATGAGGTCTTTCTCCTTCAGATGTAAAAGGTAGGGTATAACTTAGGGAGTGTATCGACAGCTAGTTTTTCCAGTTTACTTAGATTGACCCTGCCTCTTATCGCTTTTTCATAAGGATGATTTCTGTTAAATGTAATTCAGCTTATCAAAGTCGTGGTTTCGTCCCTTTTAAGTTTTATTAAAGTAAAATTAGCCTTAGCCGGCAAGGTAGGACGGTAGGACGTCCGATGCGCTTGCTGACGACAAGATGGACAGACGACCTGGTAAATGATGCAGGAAGCCGCTACATGCAGGCCGCTTCCAACCGACCAATTTAAAGTCGGGGGAGGCTTATGTTTAGCAGTGGATTTGGGGGTGGTGAGGAATAGGGTGTAAAGTTCCTCATCCCCCATTGGAAAGGGAGGATCCTCCGACCAGACGAGTGTAGTGTCTGGTGGGCAACTGCCCGACGGTTGTTGTCGGGTTCTTGTATATATGCATCAATCGCTCCGATAACTTTAATATCGCGATGTAGGATACGTCAGTTTTATATGTAGCGAGATAGATGTCGCTACATCACTCCCCTCCGAGACCGGAGGTCGATAGCAGGTTGAGTCGTCCATTGTGATGCTTGCCGGGCCAGTGGAATGTTCCAGTGAGTCGGAACTAGATGCCGCATAGTTCACGGTGAGTCAGAACTGTCTGCGGTGATGCCCCAGTGAGTCGGGGTGATGCTGCAAATGCTCCAGTGAGTCGGAGTGGTGCAGTGCTGCGTAGTGGCTGGCTGCTGCGTCGACCAGGAGAGAAGTGCGTCTCTGCTTGCTGACCGGCCGAAGTGCAGTGTGCTGTGCCAAGGTCGCTGAGAAGGCTGTGGGTGATGACCAGGAATGCGCGTCCGCTGCATGCTGGTGGTCAGGATACCCGAAGTAGCCGTGGATGCTGGCTGGCTGTAGGACTCGCTGCTTGAAAGCTTGAGGAAGTGATGATGACGTCACGATGACGTAGCTTTGCGAAGGCTGCGCTGACGTTCATGCTCGGGGACAGCAGTTTGGGGGGTGATGAGAGGTATAGGGTGTAAAGTTCCTCATCCCCCATTGAAAAGGGAGGATCCTCCGACCAGACGAGTGTAGTGTCTGGTGGGCAACTGCCCGACGGTTGTTGTCGGGTTCTTGTATATATGCATCAATCGCTCCGATAACTTTAATATCGCGATGTAGGATACGTCAGTTTTATATGTAGCGAGATAGATGTCGCTACAGTGGATGTCCTAGTGCTAAAATAATGATGATGAAAGTTTGCCTTAACGCAAAGCACGAGGGTTCAAAAACATGCTAGAGTTACTTATTTGCCTTAGAGGAGAACACAAATATTTGCACAGAATTTGTGATTTTGCAGGCCAGTAAGATATACTGGCTGTCCCAAGAATTGTGTCAAGTTGGTCTAGAGGAAATTCAGCGCGTCTACTTATTTTGAGGCACTATTCACACACAGAGGAACAGAAACATAAATTATTAAGAGACTTGCTTAATTTTCTTCAGAAATAGATGAATAGTATACCTACTATTCATCTATTTCTGAAGAAATCTGTATGTATGTGTGTGTGGAAATCTGTCTGTGTTCTGAAACTGTAAGTCATACCTGACTTACAGTCACAAAATCATTTTTAGGTTAATCTGATACCATTGCGCCATAAAAAGTGGGATCCCAAAGCTATGGTATAGTTATAGTTAAAAAATGATAGTGATTCGAATACCCTAGTTCCATCTCTGGACTTCCACTTGACACATTTATTTGGGAAACCCTGTATACAGGGTGTACAAAAGGATATAAAACGCCTTCAAACCAAGGAATCTGCCGCTCATTGGAGTAAAAATTCCAAAATCGCTACCGCTTATGACTTAGCAAGGCGAGTGCGATGTTCTAACGGGCGATCGCGGTCTCATTACACGGTATGATGCTGCGACACGATTGGCGTCATAGTGGTTTTAGCTATTACTCTAATGTGCGGTCGGGGAGGTGTCTGACGAAGTAGGTTGTATAGTCAGAAGACAACATGCGAGGAGCGTTCTAGACTTTCTTTATAGGTCATGGCTGAAAAACAGAGACTCAAATCTTTATGTGTACCGACTTTACCGAAAATAACGTATTAAATTACCAATGTGCAAAAGTGTTGGTTCTAACCATTATCTAATTTACATTATATATAAAAATGAATCCCTATTTGCTTTGGTCATGCCATTGAGAATGCCTTTAAAGATTCCATCCATCTTTTTCTAAAGAATCTTAAAAAATTAAATAAAATTGCGCAGAAGCTAAAGACGACGCGAACGAAGTCGCAGGCAACAGCTAGTTTTTTTTATAAATTTTCACCCTCAGTAAAAATTTTTTTTTAGTTCACGTCAACTATAAGTATGATAGCAGTGTTAGGAAATCGTAATCCTAAAGTTTCTGCAAATTTACGTTCACCAGATAACTTGAAATTAAGACCATATTAGAGCAAGGGCAAAATAATTTGATTTTTAGGGAAAACTTTAATTTTGGTATCTATTCCGCCCTTTATACTGTATAAATTTCTGCTTGCAATAACTTTCAATACAGAACTAACATTAAATAAGCAATGATTTGAATGTCATTTTTCAAATTTCGATATTGGACATGAACAAATAATTTTTTCAAGGCCTTTTTCCTTTTGCGCACATCAAATCCTAAAAATGCTTTTGAGAAACATAATCAGGGCTTATTTTAGTATAAGAAGTAAAAAACTGTCCTTTTTCTATATTATTTCATTATAATACTATAACTTGTAAGAAGAAACTAGGTTTATTACTTATTATTATGCCAACGGTACATTATTATGACTTGAGTAAGTCATACCACATTATCAGATAACATCTCATTCATAATAGATAATTTTCAGCTCTAATCATAGTCCATTTTTGAAAATGGCGTCTCTCTAGAGTTTTTGATTTACCACAGAACCAAATAGTACAACTAAGGAATGAATTTAGAAGTATTGTACTTAATGAAACATGTTACTACTGTTCATCATCGTTGTCATCATTTCAGCCATAGTCTTCAAGATCAAGTTCTTCGTAGGTCTCCTCTAATGACTACCACGTTGGCCAGTTGGAAGCGGCATGTTTGCGATCGGAATAAGAGAAACCTATCATATCACGACGCACTTGTATCTTTCTTGTTCTTCTTGTACTTGGAGCGACTTTTAGTAAGCACGGAGATACAAATGTCATGAAATATGGTTGTAGTGGTCACCGATCCACTTAATTTGGTAATTACTACCAAAGAGCTATCGTAAAGCCTAGTCCTTAGACATGAGGGGGTTTGATTCCGTCTGACAGTAATGAGGTATAGTCACTGGCCTTACAACACTCCTCCATTAATCCTCTAGGCTCCCATGGTGGACCATAATCACCTCATAGTTACTTTGTGGTAAGGCCTATGCTTACGGTATATCATTTTTCAACCCTCAACAGAATTCAGTCACAATTTAGTAAATTGCCGCTTTCCCTAGGTGCCAATATTGATATGTCTTATTTACTACGTAAATTTCATCATCATCATTTCAGCCATAGGAGGTCCACTGCTGAACAAAGGCCTCCCCCAATGACTGATCATCGGGGGGGATTGCCAATACTCGCCACGCTTGGCAGGCGGGTTGGCGAGCGCAGTTTTTTTATAAGATTTCGCACGAAGACGCTGCTGCCCGTCTCGTGCTACAGGAATTAGTCGACTCTTACGACACGCCTCCTGTTGGCGGTGGGGAAGTGTATTCTTTACGGCCGTCTCCACACGGCACTTACGGCCGTCTCCACACGGCACACTACGTATATACACACGTAAATTTAAATTAATCCTATCCGATGTTTTTTGTTTCTGACAGTAAAATTTAAGCAACATTTTATTTATCTATGTTTTCAGCGTGGGTACTTTATCAAGTGCTTACTTTGTAAGCATGGTATAAAATGTGATGTAATAATTTAAGTTATTTTTCAACAACAATATTTTTGTGCATGTCGTGGCAGCCTTTAATTAGGGCAACACCTTGTAATTTATTTTTAAGCTGTATGACTATCAATGTTTGGTGTATGCTTTGTTGGTTGTCCTTATATAAATAAATAAACGCTAAAGCAGTAGCGAAACTAGGCCTATTTGTAGAGATAAATACCTACCCTCTAATGGGTCGTTAAGGTTGGCTTCTTAATTATTGCAAAATTGAGCACTGCGACGTCCGCTTATGGGTCTTGTTGAGACGTGCTTCTGTGTGAGTGCGTCATTCCGAACGTTTAATACTTCAGCTTATATAATACTGTGACATGGACGTAAATCTGCATACTATACTTTTCTTTTAGTTGTAAGAATGACGTTTAAGGCTTGATTCTGCTATTTTTGCTAAAACAAAAATATATTTCTTGTCGCATAACATTTAGAAATTGCCAATTAGGTACATTTTATTAATGTTACAAATACAGCTTTCTCTATCGCACTAAAATCATAGTCTCGAAAGATACCTATAATCATCTATAACATTTCGTTTAAATTACGAAGACAATATTTGTAATTTATGCCATTCATAAAGTTTTATTAATTAGCATATATTATACAATTTATACTGCAGTAAAGTGATATCGACAAGGAAGTTACATAAGTTGCATAAATTTTCTAACTTATGTCTTCATGTTGCGACGAGAACGATAAAATGTGACAGTTTGTCGCTGGGTTACAGTCAGAGCGTCGATAAAATTTATAAAAAGATTGTCGTAAGATTTAGAAACTAAGTAATAACTAATGATACAGCAGAATCTAGATAAAATCATTAAAATACAAGTAATGTTTGTTCATCATCATCATCATTTCAGCCATAGGACGTCCACTGCTGAACATAGGCCTCCCCCAGTGACTTCCAGATTGGCCGGTTGAAAGTGGCTCGCATCCAGCGGCTTCCTGCAACCTTTACCAGGTCGTCTGTCCACCTTGTAGGTGGACGTCCTACGCTGCGCTTGCCGGTACGTGGCCTCCATTCACGAACCTTTCTGCCCCATCGGCCGTCAGTTCTACGTGCTATGTGCCCCGCCCACTGCCACTTCAGCTTGCTTATCCGTTGGGCTATGTCAGCAACTTTTGATCGTTTACGATATCCTCATTTCTGATTCGATCTCGCAAAGAAACGCCGAGCATAGCCCTTCCCATTGTAATGTTTGTTGTTGACCCAAAACTTGATGGATTATGATGCGAGTTTCTCCATCGACTTAGTTTTTTTTTTGAGAATGCTTCAATATAGTAAGTAAACCATAAACTTGTATTCATAGCATATAATGTTAAATCAATTTCACTGCTTCATACAAACTGATGTCAGCTAGTCGGCGGCTGAATATAGGGAAGTGACTTTTTTTGCGATTTCGATTTTGGTCCCACATGAAAAGTTGTTGTTTTTAAGCACCATAATCAGCTCCTAGGACCTTGTTAATGTTTTAAAAATAACTCTGTTTAGTTAAAAACTAGATTTGCTGTACAAAAATAATTAATCTACAAAATCAGCTGGACCCAGTGACCTATAGAACATGGTTTTTCCCAAAATCTATTTCAGGCACCACTCTGTCGCAAAAGTATGAAACTGTAAAATGTATAATAATAAGTTCTAGCTCTGAGTATTAGATCTGAGTTTGTGGTGATGAGAATAATAAATGCATATACTTTTTTTCATTTATTTTGTAAAAAGTTGAACGAAGAAACAACACTGTTTAAGTACTGTTTATGAAGATTAGGTGGGCTAATAATCTCGATCATTATTTTCTGAACCTTGTTAGATAGATAAACTTTTTAATATACCCAAAACCAGTTTAATCTAGTATAGGGTAAATCCTGGACACGGCTAAACCGATTTCGTTCCAACCACGGAAAAGCTAACTACCACCTCCATAAATGGGGATTAAGGGAGTCACCGCAGTGCGACTGCGAAACACTTAACCAGACCCTTTCCCATGTGGTAAACGAATGCCCACTTCGGTGTTTCCTCGGCGGAATGGCGGAAGTCCATGATTACACACCTGCACCGGCTTAAAAACCTGGATATCGACGTCTGATTCATCCATGAAGAATGCCATACGCAATGATGATAGCCCCAAAAAACATAAAAGGTTTTAAAAAAAAAACACAATTGGGTATTTAAAACCCAGGCGGCCTAATTATATCAAAAGCGATCTTTTCAAGACTACAGAGGTACTTACTCGTACTTTGTTTTCTTTTTCCGTGCCGAGTTTGACGTGAAAAAAACCATGCGTATTCGGAAAATTTGTGTTGGCTTTGTCCTAGAAGTACCTAAGACCTAAGCATATTGACCACAAAGAGGCCAATTTTATTCTAACGTATAATCTATTCTGAGCTATATTCCTAATCCACCGTCCCCAATAACCCGCCATATTCGGTGCGGAACTCAGCTCACTAATAACAGTAGCTTGAATCTCGATTAATTACCATACAAAACGTACGCTGAGCCAGAACGTTGGGCTATGGCTTGGAATGTGCGAAAGTGGGGGCCTATGCAAGTGGGCCGTGCGTCCTGCAGGGCTGCCTGATGAGGGCACTAAAATTACAAACAAACAACAAAAAAACAAATATAATTATTATAAAAAGAGGCTGACCGATAGTGGCCAAGTTTCTAATGCTGCTTCTTATAGGCACTACCTCATAAATTGCCCCGGAGCAGTGGTAGGGTAAAAAAATCGGTTAAGTGCAAACTAAGGTTTCCGTGCATACTTTTAGGTATGTAAATAGTTCGTCCTTCATGGAAATTTTAAAAAAAATACGGTTTAAGGATTTTCTCCTTTACTTGTGCCACATCTTCTTGCCAAATTTCATGATTTACGGGTAGTACCTAGGTAGGTTTACCTTTTAGGGTTAATTTCCATGCCAGTGTCAAAATACGCGGCTCAAACGGCCGTATGTTTTGATTGCTTAAAAGTTTGATTTTTCACGGCAGGTTTGACGGCAGGTAAAAAAAAAACGAAATTTAAACTACAAAAAGGTTTTAAGGGACAATTTTATTATTTTCGCTACTTGTGTAGTAATAGTTTTATTTTTAATTGAAAATTTATAATAATTTACAAAAACTGTGTTTTAAACATAGTTTACTTTGAACTCTAATTTAAGTATGATACCGTCCAAGTAATTCAATGAAATTTTTATAATAAATAGCTGATAGAATAGTTAAGTTTAAAAAAAAAGGTTTGAATGAAAAAGTTTATGTAACTTTATTTTTTAAATGGGCTTTAAAGTTTAGAAAAAATACAGGATTTATAACTTTTTTAGTTTTATTAATTTATTTTAATGGGTTACATTAGTGTTATGGATAGAAATACTTCTGAATCAGCTAGTCCTAGTATTCATCTAATAAAGAAAAAAAATCAGGCATGTACCTTAACTATTCGCGCCACAGTCACCAAAAAAGTGCCTTAACATAAAAATTTAAAAAAATATATTAAAAGAGTCATAACTCGAAAACTATCAAAAATCGCGGAACATACATGGGGGTGATTCGGATAGCCTTAGTGATGATCTACCTTTGGACTTCGGCTTGACACTATTTTTTGGGACACCCTGTATATAAAACAAAGTCGGGGTAGTTACATCATTTATAAGTCGAGAACGGCTGGACCGATTTTTATGATTTTTAGTTTGTTCGATTTGTATTTGCCCCGAATATCAGAATAACTATTAAAAAATCCGAAAATTCACAAAAAAAGGCAGGCGGTACAGAGTTCGCCGGGACAGCTAGTAAAATATAATTAACAATTATTTACTTGAACACGTTTGATAGACGAAATTATTAGAATGTAATTTACTTAATTTGTGTTACTACTTGTTGTTACTGTATGTAATGTATTTAAATTTCGAAGGTTTCTTCTTATAACTGAGTGGCTGTTAAACAGCCCTAGTAAAGATCGCAGCGAAGATGCATAATTAAGTATAACGCAGCGGGACTTAGATATTTAATGCAGTCGGCGCACTATGTGCACATATTTTAACACATGGCGTCGTCTGCCTATATACAACATAACGGGGTGGTCCAATCTATAACCACGAGATATAAAGAAAAATTAAAAGAATCAGATGGCAGAATGCAGAATATGCATGAAAAAATATATTGTTTTTATTATATTTATACTAACCACAATATGAATCTGTAAGGTTGTTCGAAGTTATTTTATACTAATCACAATATGAATCTGTAAGGATGTTCGAATTAAACACTTTTTATTTTTAAAAAAAAACGACTTCAAAAAACTAAAACGCTAAAAATAATCTTAACACTTAAGTACCTAATCAGTTACTTTTGGAGTCTGTGCCAGTCGATGAGAGATTCTATGTTTTCGTTTGCATCGACTCCCAAAAGTGTTCAATTCGAACAACTTTACAGATTCATATTGTGGTTAGTAAACAAAACACCTTAAATGCTAATGTTGTAATCGTTATCGTGTAATTATTTATGGAGCCAAATTAATTTAATTTTTTCTTATTTATTCAGACATCAACAGTCCATTATGTTAGTAACAATATTCTTACATCTATCTATGTTATTGAATAAAAAGAATATAAATCTTAACGGCTTAACATTTTACTTAATTTACATAATAAATATGTCCCGCATTATTATTTATCCAGACCTTTGTAAAGAACTGCACCTTCCCGCCAAAACCTTTAGAATACTATTGGGACTGCCGATCATTAATATTACTTTACTATAGTTATGTCGGTGACTTGGTTCAAACAGATCAGCAGTGTCATACTACACAGTACTAATAACATAAAGATCAAAGCCGCCGCGGTAGTGACGGTCTGTCACGGTCCAGTTCCAAAGTGGCCCGCGGACCACGATAACCGAACATTAGGACCGAATTGTTAAACTTGAACCGCGGATTTGGAGTTTAAGGCCGTGACGCGAGTGAACTTAACTGTAAAGTTGAATAATCTCAAAGAATTCGGTACTTGGTACTTTTATGAAAAACGTGGTTAAATACATCAAAATGAAAGTCTTTAATGAAAACTTTTTATGAGTATAAAAATTTCAATTACCTAATTACAATTATTTTGACGACCTCCGTAGCCGAGAGGCTAGGTAGAGAGAAGGAACTTAATTTAAAATGAAGCAATAGTCTTAAAATTGTTGACAATAATTGAGCAGGCAGAAATAAGATCTATGTACTATTGGACTTAGATATAGAATGAAATTAAATGAAATTGCAAAAAAATATGAAAGAATTTCCTATTCAATAATAAAGTACTTACATCAACTTGTTTCCAAAGCAAGTGCTCCACGTATGAGGCAATGGAAGCCTAAAAATATCTTTATATTATCTTAAAAACATCCTTTTGGGTCAGTCAGGTAATAATCATAACAAAAACCCAATATGTAAAAAGTACAAGCAATTATAGTGTTCAAACTAACCAATGAATCCTTAATCAAATCTATCCAATTATGGCCACAACAAAACTAAGACAGCCGACAATTAAAAATAATAACCAAAAAACAAGACTAACAAATTACTAGCATCAATCAAATGGCTATAAAAAAGGATTTACTAGCTTGTCAAACAATGGATATTGTTTTATTCTTAGACTACTTACATTTAAGGTCAAGATTATAATAGTGAATCATACTTATTAATTACTTGTAATACACAGATTACATAAAATAATAATTACTTACTAAGTAATATATTATGTGCATTAATATTAGAAGAATTGAAGCGGTGTTGAAGTACATTTAAAATGAGGATGCATTGATTTAAAATTATAAATAAATATTTTTCGTGTCGGAATCCAATATTAGTTAAGTATTTACTTTTGATAATAAAATGACCTTCTTATCATTTAATTATTACACTTTATTATTAGTGAGTTTACGTACTGTTAGTTACCGTTCTGTTTTTTTTTTTCATTACATTTAGGTTTATTCTGTCGGCTGTTCGTCCGTGTACCTCACATGGCAGGGCGTACTGAAAACCAGCGTCGTTTTATCTTCGTTATCACAGGCACATATAGATATTCCTTTTATTTTGAACACCACAGGTGTGGTACCGCTTGATTTTTTATTTTAAATACTTCTTCTTCTTGCTATTTGTCTTGTTGAATTATCGTGCCGGTGTAATTAGATCGCTGTTTCGAAAAAGAACAATGTCCCGTAAAACAAGAATAGCTTTGTAACCTATACATATTCTAAAAATCATACTGAACAACTTTTGTTCTATGGCTTCGAAAAATATGCATTTTTTTGTCTTTTGTCTTTTTATACAAATTCAATTGGTTGTTTCGTAAGTCGTTAAATTTTCATGCAAATTTGCAAGTCATAGAACGAGAGTTGTTCAACATGATGTATGCAATATGTGATTACAAGATTATCCTTAATATATTGGTCACCCTGTATATTTTATATAAAAAAACTAGCAGAAGAGTACAATTTACACTAAGTTATACATCGGCCTCAATTAAATGTAACTTTGTTTTGCATCGATAAAGATATATTTTTAACCCTTCAAGAAATCTTAGCTTTGTCTATCTTACCTAGTTTGTTACTGACTGAAAGAGTTATACCTATTAACAATTTTTTTTCTTGTTTGTTTCAGGTAACTACGGAATTAATCAGGGGATGAGTCTACGAAATACTAAAGGTTTTTGTTGCATGATCTCTGTTAATACTTCAAATATAATAATTTTTCATCCCCTTATGTTTCTAAACTAAGGGCACGCGGACGAAGTCGCTGGCAACAGCTAATATAGTAAAGATGTATTTAAAGTAGTAGTGCTGTGTGGGGACGGCCGTAAAGAATACACTTCCCCACCGCCAACAGGAGGCATGTCATAAGAGGCGACTAATACTTGTAGCACGAGACGAGCAGCAGCGTCTGCATGCGAAATGTTATAAAAAAAACTGCGCTCGCCAACCCGCCTGCCAAGCGTGGCGAGTATTGGCAATCCCCCCCAGTGACTTTCATTGGGGGGGGCCTATATTCAGCAGTGGACGTCCTATGGCTAGAATGATGATGATGATGAGTAGTACTGTATAGGTTAGCATTAAACGATGTTTTCTAAGAACTCTCTTTGTTAAATTAATTTTTCGTTTTCGAATACAGAATATACTAAAATAAGAGCAACAATACACCCCTTAAATGATTCAGTTTGTATATATCCCACCCATGAGGTTGTCAGTTTGACGTCTCAAGCGCACACGTCTCGCGTTTGGACAGTGGGCTGCAGTAATGGACCCGTCTGGCACGGTGTCAGTAAAATGAGAACGGCCACATCACATTATCTTGACAGATCTAGATTAGTCATCGCACTATAACAACTGTAAAAAATGACTTTTTGACACATCAATACTCTGTTTTTTTATTCGTTTTTGGGACACTGGATGTCACTGAACTGCATGCACAAGTTCTTAGCAATAATTACATTAAAAATTAACACTATTTTAAGTATTTTATTATAACTAACAAGACTGGAGTGTAATTGTCAGTTTTTTTTATTATTAGTACATTCTTATGATTTTATTTTGTGTCAAATAAATAAATTCCATTCTAAAAAAAACGGGCAAGTGCAAGTCGGACTCGCCCACCGGGGATTCCGTACAAGTTTAAATATACATATTTTAGGTAATAATTATAGTCTGGCAGTTTAATTTAAAAAATATTACAATATTTAATAACGTATGTCTAGTTTTCAGATTTTTTCTGTATTCGTAGTCTAAGACGATGTCACTTGCCAAATTTCTTACTTCTAGGTCAACGGAGAGTAGGACCTCAAAATAGTTTAGGAATAGAGTAATACATTTTGATTAGTTATCTTAAAAGTGTCGAAGTATACTTTTTTGGTGCATAAACGGCCTTATATTTTTTTTACGTTACCTTAGAAGTTTGATTTTATCACATCTTCAAGAGACTATACATTTGAGTATACGGTTTTAATTACAACTCAATACCTAAATGCGTTCCTGAGATAAAGGGTCTTGACAGACATACGGATAGACAGATAGACGGACAAAAAAATGATCCTAAAAAGGGTTCCGTTTTTTCCTTTTGAGGTATGGAACCCTAAAAGTTCATTTTTTCTTAAGTAGTTAATTGTTGTAAAATAATTGTGTGAAAGAATATGTGTTCTAAAGTATATCAATCTAAAAAACATATTAATTAAGGTTCCAGTTAATCAATACTCTTACTAAAGGATCGAAAAAACCGTTATTCTCTCGAATGACAGTTCATTCGATCCTTTAGTAATAGTTTGAACACCTGTAAACCTTGACCTTACCAACTAAGATCATCATTTACATTTTCCGCATGGATATGGATAAGAAATCCAGCCCACCTACTGACTTCACATTAAACTGTATGCAATGCATTGTCTGTTCTTATATGGTCTATAGGTGTGGTCTGAGATATCTCGCGTCACTCGAAAGGTTAAGGTTGGGCTAATGGTGGTTTTCGTAATTACCATCCACATGTTTCTTAACGTTACTACTGAAATGGCTTGCGTGTTGAAATTTTTAGAATTCATTGAGTTTTGTTTGTCTTTTGCCTACACTGACACGAGTAAGACCATTAATAAAGAGGTGAACTCGAGTAAAGAAAGATACAACACATTATATTTCATACTGGATAATATTTATTCCATTAGATCAAGATAGCTATTATTTATAACGTTACTAACACACAATATTATCAGAATAAGTGAATTCTATAAAACAACATTGAAACCAAATACAAAAAAGTATAATTAATAAGCAAAAATTATAGATTGCATATTCCCTTATAACTTTAATCAACAACATTTTGTAGAAGTGCCTGACGCAGCGCATCCAGCTTTCTCAGACGACTGTTCGGCACAATCGTCAGTGCAAGAGCAATCGTCACAAGTAACAAAAGAACCCTTTTCATCCTTGCACACACAGATACAACTTTTCCCTTTAGTAGGAAGACAAATACATTTCGAATCGATACATTTACAGGCACAGTCTTCGCCAACACATTTGCAGTCATCACAGCGAATGATCTTGCCAGTTTCATTCTCGCAGACACAGATGCAAGGCTTGCCATCAGTTTTGATGCAGACACATCCTTCTTTGTCGCATTTCCTTTCGACTTCTAAATCTTGTTTTTCTTCAGTAGAGCAACAGCAGTCATCACATCGCTTGAAGTTGCCTTTCTCGTCTTTGCATACACAGATACAAGTCTTTCCATCAGTAGAAAGACAAGTGCATTTGCTATCGTCACATTTACAATCTCCAATACATTTGCAGTCATCGCAACGAATTACCTTGCCAGTTTCATCCTCACAGACACAAATGCAAGGCTTACCATCCGTTGAGATGCATACGCATCCTGCCTTATCACATATTTTGTCAGAAGATTTTTCTTCATAATCAGTGGTGCAAGCGCAATCGTCGCATGTCACAAATGATCCATCTTCGTCCTTGCAGACGCAAATGCAAGCCTTCCCTTTAGCAGGAATGCAAACGCATTTAGCATCAACACATTTGCAGTCACAGTCTTCTTCAATGCATTTACAGTCGTCACAGCGAATAATCTTGCCATTTTCGTCTTCGCAAACGCAGATGCAAGGCTTGCCATCAGTTGGTATGCAGAAGCATCCTGAACGATCGCATTTCATGGTGGATGAGGCTTTCTTAACGTCGCAGCAAGGCATTTTGGTGGTTCTGTAAGAGAAGAGTTTCTTTTTCAATATTGGTTTGTATTTTACTTTAAAATTATTCGTTGTTCGGTACTGATAAAACTGCTTAACATTACAATTTCTATTGTGTCTTATTTTGTAGGGCTGACTGGTTCATTTCAATTAATTTATTTGTTTATATTTAGAATACTGTTTATAAGTAAAAGCAAAAAATAAATTTGTTTAAAATACAATACAGTGATCATAAAGCAATAATTATAGTCGAACTAGAGTGTTATTAGGGTTTTTTTTTAAAGAAAATGGTTCCACATGGTGGCCACAAATAATAAATTCTCGTAATTATTATTGTAATGATTGTAACTTGGGTTATACTGGCTGAGAAACACTTAAATTATAAAAGAATCAAAAAACCCAACTAACAAAAATCAATAAATCATATCAAAACAAAATTTTTTTTTACAAAACAGTCTAAATCATTAATCCTAGCAACACAAAACCACAAAAAATACTCACTCGTTTTATTATTGTTTATAACCGCTTATCAGTCACTCAGCAACTCGTCACTACGATAACTGAACTGTAATGCGTGTGATAACAGCTGAGCCGGCTCATATACGAGTCTATATCACTCCGTGTGCAAAACTGAGCGTACCGTGCGCACTATCGGTGGGGTCGCGCGTTCCGAGTGCAAAAGTGCCGTGTGACAGTTACCTAGCTACTTTATGAAAGCTTCTAGAATGAGTAAAAAAATTGCAGTAAATCTTTAAAGGCTTATTCGGCTAATACAACAATTTTACCTGTTGGGACAATCATGATCGTCATCATCATTTCAGCCATAGGACGTCCACTGCTGAACAAAGGCCTCCCCCAATGACCTATCATCGGGGGGGATTGCCAATACTCGCCACGCTTGGCAGGCGGGTTGGCGAACGCAGTTTTTTATAAGATTTCGCACGCAGACGCTGCTGCCCGTCTCGTGCTACAGAAATTAGTCGCCTCTTACGACACGCCTCCTGTTGGCGGTGGGGAATTGTATTCTTTACGGATGTCTTCACACGGCACAATACGGTGGGGACAATATGGAAATAGAAAAAAGTCTGCTCATACAAATCTTAATTAGATGATTTTTCGAGTATTTTAGCAGTAGAATCAGCCCCGTTAGTTGCATTGTTTTTTCAAAGGCATGACTGTAATAGTGTACTAAGATAGTTTCATACAATAGTTCAGTATTAGTATTTACCTGTCTATTTAAGAAACAAGTGCGTGACGGGCCACGTGCAATGAAGGGTTCCTTAGCTGCCCGCTTCATCATATTGTGGTATTTTTTACTATAGTATGGTTATGTTTTACATTATGGGCTAGTTTTCTAAAAAAATCTAATAAGTCCGTCAGTTGGTTTAACAGAAAATATTGGACATCTATTTTTTCTTTTCTCAATCAAACAAAAAATTATGAAGATATGGGCCGTTTCAGTTTCGCGTTGCTAAAAAGTGTCGCAAGGCGTGACGTCACTCCCAAACTTTGATGCGCTTTATCGTCGTCATTTTTTGTTTGATTGACAAAAGACAAAATATGGGTCCAATATTTTTTGATAATCTAATTTACGGACTAAATAATATAATAATAATAAGATTTTTTTGACCCAAAAAACTAGCCCATTAACAACTTCATCTAGGTAATTTTCTTCCCCAATTACTTTTTATAAGTCAACTCGATAATACCTTGTAAAGCAGACCTAAGAGATACATACTTAGCAACATTGTAAATATCCATGACTTAGGTACAAATGCTCGTGCTCATCTTACTTACATGCACCTTACAAGATTCGAACCCGCAAATGCCAGGATTTGCAGTCCGAAACTTGAACCACTAGACCACACTTACCAGAAACTTTTTCCCTTGCTGTGTAATATCGTGTGCAAATTGTGCAAACAAAATGAATCACGAAGGCGATTCCATGACGTCACCTACAGAGAAGTATAAATTGGATGACTCGTGCGTTGTAATGTAAACAAAACAACGTTTATTATCATACTTGTAGATATTATTTTTACCTAGGTACTATTTAATTACTATTCACTACAAATACTAGACTTAAAATCCTACTGATTAAATCCTAGTATTATTTGTTAGTACCTATAGGATTTCACTATTGGATTAGCTGTAAATAGAGATTGTTGATGAGAGTGGCTTTGATCGGCCATTTAAAAATCAAATAAAAATTTAAAAAAATATAAATTTTAGTGAGATTTGTATATTTATAGCGATAGCACAAAATGTATATTAATTATAAATATTGGACAATAACATACATTTTCGTATCGGACACTATCACATTCATTGCTCTGATCCTATGAGTAACCAAAGCACTTGTGTTACAAAAATCAGAAACAAAGACGGTACGACAATACCCAAACCCGAGACAATATAGAAAAGCTATTTTTCTACATCGACCGGTGTGCAGTTTTTAATAAAATATTCAGCACACTTTTCAAGGGAGCAACCTCGTAAAAGAAAACGTTTAATTAGGCTGCAAACGATAATGCACCACGACCTGGAAGATACCAAAATAGCTTACTCACGGTTGGAACCTTTCAACCCCGACGTCCGTTCTGCAGTATTTGGGTGGCCACCCCGCACGCACTCTCTTCTGTCTCTTGCTGATACACAATAAAGTTCAGTTTTTTGGAGTTAAATGTTTTAGTTGAGTAGGTTTTGACACGATTCCGAGATTCACTCGCGAGAGGAAAACGAATAACAACACCAACGGTTTTGGCGGTTCAGTTGTAACAAGTATCACTGACAACCTTTTGACAGCTAACCAAGGAGGGATGCCTTTTACGGCTTGTGATTGGTCCGTTCGTGTAAGCATAGACATAATGCTCTGCTATTGGTAATCAATCTCAGCCGAAGGTGCATACCATACAAAAATAAGTTTTATGCAATTAACAAAGAAATTAAGGTGCCGAAATATTTGCGTTCCATTACTCGATGGTTACGATACATTCCGCCCACCAAAATACACCATTGTATTTTCTAAACTACTAAAAGAAAATGCTACTACAGATTTCCCTAACCTAAGAAAAGGCATATGAACTAAACTTACAACTACTAAATGAAATGAATGCCTAGCAAGAAATTACTCTAACCGAGTTGATTAGGTAAGGGACAAATCTTAGTTAAAGGCCTCGTGAGGCGAGAACCATCAACAGTACGAACGGTAGCGATTCGAACTATTCCGTCAGGACTGGCATGCAGTTCTACAACCCGTGCCAAAGGCCAGTGCAAAGGTATCGCATTGTCAGTTTTTATGATAACTACGTGACCTACCTTTAAAGGTTCAGAATGGCTTGTCCACTTTGCTCGAGCGATAAGTGTATGGAGATATTCATGCCTCCAACGGTTCCAAAAATCCTGCTGGAAGCGTTGAATCAATTGCCATCGACCCAAACGATTGATGTTTATCGCGGTATGATCTTCGTCTGGAACGGTAGTAAGAGGCTCAAGTGTCAAAAAATGACCTGGCGTAAGAACATTCCAATCGTTTGGATCCGAGCTGAGCGGACAAAGCGGACGCGAATTGAGTAAAGACTCAATCTGAATGAAAAGAGTCGCTAGTTCTTCGAACGTCAAACATTGATCGCCTACGATGCGATGGAGATGAGACTTAACGGCTTTGATTTGAATCTCCCAAACTCCTCCAAAGTGAGGACTGGATGGCGGATTAAAGCGGAACTCAATTCTTTCACCGTGAGCCGCACCACGCATGAGATCGTTAAGCTGATTATTTGCACCTACATAGTTGGTACCGCAATCAGAGTGAAGTACACTAACTCTACCACGCCGACCGACAAAACGACGTAACGCGGCGATAAAGGCGTCAGATGAAAGGTCCGTTACGGCTTCTAAATGGACAGCCTTGGTAGTTAGACAAATGAAGAGGCAAAGGTATGCTTTACCGATTTTTGCACCTCGATGTTTTCCGAGCTTAATCCGAAACGGACCACCGTAGTCCGTGCCTACGACAGAAAAAGGTTTCACTTGATTAACGCGAACAGCGGGCAAATCACTCATGAAGGGTTGAAGAGGAACCGGATTCGTTTTATAACAGCGAAAACATTTGGACAAGCAATGACGTATAGCGCGTTTTGGTGACAAAATCCAGAACTGCTGTGTTAAAAGATATTGCATCGTGTTCAACCCAGGATGACCATTCTCTCGATGAAATGCTTCGATTATGAGGTAAGTTAATTTGGAATTACGAGGAAGTAAGGCCGGATGCTTGTGCTCGAAATCGAGACCAGAACGAGACAGACGACCGCCCACCCTGAGAATTTTATGAGAGTCCAGAAAAGGATTTAACTTACGCATTTGTTTAGAAATTAGTTTTCCTTCCTGTAACTGACGAATTTCGTTGACGAAATAACGAGATTGAAAATGCTTGACGACAATCAGTAAAGCGTTATGAAGTTCTGTACGATTTAGATAGAGATCAGAACGACAAATTCTATTATTGCGTAGGTAGTGCTTAAATCGCAACCACCAACACACGATTCGCTGAATTTTCCGAATTGACGAATACGAGTTGATTAACATATCTATAAAAGATAATTGGGAATCGTCGTGGGAGAGAAGAGTATGCGGACTCCTGCCTTCAGAATTAAGTGTGACATCATCAATGATTTCATTATGTTTTGGCCAATGATCAGGGGTCCTGGATAGCCAAGAGGGCCCCGCCCACCATAAGCTATTGTGAACAAGATCACTAGGCAACTGACCACGGGAAGCAACATCCGCCGGATTGTCTTCAGATGCGACGTGACTCCAACGAGCACTTGGAATTACGTTTTGAATGTGACTGACTCGATTCGCAACGAAAACCTTCCACTGCGAAGGGTGAGAGCGAAGCCAAGCCAGCACAACGGTTGAATCAGACCAAGCGAAAACATTGTTACACGAAAAACTTTTCGAATAAATTTCTTTGACAAATTTTAACAGATCAGCAAGGACAACAGCGGCGCACAACTCAAGACGAGGTAACGACGTTGACTTGTTTGGAGCGACACGAGCTTTTGAACATACAAAAAAAATTTTTATGTCATCATTTACGTCAGTTACTCGTAAATATACAACCGCACCGTAGCCGGTTTCCGAACTATCTGCGAAGCCATGTATCTCGAATGAAACAATCTGATTTATAGATATACAGCGTGGTATCTTTAACGATTCTAGTAGAGGCAATTGCACGAGATAGCGATTCCAAAATTGAACAACATCGTGGGGAGGATCTTCATCCCAGCCTATCCCTAGGTTCCAAAGCCGCTGAACTAAGACTTTAGCAATGAGAGTAAGTGGTGACAGAAAGCCCAGTGGGTCGAAGATGCGAGCTAATTCACTTAAGATGTTGCGTTTAGAGCATTTCTTTACTTGAGGTCTTACTGTGAAGAGAAAAGAATCGCTACGTGGATCCCACTTAAGGCCTAGAACCTTGAGAGTTTGATTTTCATCGGCATCCATAGAGATTGGAACTGATAAACAATGTTCTGGAGGTAAATCAACCAACAATTCTGGAATGTTGCTTGCCCACTTGCGCAGTTCGAAGTGTCCCTTCTTAAGAAGTTCGACGACCTCTGATTTAGCTTGATGAGCTTCAGATAGGCTCTCAAATCCTGTGACGATGTCGTCGACATATATATCGGAAGTAAGGACTTTACTAGCAAGTGGAAAGCCACGACCCTCATCTGAGACCAGCTGATGTATCGTACGACATGCGAGAAACGGCGCAGAAGACACGCCGTACGTAACGGTATTTAGCTGGAACTCTCGAATAGGTTGATTACTGTCAAAACGCCAGAATATACGATGATAATCTCGATCAACCTTCTCAACTAGTATTTGGCGATACATTTGTCTCATATCTGCCGTGAAAACTACGAAATGAACTCTGAAGTTCATGAGAATTTCGACAATGTTTGTTTGTAATTTAGGGCCGATTAACAAGGTGTCATTTAACGAAATACCCCTTCGATCTTTCGCGGAAGCGTTAAACACCACGCGAAGTTTGGTCGTAGTACTGTCGGGACGTAGTACGCAATGATGAGGAATATAGTATTTTCCTGCTGATAAATGTTGAACAGGCACAGGGTTCATGTGACCACAGTCCAAGTAATCTTGCATGAATGCATTATATTGTACATGAAGATCCGAATTTTTATCGAGTTTCTTTTCGATTGAGTAAAAACAGCGAAGCGCGATGTCTCGCGAACCCGGAAAGGAACTTTCCCTTTTTTCATTTTTAAAAGGCAAAGAAACGACATATCTTCCTGTGGAGTCTCTCGAATGACTGTTGCTAAAGATTTGTTCACACCTCTCCTCATCAGGAGTCAGGTGTTTCGAGTCTGATGAGTCAAATGACTCAAGTTCCCAAAATTTTCTAACTTCTTCATGAAGAAGATCATCTGAATTGACAAAAAACGATTGAATGTCTTTCGATCCGTAACCAGCAATGCCAGATAGAATCCAGCCGAACACAGAGTTCAGGGCTGACGGTTTCTTAGAGCCTCCTCTAACACAACCAGGTAAAAGAATCGACGCAAAGATTTCAGCACCCAAGAGAACATCGATATGGCCGGGTTTGTGACAATCTGGATCAGCTAATTGAAGATTAGATATATGATGCCAAGAAGATGTGTCAAGACGGAATGAGGGCATCTTTGTACAAATACTCGGTAATACTAACGCATCAATCGAAAAGAGGACATTGTTTTGAGCGCCTATTTCAAGCTTGGCTATACCTGAAACAGAAGTCGACGTCTGACCTAAACCACGGACTTGATGAGAGATTGAATCTCGATCTATCCCAAGACGATTGATGGCACGTTCAGTTATAAAGTGTGCTTGACTTCCGGAGTCAATTAAAGCACGAAACGTTTGAAAGTTACCCGACGAGTCACGAATTTGTATATTAGCAGTTGATAACAAAATAACTGAACTATCTCTGAGACTAGTTAATACGCGAACTTGATCGGAAACCTGGCTACTCGAAACGGATTGATTAGAAGGAGTAACCGAAGTTTCTTCATGAAGAAGGGTATGATGCCGAAGACGACACTTCTGACATGAGAATAGCGACTTACAATCTTTAACATGATGAGACGGTCGTAAACAGTTAAAACACCAGTGATGAGTTTTTGCGAACTTAATACGTTCAGCGACGGAAATCTCTGCAAACTTTTTACAGAGATTGACAGAATGATTTTCTGAACAAAAAGAACACTTTACGGTAGGAGTAAAGTAAAGGCGCAACGAGTGGATGAATCTAGCTTGGATAACACTAAATAACAAAGAATAAAATCCCAATGGTCTGTGGGGAGATTAAGGCCCTTTAAAATATTTAAATTCTCATTGAAAAGGTCCAAAACTCGACGAAATTCCAGCGGAGAATTAGGTTTTAAGTTCAAATTTAACATTTCTTTCCAACAAGTGAAAGCTAGTTCGCGTTTATCGCGATATCTAGAAACTAAAGTCTCGAATGCTTCACGATAGAAGACACCTTGGACGGGATAAGTACGAATAAGTCCCAAAGCGTCACCATTGAGGCACGACACTAAGTAGTGCATACGCTCAGTATCGGTAAGTGATTCATTGTTATGAACCAGTGATTTAAAAATATCATAGAATTCGGGCCACGATTTTATTTTGCCAGAAAACGTAGGAAGCTGTATTTTCGGTAATTTAACGTTCGGGATTGATTTATCAGCGACTGCGTCCTTGAACTGGTTTAATTGAACTTCGCTAGATTTGACCAACTGTCTATGTATAGTCATGACTTTAAAAAACATGTCATCAAATTCAGAACGAATCTGGTCTTCTTGCGCCTCTCTGGAAGGATCATCGACCACGAGAAGAATGTCCGAATGTGATTCCTCGAAGCTATCAGCCAACTTTTGCACCGCCGTATAGTGTACAATAAAATTATTGAGTTGAGAAGAATCTAATTGAGCTAATTCGGCGATGTCAAGAGTCTTTTTTAAACGATTGTATGCTAAAGTGCGCTTTCTACGTAAAGCAGATAAGTCATGAATGGTCGGTCCATCTTCAATCGGTATCGATTTGGTTGAACGTTTTTTAGAAGCTTGTTCTGCCTTGGAACGGCGTCTTAATGGATACGACATTTTGAATAGGTATAAAGTTGAATATACCTACAACTTTATGATTACGAATTGATCAAGTTTTCAGGTAAACCTTGATATACCGTTAACGCAAACGAAGGCTAACACAATTCAAATAATCAATGTATAGCCACCTAGTATTTACCTAATTGCAAAACTAGTTATTGGTATGTCTAAATACTCAAAACGTCGCAATTGTATACTAATTTACCGAGGAAGAATAAAGGAAACTTATAAAACACAACAGACGTTACAGTAAACGATAGGTACTATCCCGATTCAGGTAGGTATAAGCAGCGCGTGAGTCGTTTGCGATGTCCACCGAAAGTAATTGAATAATGTGTAACATACGCTAACGAAAACGAAAGGCACTACCTTAAACACCTAAGAATATTAGTAGTACACAGGAATACGTTGTTGATGTTTATTTTTTATCTAACAACACGCAAATCCTAATTAATGAATAGTCAAATCTACTCAATAAAACTTATAAATGTACCTCAGAAATGTTTACGTTTTTATCTCATAAAAACGAACCGAATACAAAAGGAGGGACAAACGATTATGAACCTTATAAGTAAGAAAACAAGGATGACAAGTCTCGTGCGCAAACAAGAAGTTAAACTAGCTAGGTATAAAGACTTTTCACTAATTGGATATTGGATGAATTCAATATTCACTGCAAAATACCTAGCATACAAGGTTGCACGAACGGAAACGAGCACTGACGGAAAGGAACGAAAGAAATTTATATTTAATTATTCTATTTAATTTCCAATATTATTACGCGACTAAATTGACGAGGTCGTGGAAACGCAACACAATACGTATAATATCGAATACTTCTAAAATGAGTCGGGTTATACAAATTACAATTCGAATTTCAAAGTACCTATTCAACGCAATAAAGTGATAACTAAAATAAATAAATTATACACTATAATGCACGAAACGATACTTTTTTCATATGCCTTGTCTAAGTATAGGTTTGTTTACTTACTAACATTTGTAAATTCGTAGGTAGTAGGTACAAAATGTATCGGAATGTAATGTAAAAACGTAAATGAATTGCAAGGAACAAAGCGAAAGATTAAGCGCTATTTACGTTAAATATGACTCGAATGAATGTTTTAATGTACAAATTTAGATTTTATTATGAATGATTGCTAAGATTACAAAGGATTCAACTTTATCTAAAGGTCCCTGGTTTCGGCACCAGAAAAAATGTGCAGTTTTTAATAAAATATTCAGCACACTTTTCAAGGGAGCAACCTCGTAAAAGAAAACGTTTAATTAGGCTGCAAACGATAATGCACCACGACCTGGAAGATACCAAAATAGCTTACTCACGGTTGGAACCTTTCAACCCCGACGTCCGTTCTGCAGTATTTGGGTGGCCACCCCGCACGCACTCTCTTCTGTCTCTTGCTGATACACAATAAAGTTCAGTTTTTTGGAGTTAAATGTTTTAGTTGAGTAGGTTTTGACACGATTCCGAGATTCACTCGCGAGAGGAAAACGAATAACAACACCAACGGTTTTGGCGGTTCAGTTGTAACAAGTATCACTGACAACCTTTTGACAGCTAACCAAGGAGGGATGCCTTTTACGGCTTGTGATTGGTCCGTTCGTGTAAGCATAGACATAATGCTCTGCTATTGGTAATCAATCTCAGCCGAAGGTGCATACCATACAAAAATAAGTTTTATGCAATTAACAAAGAAATTAAGGTGCCGAAATATTTGCGTTCCATTACTCGATGGTTACGATACAACCGGGAATCGAACCTGGGACCTCAGAGATAGCGGCACCAAGTCTGGTATGCACGCCTCTCGGCTACGGAGGTTGTCAAAAATTCTAACTGAGACTATTCAGTAGTCTTTTAGTTAGTCGAATAAGTAATTCTAGTAATTCAAAAACAAGTGCGAATGTTTGTGAAAAAAAACTAAAATGTGGTTATTATGCTGTGGCAAAACCGAGTATACATTCGCCAAATCCTTCATTATAGTCAAATTCAATGTAATTTAACAAGAATATCAAAAGATTTATATACAAGGTCGCCTTTTATAAACGGGTGAAACGTTAACAGAACTTCTAATTATATTAGAGAAACCGGACCCTATTATTTTCGTTCTTAAAAACGGGCAAATTTTCATTTTTATTATTACTAACAAAAAAACAAAAAAATTTTTAGAGCATCCTGCCTAGTCTGAAACGTCACTACGTCATCGCCTCTGTCTCTCTCATTTCAATCGTGCTCCACTCTTCCCTCGGGGTGCACGCACGGGGCACGGGTGTTTTATTTTACATTGAAATCAAAATAGTTTTTGGAGTTTTTCTCGAAAACTAGCGTATAATTTTTTTTTTTTAACAAAAATGATTCATTAATGTTTTTGTAATTGCTCTTTAAATTTCACCCGTTTATAAAAGGCGACCTTATATAATATAAGATTCGCCGTACGTCGCAGTGAAGCTACACGATTAGACTTTAACATGCACGTTACGGTAGTGTGCTATAGTAACGCACACTTGCGTAAAGTATGTAAGCGTCTATCCTAATGTGTACTATTTAGGTGTACTGTGCTAATGGTTTCTAGTATAGCCCATACTTGTAAGCGCAAGAAGTGTACTAAGCTGTAATGTTTAACCTGAATTATTTATGAGTGCCTTAAGCTTAACTAGCTTCTTTTATTTAGATTCAGCATGATACATATATAATGGAAAGGGCTATGCTCGGCCTTTCTTTGCGAGATCGAATCAGGAATGAGGAGATTCGTAAACGAACAAAAGTTGCTGTCATAGCCCAACGGATAAGCAAGCTGAAGTGGCAGTGGGCGGGGCACATAGCACGTAGAACTGACGGCCGGGCAGAAAGGTTCTGGAATGGAGGTCACGCACTGGCAAGCGCAGCGTAGGACGTCCACCTACAAGGTGGACAGACGACCTGGTAAAGGTTGCAGGAAGCCGCTGGATGCGGGTCGCTTTCAACCGGCCAATCTGGAAGTCACTGGGGGAGGCCTATGTTCAGCAGTGGACGTCCTATGGCTGAAATGATTGATTGATGATTGATGATACACACTTTGCTCAATAAAGCACCTTAATTAAACCTTTTTATTATCCCCCTTAAGTGCCCTTAGCAGTACAATACAAAATTAATGAAAAGAATAGCCGATGATTGGGCTCAATGGCGTGATCCAAGGCTGGTATAAAGATTGCAGGAAGCTGCTGGATGCATGCCGCTTCCAACCGGCCAATCTGGAAATCATTGGGGAAGACTATGTTTTGCAGTGGACGTCATATATCTGAATTGATGATTTAAAAATTTACGATGTTGACAAAAAAAAGCTTCAAATACATTATATGAAGTTCATGAAAAAGAAACATGATAAACAAAATTGTGACATAAATAAACAAACTTTCTATGCCACGCTTCATTCATCATCATCATTTCAGCCATAGAACGTCCACTGCTGAACAAAGGCTTCCCCTAATGTTTTTCATCGGGGGGATTGCCAATACTCGCCACGCTTGGCAGGCGGGTTGGCGAACTCAGTTTTTTATAAGATTTCGCACGCTGACGCTGCTGCCCGTCTCGTTCAGGATGCTACAGGATTTAGTCGCCTTTTACGACACGCCTCCTGTTGGCGGTAGGAAAGTGTATTCTTTACGGCCGTCCCCACACGCTTCATTCAATTAGATGCTTATTATATGAATATGTATAGTAGTTACATATTTATGTTTACATTTTAACATTAAGGTTATTTATTATAACCAAGTTTTAATATTCCTTATCAATATTTGTTTTAAAACCAATGTGATTAATGATTTAAATTTAGTATTTAAAAGATTTAGACAATTATTAAATCAATGTATAACATACTAACTCATGCCAAAAAACCAGACTTATATACGTAGATGATCTCATAAGCATTTAGCATACATATTAGGCGGAGTTAGAAGGTTATGCACCTCCAAGTTATGCTAAATTTTAAGCGCTCCACCTTGATCTCGTTTCTGAAGATAATATTGAGATTTAAATTTAATCCTTATATGTTTAATTCAGCTAGCCCAGCTAGGTACGGGATAGCAGGACAGAACGCTAAGAGGAAGATTATAGCAATCTATATTCTAATTTTGCTATCGTAATTACTGCCAAATATTCGCTAAACCTACTCAAAATGACTATCATATGGTATTTGTATCCTTTCAGATCTTTGCTTTTTACTATTACTATGAAATGTCAAGGCTTGTGTTGTAGTACATTTTCTGACAAAACTAGTTATTGCACAATAAACGTGTATAGGCCCTAACTAAGAACTGTAAACAGTACTTAGGTAAAAATGTAGTTTTTCGTCAACTCTAAAAGAAAAATAAAACAATGTAATACGGTTTAAAGGTATAGTGGTTCCGCTTCGGACTACAAAGCCGGCGGTTGCGGGTTCGAATCCCGCAAGGGGCAAATGTTTGTCTGATGAGCACGAGCATTTGTACCTAAGTCATGGATGTCTATAAAAGTATTTAAGTATGTTTATCCGTTATCTAGTCGCCATAGTACAACCTTTGCTTAGTTTGGGGCTAGATAATTGGTGTGATTGTGAAACAATGTATTTATTGTTATTATAGTTAGGCCCCTGATTTAGTTATAAAGCTGCTTTATCTTATCTCAATCACGGGCCCAACTTGTCCTGTCTATTTGACATTGTCAAATTTTGTGCCCATAAACTTGTCCCTATATAAATTAGTAATTTTCGTTTTACACAATTTTTATTTGTCAGTTGAGTAGAACCGATTTAGGTATTGAAAGACAGCGATAGACAGAGTGCTCCTAATGATAAAAAATGCTGAAAAATACATGTATTTGTATTTACGGTAGCAGAGGGTGTTCTGTTGTCTTGTCTTGTCTTGTCATGTCTTCATACAAAAAAATAAAATGATGAGATTCAATGTTTTTGTTTGCACCGACTCCAAAATTAACTGATTAGGTACTTAGGTGTTAGGATTATTTTTATCATTTTAGTGTTTTGAAGTCGGTTTTTTTTTTATAACTTTTTTATAATTTTTTTTTACTTGTTTCATCTATTTTTAGTGATAAATCCTAATCTAACTGCTGAACACCGATTTCATCCCCTATTTTTCTACCCTTAGGGGTGATTTTTATTTTGCAAACTTTTATCATAGCATTTTTGAAGTATAATCTATTCAATAAAACAAAAATCATCAAAATCGGCTCATATTTGTCGAAGATAGGTAACAAGAACCACAACCAAAATATTATCTGGGTATATGTTTGTTGATTTTCTCAAAAAGTTCTAAATCAATTTCGATATAATTTATATGGGACCACCTCTGAAGTATGATCTACGAAACAAAAAAAGAATCATTAAAATCGATTCATAATGGGCTAGTTTCCTGGGTCAAAAAAAGATTATTATATTTAGTCCGTCAGTTAGATTATCAAAAAATATTGGACCCATATTTTGTCTTTTGTCAATCAAACAAAAAATGACGAAGATAAAGCGCATCAAAGTGAACAAGTGACGTCACGACTTGCTCAAAAGTGTCGCAAGGCGTGACGTTACGCAGAACTTTAACGGGCAATATCTTCATCATTTTTTGTTTGATTGAGAAATAAAAAAATACGTGTCCAATATTTTCTGTTAATCCAACTGACGGACTAATTAGATTTTTTTAGGAAACTAGCCTAGAGTAATCGCGTAACATACATACAAAAAAAAACATACAGTCGAATTGAGAACCTCCTCCTTTTTTGAAGTCGGTTGAAAAGTAACAGTAACCTGCGCCATATTGACAATGCCAACCGAGAGCTATCGTTTCTGTAAGAATTTCATTTATGCATGTATCTTTTTATTTACTAATTCTTCTTGCAGTTTACTAGATTCTTGTCATAAAAATCGTTTGATGCTTGCCACTAAATAATACATTAAACGATCAAGCAAGCTGCCTTGATCTGATTTGCCAGAATAACTTCAAGATACGCCAACGGTTTGTCAAACGAACCTAAGTGTGGGTAGTTGCCTTGACGCGGTCGTTATTCGGTAATTGGCTTGACATAGGCGGAAAATTATAGTTATTAGGCATAAATACAGATCGTGTAACAGCGGACTTGTTTTTAGAGTTCCGTAGTCAAAACGGAACCCTTATCCGTCCGTCGGTCTGTCTGCGACTTACTCTCTCTCGCGCTCGGAGACTCGTAGTACTTGAAAGCCGTAATTTTGCCAGGGTATGCATATTAATAATAAATAATATAGTATAGACGTATAGTAGATGGTTAGATTTTAACTTTATTGCATAAAGTATAATCGTACAAAAGGTGGACCTAATCCCATGAGGTATTTTTTCTCAATCGACCATAAAGCTTAACAGATTTTTTTATTTCTGTAAACGAAAATCCGGAATGCCCTGTTATTTCTGATGCGAACTGTACGTTATTGACAACTTCCTCTGATAGCAAGGGATATCGATATTCAATGGCAACTCTATTCGGCCGCCAGTCGTTGGCGACATTAACGTCCATCTGATATTTGCCAGAAACTGTTCTGCATAAACATTAACAATGTTGACGTCTAAGATTAATGACACATAGATACATAATCCGAAAATTTTGAAGCAACTAAATTGGAGTCACAGAGGACTCTCTACGCCTGCCAGCTCCGTAGTACCAAATCAATGGTAGTGTTTAATGTCAATCCGCTTCAAGCGCCAGTGACAGTCTAGATGTAGGTTTTGGGGAAAACTACTATTAAAAGCAACCCTATTTTATAGTGGTGTGCATGTGTCTGCGTGTAAACATTTGCACACAAAACTGGTTTTGTTGCTTCAATTTTGTATTCGCGGTACCTACGGTAACTATCATTCTATGTGTCATTATTCAAAGGTGGACGTTTATTGAAGAAAATGTTTAATGTTATCAAGATACATTATTTATATTACTCTAAACTCGAAAACAGGATTATGCACGTAGGTAGGCAATATTTTTTTGTTTACGTCAAACTCGATAAAGATAACACAAATAAAAATTCAAGCCCGATTGTGAGATCATGATAAGCTAACTTCAAAACTTATTTGTTTTCTTAGTCATCTTAGACTGGTCAAGCATGCCACTTTTTATCCATGATCCTAGATGTGGAATGTCTAGTTACCTATTACATCTAGAACGAATGCCATCAAACCTTTGTAAACCATCAAAACTCGTAGACAAGGGAACGTGACGAACCAGTCATTATTTGGGACCTACGTAGAGTCATCGGCAGGTCAGCCTACTCAGAATGTTAAAGGTCAATAAACCGATTTTCAACGTTAATTCCGACCAATAGAGATCAATATCAATTGAGACATTTTGACGTTTTAGTAGGTTGACGTGCTGTGGTCAATACATTGCTATCACAATTTGAAAACAGTAAAAAACAAATATTATGGCAGTTAATAATTCTATTTTATTCCTTTTTTAACAAAAACAAATATATATATTTAAGCATAAAGGTGAATAGAATAGAATACCTTATTTGGTAGGTACTCAATAATAAAACGATTTCCTTTTTTTCTTTAGGCTGCACATTTATTAAGTATATACGCCATATTGTTTTTATTATGTCATTACACATAGCCTATGTTACCCCGGAAAACGTGATGATTCTATCGATACCTTAACATCAAAATCGGTTAAGGTGTTTAGTCGTATGGTTGAATAAAGGAACTCACACGCATAACACATCAACCCTAGAAATATAACACTTTTTGGGCAATCATGTAGAAACAGAATTACTAGATAATTTAGTAAAAACAGCGAAGTTTAGTGTCCAAATACGATACTTTTTCGTTTAAAAACCTATTGGTTGATTTAGACGTCACACGTTTACGTAGGAGGAGAAAGGATACTTCACAATTTGATGCAAGTGTTACAGTAAAAAGAGAAATGAGGTGGTTGGAGAAAGTGCCTACAGCTCTTGCAATTTATTTGCATGCTAAAGAGTTACGTAAAACAAACGTATCCTTGTAGACGAACGTAACGATCAATTTGTTGTTAAATTACCTAATCAACTAAGATGTTACATTCAAAATAGTGTAGTATATACGATCACACTAGAGATCCATGTGACTTTGACCAAAAACAATGTCATGGATCAGTATTAAGTTAACTCAAAGTAACTATTATTTATTTTGATAAATATTTCTTAGATTTTTAAAAACTTGGCTTTACAATCCTGAGCATATTTACATAAAATAGTTATAAGTACATAAAAAAAATACGCCTTTCTAAGTGCTAGAATTAAATAAAACTAAAACCTATAATATTCTTGAAGTAACCTTGAGGGATCTTCCATATTTACCTTATTTACTCAACAAAGCACGCAATACCGCTGTTTCTCACTAGTGCATGTATAAGAACGGATGTCGCGCATTCGTAAGCGACGCACGCGCAGAACTCATGTCATGTTCATTGAGCGTGAGTGTTTCTGTGCCACTGAGTGTATTGGACTGCATTTGTAATGACATGACACTAAGTTTATTTTTCATTGATATTAGGCAAAAGAATGACCGAGTTAAAAAAAAAAAAAAGAAAAGCAGGAAAACAGAGTGCCGGTATTATTAACAAAGAGTTTTTTTTTAAAAAAAAAAACGTCTCCAACACACTAAAGAGCTTAAAAATAAAATTAACACATAAGTACCTAAGTAGTTACTTTTGGAGTCAGTGCCAGCCGAGGAGAGTTTTAATGTTTTCGTTTGCACTAATTCCAAAAGTAATTGATTATGTGTTAATATTATTTTTAGCTTTTTAGTGTTTTGATGTCGATTTTTTTAAATAAATTTACTTATTGTCAATAATTATTGGTCTAGTTTCACCCCTTTTTGGGATTGCACTTTATCCCGAGACACACTGTACACATACTCTTAAGTATTTTACACTAATAAAACACCCTATTGACTTCGCGTAAATAATTCGAAGGTTTTACTCGAATTCCTGTCCGCCATTCATAAGGTTGTCTTGTACGGCATATCAAATGTTTCTTGTATCAACATTAACTGTGAGCCATACTTCCTCGTCCAGTCGGCATCAATTAAACGTAATCCTAGTAACCGTTTAGTTGTGACGTTTATAAACAGGTTCTGGGCGATTTCCGAAACGCCCGGGAGTTTTGTCTCACCGCTACGTGAATGGGATTGCTTATAAGTTTTTAAACCAATAAATGTTTTTTGCAATTAAACTTTAAATAATAATTACCTACGAAACGTTTCAACGAAATTTGTGTGTAACAACAAATGTTCCCACATGTTTTCTATTTAAATATTACTATAATTAAATTCGTAACAAAAATCCCAGTGTTGTTCCACTTAAATTGACACATTACACATAATAGTAAAATATTTGATTTTCACACAGCAATAAATCAATATTTGCTCACGAGAATCCGTTGTAAGGTCATATCACCAATTAGGGAACGTTTGTATGGGCAGTGGTGATGTATGGTCAAACATTATTATGCGATAGGTCACACACTAACCTCGGCACTTTTGTTGCACTCAGGGTTGCCGCTTCTAGTTTAATCCTACAATAATTTTAAACCATAATTTGTGAATGCATCGCTTGATATTTTGAAAAGTAAGCTGTTCCGCTAGCATCACCCTACATCCATGTGACGGTGGCAAAACGGCCAAGCCTCATATTTTGACTACGGTGTCGAGTTTGAGAAGTTAGGGCTTGTAGAGTTTGGGCGTGTAGCGTTAGAAGCTTGGCTCTACGTGCGGCTCTAGTGCGAGTCATATGGTCTCGTCTGGGCAATATTTTACATGAACATGTTTTTGGTAGTATCATTTATACAAGTTTTTACTAACGCATCTAATTTTTCTGTTTCAGGTAACTTGTACTTCAAACGTAACTTATACGTTCATTCATCTTGACAAGAAGGTAAACTAATCACTTTTTGTAGATTCATTTTAACTAGTTTTGCAAAAATAAAGCACAGCGCCAATAAAGGTTTTTTATATAACTTTTGCTTGTTTATGTCTTTACATAATGGTCTTAATATCTTTAACAAAATATTTTTTTAAATCCCAATTGCATTGTTTTAGTCGCAAAAATCGTGACAAATGATATTGAAATTGTTTAAGTTTAATAGGCAATAGCCCCTGCCTCTTTAGACTGACTTAACGGCCCCTAACTTTCTCTGAGCCTTCAACTCCCTAACGTCTTAAAGGCCCAAGGCACAAAAAGGTTTCAGGGTAAGGTAAGGGTATATTTCCAACCAACCCGCCGACGTGTGGGTTTTCAGAAATCTGAACTGTGCTGATCCGTATATACAGCTTAGCTACCCTCCAATGGACTGGTTTTAGTAGAGCTAAGATGAGCTGCTAAAATAAAGGGACTCTATGGGTTAATTTCCACACAGCTTAGCTCAGCATCGCCTTATTGGAGTCTCACCCTTATTGTCCTCTGTGCGTAAGACAGCTCCAGCCTAACCGAACAATTCCTGCGCACTGACAGTTTCCGACACTTCTTTATAGCGCCATCTGGCACAACTAGCCACTTTACATAACATTCCATTGTTAAGCAACTACACTAAACTATCTTTAACGGAGAACATTTCTCGTTGTATATTCTGATTTTATTCTATCGTCCGACTATAAACGACAAATAACACGCTCGAGGCGTTTTCTCGGCCCATAATGTGGCGGATTTGATATAATACCACCATTGTTTGGAGGGCAGCTGTTCTCGCCGCCTCTCAACGACATAAATCCTGTACTATAGGATGCAACTACATAACCTGGGCTAGGATTACACACTACATCCACCGTTATGCTGCCGTTTTCCTTTGACTTATTTTGACTGCGTTTTTGCGCGTCTGAGAAAAATCTTCGTCAAACGTGAAACGATTTTTATGTTTTGTTATTGACTAGAGTTTGCTTCAAGAGTACCACAATTTGAAGACATATCCCCTAAAGGTGCAAGCGTTGAGAAACAAGAATAGGAGATAAAATTGGTGTACAGCAAATTACATTTGTTTGGGCTTAAATGATGTGTGAATGAAGGACTTGACAATTAAACAACTAAAGTATTTTTCATAAAGATTTTTTGGGTAAATCTTTGATGCTAATTTTATTTTCCACTTTGTATTTATTTGATACGAACATTGGCAACTTAAGGTTTGGCTCCCTCAAACATAGATTATAATTACGAATAGATAGGAAACATTAAGTTTCATATCTCATAAAGATCCTTTGCTGTGTGAAAAAAGGAAAAATCAACAAACTCACTAGGATTTGGCTAATAGTATTTTATATTTGGAAATTAATTTCTCTATGACAGAAAATCGATATACGGATTCCATCTGATCTAGTTGCTCGCGCTCTGGACTACCAAGCCAAGCGGTTGCGAGTTCAAATCCTACAAGGGGCAGATGTTTGTGTGACGAGTATGACTATTTTTACCTGAATCATGGTTGTTTAGAAATGTATTTAAGTACCTTGTTTCTTGCAACCTTTACCGGGTCGTCTGTCCACCTTGTGGGTGGACGTCCTACGCTGGATGCAGGCCAATCTGAAAGTCATTAAGGGAAGCCAATGTTCAGCACTGGACATCCTATGGCTGAAATCGTGACCTATGTTTATCCGTTATCTAGTTGCTATAAGCTTTGCTTAGCTAGATAATTTTTGTAATTGTTAAAAAAAATATTTGTATTGTTTTTAAGTAGTGGAGAATTGCCTTAAAATATGGCTATTATACCTAAAGCAAATCATTCAAAATCCTGATCGTTTGTTCATATGTGAATCTGTGTTAATAATCCTATTATTTGTACAATATGCACACGTGAAGGTACCATTGGACATAGTGCTAGAAATTGTGGAATAACAGTCAGTAATCTATGCAATTGCAGAATTCCTGGCCCACATTTGGCACATTAAGTTACTGTTAGATTCGATTCCATCTACAACCAATATGGATGTTAGAGTTGTGGGGAACTATGGATATACATGGTAGCAAGAGCATGGAGCCTGGCATACCTAAAATTATGTTATTTTTCTGTACACTTGTGAAATACAGGGTTACATGGCAAAGGGGTGCCAATTTTTTCAAATAAGATCAAGGAAACAATGTAAAGAAGCGTCTTTATCGTTATTATTTTTAATTATCGTATGTTACGAAAAAAAAATACTTTAAAATATCCGAAAGTAAAGTCACTTGACAGACTACGAAAGCCGCGCGGTCATTCATCAGAGGCGTAGGTATGGCGAGCCTACAAGGACCTTACGTAGTGCACATACTATATAATTTTTTCATGAATGAGTTAAATTATTCACGCGTACGATTTTTAACAGCGGATAGGAATAATTATTTGTAAAAAAAAAAGTTATTTGCATAGTTCGATTAAATTACTGATTCTGAGCCACTCCTAAAGATTTGGCACCCCTTTGCAATGTAACCCTGTATACGCCAATCGACAAAAAAATTAATACAAACAACAAATATTCTTTGACAAAATGTCGTAAATGATATAATTTGTTCAGAATTTGAGTTTTTATTAGTAGTATTTATTTTATTTACATATCCAAAGTGAAATTTTGAACATAATATCATTTACGACATTTAGTCCAAGAGTATTTGTTGTTTGTAGGTAATTATTTTCTCTGTCGATTGGCGTATACATGGTGTGGCTCAGAATCAGTAACTTAATCGAACTAAATAACGTAATTTTAGGTACTTTTAACTTCAGGTATGCCAATTAGGTTCGATGCCTTCTTAGGCGGTCATTTAGAATCGAGTCTACAGAAAAAATACTTTAAACAATGAAATTATAATAGTTGGGTCTAATTGACCAAAATAGTGAACACAAACATCCAAGACTACGGACAACCACCTGTAAAATTGTCACAAGTTTATGTCGGTACTGGAAATCGAATCCAAGACTTCTGAGTGAGGAGCCGGCATTATGAACATTGCACTACTGAATTCGTAATAAATTACAATGGATTTTTTAATATATATTTTAAATTAAAAATCATTGGTTAAAGCTAAAGATACTTGCCTCAATTTACAAAATCTAGCAATCGTACAAAACGCAATCAAACCAGGAAAGTGGAGCCATTGAAACCTCAAAGACAAAGGGAAGCCAGTAAAATCTGTTACAAGATTCGGTAAGCGAGATCAGTAATTCGCAACCATGATTATGCCAGATTCTCATCATTGAAATCATTTCAATGATAGAGCTTGTACACGGTGTTTGGTTGTCGCCATAAGTCAGAGGGTTCAGAAGGCCCATTTATTATAAAACTGTCCCGGTACACGATGTCTTGTTCAAATTTGACAAGTCAGCTGTAAAACGACATTTGCGCCCGTAGTTTTCCGTAGAAAAAAATACATTCTTTTTTTCCCTAGATTGCTATTCTGTTAGACACTAGCCATGGCCTTAGCGTCTCAACAACTCAGTTTCTGTATCTTCAGTAACAAATAAATTATTCATTAGTTTGGCGCACTAAGAAAAGAGCAGTCCTACTGCATACAAGTTATGTTAGTTAGTGTGATACCTGTAAGTCAGTGAATGCGCGTGCGTAGCTAAGCTCGCCTGCAGAGACCGGGCAGAATCATAAATCCTTCGACAATACCGTGTTTTTATCTTTAACCCTGATATAAGCATCCAGTTACGCGCTTTAGTACCCTACTTAATAGCGCACAGGTACAAATTAACAGTATGAAAAAAAGATGAATAAAAAAATCGAATGATATTATGATTAAAATATCATCAGACGTTTCCGCCTATACTACGCTTTATAATAAAATAAAACTAGTATAATATGTGCTCCTCACTCAGCAGGGTAAACGACTTACCTCAACAGATAAGGTGGTCTTTGCAAAACCATGTCATGCCAAACATACCAATTAGTATAAGTAGGGTAGGCATGTTGTCTACTACGCCGTTGCGAATTGGTAAAGGGGTATTGTAGTAAGACTAGTAACTGAACCTTACTGTCAGATGCACTCAAACTGCCCTAAGACATCTGACTTGTCTTCGCAAGAGCCGTTTAAAGCACGAACATGCTTAAATTTGGAGAAATGTTACTAACTATGGTCGGAATGTTCACCGAACCGCTGCTTAAGTTCGGTAACTACTACTAAAACGCTGCCACCACTAAGATACGCACCATCTATTACTAAATATGAGTAGTTATTTCTATTATGTCTACAAAAAACTTCACTAACATTAAAATTGGCTTGTCTATGTCGTCATACATAGTCTCTATTTTACTGTAGTATGAGTATAACACAATACTTCACATTTACATTTAAACTGGTCTTTCTTTAACTTGAACATTAAGCGTCAGTTCTAGCCTTTACTAATAAGTATGACAGGATAGTAACCTCAAGTGCAATGAGGCCACAGGTCACGCGTGAGGTCGTCCGATGAAAGTGAGATTGCAGGTTCCCATCCCGACTGAGGCTGAGCTACTTTGGACGTCTTTGTCACGAGAACGGGAATGTCATGAGACATTAAGTAACCTCTTTTTGATCGTGTGAAATGTATTTAGCAATGGTTTTAGCTGTGTTATTATCCGCCAAAGCCTAATAATGGTCGACTTGCAGAGAATACCTCGTACATTAGGTCTACCTTTTCTTTGATTTTAATCTATGCAATAAAAGTTTAAATAAATAAATGTGGTTTATACCACATATGTATCTCTCCCTTCCCCGCGGAAGTATTAGTTTTCCACTTTTGATTTGGTTTCTTTGAGAAAGTTGTTGTAATGTATATTTTTAGAAAAACCATTAAGACAAGTTATGTAACTATTAAAATAAATGCGGGTTATATTTGTAACGCATGCCATGTGGGAAACCGTTTTCATTGGTCCTAACGACCGCAGGTATGCGGGGTGTGGGAGATTTCTGTATCGCATGCCATAGGAACTGCATACGGGAAACCGTTTTCATTGGTCGTTAGCGCCAGTATGCGTAATGCGGGGGATTTCTGTAACGCATGCCATAGGGACCGCATGTGGGAAACCGTTTTCAGTGGTCGATAGAGCCTGCATGCGGTATTTTCAGAACTTACCTACAGAGCCTAAGTATATAAGTCTAATTATAAATCTACATTAGAGCGAGCGAAGCCGCGGGAAAAAGCTAGTCTACATTTTCTCCAGTGATAATATTTTGTTGGCGTATATATAACCATACCTATTTTTTATCAAATAGTTACATAGCACCACACGCAAAGTTAGTTAGAATTTCTCAAGCAGTCCGTGGGGAAACCCGCTTGCTTCCATGGGAACTCATTGCGAACGCACGGCACCGTGTCGCATGTGCAATGCGTGGCTTGCGTCACGTATGACGTCACTGATACTGTTTTATCATCTAGAAATCTTTAAGTCATGAACCCGTGTGCTTGTAGCTCAGTGGCAGCAGCGCTTTGGCAGTGATTACTAAAGTCAAGCAACCAACGCCGCAGTTGTGAGTGGATGGGTAACCATTCCGACCATTATTTAGTAACATTTATCACAAGCATCTCCGTGCTTCGGAAGGCACATTAAAAGTTGGTTCCGGCTATTATCGCTTGACTAGTTGTAAAACCTGGTCAGAGGCCTTAAGGCAGCTTGATTACATCTGACAGTAAGGTTTAGTCACTGGCCTTACAACACCCCTCTACCATACCACACCGCACCCCAGTGCGATCTTCACTGCATGCCCGCACTGCCCTGCGGCGGTGCGCGCCCACCCGCGTGGTGGCGTATGGCCCAAACCACCTCATAGTTGAGGTGAAGCCTGTGCCCTGTGTGGGACGTATAAAGACAGGCATATTTTAATTTACCAAGTAAATATAATCGGGGCAGGCAAGACCAGCCTACGATCGATAACGAATTGACATCCAGGGGGGTAACCATGAACTCTTACAAACCATCTTTGTTTGGTTGCACTTTGATATGAGATTATATGTTAGGTCACGTGATTTTGTACCATGATCTACGTATAACAATCTTGTATATGGCTGGGAAAGACCGAATGGTATGTAAAAATAGTCTATGCGTTGCAAGTGGTCCGAATCGTCGTAATTAAATTAACAAAATGTCCGTGAAATCAATAAATACCTATTCTTGCGTACTAAATTTGCCAAAATATTAAAGAAAATGTATTTTGCTTCTACTAGGAGGCATGTCAGCAGCGCTGAAAATTATTCTATCGTAGATATCACCTTTACTAAATGAGCTACGACTGAGCTCTGAGTTTTTCATAAATGTTTCGGAACAATGCATTGTCCGATACCAACCTACTTAGTGCAATGGTGTCTTGACAGTACATAATAGAAAAAAGTAAAAGTCATTATTTGTTGTCAAAATTCTTAAATAATTTATTTTACTTTAGAAATATCAATTACAGAAATACAAAATAATATTTTCAATTAGTAAGAAATGAGATTAGAAAATGGTTTAATGAAACATCATAACGAATCATTCAAATTGTATTATGTACGAGTACGTCGAACAATGTCGATTCACAATATTTTTATAGTAATACTTTTATTGCAGATTAGTTTCAAGAAAAATACAATCAAAGCATTCAAGTTTTAAGTAACTCCTGGTACTAAAGGAGAAGAAAGCTTATGCTGGGCAATGATTAGGAACGCAGGAAACTGTAAGCTGTGTAAATTAAAATTCGATGCACAGAGCATACAAGTGTACCTACCTATACTAATAGTAGTTTCATAAAATCATTGTAAAACGCCAATTGACACAAATAAATAGTGAAATATGTACGCTTTATTTTATTACTATCTATTTTTCAGCAGGACAATACGTCCGGAAAGATGTTATTGCCCTGGACAAGTGTGGGTTTTTTAACAAGATAGGCGCGTCGCACGTTCGATCGTGCTCATAATGGCCCGTACCCACCATCTCCACCACCACGCTTGGCAGGCGGGATGGCGAACGCAGTTTTTTATAATAGTTCACACGTAGACGCTGCTGCCCGTCTCGTGCTATTGGTCGCCTCTTACGACACGCCTTCTGTTGGTTGGTTGGTTGGTTGTTCTTTACTGCCATCCCGGCTTACTTTTACTTGATCTTTTCTTTTTTCATTTAATTTATTTTTATATTACCTTTTTAACTGCATTTTGGCAAATGAACGTTTGAATTTGAATTTGATGTTAATAATGGCAATACATACTATTGCCATTACTAAGAGTAAATATAATGACTAAATTATTTAAGAAAATATATATCTCGTATGTATGCCATGTGGGGACAGCCGTAAAGAATAATCTTCCCCACCAACAACAGGAGGCGTGTCGTAAGAGGCGACTAATTCCTGTAGCACGAAACGGGCAGCAGCGTCTATCTGCGAAATGTTATAAAAAACTGCGTTCGCCAACCCGCCTGCCATGCATGGCGAGTATTGGCAATCCTCCCCAATGAAAACCATTGGGGGAGGCCTGTGTTCAGCAGCCAGGACGTCCATGGCTGAAATGATGTATCTCGTGTTTAATATAGTACGATAGTACGCAGGATGCGAGTCCGACTTGCACTTGGTCGGCTTTATAACGTTACTAACTTACTACCTTATGTCTAAATGTACTTAAGTAACGAGATTTTACCAAATATGTAAAGAGCGTACTTTATAGGTACAACAAGTAAGTAAAGTAAAATGCAGTAAGATAAAGTGGCAGTGGGCCTGCCATATCTGTCGCAGAACCGATGAAAGGTGGACTAAATTGAGTGGAGACCACGCCACGGTAAACGTAGTGTTGGACTTTCCCCAGCTCGATGGAACGATGAGCTTAGGTTAGGAAGATGGCTGGAAGTGGCTGGAGATCGTGCTCTTTGGGGGAGGCTTACGTCCAACAGTGGACTGCAATAGGCTGACATGATGGTGGTGATGGTGACTTTTTAGGTCAATATCTTACCTATTTTAAAAATATTATATTAGCAGCTACTGCCTGCAACTTTTTCTACGTAGACTTATATTAGTAGAATAGTCGTCTCACGGTAACACAAAAAACCTTGTGTTGGGCTAGATCAATAGCCATGCATGGTATGGTGGACAAGAACAACACTAACAACAACAAAATCCAAATTACAACGATTTCAAAGATTGGCTTGCTCTGCGATCACAGGCTGAATGAAAAGTACACCCACAGACGCCCTGGAGATACTGCTTGATTCGCGCCCACTTGATCTTCTAATTCAGCAAGAAGCGGCATGAGTGCAATCAGGCTGCAAAACCTAGGCCTATGGGGCAATTGCAGGAGCCACCATACATCTATCCTGAGCCAAGCAATAACGGACCAGCCGCTATTGATGGCACCAATCGACAGAATCCTAGCAAATACTTAACACAAAAACTATACAAGATACAACCATTTGAGACTGAGTGGTCCTTACTCAGGCATCGCGGAAGTCCGTGTTTACACTGACGGCTCGAAAACTGAGAAGGGCACAGGCGCAGGAGTACACTCTATAGATCTCAACATTAACATAAGCATGACACTAGGCCCACAAAGCTCCATCTTCCAATGCGTAGCTATCAACGAAGCTGCCAACGCCATAGCCAGACGAGAAATTACCGACCTTAACATTCGGATACTCTCTGATAGCATGGCAGTGCTAAAAGCCCTTGACAGCTACACTAGCAACTCAAAACTTGTATACGAATGCATAGGTAGCATTACTGCAAAAGATTGCTACAGCCAACAAGGTAACACTGCAGCGGATAAAAGGTCTTAGTAAATCCTTGGCAACGACGCCGCAGAAGAGTTGGCGAGGAGAGGTTCGGACATGGTCACTGAGGGGCCACTCCCAATTCTCCCTCTACCATACTCCCAACTGCGCACCTGGATCAGAAACCGCACACTATCACAACAAAACAAACGTTGGGCACTGAGTACTGCATGCAGGCAATCAAAGCTAACTCTTCCAGAGGTCACGCCCAGATTAACTCGACGTATACTCAGCGTCGAAAGACAAAACCTGCGAATAATCGTGGGCACAGTGACCGGTCACTGTCTCCTAAATAAAGACCTCTACACCATAGGCAACACAGACAGCCCTCTCTGTAGGGCATGTCTCACTACAGACGAACCACGTGCCAACCACGTAGTCCTGGAATGTAAGGCGGTTGCATCACAACGTAATGAAATCCTTGACAACCCAAGGTTGCTCCGCAAAGCCTGTGAAAAACACAGGAAACTTCTGCGCTTCTGGGCGGAGCTAGGCTAGTTATATCCGTAACCATCATACCTCTACGCACAAAGGACCGAATTTGAGTCTAAGTGCGGAAAAGGGAATCCATTCTCATACTCATACCCATGCATGTGTGCCTTTCAGCTAATTAAGTTTAGCCGTTAAAGAGTGATTGAAAAACAAAAGTATTTACTGTTATATTTATAATAATAATTAGTAAAGGTATGATTTGGATCTTGGCAGTCGCTGCCCATCATCGCGCACGCACCGCTCTGTGTCTGATACCGGCGGCTGTGTCGCGCTGGCGGGGAGCGTGATCTTCTCGCCTGCCGCACAAGAAATCTAACAATTGACAACAAATTAAACGCAAATCTAAATGATGTTTTTTTGTCATTTATTCAATGCACAAACAGGGTTTCATGTTTTAGGTTTACATAAAACTTTTTACGTTTACGTTTGGTTAACCCGTCCTCGATTCAGAACCGTTAGGCAACAAATTGTCGACCAGACAATCACGTGGCACTTATGATTTAACATTAGTGTCACGTGGTTTATCGGTTGACACTCGCAAAGGGTTCTGTATCGGGGGGTCACGGAAACCAGACAATGGAAATTTTATTGTTGGCCACATGTAAGTGGTTTGAGCTTAGAAAATGTAGTTTAGAAAGACCTATACTCAGTGCCTACAATAGAATCTCATGGAATATTGAGAACATAAACATGTTTGTTTACCTGTGTCCCTCTAATTACTTGCTTGACTTTTAAAGTACTTAGTGGCGTTTAATACGTTTATTATTTTCTTTTCTTTTTATTACGATAGTAAGTAAACTTTTGTGTTTCAAAATAACAGGAAAGAAATCAAAATATCCCCTTATAGCAAGGCTTTAAATAAGTTTAGTAAAGACTACAACTAAATCAGTAAGAACAACCCGGGGTCACGTATCTATGATTTAAGATTTGATGAGCACTTCAGGCGCACTTTCGTATTTGTAGGTTTGCTCTGCAGCAGGCCCCTAATTGAGCAGTTTTGGATTAAGCGCCACTTCATTACGTAATTAAAATGTATCAATACATGTGAAAATAAAATGTTTAGCTATTGCTCGCAGATCCGTATTCATTGGTTTGAAATAAAAAAGAAGTAGGTTGGCATGATAGCTTCTCCCTTGGAAACCTTTATTGTATATTCTCAAAATAAATGTACTAGGTCGTGATGTATTTTATGCGCCAAATTGAATGTAGATCAGTTTTAAGATAAAAAGCTCGTTTTTGCTCCTGCTGTTCTTATCCAGGGTTTAGGATCTCATTATACTAAAATAATAATCACTTTCTCTAGAGAAATTAAACACTACGATACCACTCGCAAAAGTCGTGACGTGAAATGCGTGCCTGATATTGCAGAATACAATTTTAATGTCAAGATATTTGCTCCAAGGTGCAATTACTACGATTTAGACAACGTAATTTCATCATCTTCTTCTTCGTCCTCTTCAGCATATGTTTTGTCCACTGTTGGACATATGCCTCCGGAAGCTCTCTCCAGCTAGCTCTTAGTGCGGCGATTCTTGTCTAGGCCGGTCTTGCCGTCTTTGCAATATCGTCCGACCATCTTTCTGGTGGTCTGCCCACACTTCGTTTTATTGTGCCAGGTCTCCAGAGCAAGACCGTGATGTTCCATCTTTCGTCGTCTCTACGGCATACGTGGTCTGCCCATTGCCCTTTCAGTCGTGCCACCTTTTTGTCACGTCGGTAACTTTGGTGCGCTGGCGGATTTCATAAAAACGAGTATTTCATGGTTTTTATCAGTTTTTGATTTTAAAATTTCCGCGTGTCACTCCTTTGACAACTGTCATACTATTAGCTTTGATCAAGTAAACCTAAGTCCAACCTATCAATCGGTTCCGAAACTGAGTCTCAACATTAGACAAAATTTATAGCTCAAATAGCTCATTGTTTGAAAACAGTTTTGAGCCATGTAAAAATGTCTAGCAATTGACAAACAATCTCAATTTTAAAAAGCCGTATAGCCACCGCTTAATTGCATTACCTCTCGCCTTTATTTTTTTATAAAAGAGCAGATTATTCCGTTCTCTTTTCCATAATTTCATGTTTCGGACAACTGTCTCATGCTTTTAATGGCAACAAAGAATTTATAAGTAGGTGTTCGTAGTACTTATACGTTCCCTGGATGGCAATGACATTAGGCCATAGACTTCGGAGACAAAAAATTGAAAGAGACGAAGTTATCTGTTGTCAGTGGTTTTAAATATTGCGTCTCTTTTCTTCTCAAAGCAATTAATAGACAAAACATCCAAAACATTCGTTCTTTTACATCCCTAAACAAAACCTAATTATGTAGTTCATGGTACAAATTCAAAACAAGCTCAAATCAAAATCTCGAAGCAGCATAATTGCTTTTGCAAGTTTGTAGCAGCCAAGCAAAGTATCATTATTTAAATTAGAGATTTATACATATAATTCATTTGTTTCTTAGATTTTGTTACTGTTTTTACAGTATTCATTCAGAAATTAAGAAATCAATGAAACGTCTGCTATGACCATTTTCCATACCAATAATTTTGACATAAGAAATCAATTTGTAACTGTCATTAGTGTCAAAATAAACGTCATTTGTATAGAATTGAGTGAATGATAAACAAAATTGTATGTTGTCAAAATCCATGAAACAAGATTGTTTTTACGACCTCATGGTACCAAAATGACAGATGGGCGTAATTTGAGATTGTTTTAAGAGTTTATGGTTACCCCCCAGGAGTGACACAAAAGTTAAAATTGTTTGTCACTTGGTTTTCCGGTCGCCAATTTGCTATCGAACGATTCTAAACCTGCAACTAGAATCACAACATACTAAGAGGTGTTGGAGAGTGGTATGAAATCAAAAAAAACTAAAAAAACCTCGAAAAATCATTCTTATTTTTTTCCACAGTTTTTCCGGTCTACCGTGGGTGAGTGGCACGCAAAGGATTATTATTTAACGGGTAATAAAAGACTTGATTAGCCTATTAGGGGCCATCCTTAAATAACAAGGGTGTAAGAGCTGGTCTATTATAGGGGCCATCCTTAAATAACAGGGGTGTAAAAGCTGGTCTAAGCTCTGTTGTTTTTTAAATCAACATCAAATCAAATAATTAGAAAATAAATGCTTTTTACTACTTAGATAATATATTAGATTTAAAATGTGACGTCAGGAATAAAATAAACCAGCTTTTTAAAATTTCGTTACGTTTATATTATTTTATAGAAAATAAAAAGAGTACAGTGTTGTTACCCTATTTTTATTATTTCAATAATATCACTGGATTTGAATACCACACTTCCCGCACAAAAAGCTCTACCCACTAAGCTGTCAGTCAACGCATCACATTTCCCTGGGAACTGATTACTTATTCTGCAGCGCAATGTTTAGCAATAGCCGGTGACGTCACTGTTTGCGTCTAATTTTAGAGTGCTTAACTAAATGTGTCGATTTATGTTATACCTACTGAGAAGAGTCATCAACATGAAGTAGGTGCTACTTGAAATTCGTTATTTTACTATCATCATCAATCAGCAGCAGTGGGCGGGGCATATAGTATGCAGAACTGACGGCAGATGTTGCAGGTTTTGGAATGGAGGCCGCTTACCGGCAAGTGCAGCGTAGGACGCCACCCACAAGGTGGACAAACGACCTGGTAAAGGTTGCTGGCCGCTTTCAACCGGTCAATCTGGAATTCACTAGAGAAGGCCTATGTTCAGCAGTGGACGTCCGATGGCTGAATGGTGATGATAATATTCATCATCATCATAATTTGCAGTTTAATATCGGTCTTCTAAGTCCCATCTATCTCTATTTATCTCTATCCTAATAAGTTTAGCGGTTTAGGCGTGAAAACGTAACAGAAAGACAGATTTACTTTCGCATTTATAATATAGTATGGATATAGGCCCTCTTCCGGGCACTTTACACGTCCAATACACGTTCCAAAAATATAGCTTTGCCCTACCACCGCTTCGGCACTATATTATAACGGCTGATGATGATAAGAAACGGCACAACAAATTTAGTCTTTTTGCCTCTGTCAGCCTTTTTTACAGGAAATACAGTTACAAGACATGTAGTAAGTGCGAGCTAATGATGCACTGCTAGGGGAGGCTCTGTTCCTGCACACCTTTATCTCACTCATCTCTAGCGGCAAAGTTAAGGGTCTATTATGTCATTTCCTCTGTCATTTCCTCACGTGTAAAGCCCTACCTACACAGACTTACCTTAGAGCTAATGTCTTCCTAAAAGGGTCACAATGTCATACGGAACAACTCTTGCGTTTGGCCGGTAATCCTTATTGGCCGGTTGTGAGTAATAGCCTGCGCCTACGCACAAGATGTAGCTTAACCGATCTCAGGCTGATTAGCGAAATATTCAACTTACGATGTGACTGTATTTTGGTAAATCTGACTGACGAAGCTCAAGTTTAAAGCTCTGTTATCCACTGTCATCATCATGACGAATCGTCATAATGTTGATTATAGTATCTTGTCTTAGGACCGAAACTAGTCTTATATTCTCTATTTATTTATATAATACATACATTATAGGCAGAATGTGTCTGGCTTGAAGACCTTAATTATGATACGATATTTTACGAAAAAAAAAATTTTTAATATGAACTTAATACTCATAAATAATCTGACAAGAGTGCAAATACTGAGCTTTTTATTCAGCCCAAACCACAGCAAAATCTCTTTTTAGTCCCAGAAGATACCCCTTGTGTTATAAGTTTGACGCCTATGACTGTTTGTCTGTCTGTGGCAAGTTCCTAAGCGGATGGAACCATATTTTTAAATCGAAAGATACTACGCCAGATAATTATAATTCGCGAAACCCCTAAAACGCTACTTATTTCTGTTCGCGGACCCCCAGCTGTCCATTTTACCTTTTTTGTTTTTTTTGTATCGCTTTCTTCACGTCTAGTTCAGTAACTCAACATTCAGGTTATTTTAATGAATTTTACTCTTACAATAAGAATCTCATTATGTTTATTTCCCAATTCGCCCGTTCTTTATCACCGCTTAGTGCGTGCGCGAGCGCAGCGGTACAGTGCAGCGTAGTTTGGAAATCGAAAGTACTCTACATATTATTGCGTACGAGATACGAGATCGCTGCGTGGACACTCGGAATGAAAATTGCTTACAACAAATTTGTGATAAGTGTAATGGAAAGAGTATATCATGTCAGAGGGTGTACAGTGCATTGGAACAACTTTAATCAAGAGCAACACAATCGATTCATAATTATCGATATTAATGTCGAAATAGAATATAATCTATATTTAGTTATAAACTAGTTCTGTGTATTAGTTAAATTTCGGCACTGTTTCGTCCTTCTGCATAATTACTGTTTGTATTCCTGTTCTTTAATGACTATTTCTGTTAAAATAAATAGTATGTATGTTTATTTATTCATTGATAAGTATTATTAAACTTACGATTTTGCAATTGTAAGGTAATTATAATATTGTACCTTTATCGCACCCATAACCAGTTTTTCTGCATGACCCTAAGGTTGGCTGGCAGAGAATGCTTTTAGCATTAAGTCTACCTATTGTACACTTTTGTGCAATATGGTTTTAAATAAATGAAAAACAAATTTCTTTATTTTTAAACCAGTAGATTTTTCTGCTACTATCTTAGTGCTAAATTTGAAAATTATACTTACAGTGATTCTATTGCTTAAAATAAATAAATGCAAAAACTTCGTTTATAGGTCCAACATTGCAATCCCAAAAAAATATTGTTTGCCATAATATTATACCTCTACTTTGTAAAATTAACTTATTTTAATAATTTTATGATGTTTCTACACTGAAAAATGAAAGCTAGAATAAAACTATACTAGCTTCTGCCCGCGCCTTCTTCTGTGTAGACTTCTGAATTAGGCCAATGAGGAATTAATAATCAATTCACGGTAGCACAATAACAGTGGCAATGTGCATGCTACATCGTTGCCAAGTTCTCATTTCGAGTGGCAACCATGAACTGACGCAGCGTAGTCAGTCCTCCCACCCGGTGGACCGACGACCTAGTCAAAGTTGCAGGCAGCCACCTAGAGCCGGTTGCTGCGGCGTTCTATAATGCCTATGACCAGCATTAGACTTCCAAAGCCTGATGATGATAATGATAAAGCCAGATCAATATCGACAAGTAGGTACCGTATACCGAATATATACCAAATTTCATTAAGAAACAAACATCCAAACACAAAATTTCAAATTTATTATACAGGGTTACATTGCAAAAAACTGCCAAATTTTAAAAATATGATCTAGGGAACAATATAAAGAAGTATCTTAATCGTTATCATTTTTAATAATCGTATGTTACGAATAAAATATACTTTAAAATATCCGAAAATAAAGTCATAGAGAGACTACGAAAGCTGCGCGGTCATTCATCAGAGGCGTAGGTACGGCGAGCCAACAAAGACCTTACGCAGCGCACATACGGTGCATTTTTTTCATGAATGAGTTAAATAATCCACGCGTACGAGTTTAACAGCGGATAGGAATAATAAATGTGAAAAAAAAAATTTTTTTTCTTTGCATAGTTCGATTAAGTTACTGATTCTGAGACACTCCTAAAGATTTGGCACCCCTTTGCAATGTAAGTGCGAATTAGTAAGATAAGTTTATTAAGATGAATTTTGGTCAATCACAAAACTGTAGAAGAGAAGTCTGTCCGACTGTACTCAATACATTTACGGAATTCTCTCGCGAGCTCGGGCGGTGCCAGGCAGTGATTCAGGAGATAATCACCCGTGGGTGCCGTAATCCGGTGCCATGCAAAAACTTGCATGACGCCGACAGGACTTGTATGGTAATCGGATTAGATAAATAGAGCTTTGTAAAGCTAAATGGACTTGGTTAATCTGGTAAATCTTCCGTTTATCTAACTTCATGTATATTTATTATGTTGTTATGTTACACTAGCTATCACTCACGGCATCGTTTGTGTATTCTTTAGTTTCGATTCAGAAACCTTTACCAAACACATCTTACGGAAGTTTTATGAGTTCTTAGTTATTGTCTTTTGTTTTTTTTTTCTTCATTTGAAGCTAACTTTGGTATTTATCATTTTTCCAAGGTGCATTGATAACAAATCGATCTACAATCGTTTTTGGGACTGTAAGGAATTCCATTAATATATTTGTTTAAAAAAATTGAAATGTTGCAATTCATGTCTCTGCGACAAAATTTCTCTACAGTCAAAGTTATTTAAAAATATCCAAATTTTTATCCAAAACTCGAAAACCACCAAAAATCGCTTAGCATGTTCTCTGAGGGGACCTGAACTACTTATTCTGGTACCCCTAACGGGGGTTCTATCTCTGGACTCTGGACTTCCACTTGTCTTGTCTTTTCTAAAAATAATTAAAGTTTTTGTATACAGGGTAACAACAATAACAATCCTATCGTTACCTTATTCTAAATAGAAACATCAATGCTCTTTATAATAACAATAATATGTACCTACTTACTATAACCCTATATCCTAGCCTACACCTACCTACGATAAAAAAGATATAAGATGGTGCAGTAAACAATTTTGCAAAGAAATCTCATTGGTACAGTCAGTTAGAAAAGTAAGTACAGTAGGTACTCATTGTTCTGAATGACCCTTAAGTAAATAGAGTAGCCAATACAGTCAGAGAGAGAAAGAAGAGTCTGTGTAACTTGCATTAGTAGGTAGTTTGTTCAGATTAACTTATGCACAGTCAACGACAGGTCAAACTACCCTAAAAGTTAAAGGTCATTGAACCGAATTTTACCTTTAAGTCGGACACGTACATATCAATATCAATTGAGTTTTGACGTTTTGTGGTAGGTTGCCGTGCTGTTGTCTGTACCTTTTTTTTTTTTTATCAACCTTTTCAATCCCACTGCTGGGCAAAGGTCTCCCCCAGACTCTTCCATCGATCTCTATCTATCGCCAATGACTCCCAATCCCTCGTTAAGTTAACCAAGTCGTCACACCATCTTTTTTGGGTCTACCTCTTCGGCGACCGCCGTCTATAGGTACCCATCGGGTGACGATTTGGGCCCACCTGTCTGGATGCATTCTGCACGCGTGTCCTGCCCACTCCCACTTTAGCTTTGCAGTTTTCTCGCCTACATCTGCGACACCGGTTTTGGAGCGGATGGCGGTGTTGCGGATTCTATCAATCCTTTTTACACCTAGTATGCTCCGCTCCATAGCCCTTTGGCAAACTTTGAGTTTGGACTTTTGACTCTCGGTCAAAGACCAGGTCTGCGCTCCGTACGTAAGAATGGGCAGGATGCAAGTGTCGACGAGTTTTCGCTTTAGCGAAATTGGAAGGTTGCCCTTCATATAAGCTTTCATGGACCAGAAGCTCTTCCAGGCATTATCGATGCGACCTACATTGCTTATTTATCCAAAATAAATTATGTTAATGTACGAGTATAATCCAAACTATTATTATAAAGCAAAAGTACTGTACGTCCGTTACGTTTTACGCCTGAACCGCTAAACCAATTTTAATGACTTTGGACGAATGGCGTAGAGATAGACGAGACCTTGTAGACGGACATGGGCTACATTTTGCCGCAAAAATAAAACTTTAAGGGGGTGAAATGGGGAATAAAAAATTGCATAAGGTAACCAATTATTTTTTTAAGGTCGGGCTTAATAAAGATAAAGATAAAGATAAATTTATTTACTAAAACACGTGTGAAACATATTACATAATTATCATGCATTATGGTTGTTGTTACATTTTCTAAAGTGTCAACATGTTTTGGCAAAGTCGCCGTGTAAAATAATAATATTAGTTTGAATTACATAATTAATGTCAGAAATTACTAAATTGATTGTTTACATTATAAATTAATAAAATTAAGAAAGAAAAAAAAACACAATAAGTCAGAGTTTGTCATTTAAAAAGTCTTAATCCACCTCATAAGAGAGTAAAATAGGTGGTGACAAGCCGTATTGAATGCGGGCGAAGCCACGGGCACAACTTATATCCTTACTAATATAAACGTGAAAGTTTTTATGTATGGAAGTTTGTTACTCTATAACGCAAAAACTACGATACGGATTTTAATAAAATTTGTCATACAGATAGACCATAGCCTTGATTAATACATAAGATAATTTTTACCTAAGTAAGATCATCGCAGACGAAGTCGCACTCAAAGGCTATAGTTATATATTTTCTCCACTCGACTGTACTCATACCGTCCCTGCTCAGCCTGGAAAAATAAACAAAGCCTAGAGAAAGTGATACATCGCCAGATCGCCAGCATCACACCCATTGTGCTGAGATTTATCGACTTTTTGTCTTGGGAAATTTCAATAAAACACCGCCGTAGATCCAAAGATTTCTGGCAAACACGCGATAACTATAGATCCTATCTAAATGGCCCGTAATGAATGGCCCCAGTTATAGATCTTTTTCCGGTGGCAAAATTGGCAATAGAATTTACCGGTTGTCATTTCAACAGCTTTCAGGGTCGATACTCGATAGGTTAAACATTTTCTAAATTGACTAATAAATAATGAGGTGTGTGTTTAAATAGCCACTATTTAGAATTACTGGGTTCGCGCTGTTACCCTAAAATCGTGTTTGATGGTGTTTCGGGTACCGATAAAACCAATTAATACCAAATGGGTCTGAATTAAGCTATTTTACACAACTAAGGGCCTCTTGCGCCACTTGCTAAAAAGTTCCAGATACCTAACCTATCTGGCACTTTTTTGACAGCTAATTGTATGGGTTATCTGTCAAAACAAGTGCCAGATAGGTTATCTGGAACTTATCAGCAAGTGGTGTAAGAGGCCCTAAGTCATGGATTGGATTGTTGATGGTGATGTTGTCTATCCGTAGTAATATAAGCTTTATTTAGTTTGGGGCTAGTTAATTGGTGTTATTATCGGAATTTATTTATCTAACTAGACCAGAATAGTTATATAAATAAATCCCTACCTACTTGAGATTATTTTTATTTACCTTCTTTTCTTCTTAGTAGTTGGATTGTGTTTTTCTTTACTTCTGTATATATTTTACAATAGAATAATTAATAAATATTTTATATAGCATACATATTTTTATGGAAAACTTTATACTTTGTTCTTTTGCTTACGTTTGAACATTCTGAGATCATCATTTAACGACTGCTACTTATCGTATGGTCGTCTATTTCATTAACCCAGTCTTATCACTTTAATTTTAATATAAGCCCCTTCACAAACAAAAGATGAGTTAGATACTCTTTCAAAATAGTCAAGTATTCTCATCCCGCCAAATCAAATTAAGTAACAATTTACGTAACACAAACAAACAAACAGACGACAAATCGTACGCATATATCAATATCACGCAACACCAGCGACAAACCGACTGTGACAATGAGTTAATTTGTTGTGTGTTGATATTGGGACATACTGCTTTTGATCAGAATTGTACGTAACTTGATGGGCAGGCGAAATCAAAAGTGCTTGAATATTTTTGGAGAATATCGCTGGCATCCTTTGAAGAAAGACCTTTTTCAGCTACACCGTGCGAGTTATTGCGAGCGCTGATGCGCTCTGTCTAAGTCCGCCTTTGCTTCGTACAGCAAAGCCTCAGGCTTGTTCGCGTTTGGGCCTATACTAATAGGCGTGATCGGCAACACTTAATTCACTTTTCGTACTCTTATTTGAAGGAGTAGCTGCACAGTTGATTGTTGTAACCACGGAAGAGTAGAAGAATACTCTTCCGTGGTTGTAACACGCTACGGCGCCGACTGCGTAGTTGGTTTCCAGTTTTGACAAAGTTATACCACTGAACAAAAACCGCATGCAAACTGCAATTTTTCAGTTGTTTATTAGTCCAAATGCAGTCCATCATAATGGTCTTTCCACGTAATTCGATGAGTCAGCGATTCTGGTCGACCTATTTTCATCTCATCATTTCAGCCATAGGACGTCCACTGCTGAACATAGGCCTCCCCCAGTGACTTCCAGATTGGCCGGTTGAAAGCGGCCCGCATCCAGCGGCTTCCTGCAACCTTTACCAGGTCTGTCCACCTTGTAGGTGGACGTCCTACGCTGCGCTTGCCGGTACGTGGCCTCCATTCCAGAACCTTTCTGCCCCATCGGCCGTCAGTTCTACGTGCTATGTGCCCCGCCCACTGCCACTGCCACTTCAGCTTCTTCTTCATCTAATTTATCTTCATCTATGGCTAGATTATTCTACCAAACTGCGCTACAGATTCTGAACACATGTTAAAGACCCGTATGGCGTAGAAGTGCGGTAATGCGTCTTGATTCCTGGTTCAGGTCAGTAGCAATTCAGTAAACAAACTTTTCTAAATTTACTCGGGTCTGGGTGTGCCGGGAGACGAACCTGGCAAAAAATCATTGGTACTTCGTGACAATTGGAGCGCCCATCTAGCCTTAGTGTGTTGTCTGACGCATATTTATGTGTTTAAGTCTACCTTAGTTACATACTAGGTAGTATCGAGACCAAATAGGGCCAGAGGCGTCTTATATGACGCATCAAAATTGGTTACTCTTTGACGTGTGGATACAACTAAAAACCAATAGGAAAGACTAGAAATAGGTTCAATATCGCAAATTGACGCAGGGGCACCGTAGCGAGTCAACAACACGTAAAACGACAAAGAAAGAAGACAAAGATGAGAGAGAAAGTGTAAAACAATGCATATTAGCGGCGTTCATATGTGATGTGTTATACTGCACGCAACAAAATCGAGTGCGCTCTGTTAGAAACATCATTTGTAAAATGAATTTTTTTCTTTCTTTTAAGTAAATATGGGCAGCGGCTTAATAACATCTGTCTGTATGGTTAAGTCACTGGCCTTACAATACTTTAAAGCACACTTTCTTTCTTCTTGACACAAACTGCCTTTATATCTTAGAATATTACTGGTCACTGTTAGTCTCGACATCTCCTCGCATATATCAAGTAGTATGTATGTTTATTGTATGTATGTGTAATTATTGTTATGTATTTATTTTATTTTATTTTTATTTATTTATTACTGTATGTATACGTCTATGCCATAAATTTATGCAATCCTATTTGTATCAGGTAAGAATTTTAAGAACTCTGCAACACCTTCCCCTTTCTTTAATGGTTGTCCTCTACCTAAAGGTTGTCTGGAAGAGATCGCTATTAGCGATAAGACCGCCTAAATTGTACATCTTTCTGTAAAAATCATGTTTATTTTACTTGTATGGTGTGCAATAAAGAGTATCTATCTATCTATCTACCTCTGATAGCACTGGATTTACATTAATAGATAGACACTTTATTGCACAAAAAACATTAAAGGTTATTACAAACAAGATACAGTTATATACATATAGTTTTTAATGGGTATTAGTCAGAACCCAATTTTAAAGTGCATTTCGAAGTATGAAGATGATTGTGAAAAATATAATCAGGAAGGTCACTCATACCATCTCCACCAATCCACTCTGGGCTCGCTTGGTGGAGTGACAGCCCAAACCACTTCATACTTGAGAAGGTGGGGTAGCTCACTACTGGCAGCGCCTTAGTTTTGATTATCAAAGTAAAGCAACCCACGCTGGCGTTTGAGGAACTTGTGAAAGTCAGGAATAAAACAGCTAATTTTAAAAAAGGAGTCTGCCCAAATTATCTGTTCCTCTGTGCTAAAGTCGCATTCTAGTTTAGTGAATGTATAGCAGAGCACGCAATCCGCACCGCATTGTCTTCGTCGCATGCGCACCGCTTTGTGTAGTATATTACATCACGTTACCATAATTCGAGTTACATTACTTATATACTTTAAGTACCTACACTCAAAAGACATGCTCTCACTCGTGTGTTTTTTGTATTTATTTTTAAATTATAATCTATCAGCCTATGGCACTGAGTTTGTGTATTGTTTTGCTAGCTTACTTAGCCGTTAAAAATTAATATTCTACCGGTACAGAAGCCGAGTTTTAAGGCACATTTAAAATACATTTTTTTTTATAATAAAGTGATCTTATTCCATTTTCTTATTCTATCGCTTTATCTAAAAAGTAAATACCTATTCTGTGATTTGGAATGGTAGGCGAATAAACCATTCCTCTTTAGTGATGCACAAGCATTATAATTCATCACACAAAGCGTATTTTTTAAAACATTTATACGACTTAATTCAACTACAACTCGGCAATGAAATAAAAAGGTTTGAGATGTCCTAAATTGTTAAAGCTTCTTAACTTAGAAAAAACTAGTCTTGGGTGCGGCAAGGGAGCTCATGGAAATAAAACAGGGCTGTGCAACCTTTTTACCAAACGAAAATTTAAATAAGTATGTAAAATTTACGTTACAATGTTTATCTCTGATATAATTTTAATAGTTGAACTTCATATTGGGGATATGTACTAAAAAAAGAAATAAAAATGCGATTGGGGACTTTAGTAAAATCGGTAATAAATACATAACTTTGTGTGATTTTAGTACAAATCCTGTAGTAAAATAACTATAGAACCAGAGCAATGTATGTGATGTTGTCCAATATATATTTGGTTAATTATAACTTATTATAAAAGCCAGGACAGTTGGCTCGCGAGATGGATCCTTAACTAAATAAAATACGGTGCCACGCTACGATTTCGCATTTGGCCTGTTTTTATCATCATCATCATCATTTCAGCCATAGGATCCACTGCTAAGCATAGGCCTGCCTTAGTTTTTTCCAGATTTTATACCTGGTTGGAATTCAGTTTCAATGACATCCTGATTATGAGATCCAAGATGATGCCTGCTAACACAGTAAATACTTATTAAATCGTGTGTTAATATTCAAGGCCCCTGGCCTAACATAAGCTCTTTTAGCAGTATTATCTTATTTTGATTTTCTTTAATTAACTTTCGGTTAAAAACAACTTTATCTACGTACTTACTACTCGTACTTAGAATGGTTTTAAAGGTACCAGGTTGTAAAATGTGAGAACATGTTTTTAATTGGTTTAGCCTTTGGGTTAGCCTTGAGGCAGATAAAACTGACTAACTTAATTTGAAAGATCAGTTCTTTGCATCTTTAAAAAAATGTAGTAAAATTTTAAACTGAGCTATTATATAAACATGCAATAAACGTTTGAATTTGAATTTGAATAAATTTTATCTTAGTCTGTAAAATGTTGTTCACCCCTGTACAGGAAGTCACGTAAGACAATTCTACGTTTTTATGCTTCACCCAACCCGTCTCTAGTTATTTTAATTCTGCTGTCATCTCTACGATCTCTGCTATTCGTCCCATTCAAGGCTTATGACATTATGGTTGATTAGCCACCATTCACAGCGGGGAACTTTCCACCATGTGCTGAGGGGAATGTAAACGATCCTAGTAATTAGAGTTGCTAAACAAGCCACGTTTAGTTAAGCTAAGTTGACAATTAACACTACATTCTTAAGCGGCGCTTGATAGCGCCACTGTTTTGCTAATTAACTTTAATTAATCTTCTCCATGAAAAAAGCAGAAGCTGCATAATTTTCTACGTCAATGTATTTATTTAATAAGGTACCTTTAAAGAAATAAAATTATTAAGCACACGAATATTTATATACATGCTGTTTAATTAATTGTTTTTTTTTATAGTTTGAGGTGTTTTTGAGTAATCTTTAATTGATGTTTTACTTGATCTTTCGATTGCCTTAGTTCGGAATCCACAAACCTAAGCCTTTTCTCTATTCGGGCACTGATTTGGTATATCCGGGTAACTGCTAGGGATTTCATTTGAGCTACAAACGATATTTATTTTCTCATCGAATAGCCATAGTTTTCAATAATTTTTAAAATGATTTTTAAAAGTGAAAATAATTATTATAATATGTATTTTACACTAATATAGTATCATTATGTGTGTATGTATTACGCAAATTACCATAAAATGAACTTTTAAACTATGAAGTTATCACGGGTAGCTATTGCAAAGAAACTTATAGTGGTTATAATGTTTACGTTTTTTATTTAGAAACACTTTTACGAATTCAATTAAACTTCGTTGTCTAAGTATTTTTTTTATCAAGATGTTTTTTTAAACCTTACAAATAGTATGTATCGGAATAATATTTAATGGTAGGTATAGAGTTTCTAATGCAAGTATGAGTTTTAGTCCTCACATATATGAAAGCCTAAGTCGACACGTAAAGAAGAAGAATGCATTTATTAAATGTATTTCTAGAATTAAATCCTAACGGTGATGTCTAGCAAAATTATTTCTTCGAGAAAGACGGACGTAAGATGCGCCTGAGTTATGAAAACCCTAGCCAAATGCAGGCGGGTTTATTTATGGTAAACCTATGGGGAATGCGTTCTCATGAGTTAACGGAATGTTTCGTGGATTTGTCTTAAATTTAAACATGTATAAATAAGTCAGTACGAAGTCGGAATATCTGGACAGCAATCTTTTAAGATGGAAATTCAAATTGGGAAGGCAATGATATCTAAATTTCAACATTTACTTCTGAAATTATGCTTACAAGTTTTACAACCATTACAACACTAGCATGTCTACCAAAACACGATATGATATGATATGATATAGCGATATATCGACACCAACTTTAAAAATATGATAGATATAGCCGCCATTTTGAATTTTTATCGAAACAGCGATTTTAATATGTAACGGCGATTCAGCATGGCGGCTATCTATCATATTTTTACAGTTGGTGTCGATATTTCGCTATATCATATCATATCATATCGTGTTTTAGTTCTCATGCTAGGCAGGCTGGTACATAAATACGCCAAATAACTTTAGATAACTTTTCCTAAAGACTCATGAAAACAAATCAAATGAGCATAAACGCGAATATTGAAGAGTTTCACTATTCACCTTCTGGCGCCTATTAGATCAACTCGATTGTATTAAGTTGTAGTAAGCCGCCATAGGACGTCCACTGCTGAACATAGGCCTCCCCCAGTGACTTCCAGATTGGCCGGTTGGAAGCGGCCCGCATCCAGCGTCTTCCTGCAACTTTTACCAAGTCGATATGGTTATTCACTAACAAAGTTTTAAATTTACGAAAATTTTGAAGTAGATCCAACTCGACATCCTAGATTTGATGACAGAATTAGTAAAGTTAGTTTTAACTTTATAAGTAAAGCTAATTTGTATTAGTCAAAAACTCATTATTTGTCATTTTTGGCATTTACCTGATAAATAATGTACGTCAAACTCCAAACATGATATTTTAACGGACGTATCATTTTCAAATAAGGAAACCTGTCAAAGCGATAAGCGTATAAAATTATTCACATTGTTAGTAGTTTCATATTTTTCGCTTCTCTAGAAAGCGTGACATTTCATCTTATTAATTTCACGTCCACCTTCAAATGCTCACAACTCAGTTATAATAACAAAAAAGTATTCACTTTCGCTGCTCTCTATGTCAGATTACAATCGATCAACTACAAATATCGAAAAAAGTTGTCGAAAAACATCGACATGGGCGCCGCACTAAACGCAATTGGATAGTTCCCTGAAATTGAAAGTTTTTATTATGAAACTTTCGATAGAATCTTAAATAACTGAATAAATAGAAATATTATGACAAACGTTTCCAGTAATAAAAAATATTTGTTTATCTATGTGCCTACTTACCTACATACAGAAGAGCTCTCTTAACAGATCAGTTATCAATTAATTTAATTACTGGATACATAAGGCAGTATACACCAATCAGCATTGAGAGAGCTGGTGCCTATTGTAGATTTTATAAAAATCTGTATTACAACTCACCAGGCCCTTAAGATTTGATCTTAGCACATACCTTTGGAAATATATACGGATAAATAGCACTTCCTCTATAGTGAGGGAAAACAGGGGCAGTGACCTGCACATTCAGATAACACTGGATATGGTCCAAAGTGGTCTGGTTCTCATCTGGTTCATCATCATCATCACCATTTCACTCATAGGACGTCCACTGCTGAACATAGGCCTCCCCTAGTGACTTCCAGATTGGCCGGTTGGAAGCGGTACCCTGGTCGTCTGTCAACCTTGTGTGTAGACGTCCTACGCTGCGCTTGCCTAGTCGTGGTCACTCAAAAACCAGTCTAATATCGGTTATCGGTTCTACGACAAATGTGACCAGCCCACTGCCACTTCAGTTTGCTTATTCTTTGAGCTAAATCGATTACTTTAGTTTTCTGTCGGATATACTCATTTCTGATTTTATTCTTCAGAGAAATCCCAAGCATAGCTCTTTCCATAGCTCTCTGAGCAACCTCCGGCAAAGTTAAGCGACGATTTACACAAGGCTGCTGGCAGTGGATGGAAAAGAATAGCCGAGGATCGGGCTCAGTGGCGTGCATTGGAAGAGGTCTATGTTCATCAGTGAATTGGCGTGGGCTGATGATGAAGATGATGACGCGAGCATCATACTTCCCCAATGGTTAGCTCTGCGAGTGATGTGGGCTGCCCAACGTAACTTTCTTTGTAAAGTCGCTTGAGAAAATGATTAATGATCTCATTGGGTACCAGAGCACGTTCCATCGCTATCACGTATCATGTCAATGCCACTCCTATTCATACAAATTCAACTTTTTCCATTGCTAAAACATAGTGCTATGCTGTTTTGAAACTTAGCCCGAAGTGTTAAGGCGGTTAATTTTCTGACTGGGTCATACTGGGTAGCAAATTTTCTGATTGGCTAGTAGCAAAATGTTTGGCAGCAATTATAATTACTATCACGATGACGATGACCCCTGTACGCGAAGCAATTTGGTAATAGTCATTAGTTGTTACTCGTACTATAAGTCATTTAAAGCCGAATTATAGCCGGTGGTTTAATTATAAAATGAGTGGGAAAATTTGATGACGTGAGATGGGGTCAGTGACTGGTCTAAGGAATAGAATAGTTTTACGAAATAAAATGGTTTATATAGAGATATTATTATACTTATACTGTCGATAATAAATCAGTTTTGAAGCAAAATTATAAGATATACATACATAATAAACTAACATAATATATTGTTTTAACATAATTTAAATGTATCCTGTCTCCTTTGTCAAATCCCTTCTCAAACTAACGACAAAATAGACAAATAGCCAGTGTTTACAAAACTAATCATAATCCAAACTCATGGTCTATCTACAGCTATCAGGCCAGCTTCCGGTCAAATATTTGTCTTACATGCGCCTGAGTCGACAAAGTCGAAATGATTATCGTGTCCCCGACAAATAGCACGTTAATTAAGTTATACGCATTTTGTTTTGTGTGTTGGAATAGTTATAACTTTTTTTAAATATGGGAACAGGGAAATATACTTTGTAAATTTCAAATGTTTAAAAACATCACTAAAAATCATTGGCTTTAGATTTTTTTTTAATTTACTAAAAAATAAAACTTCAAATACCTACCTAACTTTTAACTGTAACTAGTTCTAAATTATTATTGCCTTAGCTTTTTCAATGTTCTAGCCACGAGTGTATAAAAATGACCCATGATTCTAAAAATCTAAAGATGACACTGTACTACGTTTTAAAAACTTGGTGAAATTTTACCAAAAATTGATAATGACACCACAAATAAATTGAAGTACTAGCTGTGAAAACGCGACGTCTCCTTAGATTTATTATGGAAATACATAGTTATAGCTTCCTTTCTATGTAGCATGAAACGAATTCCAAAGACTAAATATTTTCTGCTCTGAAAGCGATTAAAAATATTTTTTACAAATAATTGATTGACTGATCTGTAAGTCCATCATTAGGCCTGTCCTTTTATATGGCTGCGAAGCGTGGCCGCTACTCGAGCGACATAACTAGGAGCTGCGAGTCACGGAGATGGAAATGCTGCAGTGGATGTGCGGAGTCACGCGGAAGGACCGCATGAGGAACTCGCGCATCCGCGGTAGCCTTCGTGTCCGTGATATTGCAGACAAACTGCAGGAGTGTCGCCTACGCTGGTACGGCCATGTTTTGCGGAAACCGGCAAGCTATGTAGGAAAGAAGTGTCTGGCCATGCCGCCACCGCCAGGTCCTGGCCAAAGGGGTAGTCCCAAGAAATGTTGGCTTGACGTCGTAAGGGCTGACATGCGTGCCCATAATCTCACAACTAGAGACGTTCAAGACCGTGCGAAGTGGAGGAGTAAATCAAGGAAAGCGAATCCTGGGCTCCAAAGCAATGGCTTTGGACGCAACCGGGATTGACTGTATAGATGAAGAAGAGGAGGAGTTTACTATTCGATTGATATATGCGAAGTAACCTCTTTACATATCTCACCCTAGCTTATCAGCTCATAGTTAGCTGTGCAGCACACACGTCACTAATGTCACCAAACCTCAAGGCTTACGTTACAACCGCATCCAATGCGTCGCTTACACCATCTGCATCCGATACTAAGTTAACGAGTAGTTGCATAATCGATAACTTCCCCGTAATAATATTAGGGAAGTTGTTATACATAGAAACACGAGTAGAGTAGTTGCAATGATATAAACTCACCTATAAGGTCCACTTTGTTATTTTATAACTTCCTTTTTAGGGTGTTTCACAGCGTTTGACAGTTAGACGTCATATGATGTCAGTAAGTTTGTGAGATTATACAAAAAATTTATCCTAAAATAAATCTAACCGCTTGTCTGATAAGGTCCTTTTTGGTTTGGTTTTATCTGTATCGCAATAATAATACTCAATGTGACTCATTTATTTAGTATATTAATATAGGCCCTCTTCCGGGCACTTTCATACTATGTCCCATAATATAGCTTTGCCCTACAACCGCTTCGGGGCTACATATTGGCTGGTGATGAGAAGAAACGGCTTGAACACTTTATAAAACCAAGTGTTTTTGTAAAAATAAAGTTGAAAGAAATAAAGTCAAAACACTTTTCTGCTAATAACAACTTTTTGGTTCTATTTCGCTTGGAACCAACGTCATTATCTCAAAAAACGATCACTGTCCTATCACAGATCACAAGCCTTAAACAAAAAATGTAGTTTTTTATTGATGAAGTCTCTTAGCCATAAATAAATGATCGATTTTTTTAATGATGAGCGAAGTTTATTGGATTATTAGACTAATCCCCTAAGAGGGAGCTAGGTAACTAGCTACTGGGAATTTTACGTACTATTAAAATATCTAATTCTCTAAATAAATTGCATCTAATGATAAATAAATTGTTTTCACAACCACACCAATTATCTAGCCCCGAACTAAGCAAAGCTTGTACTATGGCGTCTAGATAACAGATAAACATACTAAAATACTTTGATAAACATCCATGATTTAGGTACAATAATGCTCGTGCTCATCGCAAAAACATTTGCCCCCTTGCGGGATTCGGACCCGCAACCGCTGGCTTTATAATCCGGAATGCGAACCACCACACCAGACGGTCGTCATCTAGGTTAGTCTGTGGATTTTACAATTTAAGATGTTGTCAAATTTGACATGTCCTATTTAGTATGGTTTAAATCTTGTCAATATTCTTAATTATTATGGCCGTTCCATTAAATAAACGAATAAATTTGAATACATGAGAGACTATAAATACGATAAAAAAATAATCCTACCGTTGAAAATGCTGAATCCTGAAAAGCGTCTGATAATTTTACGTCTCTTCGTTTACCCTCATCATAATTTTAATGTTCATAATGGTTATTTTTTTGTACAGCAATTTTAGGACTGAAATCAAATTATAAGATTAAACGAACTTACCTTAAGTGAAGTTCAATCTTAATTATACGCAGCTGATTGTTTGAGATATATTTACGAGTAGTACCGATGTTCTACAACAGCGTCGGGTCACAATGTTTTAAAGCTGGAAAAGAAAAAACATTTATCCCTGCAAATGGCAACATTTGTTGGTAATGTCATTACGTTTAAAGACAGCCTTATGAGCAACCCTGTAATATACTGGGATAATACAAAGTATTAGTGGGTGGGTTTTTGGGACTGTCATATCTCAAACAATCAGCTGCGTATAATTAAGATTGAACTTCACTTAAGGTAAGTTCGTTTAATCTTATAATTATACTTGCTGATTGTTTGAGATATATTTACGAGTAGATGTTTGAAGTTCGGTTGCGAATAAGTTGCTTATTAGTTTAGAAAATGCCAAAAAACATTTTGAAAACTAAGTACAATCCGGAGACGTTTGATGGCCAAATCAAAACAAAAAAAGGTACTTATATTTAATCATATCTTTTAAGTTTAGTGCTAAGGCTGAGTAACTAATGAATTCACGTAGAATGTCTGAAATTCTGAATGCGTCAAGAGTAAAATTACGTTCCATTTAGGTCTCACATAATATACTGCACAAGCCAGGCCACAAAATAATAACTAGTCTATTACGATAATGTTACATCACACTTTTTTTTTTTTTTTTTTTTGTAAATATATTTTTATTTTATTATCTGATTATAACAACAATGTCCATTGTTAGCAAATTCCATAATTGAGTGATTAAACATCGAAAACAATTGTTCCTGAAGACCGGTTGTAAGACAAATATGTTGTTATAAGTACTGTAAATACTTATTTCAATAGTGTTCTAACAAAAAAAAAACAAATAAAAAGATTAAAATGAATATAACGAAAGGAGTATATTATAAAAAAAAAAATGCAGGTGCGCAATCATAATATCTTAGCGTATGATTACAATTAATATTTTTACTAAAGGTGGCAATAATGATTAAAAATATTTATACTTTAAATGATAAAAGTCTTTGACTGCCACAAACTAGACACAATAGAAAATCTATTGTTTGCGGCTCCGCGTAGCGCTCAACGTGTTAACAATCAATTATTATATTCTTTTATTTTTTATCTCAGCTAAGGCCGGTAATCTATAGAATCAGTACGGGAAATTCCAAGTAACTGACCTATGTAATTAAGTTGGCATATTTGTTATTGTTGGGGGTTCATCCTGTAAAAAGTTTTTTTTTTTTTTTTTTTTTTTTTTTTTTAATTGGTTAAAAACATTAATCGTTATGCATTATGCAACTTTTAATCTAGTCACTTAATGAATGGGTGACCGTTGTCAAACAACTTCAAGTTTAATCACTTTAGTCACTTATTGGATCAACCTCAGGTTTGGTCACTAAATGGATGGGTGACCGGGGTTCTAGAAACCTCAATTTTGGTCACAGCTGTACGGATGACCATAGTTAAGATACATCCTTATTGCTACCGAATGTTAATATTATGGAAATAATATTGCATAATTTGGTTGAAAATATCGATTGAATTCAATACGGTAGCTTATGCTTTATATTTAGCAAGATAGAGCGTATAATCGGATCATAAAACCAAATATTTTATCAGTTGATAATATTGTAAACTAACAGAAAAAAATGTTCTTTAACAGACTCAGTTATAGCTTTATTTGAATGCAGCAATGTAGGCATAATTTTAATAAATGTAACATTAAGTTATAATGTGAAAGAATGTGTTTTTTTTTTTTAATTTTTTTTTTTTTTTTTAATTAATTTTTTTTATTATTATTATTTTTTTTTTTTTTTTTTTTTTTTTTTTATTTGCTATGGTAGAAAATATTATTGAATACGTTAAATGTATTTATCAGTTCGACATCTGTTTTAGCTCTATATTGCCCATCTCTTATTTTTATTGACTGTTATTGGGCAGTCAACGTGTTAAGTGTTTACCAACAGGAAATGGTTCTATCTGAGACATGTTTCTACATGTACAGGTTAATTATGGTATCTACTAAAATGTCTGGTTACTAGGCTTTGTTTTTGGAATTTACTTCCATATTTTTTATTTATACCTAATTGATTTAAATTAAGTTTTCTACATGAATTAATTATTTGAAGTACAATTATTCTTAATGTATTATTTTCCATCACACATTATTGTCAAGATTGTCATCTTCTTTAGTAATTAGTAATTACAAGAATACTTTGTTCAGAAATGTAGTTTCAATATGTCATATTTAAGGAAGTTCAAGCCCTGACATTATGTAATTTTTATCAGGACAACAGGTATTAGACTGTTCCTGTTTTAGTGACTTAAATGAAATAAAAGTAATCTCTAAGATTATATTTAAGGTAAAGGATTATTGGTATATCACAATAAGTACATATGTAGGGGTACCTACTATGTTCTTATTGTGAATTTATCTATTCTTAATTTTGAGAAATGTCTGTCTTAATGGTAATTTAAAAGGGATATTTCAATTTTAAGAAATTGAATAGGTATAATGATTTTGTTAGTTTATGATCAGAACTTTTGTGATTAGAAGCAGTTCCTTAGCATGTGATAGGGGTCACAGCGTTATTTTATTTTATTATCATAAATATATAAAAAACAAAAGATCTATTGAAATTACTAAATTAGTATTAGGTAAATGATCATCACATAGCCTTTATGTTAATTCAGCGGTTACAGAAGTCTACCTTAATAAGGTTTTATTACATTAATTTTTTATAGTCCTCAATTAATCATAACAAGATATTCAGAAGAAGGTCAGCCAAAGAAAAGATGGTTCCACACATATAGCTTGGGCTTGACTGGAAAAAGACTCAGCACAAAAGGCTTAATAAATAATAAATAAATAGTTATATACATATTACTAATCTTACAGACTTTTGTCCATCTTATACTTATTTCATATCGTTATGATGGAGGACTGAACAAATCAAGCGTTCCCAATAGTTTTAAAATGTATCTTATTTTGAATAATGGTACTTATGTAAGTACATATTTATAAATAGGTATTCTTAGTACATTACATTGTTTACCACAATGAAGTAAAGGAAAGGAATCTGGAATATCTAGGTTATTATTTAATTAAATAATGTAAGCCTAATATTTTAAGGGTTTTTATGGTACTTCCATAACACCTTTACTTTTCAATTTGTTTGTGGCATTAACTTTGGATTAGGGTTAATAAATTGTAACCTTAAGGATTTCTATGCAAAAAATTTTAGACATGAAGTATAAGCAGATAAGATGACATCTGATTTGTCACAAGCTGGATTTTATAAACGTTGTCTTGTCAAAATCCTTGTTTCACTGCAATTTTGCAGGACTATTTATTTAATTTTGCAGGACTATTTATTTCTTCCAAGAATTGCATAAGTGCAATAATACCTATAAATACTAATTAATTAGTAAAAGATTGGGTTAGTTATATAATTTCTTGATAAATTATTCAGTAGTGCAACTTCATTATCTGACTATGGTAAAAACCAAGAAAGGGTTATTTTGGAGTTTTGAACCAAACAATGGATTCATTAGCGCAATGGCTAAGACTTTATAATAGAGATTTGTGATTTATAAGATGGCCAGTAAAGTAATCCATAGCTTTGATAAGTAAGTATCTGTATCTCTATTGTAACCTTCTTTCTTGAGGTAAAGGGCTTTTCACAATAATTCCGGTTTGAATTTTCTATCTCCATCCAATCCCTTAGGAACTAGTTAAAACCATCTATGTTTATTTGTAATAGTATTTATCAGATATTAGCACTATTGTCTGACAATAGTAATATTATAGTGTTGTGTTGATTTTGTACAATTGGTTTTTCAATTTTATATAGTATTGTTTCATACTATCATCACATCAGCTTACAGTGCAAGATTTCAAATAATTTGTTTGATTTTTCATTTGTTATGTATGTAATATAACACTAATTGCATAGCAATAGGTTAGTTAATATAACAAGTGAGCCTGCTTGTTTGTCCATAATTTGTTTTTATTCTCTTAGTATATTAGCGCTTGTTTAATAATGAGTGAGCCTGCCCATTTCTATATACTGTCTATTTGCTTAGTAACAGTAGGACTTGGTGTTTAAAAATGAGTGATCCTGCTCATTTGTCCATACTATTTGTTGTCTCATGATAGTAGCGCTAGTTGATTGAAATTGAGTGAGTATGCTTGTCTGTCCATACTATTCTATCCACTTGGTGGTAGCGTTAGACATCTAATATTTTTGTGTACTTGTTCAAATTTAATTTTCATGGTATTGCAACATATACTGTCATACTGTCTTCCCGCTTTGTGAAAGCGCTTAATGTCAGGTCATTAGTGCACCGGCTCAATTTTCAGTTTTCCTGATATTGCAACATACTGTCTATCCGCACTGTGATAGCGCTAGATGGCAATTAATTGGTGCACTGGATCAATTTCCATTTTCATGGTATAGCAACATACTGTCTATCCGATAAGTGATAGAGCTAGATGTCAAATAATGGGTGCATTGGCTCAATTTTCATGGTATTGTCTATTGCCCATTATGTATATACTACCCAGGCGTTTGAAGTTTATTTCAGTAGGTAATTTGTAAAGTTTTCTCAACACCCAGCCATTGCGTTTCCACTTCAATTTCATTGATATAGACTGAAGCCTGAGGAGGCTGCTTCAATATTTTCTATGTGAGTCTCCATACTTGTGTCATGGTTTCTTCATCTTGCTGTTTTCTAAATTTCTTAAGTTTTCCTTATTTTCATAAATTGTATATTTACTAGGTATCTTCAGTTTTGGGGCGAACTGGAGCTTAAACTTGATAGCTCTGTATTTCATTTTCAACTTCTATTAAGTTTTTTAGAAGAAAAAGTAACAAGATTATAATTTAAAAATGACTTTTAGGTTAGATTCTATCAATCAATTATACGTTAGGTACATAAGTAATTCCTTCATAGGAGAATATCTATAATTCACAAAAGGAAGTAAAGTATTTGATTGTACATACCTGTAACTGGAACTAATGAATACTTAAGTTGATTCCATTAATATAGCGTTAAAAAACAAACCATAACCGCGCCTGATTATGGCGCTCATCCCTTGTTGATTTTTGGCTGAAATTCACTATAAACCTTATTGTAAACACAATCCACATAGAGAACTGTATAATAGCATTCTAAACACTAACTTTTAAGCTACAAATAGAGTAAATAATAGTTATTTTACACATTTTATTGCAAGGACTACGTGCCCGCGCTGTCACAAACAATCGTAATGACATTTTTTTTTTTTTTTTTTTTAATTGGGTTTTACGGCTCTGGGTTCCAGCCCTTTTAAGCCAATCGTTGTTTTCATACAAAGAGTTAAAAGTTTAAACAGTTCATTTTTAGATAAAAATTATCCGCTTGGAAGTGTGAATATGTTCAATGTTTTTCATAATTATTGTTCAATCATTTCACTGAAATTCACTTTTTCACCGAACGAATCACAGAGTACCGAGAGATGATACTATGAATTTGTAGAGAGCCTTGAAGAATTTGGGATCACTAAGAAGTACGTGCAGATTCTGAGGCACAGCCTTACACACTTCTTGAAGGTCGTTGATCATTACAAGTCTTTGTATGCCGAAGCTTCTACATTTCATAATTATGTGTTCTAAATCAGCTGCTGGTTCTTCATTACAATGTGGGCATTCGGCACTCGATATCAGGTTAAGTCTCTTCAGGTGAGTGGGAGTGTGACAATGGCCAAATCTTAGCCTATTGATGATGGTTATAAATTGTCTATTATCAATATAATCATTCTTCCGATGGTACCAAGGTTTGGCGGGCGGGCTTCCTTGGATCTTTGCATACCATTTTCCCTTTTCTGCACTTTTAATAGTCCAATACTCATGCCACAACTTTTTCAGATCCTTGCTGATCAGTGCTTGGTAGTCAGTATGAGGAATTTTCATCAAAGCAGAATGATCGATATCAAAGCCATTTCTCGCAGCGCAATCCACTATTTCATTCCCGCTGATGCCACGATGCGATGGTACCCACAAGAAGTGAATATTTTTACTGGTAAGTCTTATTATATCATACATTAGTTTTTTTATATCATAGATTAAATAATTTAAGCTAAACTTTTGTGAGTTGCATTCTAAGGCTAGAAGTACACTTTTAGAGTCAGTCAAAATAATGATATCTGTTCGTGTTTTAGAACTAATTACATGTCTTAGGGCTAAAAGTATAGCATAGCTTTCAGCTGTGAAGATACTACTGCGACAATCAATTTTATAGCTTTTGACTAAGCGAAGTTGAGGATCATAGAATGCTGAATTTACACTATTGTCTGATTTAGAACCATCAGTATACACTTTGTAATAGGGCTTACTGTTTAATAATTGGTCTAATTCAGTTTGATTATTTACTTTATCCCATATAATATTAAAATGTTTGCTGATAAGAACCTCGAAACTCACTTTATAAAGTGGCCATGGCTTATCTATATACATATTTAAGCAAAGATTATGTATGTACATAGCAATTCTAAGTAGTTCAGGTGTGTGCCCAGATATTAGTTCAGAACCTGATATCTGCGTAGGAGGAGTTGAACTTATTTCAAATGATTGGGGTGGTAATATTTTATGCATTACAGATTTGTTATCAGAAGAAATAAGTTTAAGACAAAAATTGTAGGCCAGTTGTATGCGTCTTACAATTAGTGGAGGAATACATGATTCACACTGCATAGCATTGATGGGAGTTGAGCACATAGCTCCTGTAATTATTCTAAGTGCTTTATTCTGGATGACATCTAATTTTTTTAACAAAGTTACACTACAATTCATGTATGCCAAAGAGCTGTAATCAAAGTGACTGCGAACAAGACTTTTGTAAAGCATGGATAGTATTTTAGGGTCTGAGCCCCAGTTTACACCAGCTAGTGAGCGCAAAATGTTTAAAGCCTTAGTTGAATTTTTAATGAGTAGATTTATGTGATCTGCAAATGAAAGTTTTTTGTCCAGGCACACTCCTAAAAACTTTTTCTCTTGAATCCAGGGAAGAGGATTGTTATTATAATAAATTTGAGAGTCACAATCATCATATTTTTTGGAAAATAACATAGCACCACTTTTATTAGGACTGATGTCAAGTTTTAGTTTGTTGCCATAAAAGTGATGGATCTCAGCTAAGGCTATATTTAAACTATGTACAGCAATATTTACATTCTTAGTTACAGTATAAATTAACAAGTCATCAGCAAATTGAAGAAACTTTACATCAGTCTGTTTTAAATATTGATTTATTTGACTAGTATACAAATTGTATAGCAATGGGGAGATAGTAGCTCCCTGCATTGTTCCTTTATAAACATGCTTCGGTCCATGAAGAATATTATTGAATTTAACATACATTGTTCTATTATATAAAAAATTAAAAATCCATTTACAGACATGACCTGGTACACCAATGTCGCTCAAGATGCTAATAAGAATTGAGGGATTCACATTATCAAAAGCACCTTTCACATCAAGAAAGACACAAGTTGTTGCAGAATGACAGTGGAAAGATTTCTTAATATCAGAGATCAATGATGTAAAGCTTTCTGAAGCACTTCGACCTTTCCTAAATCCATATTGTTCATTAGGTAAGATGTTATTTGATTCGACATAGTGATCTAATCGAATTTTTAACATGCATTCAAATATTTTACCAATACAGGATGTTAAAGAAATGGGACGGTATGAGTTACTGTCATCAGCAGGTTTATCTGGTTTTAAAATAGGAATGACACATTGAGTTTTCCACGACTCTGGAATGACCTGTTCTTGCCAAAGTAGATTATATACTTGTAATAAAAGTTTTTTAGCATTAATATGGAGGCGACGAATGAGTTCATATGGAATCTTAGATGAGATTCCATATGAACTCATTCGTCGCCTTATCGTCGCCATCCAGGGGTTGTGTTCTTACGTAATTGCAAGGCTGTGACAAATTCTTCCCAAGTGAAAGGTTGAGAGAGAAATGTTGCTTTTGTATCACCATTTTGAGAAAAATACTGTGTTAATAATGAGTTGTTTATATCTTTTTCAGGAGGAGATGAAGGGGCATACTTGTTGAAGAAAGATGGAATCCATTCATCATTCTTTGGCAATTTCTGAATAGACAAGCGTTTAAACTTCTTCATGTAGTTCCATACTGTGCTAACAGGAGTGTATCTATTAAAAGATTCACATAGAGACTTCCAACTAATTTTCTTTTTTTCATTTAAAGTTTTCTTTTTGATGGCATCCAATTTCTTGTAGTTAACATAATTGTCAATGCTTGGATTACGTCTATAAAAATTTAAGGCTTGTTTACTTTCTTTTACTACGCTACTGCAGTCATTATCCCACCATGGTACTGGTTTTTTAATTAAATGAGGAGTAGTTTTAACAATTTTAGGTACGGACATGTCTCTAATATTAGTTAAATGATTGTAAAAATTATTGTATGTTAACATAGGATCAGAAGTATCAAAGTTAACACAATCAGACATTTTTTCTGTTTCAAAATGGAATTTAGACCAATCAGCCTTACTATAAACATACCTATGTACCGGATCACCAATTTGATATTTATCTACAGATGTCTGAATGTCGGTTATAGTGGGATAATGATAACTTCCCATAGGATCGTCGTGAACCTTCCAATCACATAATGGAGCCACTGATGGACTGATACAAGTTATATCAATTGCCGAAGGATTATGAACAGACCTACCTACTGTGGTTGGCGCACCTGAGTTGAGGATGCAAAGGTCACAGTCGTCCAAGATGTTATAAACTTCATTGCCACGACTATTGCAGGAAGCGCACCCAAATGCTATGTGGTGCGCATTAACGTCACCACAAAGCATAAGTGGTTTCGGTAATCTTTGAATTAACTGTTTAAGTTTATTGGCTTTAAAGCGAGGACGACCTTCTTTAGGTGGAGGACAATATATACATAAGATACATAAGTTTCCCATCTTCGTCTGGAGATTTATAGCGACAGATTGCAAAAAGTCATAGTATGGAACATCTATGATGGTGTATTTAAAAACGTCCTTTATCAGGATGGCTACCCCACCCCGACCTTCCTTTTCTCTACCTATTTGATTTATTATATTGTAATTTGGAATAAAATAATTATTGTAATTTTTAAGCCATGTTTCATTTAATAAACAAATGTCAATGTCGTTTTCAAATAAAAAGTTACTGAGCAACGGTTTTTTATTTATAACACCTTCGACGTTGTAATGTGCAATCCTTAAAAAACTTTTATCCATCTAGAGAACTTCCTCTGAAAATTTTTATAAGTATCTCTTGTATCACAGTATTAGTGATTTCCCTATTTTCGTTGCCGATAGCGACCAAGGCGCCGACCAATCCTTTACGGATGTAATCATTCGACAAAATTTCTTCAATTAACTTATGATTAGGAATCTTTTCCTTATGTTCCGTATTACTTACAGAAGCAGTTGAGACCGGGGGGGTGGGAGTTTGTGTAGCGGAGACAGCTTGTGTCTTCCTTGGTGGCAAAGGCTTTAAGTTTGACTTTGGTGCCGGCAGTGTTGGAAAATCATTTTTGTAATTTTTTGTAATGATTGCACTATTTGAAGTATTTGAGCTCGATATAATATTTGCGTAAGTCAATTTATTTTTCTTTTCCTCGATTTTTTTGTTTTTAATTGGACAGTCGCGTGAAATTGCTAGGTGAGCTCCCTGACAATTAATACACTTAGCAACTTTGTTTGAGGTGCATTCGCTAAAGTGATGCTCCTCTGAGCAAATAGAGCATTTTTGAGAGGATTTACATATTTTTGCACCATGGTTAAACTTAAAGCATTTGAAGCACTGTAATAACGGTGCGTTATATTGAAATACACGGAATCTGAACAGGTCCAAGTATACATAGTCCGGTAATGACGTTGATAAGAATGTTACACTTACAGTTTGAAAGGGTTTAATTTGACCGTTTTCTCTCTTTGTGAATCTACGTACACCTATTACTTCAAATGAAGAGGAAAGCTTTTTAAAAAGCTCCTCATTACTGACGCTTGTGGGTACAAAACGGAGCACGCCGACCGTCTCCACTGCTGTTGCCGGGATGTATGCTTTCAGTTGATGTTTGGACAGGAAGGTGTCGTGCTTTAAGAAGTTGTTAGCATTGCTGGACTGAGAAAAGGTAACGCAGATCTTATTTGCATTTATTCTCTTTATATTGCTGATTCCTTTTATATCGTTTTTAAATAGGTTTGTTGTCACTATCGGGTTGTTGTTTCCAATTTTCTCATTCTCTTTGGTGCTCTCTACAAAGACGCAAAAATCCCCACTCACCGAATTTTCAGGAAATAGCCTTTTGTAGCCTTGTTTTACATAGGGTTTGTAGAAATCATCTTCCGTTGATGTAGTATCTGGATTTCGATTTGGAGTTTTTCTTTTTTCTGTTCCCCCAGGCGGGTCCTCGCCGTCCCCGTCCGGCATAGTTATTAATTGCTTAACTTTACAACTTTTAGTGCAAGAATAAGCAATTTGACAACAAAATAAATAATTATTTGAAAATTGCTTTGAAATTCGCGCCTAGTGCGTTCAAAAGCCCGCCAAAAAGTCCTCGTAATGACATTACCAACAAATGTTGCCATTTGCAGGGATAAATGTTTTTTCTTTTCCAGCTTTAAAACATTGTGACCCGACGCTGTTGTAGAACATCGGTACTACTCGTAAATATATCTCAAACAATCAGCAAGTATAATTGTTACTTTATTAAGCACAATTTAATAGGAATCAATGATCTAACTACAAATGACAAGATAACTTTATGAGATTGCAAATAAACGGATCGTGAAACTCAATTCCGTTTGCACAGTATGCCATTGGTCATTAGTTTTAGAGTTCAGTTATGTAGGTTGTAACTGAGAATAAACAATAATAAATACTACGTAGTTTTTATAACAAAAAAAACGTTTAAATACGAGTCCGACTCAGCCAGCTCGGAATATTTCGTATTCCGTGCTGCTTGAGTCGGACTCGTATCAAGCGAAATTATCCGGGACGAACGCACGAAGATGCTTGTGATAAAGAAGTTCGGCGATGATGGACCCAATAATTTACGAAGCCGTGCTTGTTAGAAAACATGGTAAAAAAGTTAAGCAGGATTAACAGATTTTGCCCCTAAAATTTCATATTTTTTTAAGTTGGGTATCAGATAATATATTACTAACAATTTTTGGGTTTATTTAACAAAATTTCATTTCGGAACTAGTTAAAGTATGCTTAAATCGATTTTATACTAATTCGGAACACTTTTGACGAAGAAAGTCGTCTGTCAAAGTTATGTCAATGTACGATTGTATTGTGAATGTGATATTTTATTTGTAATAAGTTATGCAAAAGTGTATGCAAAAATATTGTTTGTAAAGTGTAGATAGCTTGTTCGATTGCTTTTTAGCTCTTGCAGTTGAGTTTTACTTAGGAATTAAACTTATTTTAATGCTAATTGGACGTAACACAATAACCCATAACCTAACCTCACCATTTCATGTTTTCACTTATATCTCTTGAATCCCAGCTTTAAGAGGATAAGTTCAACTAACTTTTTGTTAGCCTTGCTTGCTTGTACGAGAAGCAGCTAATTTCATTAATGAATGGTGCCTCAAAATTTGGGTCCAGAGCTTTATAGAAGCTTGCCATTCTTCTTTCACTAAAGATGGTTTAAATTGTCACCCATCCAATCACAACCGCGGGGTAGGTAGCTTAACTATAATAATACAAAAAAAACACTACCAAAACGCTGATGCCACTAAACTATAAGCACCTTATTTATATATGGAACACTAAAATACAAATAAAGTCACTCTTAACTTGCTCAGTCAGTCATTCAATGCATTACTTGTCACCGCTGCGGACAAGGTCGACCGATTAACTCGGACCTCACGACCTCTGGTTCAGAACTCCTCTAACTCAATGGTCACGTGCGAATTGCTACTGTGAATAGCATTGTCTAGTGTTAGTGATGTTTATAGATTTTTTAACGTCGTAAGTCCTGTGTTTTATACAACAACCTAATGTACTACATAAAGTACTTAGACCGACACGGAAAGTTTAACATTTCTGTGATTTTAGATTTAATTCCTGATTTTTCATACATTTTTAGTTTATTTAAAGGTAAAAAATATATTAAAAAGAAAGTACTCTAAAATATTTTTGTATTAATGCAATTCGATTTTTTTGAAAACTTACGAAAAGAACAAAAAGCTTCAAGTACAAGGTTATCTATTCGTAGGTACTTCAAGCCCATTAGGCAGTTATTTTTGCTATTCAATTGAAATATCAGGTCTGAACTGCTGCTGAACTTTTAAAAGTATAATGGGATTCACGAGGTTAAAGGTTCCGTATGAAATAACAAACCCCTTAAAACGACTTTTAAATCGTAGCCTACTGATACCTTGAAAAGAAGAAATATTTTTAGAAAACAGTTTTTTTATTCACTATTGCAGATAGGAGAAATCTATGCGCGTTCTAGTTTCTAAAAATTCATAAATGTAAATATATCAGGCCTACATTGCAAGGTAGTTTATACAAAAAAAAAGAGACTACAATTTAAAAAATGACTTAATAGCAAATAATATCTTTTTAAGAAATTTCAAATTTACGCTAGATACAATGAAGTGAAGGACAAAGAGGAGGACAGCAGACTCTGTCAGAAGAAGGGATATACGTTAAAAAGAAAAAGAAGAAGTGTAAACATTAGAAAAATCGATAGTGTTTTAAGATCCTTAAACATAAACTCAGTAATTATCAATTCTTACCTTAAGAACTGTGTAAAAAAGGCGGAAATCTACTTCCTGTTTCGGAACGCCAATTAACACAGACCAATTAATTCTGCTTCAGAATATAAGATTGCTAAGTATTTTAGTGAAGTAGAAGTTATACCACAATCCTAAAGTAGTCGATAAATTTTCCTGTTTCGAATCGAATGTGTGTATTGTTTTATGAACTCGTAATTTCGACTCTATTGCGCCCTTTAACAAATAGTTATATAGGTAGCTACTTGATTTAAAAGACATTTCTATTTTCTTAATTTAAACACCTACTTACTTAGGACAAATGAAAGCCCAACTGTCTACAACAACTTCCGTGTTCTGTGATATGTACCAAATAAAATATTTCTTTTTCTGTCTTTCTTTACACAGAGACCTATGAGAGATTTTTGTTTTATGAGTCAGGCTCCGGAAGTTTCATCACTTAATGCCCCTATTTCTTAAACCTTTGGGCGTAGGCCCAGCGTAGCCCGAAAAAGCCTTCGTTCAGCAGTTTACGGCTAAGAGTTCATAATGATGATAGTAAATTAAAATTTTACTTTTTCATTGTTTATGAAACCACTGCTAGACCAAAATACTGTAATGATTAATGTAAGGTTCTCACTATTAAATGATGCCTAATTAATTAACGTAATGTTCTACGGTTGCCTAATAATTGTATTAAGTAAATAAATTAATTAATAATTTCTCTTTTAAAACAAAATGTCTTAATGTCTCAGGAATGTAGTGATTAAGGCATAGACATTCATCAAGTATATACTTGGTACAATTTACTTAGCACTGAGTCTGCTCTTTTATACCGTAACTTTTAGCAATATTTTCTTGTAAAAGTTTTTTTTAATCGACAACTTTTACCGATAACTCCACAACACTATCTAAAACAAATGAAGTCATACCATTTGTCAAAAGTCGTGATTTCATAGTTGTGTATATGTGGTTGTTTGATTGCTGTAATTATCCACACAATTGATTAGAGCTATTTTTAATAATCCCACACTGTTAATTAGTAACGTTAATTGAGGTCTTTGAACCTTTGGCAGGTACTTTTGTCATTGAGGTAGGCAATTTCTTTCATATGTTACGTAAGTTTTGACCCAATTACAGTTTTATCAAATAGTTTTAGTAAAAAATAAGCCTAAAGGTAAGCCTATACACAGTGAAGCCTTTTATTATTAGTTTTGGAGCCGAAATTTTACAAATGTTAATAATTGCACGTTTTGATAAAATTAGTTATTACATTAATTAGCAGTCTCGAAGATAGATACAATGGGCATCAGTCCTAATGCCCATAACGCCTCACCGATCAAATCTTGATCGATGTATTGGTTTAACCTGCAAACTACGTCCATATTATAGTCTTTAATTGATTAAACCTAATTAACACTTAAATGTTAGTTCCCCTTATTCGTATTTTTTATCGAGTCCCATAAATATAAAGAGTTTTTTTATTGTTTTAAATAACAATATTTTATCGTAAACGGCTCCTATAATTTATCATGCCGAATATATATCAGCTGTCTAGCTTAAAAAAAATCTAGGCTGCAATTACAATGGCTGTAACACACGGACTGACTAACTGGACGAAATTACGTCTCTGGAACCCCAAAAAGACAAACAAACTAACTTGCTTAGTTCTGTATCCTAAACTAGAATTTCCAAAGGGAAAACATGAAATAGTTCCAAGGGCTTAGTTCCCTATCAGCCCATGCATCAGCCAGGATCTACGCGGCAGATCGCACACGTCACGTCTAAATGACATCGCGATGATGATCTCATCGCGTTTTTGCACGACTCGGCTGCGCGAGCTCGGGTGCGGTGACTAGGATTTAGGAATGTAAATAGAATAGTAAAATACATTAGAATAGAATAACTAGTATTTATTTAACACAAAAGAGCATATACAACAATAGAGAAGAAAGAAAACGTACAGTATGTGTCAAAATGGCTCAGCACTTGTCGTGACGGTATTACGACGCTGATTTCAAGCGGCAACCCCGACGCTAATTAAATGAAATTAGACAACACACATTGATTATCATGGTCTCGGACGTCACCTAGCGCCCCAGACGCAAGCCAATTTAGTTCGTTTTTTGAATTAACTTGAACCGAAAAAAAAAAGAACTAACAGAAAAATAAAAAAAACATGCATATTCCCCGTTGTTCAAGCCGAACCAGTACGCCACTACACCAATTGGGTCGTCTGGCTTTTATTTTAAAACTTTTTGTTTTATATCCGAAAGTATTTTGTGTAGGTTTCAATTCGATTTAATGTAATTCTTTATTTCACAACCATAATAATCTGTTTAGTTACAGTAGGTCTTATTTGTACATGTGACATATAGACCCTGTAGCTATGATATTATTAATTTTTAAATTTAAAATAATAAAGTACGACTAAGATATAATTTTATAGCTTATTTAAAAGAGACTGAGATAAGTAAGTTGTAGTAAGTTAACTTAGGTATGTAAGTTGAGTCTTCAATCGCGGAGCTACCACCGCTGGTCGGATCTGAACCCTTCGATAACGAATTGACAACCGGTAAATCACGTAATAGTGATGGTAACTCATATAGTGTCACTTGGTTTTCCGGTCGATAATGTAATCGAACGGTTCTGAATCGGGGTCCTACTTACACGTATGTAATCGGAATCATTGGCAAACAAAAAGAAAACAGAATTTTCTTAGCTCTTCAATTGACCTATGTTAAGAGCCTACATTAGAGTCTTAACTCTGCAGTAGTTGAAAAGTCTCATTAAAACAAATCGCATGGTCCCTTCACAACTAACCTGCGTACACGCCGATTGCCGCAAAACGTCGCATTCCTTACGCTAACATACTAAACAGAACTTTCCCATTCGGTACTAAAGATTTAATTGCTTTACCATCGGTTCTAGAACTCTAGATAGAGTATTTAATTTTCTCAGTGTGTGAGAATTTTACGCTTCTGTCATCAGTGGAACGTATTTTATTTGAGTGTGATATACAGCTTGATAAGTTGAACAGTGTATCTTTAGATACGACTAAGATTTTTCAGGCAAATACTCGCTACAAAATTTATTATATACATAACTAGCCGTTGCCCGCGACATCGTGCGCGTGGTCGTTAGTTTAGAAAAAAAAACTGGGATGCCCTAATCACTTTAAATATAAGATGCTTCATAAATATCTGCAACGGCTGAAATGGGTAAAAGTATTGCTTATATAGATTACGATAGTGAAGGAATTACGTGCCCCGGATCGGTAATTAATTATTTGCGAAAAGACAGTAAATAAATAGTTACTTGCTTCAATTTGCATAACACGCTTCGTCATCCGCCAATAACACTGCGCGGGGGCGGTATAATGTGAAACGTTAGCATTTTTGGACAGATGTGGACGGTTTGGGACAGAATAAAGCCTAATCTTTATTTAATATAATTTTTTTAATGAAAAAATTAATGATGTTCTGGACATAAAATTTCTTTACTATTGTAATCTATATAAGCAATACTTTTACCCATTTCAGCCGTTGCAGGTATTATGAAGCACCTTATATACTTTACGACCTAATCTCAAACCTAATAAACATAAAATATTTCATAAAAATCGGTCGAGCCGTTTCGAAGGAGTGTGACCACAAACACCGTGACACGTGATCGTACTAATAAGTTAACTAAGTTTGGATAGATGGATGTTTGTTACTCAATCAATATTAGGCTAGAATAAGTTCATCTAAATTGTAATTAGAGCTGTGGATCTTGTAATAAAATAAATAAAATAAAATATACTTACTATTCCGGAAAAATGCACGGTTCCTGATGTATACAAGATAACTGTCACTATAGACGGCGTTTTTTACCGTTAGATGTCGCTGTTCAGATGGCAAAAAAATTTGAATGTCAAAAAAAATGACACTAGTAGCTGTTGCCCACTACTTCATTCGCGTGGTCTTTACAAACCCATTGTTAGTCAAATCAAAACTAAAGACCACGTGAGCAAAATCGCGAACAAAAGATAGTTTTATGTAAGATTATGTCAAATACAACGACTGCAAATACACCAAAATGGTCGTTTTCCATACATATTCAGAATTCGACATCTTTTCCAGTTAGTGGTGAAATTCACTACATCGATAGTAACTATAGTTTATACGATTATAGCAAAATCCCTGTGCTGTCCAACAAAATACGTTCCCTATTAAAATATTTCCGATATCGGTCCTCAATCATACTATAGCGACTTTGGATTCCATCCACGCCGCGACAGACGGACAGCGAGACATGCGCTTACGCAGTTGCGCAGATGTCTGAAATGCGCATTGTTAATAAAAGCAGGAAATGTTGTTGTGATTGTAGGAAAGATTAGAGAAGGTGGAAATACAAATGACTGTTCAACATATAATGACGACCTCCGTAGCTGAGAGGCTAGTATACCGCACTTGGTGTCGCTATCTCTGAGGTTTCGGGTTAGATTCCCGTTCGGTTAATGTAGAAAAATAACCTATCTATATTGTCTCGGGTCGTGTTGTGGTACCGTCGTTGTTTCTGATTTCTGTAACACAAGTGCTTTGGCTACTTACCATACGATCAGAGCTGTATAATATGTTGTCCATTATTTATTTATTTATTATGTAAGGTCTCGAAGTAAGAAGTAACATCCTTGTGTTACAATGTACCATCATCATCATCATCATCATTTCAGCCATAGGACGTCCACTGCTGGACATAGGCCTCCCCCAATGACTTCCAGATTGGTCAGTTGGAAGCGGCCTGCATAAATACCATAAATTTTGGCGCGGCGTCTCCCAGCACATCTTGACCTGAGACAATTTATCAAAGATCGTTTTCTGAAGTGACCCAAACCAGGAATGAAACATGGGGCCCTTTATGTTCAACTGTGCTACTACTCCAATCAGGTTCATCAAAATGGTGTCACTATGTTTCAAAATTTAGAAAAAACATTTACTTGTAACGCGTTTATGTCTTTTACAACATAGTACTTTTCCGTTGGAATTCTGTTGATTATTTAGACCTGTAGAATTAGTGGGACTCTCCTAACATAAGCGTTCAACTTAAAAGGAAAGTCCCAACACTTATTTAAACTTGATTGGTAAACAAATAGACAAATTCTGAATTTGAATATTGAGAAATTTGGTTAAAGTTTGAATTCACAAGTTTATTTTATTCCGATTTTAGACTTTACACACATTTTGAATGATATGACAGTTAAATTAGTCAATTTTTAACACACTTTATTAGTGTCACTTGTAACTAACTCACGTAATCAAATCTGAGAAGTCGTTTTAACCTACTTCTAACTGACGTTTCGGTTATAACTTTGTAAGTATCTGACATTCGGATGACGATACAATAATTTGACACCATCGTGCTGATCTGATGATGAAGCCCGGAGATGGATAGTGGCCCTCTTCAATGACTATTAGTAAAACCTTCGTGCTCATTTGATTTGTTTTGACGAGATAGATCCCATAAATGTAAGATCTCTAGTATGGTATGTAGTTTGAACTATCATTTCAATAATTCTGTAAATAAAGGATGACCCAAAATTAACGCCAGATTTGAATTTGCCGCCATTTGTGTAGTAAACCCCAAAAAAACAATTTGACAGCTGACAGTTTAGGGCTAGTTAGTTACTTATAAAATACAAAAAAAGTCGTAATTGCCAACATTTACCTACTCCAACTTGGCTAGGTAAATAACTAACGATAACTGTAGCGCCGTCCTGTCTGCGCAGGAGCAATGTACTAAGCCCGAGAAATAATTTGTTGACTTCTCCTCAATAGGCAACGTGGTTAACTGAAAGAAATTACTGCGTTCACGTGTTTGGTCCGATTTAGTGCCCAGCTAAAGTTAATAGTCCCATTCTGTGGTCAAACCTAAATCTACTAAACCGCCGTCGGAACGAAAAAGGGGACCAACTAGTTTTTTCGTGAAATCGAAACATACAGGGTGTAAGTTTAGACAATCTTAACATTAAAGGAGGCGAATGTATTCATAAATACGAACAACTTTTACTATGGGATCAACATTGAAATCGTTATAAAAAGGCTACATACGAACTATCCTTTTTTTTCACCATTTATATAACAAAAAAAGAGACAAAGAAAAAAATTTTTTTTAGGTACAACCCATTTTAATATTAATTGCAATCATCTTAAATATAAGATTTATCTACTGTTAGAAATGTAAGTACCTAACTCCAGAAGAATTTAATCTAATTATCGCTTATGAACTGTTGGGTATTTACTCCGCCATACCTCTGTTCGATGATATCATTAATTCAAGTGACACCCTGTATTTTAGACTCGAAACTGATAAATGCTACTAAACCTACCAAAACAATAGACCGATACGCCAACAATCACCAACGCCTGGAGACATAACCTAGGCTGCACTGCACTGGATTAGAATTTAGACTCCAGATAAGCCTGTGGTTAGCCTAGATTCGAACTAGGGTAACAACTGGGTAGGGGTGTAGTGAGACGATTATCGATATCTATAAAGGCTAGATTATAGACTTCAGCGTCAAAATATGATAAGGGAATAAGGATGTGACTATACTTTCCGAGACATCAGACACAGGTTTGCTTATTAAATCAAAGTCATCTACGTATCGTGACAGTATACCAATTAAAATATTTAGAAGCTTGAGAGGTATTCATTCATTAGCCAGTCAAAGAATGGGAATATTGATAAGAGAACCTGTGCACATATTTTTTATTAATTTGCATTTGCACATTTAATTCATAATTTGAAATAATCTGCATGTTTTTTTTTTAACTTTAAACTAGGAATGCATTGATGTGACTTTTTAAAAGTGTATCCAAACGACTAGTGCCGGTAAAATATCGATTATACTACGATATCGACGATTAACCATTAGAGCATGGCTCATCCTTGATTCATGGTTTTTATTTCAATCTGGGTTCTGTAGTAAATACTTATTAGAGGGCTGGGATGCCGCGTTCCGATCAACGCTGCATAAAACCTATAAAACCAATTTATTTCTGTAAATAGGCCTAAATTAAGCTCTTTTACACGTCCCAATATTTTTTGTACCCTACCACTGCTTCGGGACAATATTGTGGGCATTTAACTGTACTCAGATAAACTGGGGAAGATCAAATCGTTCATGCGTATCAAATATATATTTTTTAAACCCTTCTTTGTAACATAGAAACAAGAATAAATATATCATTTACAATTTTAGGAAGTTTTTTTGGGCTGGCTTCACTTGCATAGACATTATCATCATCATCATAATCAGCCTTTAGAAGCAAATGTTAGCGTCAATTTTACAAATTTGACCTACCTTTTTAGCCTCCTATGTGTAATATGTAATCGTGTCCATTTAGTACCTTTGAATTTATCCAAAATCTATGTAAAACAGTATAAACGCTACATGTAACGCGTTTTCTTATTCCAAGAATCCAAAAAAATGCACTTCAAGCAAGCAGTTTCGCATATTTTACGAGAGAGCAAGAGAAGCTAGTGAGTGATTTTAGTTTTAAAAAAATGCTTGTGTACCTTTTTACTCCAAAATGTACCTTTTCAGAGCAATACTGTTTGGAAGTCTATTGTTGGACCTATTTCCAAGGCCTATGCCTACCATAGTTCGCCAAAGCGAGCGGATTTGGGAGATTCGCATACCCATACATGATAAATGTAAATGTAAAAATATAAAATGTAGACGATTATTTGAACGACAAGAGTGCATAGACTTAACCTGCTTAGCTCGCACTTACTTCATGTCTTGTAACTGTATTTCCTGTAAAAAAGGCTGACAAAGGTGACTGAGTTTGTTGCGCCGTTTCTTCTCATCACCAACCGATATGGAGTCCCGAAGCGGTGATAGGGTAAAGCTATATTTTGAGACGTGTATAAGTTCCCGGAAGAGGCCTAACTGAATAAATGAGTATTAATGAGTGTTAGTATTAAAAGAAACCTTTACACAATACAACCAATCAATACGCAACTGCTGCAATGCTGTTTCCTTTTTTATATATTCATGATTATTATAGGACATAATCCTTATTGCTATGTTTTTATTGTTTCAGATCTTTGGTCTTCATCAATAACAACGGCATTCAGGTAATTAAAATAATATAACACTTGAAAATAATATGTATTTTGTACATAATTATTTTAATTTAACCTCAAAAACAGCTGACCAAGTTATACTTGATCAGTATAAGGTAATCTATTATTTGTATTACTCTTTTCTATCGATTTAAAACTTTGTAAGTATATGACATTAGGATGACGATGCAATAACTTAAGGTCACCGAACTAATCTGCTGCTAAAGCCAGGAGGTAGATAGTTAAAATCCCTTAATGGCTACTATTATAAACTTCGTATTTACGCTCATTTTATTCGCTTTAATGAGTTCAACATACTCAAAAAATAGTTTTATATTTTATAGATAAACGATGTTTTTTTTACTGCAACCTGTTACTGTTTGTATGGAGTTTGACTTGCAAACAAAACTGTTTACGTACTGTTACTGCAACGGTAAACATTACGTTGCAAAATTAATAGGACTTTTATTTATTACTAGGACTTTTACATATTACTAGCTGTTGCCCGCGACTTCATTCGCGTGGTTTTTAGTTTTTTTATAAAGGTTTATCTGCTTAAGTTGCGAAAACTTTCTTTCATAATTTAACACAACAAAAAAAGAATTAGACAAATTGTTCCATCCGTTCACGCGTGATGAGACGACCATGGAAAATAGGGATTCATTTTAATATATGATGTGTAATTGAATTACATATTATCTATGAGAATGCCCCATAAATTAATGGGTTTGCTAGTTGAATAAACATACCGGAAGAACACAGGTATGTAGCAAGGATAAATAAAAAGTTACATTAGCTGCCAAACTAACCCCTGCACAGATTGGTCGGAAAATGCATCTAATCTAATCTAATCTAAGTTAATGATTGAACGGGTACAACGGAGATTCGCGCGGTATCTGTACAAAAAAATGTATGGATATTACCCCTTCTTGTTTCCGTCGCTCTTCGTCTACGGCATGGTCGGTCTAGACACACTGGAGCTGCGACGTAAATGTTCCCTAATGGTTCATTACTACCTGATGCTCAACGGCAAAATAGACAACCCGCTCGCCCTCTCGATGTGCCACCTGTCCGCGCCCGACCAGTACCGCCGCCTGCGCGCGCGCCGCCTGCCGCCGCGCCGCCCTCGCGCACGCTCACGGCGCGGCACGCTCCCACAGCGCAGGCTATTTGTATGCTCAATGCCCTAATTGCTCAGGAGCCAGAAACTGACTTGTTTTATAATAAGCATAGACAATTTGTGAATCATTGTGTTAGTTTTTTAGGCTAATATTGATAATATGTGTGTTTGTAAAAAATGTTATAAAACTGTAACTGGCTCACTCCACGCTTTGGCTATAAGCTGTTAGTGGAGTGTGCAATTGAATTTAAATAAAATAAAATAAAATAAAATAAAATTCCATATGGGCCATATTCTTCCTACAGGAACAAGAACCGCTAGGGATTTAATGACCTTACGCCGTGTTTTCAAATTTCTATATACAATATTTAACTTTGGTTCAACAGATAAAAACAAAACGTTATACATACAATTTCAATCATCAAATCAACATCATCATCGCTATCTTTTAGCCATAGGACGTACACTGCTGAACATAAGTCTCCCTCAATCTTTTTCTTTTATCAAACTTTAATTTCCTTGGAAGTACAACTAAAATATAGTGTATAACTAAAACTAAAAGTTTTTCATAGTGAAAATCTATTATCCTTACAAGAAGATTAGATAATTGTTATTTATCTATTTTAGTAACAGACAATTTAAGGGTATTTTTACTCTCAGTATAAATCACAATCGATTTTAACTTTAAAAAAATAATCTAGCCTCAATAAACATGTATACATACTTCTAAATCCCTCTCTGCTCAATCCCAACAGATGCTGTCTTCAAACCTTCACCGCTACTATAAATGATTAAACCTATAAAATAATCCATATTTCTGTCATCCAACCAACAATTGATACCTTATGTCCAAGAAATAATGGTCACAATCGTTTGAAAGGACAATAGAAAGTACCCTACAACACGCGGTAGGTCTAGTGGCGATTGTAATCATGTCAATTGATTAGATAGAAAACGTGAGAAACAGTTATACGATAAAAATAGACATTAGAAGAAAAATAAAGACGTAGGTTTTATCGTAATATTTTTTACAACCTAACAGGGATATTTGTATGACGTTCGTAACAACACGATGTCTGTATTGTCTTTTCCTTGGTAGGTGGCCTATTTTTAATACTCATGCTTACTAATATGATTATTTGATTGCATTTTTTTCCAGGATGACTTTGTTGTTTGTTTGTCCGTAAGTCGGGTAGAAACCGTATCAAAATTCTTACAGTAGTTACGGAGATAAGCGTACAGACAAACAAAACTGACGACAGACAAATATGGTGAGATACTTCAATTTATAATAAGTAGAAGAAACAAAATAATTGTTAAGTGTAGCGTTATGTATTTTACGTTGAGATAATGTTAAAGCTTCACTTTTTACAAACAAAAGATAAGAATTCACAAAAAAGATATCTTGAGATTGATCTCAAATTGATCGAAATGAAGTCGACTCACGCGCATCTTTGTTCTTACACGAGAAAGAATAACTAAAAAGAGACAAAAAGCGATCGCACGCGACCGACTGAGTGACGTTTCAATTAAAATCGATTTATTTGTAAAATCCAATCGATAGGCTGTGTAGGGTTGACAGTTATCTTAATTAACATAAAACTGTTTACACAAATAATGTAAAATCCTTTTGTATTTCTCTTGTGAAACTAATTTATAATTTATTTATGTGCATCACTTTAAAATTGGGTGCATTTTTATTTACAGGAGAGGAGCACCAACGTACTCATACAAAAAAAAATCTAAATTCTTCCTATCACCACACATAATTATTTAGCTCCAAACTAAGCAAGGATAAGGGTCGTAAAGGCTTATTATTACAGAATAAATATTTGTATTGTTTTAAATTTGTTGTAAATTTATGATTACATAAAATATACAGATGATAAAAAGTGCTCAAAATATTTTTTAAGCAATGACAACATTTAGTGCGGTCCTTGCTATTCCGTGCAGGCTTAATCAATATAGCATGCCATTCACATATAATAATGGTTCCACTTACGAATACCATGTTTTAAAATAATTATTTTTTATCATTCCATGGAAATTCAACCAGTCTAATCTAAATTCCAAATACCTATTGTCAGTTTGCCCTATTCCTGTAACACAAGTTTATGCATCAGTTGTAATTTTTCTCTATAACACTCATCAGAGAAAGTTCCGAAACCTAGTTTGGGCAGCCCTGGCCGTCGATATCAGTCTTTTGTCCGTCGCATCTCTATAGGTCTTTTGTGTGTTGCTACATTTTTCCTTTGTGTCGGATAATTGTCGATGCGCTGGCGCATAGAACGCTTATTGGCTTTTAATGAACGTGTTTAGTATAGAACTAGCCTCTCAATAGATACTTTGTGTATTATCTGTTACGTGAATGGTGATTGAATTAACTTTGTTGTAATTATTAGCTGCATTATATCATTAATTACAGATGATTTTATTATGCAATAATGCTGAGAGTTGTATGTAAGGTTTCTTATATAACATCAATTTAATTTTAGTCTCTTAATAATATTTATTCAGTAATAAGCCCTCTTCCGGACACTTATACGCGTCCTAAAAATATAGCTTTGCCCTAACATCGCTTCGGGACTACATATCGGCTGGTGATGAGAAGAAACCGCGCATCAATCGTTTGTCAGCCTTTTTTACAGGAAATATAGTCACAAGACATGTAGTAAGTGCGAGCTAGGCAGGTTAAGTACATGCACTCTTGTAGTTTAAAGATTCGTTTACTTATTATCGTTTTTCATAAGGTTGTTTTAATATGAATTTTGAACTCATGAAATCATGAGCCCAAGGTAGTTCAACTAGAGTCTGTGGTACTTTATTGAAAAATTTAATACATTACCCCAAGAATAAAATTTTGCTATTTTGTGTAATCAGTCTCTTTCAATGTTATTTGATTTATGCAAATTTTATTAGGTATTATTAAAGTGTACACTCCATTATGTTATCATTACTTTGATCAAACAAGTAATTAGTATAATTACTCAGAAGTCGCAAGGATTAATCATCTTATTGATTGTAAAAACTGAAGCTCCTTACAAATTAAAGCCACAGAATAAATATTTCTTATGTTCTGTGGTAAAACTCAACACCGACGAGCGTATATGGAACACCAATTTTTCACGATTTCAATGTTGAACCCATGGTAAAGTAGTTTTAAAATATTATAATACCTTTTAGAAGTCGATAAGTCGAAGTCGTAAGGTCGTGTTTCAACTACGATTATTGGACAGAGTTGGGCTTGGCTCAATCCTTACTTCAATTATTTGCTGCGGCAACACCATGTCAATGGGACGACACGAAAACAAACAAAGGTTGCAGGTTCGAATCACGCAGGAGGCAAATGTTCGTGTGATAAGCAGATCATTTAATTTTGTACCTAAGACATGGATGTCTATAAATATTTAAGTAAGTAAGCTTTGCTTAGTTTGGGGTTAGATAATTTGGTTTGATTGCTGTAAGAATTTTGGATAGATAGATATTTAGATTCTCTTTATTGCACATCATACAAAACAAACAGTACAGACCTACAGATTTTATTTGTTTCAGAATTATTATGATTTAATTTTGCCGACCTCCGAAAAGCGAGCATGCCAGATTTAGTGACGCTATCTCTGAGCGCTATCCCGGGTTCGATTCCCGGTCGGTCAATGTAGAAAAATAACTCTTCTATATTGTCTCGAATCTGGGTGTTGTGGTACCATCGTTGTTTCTGATTTGATTAACACGAGCGCTTTGGCTACTTACCATAGGATCAGAGCAATGTAATGTTGACCAATATTAATTATTTATGGAGTGTAACTAAAACAACACCCAGTATTAATTATTTAATTATGCACATATTTAATTCAAAGCGACGAACAATTCTAAATCTTTATGGACGTGTAGGTATAAGTGCCCGGAAGAGGGCTAATACGATAAATAAATGAGTATTATGAGTATTACAAACCCTAATTACTTAATAAATACACAATACAAGGTTACGGCAGTGATTGCTTGTTGACATGTCCATAAACAAAACCGGTTCTAGGCGGTGTTGTACATAAACATATGGAAATATACATTGCTTGTTGGAATTTAACTTTATAAAATCAAGTTTAATGTTAATTAAAGAAGATTATGTATTAAATCCTGTTGGCGGTTTACGGCCGTCCTCACTCGACACGCGTGTCGTAGGAGGCGACTAATTCCTGTAGCACGAGACGGGCAGCAGCGTCTGCGTGCGATAACTTATAAAAAACTGCGCTCGCCAACCCACCTGCCAAACGTGGCGAGTATTGACAGTCCCCCCAACTCACAACAGCGGCCTACTCAGGCCCTGGCTCAAGCTGAGTGAGGTCCCATTATCCCGGACATCACAGGCACATAGTGGCACCGCTTGGTTTACTCGTTTTTCTATTATAATTTTTATTTTGTTACTCTTTTTTTCTTTTAATTTAAATAATGTATTGTGTCTTTTACTGTCTGTGTGTGATGTCCAATGTATAATAAATGTCTTTTCTTTCTTTCTTTCTTCTTTCTTCAATGAATGTCAATGGGGGAGGCCTGTGTTCAACAGTGGACGTCCTATGGCTGCAAAGATGATGAAAGATGTACTAAATACATTAAAATCAAGCTGTGTTCATAATTAATTTAATGAATAACTAAAATAAGGAAGTATTAAGATTTCTTGTCATGAGAGGTCAAATAATAAACTTAGATATGGTTAAAAGTTTTGCCGTATTATAGTGGTTTTAAATTATTTTGTAAAAAATAATTGCCGACGCTATTTTTATAAAAGAGCCTCTATTAATGTTAGAATATGTAAATAAATTACATTTTATGACGTTGGTATTATGTCTGTAGTAGTTTTGTTTAGGTTGCCTATCTTGACTGTGTTTATCTCCAGTCTGTCTATTGATTATGTACCCTGCCATGTATGTACATTCTAGAAATATGTAAATTTGTTAGGAAACACCCAAACTTATATCAAAACCGCGCTAATCTACATTACTCGCTAAGATATAAAAATAAATTGATTCTACCTACTGTCCGTCTAAAGATTCATTCTTCTAGCCCATACGTTATGTCCATACGAATTTACAACAGATTGCCGGAGTCTATGAAAAATGAAGTAAATGATTTAAAATTTATAAAACAATTAAAATTAATGTTAATAAAAAAATGATATTACACAATAAACGAATACATAAATGACAACAATCTAAAACAATAAATGAAATCCAAAGATAAATAAATATTTAAATGCCTAAAAATACTATTTATTTGATTATGTTATTCAATCAATTATTCAATAATTATCATATGATTTCTTAATTATTTTAATTCTTTACAACTTCTTAAAATAATCAAATTGATCTAATTATGCATGGCGTCATCCTCTCTGCCCACAATACCTATCTTATTGTTGTGCCCTACAGGGTCTATAATGATCTATTTTATGTATCTAATTATAACACCTGTGTAACATTATAGAATGCAATAAATATATTGAATTGAATTGAATGTGTATTGTGTAAAGATCTGGTGAGGGTCACAGGAAGCCGCTGGATGCAGGCCGCTTCCAACCGGCCAATCTGGAGGTCAATGGGGGAGGTCTATGTTCAGCAGTGGACGTCCTATGGCTGAAATGATGATGATGATGATTGTGTAAAGAACAAAATAAAACTAACTGAATTAAAATCTGCTTTCATTACAAAAATAAAAACAAATATAAATACGTTTAAGCATTAAAATTAAAACTACCTCGCTTTTGATTTCCCTTTTTTACCAGTTGTTATTGTTTGTCTAAAGTGACTTTTATTTCGATTTAATCTTAAAGAAAAGCTCTTGTATGGGTACAGGCAACAACTCATCGACCTATCACAAAAGATTTACTAATTAATTTTGTACTCTAATTGTTTGGTTTTAGGATTAGAATTAGTTGAGGAATTTGCCATTTTGCAGCAGGTTCTTAACTGTATTTGAGAACCAAGATCAACCCTTCTACTTTTATTTCTGACCTTTGTCAAACTCTCCAATTAATAAATAAATATTGGACAACATCACATAATATGCCCTGATCCTATAATAAGTAACTCAAGCACTTGTGTTACAGAAATCAAAAACAACGACGGTACTACAACACCGGAGACAACATAGAAAAGTTATTTTTCTACATTTTGCGACTGGGAATCAAACCCGGGACCTCAGAGCGAGCGACACCAAGTCCGGTATGCTCGCTTCTCGGCTAGGTCGTTCGTTGCTTAATAAATTACTTATCGAATAAAACAATACACAAAATGAAGGTCTAAACTTCCAATTGCTTACTTTCGTTAGTTATTCCACCGAGGCAGATGAAATAAATAACTGCTCAGGTCGTGTCTCATTCACCAGTCGTCTCATACAAATCAATTCTAATGCAAAACAAAACTATTAAGTCGGCTATACCCGTAACAACCGATAAGATCGGCTACCGTATTAAATGCAAACCCGGATTTGGTCCAGATTGCCCAATAGAAAGACAGAATATTAGCATATGCTGCAAAAACGGGCAGTTTAGATAACGACCATAGTGTGAGTAGGTACAGTAACCTCGCTTCACTTGTAAGGACATTCCATATTGGTCTACGTGAACGTCAAACGCGAAATTGCAAAGCGACACAATGAAAATACATACGATACATGACCAAAAGAAAAGATTTATTAATAAATTCCGATATTCCATTTTTCTTTTTTTTTCAAAAGGAATTTGGTAGGCATGTAACTTATGACAAATTTTAAAAATATATATTTTTGCAACTGATTCCTTCACTAAAAAGGAAATGTTTTGATAATCTTTAGATCGGCTCATCTGTACTTTATCACGCATACTTAAGAATCACCCTAGAAAAACAAGCTTTCTATTTGATAAAATAACCGGTCCAATCCGCTTGGGAACTATACAAAGCCCAGTCCGACAGACACACAGTCACTTCTTTGTGACATCGTGACGCCGGAGAACTAAACTCGCAGACTACTACAAAATAATTTTATTTACCAAACCTCAGACCTATATTGACGTAGCAGTGGTAGCTCAGTAGTCGAAGAATCGAAGCTCGTCTCACGTCTGTGGGTCGTGACTTTGTTAGCATCCCACAGCACGTACCTCTGGACTTTTCGGAATCTATTTCGCATTTAACACTTGCTCGACGGTGAGGGAAAACCATGTGATAAAACATGAACTTTCAGATAACACTGAATATAGCCATGTTCCTTAAAACGGTCTGGTTTTCTGGTTGGTTAAGGGTTACGGGGGTCATGGCAATTGCTCTAAATGTAATTAATAGACGTGCCGCATTTGGGATCATGGTGAAAGCGTATCCCGACTAGGAACAGGATAAAACGGTAGAAAAAAGGAGACACCTATATTGGAGTAACTACTAAAAGAAATTGACACTCTGGTTCTGATTGCATCATCTACTTCAACATAAGTTATGACTTATGATACCTATAAGTACTTTTTAGTAGTGTGTGAGTGGGTAAAACTACTGTTTCCTCCTCTCTTATGTAACAAATGAAATAAATCTGAAAGCTTAGCGAGTTCCCACGAGGGTTTCCATCTCAAGGTTGTTTATGGTATTTATAGTCTATGACATTTTTTGTCGCTAGGAATCTCTTCTGTGCAAGAACACCATGTTATTTAAGAGAGTTGTAATGTAACTGTTTTAATGGGGATCGTCATCGTTAAGTCGTCTATCCATATTTTATATTGCTTTAAATCTTATTTACCTGTCAATGTTGTGTACGCCTATAATAGGTACATGTATAAGAAATTTATGATGTACGATTGGTGTTATATATAAATATTGTATACATGTACTGTTGGTGTACCTTTTACAATAAATAAATAAATTTCACCGTTCTCCGCTAAGGACGGCCAGTGAGCCATTATATATTGTCTCGCACTGTACTCTATTTCTGCTCCGAATATAATCAAGCGAAGTCATCAATTTTTCAATTACCCGCTCTGAAATAACCCGCATCTCGTATAGCCTAGTTTACGGTCTACTTTATTGGCCGTTTCGCTAGATCTAGACTCTAAATCAGGGACTTATACTGGGGCATATCGGCCTGCAGGTGATTGTATGAAGCTATTTTTAGTCGTTTGAATATACGAAATTGTATTCATGAGGTTGACAAATTAAAGATTAAACTTCCAAAATAAAGAAAATCGCATAAAGATCAAAAATGTTCGAAACATAATAGTTTTTATTCTAATCATTTCAAAGTAGTTTCGGGAAATTATGTAAGCCGTCTTTCTTTATAATGTTGATTCATTTTTACATTAACATTACATAACGGGACACCCTGTATTGCCACTAACGCGCTGCCGAATGTGTCTGCCTAGCATGAGCACTAAAAACACGATATAATATCATATGATTTAGCGAAATATCGTTACCAACTTTAAAAATACGATAGATTTAGCCGCCATTTTAATTTTTTATCGAAACAGCGATCGTAATATGTGACGGCGATTCAACGTGGTGGCTATATCAATCATATTTTTACAGTTAGTGTCGATATTTCGCTATATCATATCATATCATATATTATTTAGTGCTCATGCTAGGCAGGCTGGTGGACATAGAAACTTGAAACCTTGCACAGAGGTTTCTTAACCAGAATATTTATTGACATTAAAATAAAAGAATCCATGTTTGACTACTAATTTGATGACTTAAGAGGAGTAAATATTGACATTTTGTTGTATTTTATTAATCATGTATGCCTAATAATATTTTTAATTTACGCCTACAAACTACGGCAGAATATGTTAAACTTGTACCTAAATTTAAGATCATTGTAATCATATTCTTGGAAATAAATGTTATCTTATCTTATCCTATATTAAATACCGTATCTGAGCACTAAATATGGATATTTGGACAATCAACCCATAAGGAGGTGAAGTGGAAGATGTCAATTTGCAGGTATGAAGATATTAACACAAACAAAGTAAAATTAACGAACGACTAATATATAGTTCTTCTGTGCGTGTGTTTGTCACCTAACTCCTCCTAAACGGCTAGACCGATTTGGATGAGATTTTTTGTTTATATTTCAATGAGAAGGGTGGTTTGAAAACACAGTTGGACCCGGTAGGTGGCGGCGTAATCGGATTTAGGAATTTTTATCTTCTGACAACTGATTTGGACAAGACTACGTCTGTTAAGTCAGCTAGTCTATTATATTAAACTGTTAATTTATAGTAACATGCATTTACGATGTTTAACAAAGCTATACAACTGTATAAAACATTTATTTTTCGTATTTGTCACATTTATCACTAATACACGTTTTTTGGCACATTAATTATCTACACAGTGTCAAAAGACCGCTGCATACCACAAATGATATATTAGGAAGGCTTAAATTATAAGAAAATGCGACTAAATTCATAAATGAGATGTACAAAAATATAGGACACTTTCTAATCTAAAACGTAGTCAGCAGTGAACATTGAATTCTTAAAAAAAAATTGGTGCTCCCGACAAATTAACGCGCTACCTCTATAGCGCTAGTGATAATGTTTGAAGTTTCCATTTTTATTATAATTGACATACTTTTATGCTTCACTTGAAACTAACTAACTATGTAGTAAGATCTTGAAATTTTAAATCTTGTAAGTATCTGAAATTTGAATCACAATATGATAAATTGACACCACTTCTCTTTAATGACTACTAGTAAAACCTTTGTGATTTTTGAAGTGAAAACTTCTTTAGCGGCGTTGTGCACTATTTGGGATGGGTAAAAATTTTAAACTCGCGTCTGGACACGTGACCTGATCGAAAATTCGTAAGACGGAGTGTGACGTCTGTGCCGCTTACGTCACCGCAAGCGTCAAGCTATTAAGAATTTCGTCGGCATGTCAAGTACCGCTGGCCTAGCGGTGTAAGTACCAGACCATGTTCCACGGGCCGCGAGTTCAAACCCAGCCGGCGAAGAGGATAGAAAAAATAAAAAAAAGTTTTGTTTGCGTTTTTAACGTTAATTCTAAGTTTTCACTTCTGCCGGCACTCCCAGAGTGCAACTCGTTTTTTTTTATTCGTTTTTTGAAGAAGAATAATAATAGCGATAGTCGTTTTGATATTAATGCTATTTTCAGATTATCGACAGTCTATTTGTTAGATCTCTTGCATCACTAGACTACAACCCTAGCAAGCCCACAAATACGCTCACGTCTATGTCTTGTATCAGATGCAGTTCCAATATTTATATCTAACGAACACTAAATGGGCGATTGGTTTCGGCGCCCGCGCAGCCAGTGACACGGTAACAGTCAAAAGGTATTTGACCCTTGACTATAAAACGTGGAATTTACGGGCGTACCTCAATCCGGCTACATGTCCGTGTTTTAGGGTTCCGTTGCAAAGACATTCATTGCTCGGACAAGACATGCATCATTTACGTGACGGTATTTACAGGGCCTTATTATGACACAGGACAGGACCATACTAAAAATATGATTTATCATAACGAATCAAAAAAAAATCTCTTCTCATATGTACTTAATTGCTTGTAATATTTAAGAGTAATAAGTAACCATAGTCCATTAAAATATTATTTTTTCAAGCCAGTCGAGTGCGTGTATCTTTGCTGTCACAATTTGTACGAATTTTTCTTTTTACTTCTTCAAATACAGTTTTTGTTGCTTGTCTGTTACACGTTGTAAGGCCTTTAAGTAGGCTTAAAATATCTTAGCTGGTAAGGGAGGGTTTTTTCACAGAAAACAGCACGTCAACCTGCCACAAAACATCAAAATTTCTCAACTGTTATTGATCTCTAGCAGTAGTGAAAAAAAAGTTGAAAATCATTTCAATGACCTTGAATTTTTTGGGTAGGTTGTACTATCGCACAATCTATCAGGGATATCCCCGAATCGATACATTAGCTGATTAGCCCCTCACAATGGAAAACGAAAAAAACATGGGGTACTTTACGTGGGGAGGGGGAGGTACCTCTTTTTTTTTCAAGATTAAATTTTTCCACTTATTCGTGATTAATGTAATCAATGACATATAACACCATTCTAGTACTAAGAGTCTCTAAGCTAATTGGCAGACAGGCAGACAGACAGAAATGTTTGAAACTATGGGGGTTGCGCTTTGATTACGGAACCCTAAATATAAGAAGGTAATTTCCGAAATTTCTAATTCGATTCAAAGAATTCTTAGACCAATATTCAGAATAGACTTTAAGAATTGACATAGGCTATCTATCGGAAACAGTAAGAGAATGAGTCAGAAAACTTAATACAATACCTTCGTCTTTGTGGTTACTAGAAATCTGTAAATCAACTATTATAATTAAATATAAAGTGCTAAAACTATTAACCGTTAAATGTTAGCTCATAAAACTTCAATTTAATGGACATTACTAGAGAGTAGATCCAATACATTCCAATTGAAAATAAACATACCTAATGCAGTGAAATGATTTGTAAGTAGAATTTAATGTCTGTGATATAGCTAATAAACTCCGTTCAGAATAACATTATTTTAATACGATGTGGCCTGAGATTTTGACCGGCGATAATTTAAGGGCCTCAAATTGTATCGACAAGAAACCTCCTATGTAGGGGTCTAACTTTCCCCCTCGTGAATACTATTTCTATGGATCTGGAGGTCCATAATTTTTCCATAATTTTTAGGACCTCCAGATCCATATAAATACGAGTAGTATGTATTTTTTGCATGAACCCTATCCTATACAAAAAACAAAATTGTGGCCATTACATGAGGGGGGGGAGTTAGACCCCTACATAAGGGGTTTGTAGCGATTAAATCTTTAATTATCGCCAGTCGAATCCCGGACACACTGTATTCTGTAGACAGTACAAGCGTATCCATTTAACTATCTTTGCTTTAAGGACCACTTAACACCTGCATGCAACATGTTTCGATTGCGTCCACTATGAATAAGGCCTTAGCTACTTCAGCACTTCGGTTCCGTCCCAATTGCTAGTCGTTTATCATACGGTACCGCTCGCTCCGCTCATCTAGCTCGGCCCTTAGGGTTCGATGCACTGCAACCGTTGTAATTTGCAATTATGATTCATATTTCGCCCGTATGCATTGTAATTAAAGTAAAATGTTGTTAGATGTTAGAATACAAGATATTAGAGAGGTAGCAAGTTCAGATTTTATCTTTAGACAGTTGTAAAGGCCGTCTTTACACGAAGGAAGTATTTTTAGTTTCATCATCATAATAGTATTTTATCATACTAATAAGCCTTCTTTAATTATCTGCTGGTCATAGCCCTTTACCCTGTGCCATGAATAAATATGTAAAGTGATGAAGGTCAGTTTTAGAAAACGTCAGATCTTGCTAAAATATTTTACCTTGCATAAATTAACCCTTCGCGCTCCATTTACCCACGGTAGACCGGAAAAACAATGAAAAACAATAAGGAACATTTTAGTGCCACGCGAAGGGAAAATAATCATTTAGAAAACTTTCAACGACAAATGTACACGTCCTGTATTATAACAAAGGCCATTTTAGTATCGTTCGATGAATGGCCCGTAATTGCATCGGCTCAGCTTTTTTGCTGCGTTTTCACGGCGTTTTTGCGGCGACAGCTAGTTAAGTCATCAGAATGTTGCTTAGTGATAGTTTGTATTACCTTCTTAGGTTTTATGTGACTGCCGGCTTTCTAGATATGGTGGTATTTATGTAAGATTGATGATTTCTCCATTTCCTATTTTGTAGAGTTTGTCGTTGTATCAACTGATTTAAAGTGTTTTATTCAAAAGGTGCTAGGTTTAATAGGTCTTAGAAACTTCGTTATACTGTTTTTTGAACTATGTGAATAATTGCGTTTAGTCATCGTGACTTTTAGCTCATTCGCTGTCGGAGATTTGGCGTTTAGGGCTGAGTACTTTTGATGACCCATGTCCTTCTTTACAGTCAACCTATTTTAGTGACCTTTCTTCTTTTCAACCTGCCAGTTGTGATATTACTCAGCACTCAGCAGTGCTCACGCAAGGGGGTTTGTGTGGTTATACTTTAAGAGCGTATTTCTATTATGCTCCGAAAAGGCAAAGATGAATTATTTTGTCGAAAAAAAAAATTTGATTTAAACTCCATTTGCGTCGAAGTGTCACATATGTATGCCTTAATCAGGCCTTTGTCCATAAACCAGGGATGACCCGGCTTGGTTAGAGTAAGAAAAATATATGTGACACGTTAAATGGCTCAATCAAGACGTTAAGTGCGGGAACAGCCCAGCGAAACTAACTAAACTTACTAACTAATCCATAAAAGCAACGGAATTTTATAAAAATAAATGACAAATTTCTAAATCTATTATCAAATGAGTTAGGATATCTGTTACGTAACATACACGAATGAACATTCTAACAACCTTAAGCTCTTTCTTTTTTTTTTGTCTCATACTAAATGTTAGCTATAAGTTAGTTATGGGAAAACTAAATGTATTTTCTGCTAAACGTAATTTCTCCAAGATTTTTAACATCTAATGACCACGTTACACGCTGCACGGTACCCATTCATAGATAGGGGAACATGAACGAAACAAGGCGGCAATTAAGCGTGGACGGAACTGTCAGCTTAATGGCTCAGCGGTTGGCAGGCCTGCCACCCAGCGCGCGGAAGCACCCGCACTACGGTTGGCAACACTGGCTAATTGAACACGCAAAGACGAATCGGTTGCGATTTAAAAAGATCGGAGATGTACCAAAGTTAAAAATCGTGATCGTTAATTGGAATGAAATACACGCACGATTTGTTTTGTCATTGCTACATCCTACACTTCAGGTCAAAGCTAGAGCCTAGGTTTACATACATTTAGCTTTTACATACTATAAGCGATATTGCTGAAATTTCATATCTATGTGCAAATTTTTAGAATACAACACATAAAATTCCGAACATTTGCATGTGTTAACTTTAAAATATAATCCTGCATTTTATGCAGTATTAAACTCCTTTAACTCCTATATCTATATCATTAACATTAACTTAAACATTCAATAAAAAAATGCTCAAGATCAAATTAAAATATTATGGGTGGAAAGTTATTCTTATTTTGGTCGACAGCAGTATTGTATTTCGTAAGTACAATCAGTTTAGTAAAATTACAACAACCTGATAAAAACAAATTTAATAAAAATTTTGCTGTTCTGACACTTATAATCATCAGCTCATCTAAAGCTCCACATTCTTCAGAAACCTTAAACCCGAACTCCTACCGATTATCAAACCTATCATCTTTATAGACGTAAACAACCTTAACGGTAAAGTATCCTCCGAGTGTTCTCAGAAACTGCGCTAATCTTTTGTCCTATTTATTTAATCGAACGATCTGAATTGAATCGACTGCCCATCGTTAGGGCAGCACGAATTATCATCATCGCCTCGGACAGTTTACAACGGGACTGTGTTAAGTTTGAGCACGGTAATGATAATGATACTGCTGGCGTTAATTAATGGGCCATAAAAAATGTTTCACGAGTTAAACAGTTAAGGAAATCTAGGCAACCACACAAATCTTTAGAGAATCTTAACATACAAAGTATTCAAACAAGAACCTTCTAAATATATGAAGAATCTTATATGGTAACCAAACTAAAATTATACAAAGGGGTTTTAGTTGACAAATATCAAATGAGGGATTGATGACAATTGTCAAAATGATGATGTAACAAATCATCTAAAGACTAGTAAATTCACTTTAATGACAGATATTTAAAGTGACTAGAAAATATCATTAAAGTAATTTTCAAATATCTCTAATAATTTAGCGGATAAACCATAATAACTTAATAATATCTGCAAACATTGATTTATGCAAATGTCTACATCTGAAATATACTTGTATATTTCTTGCCCAACCCACAATCTACCATTGAGACAAACGAACGCGCAAATCACAAACATTAATACTGCTGTAATTAGGTGTATCGATCTTCGGCTAAAACAGATCACGGAGTGCCTCAGGGTGCCATCTCGGGCCTCTTACGTTTCCTACTGTACATTTATTCAATTATCGACATACAGACAAATTATTTCAGTTATTATTGCTAAAGATAGACTCGCTCGGAATATCTGGAGAAATAATTAGACCTTATAATTTGAGAGTAATTTTAATTCAAATGTAATGCTGGCTGGCGGTTAGTCCACATGTACTTTTGCTGATATAAATTATGGCTTTATGGTAGTAAATGCATATGAAAACATATTACTTTTCGTTGAAGTTCTATTTAGTTTTCAAGAAAACTAGTTTATAATAAACAAAAAAAAAAGAAGAAAATTGTAAAAAAAAACATTTGTTACTTTTTTGTTAGCAGTTACTACTACCGATCAGAAATATGTGCAAATGTTAAAATCATCTTAGATATCTCGACTTTAGTTGACATTTAGTATTGATATTTTAGAATAGGAACCGTATTTATAAATAAGCTTTAAGAGAAGACCTTTAAAGCTAGTTGTTAAGATCATACTGGACTGCGGGTACATGCAGTTAGGACCTGCTTAGGACTAGATACAACAAGTTAATATGAGTGAAGAAATGCGGAAGTAACAAAGGTAACTTATGCTACTAAAGAACAACACGTTTGCTTAGCAACAATGTGTATGCTCTTATTTAAATGAGATGGAACAATAAGCGTGCAGTGTGCTCATGCGCAAGCATCGTTGGATTGCGTATTTCTTTCATATTTCTATTTATTTGGTAACTTCATTTTGGTAACGAAATATCATAATGAGGCGTGTTGAATTATTTGGGACGTGTAAAAGTGCTGTTAATGGCTTATTTGCAAAAATAAATGATTTTGATTTTGGGAAATAGTATGATAGTAATGGCATGTATACAACACCAGTCTGTTTGGTTAATAAGGAGATGGAAACGTTTCCATACAAATTTGGGCCCTGGATGTAATAAGATGAAAATGGTGTAAATGAATAGATTGATACTTGGCAAACCTTGACTGAAAATTCTGCGGTTTTTGTCAATCTCAGAGCCGATTAATTAAGGGTTTAGTAAAAGTAAGGTTATGTAATAAACAGTTGATTTCTGAAATACAAAAGATATTTTAACGTTACTTATATAGTTATTTACATTTAGGCCACAAACTAGACGACAACAACTGGTTAGATAAGGTATACTTACAGACTGAGGTGCAAGCCATTGTTAAAATACATGCAAAGTAATTTCATCGTTTAGGGGTCGCCTGCCTAGTGCATACAGTGACTACGACTAGTCGCTGTTACACAGATATCCATTATCTTCTGTATCCAGTCCATGCCGGTAGTAAAATCCAAAGTAAAAAATCTAAGTCAGACGTGCAAGATCTTCCGTGTCCAGATTTAAAGCATTGCAAGGTCGTTCGGGTTAGGCAGGATCAGAATTAGTGAAACAAAGCCGTGGTCGATGAAAAAACAAAAGGATAATAAGAAATCACGCAAACAAAACGCACACTCAGAAACGTAGAATAAGAAACGTCGAGTGATCCAACGATTATTTATTTATTTGACAAGCCAGCTGTCAGTATCAGTGCACAGAATAAATATACAGTATCAGTTTTATTTAGGTAATCGATTAATAATCGATATCTTTTTTATAATTGTTTTTATAAGCTAAAATAGCTTAATGTATTTATTTTAATGCAAATAATTATTTTGTTTGCGTTAATTGCCTAGTATGGACCAAAAGTATTTCTTTTTTATCAATTGTGTTATCTTATTTACATAAATCGATATTATTTTAATCGATTTTGCAGTGACTGTATAAAAATCTTGTTTTTCTTATTGCTCAGTCTCCAGGAGGAGAAATGGGCAGATTTTTTGTATATTAGGATGGAAAAATATGACAATTTTTTTAAACCATACTTCATCTACTTACATTAAGGGCCCAGAAATCCCCGTCTCCTTTATTTTAGTAATTCATAAAAAAACTAAATTGTTTGAGTAAAATGCGGGATAATGCGATTACAATAATGGATAATACGGGATGCGTTCTGATAGACGCAGTCTGGACTTAATTTTTTTTTATGTAATTAGGCATATTTACACTTGATTCTTGATTTTGATTAACTTATAATTTGAGAAGTACGATAAACTAGCCGAGCTTTAGACACGTTTTCGTACGAATTTAAGTCGTTGTCAACATACGAGCGATCTGGAAGCTCAACTACTATGAAACCCAGCACCCTTGCTGCGTGTGCGACTTCATGTTTTATTCCACTGACATAAATTAAATATGAACTGTCTGCTGTCAAAATTCATGGCTATTTGACTATCGCCATTTTGGCGCTCTAGGCCACTGTATAGGCAGATGCATACGTCATAATTCATTTATTCTAGTAACAAAATACATTATGTATGCGATGTATGTAGGATCGCGAGAGTACTAGGAACTAAATTAATAATGGTCGCAAGATAGGCAGTTATATGCAGTATAGTCAAAATTCGTTCTCTCGCTCACTAGCCAGTCTATATTTACGACCTCTGTAGCCGAGAAGCGAGCATACCGGACTTCGCTATTTCTAAGGTTTGATTCCCGGTCGTTCAATGTAAAAAAAAAAGTTTTCGGGTCTGAGTGTTGTGGTACCGTCGTTGTTTCTGATTTCTGTAACACAAGTGCTTTGGCTACTTACCATAAGATCAGAGCAATGTATGTGATGTTGTGGACAACTACAAAATACTGGATATTTACTTATTTTATGTCAGTGTTTAATTCGCACTTTTCTCATTCAATTCGTACGAAAACGTAGCCAAAGTGTCTCCCTCACAGATTGTCGCGTACCCACATAATAACTTTACCTCCATCTCAGTATAATCTATGCAACCCTAGGCAATATTAAAATAGGTCAGTCCAATCAGACTGTATATCGAGTGCCTTAATTATACTGTAGCACCATGCAAACGGAGGTAGTTTGTATTCTAACAGATAGACAGTTATTGCGACAAAACGCTCCTAAGTACTTCTAAAACCGCTAACGGTTGTTATAATGGTGATTAAAGTGGAACTTTAGAAAAAATATAGGTACACTTGTACAGGAATGAAAGTTTAAAACAATAGCAATCGTTGTGTCTTTTGGATGACCTGTCAAGTTTTATTGGCACTACCTGGAACATTTAAAAAGAAAAATTCAAAATGCGTATGAACGTACTACACTCTGATCCGATTAAGCGTCAAAAGTTTCTAAATCCAAAGAAATGGTTACACAAAACCATTATATCTCTCATTCAGCCCTAAAATATCCAGAATACATACAATAAAAAATAAAAAAATCTAATGCGAACGAAAATTGTAGATTGTTTCAAGGCTTTTAAAAGGTCAATACACATTTTTTATTTTATTTTATTTATTTGTTAAGGAACACAAACAGAGAAATGTACAAACTTTGCTTAATCTCTAATATCATTTGTTTTGTTCTATTACATAACACAAATAATATGTGTCCACAACACTAGCCATAAAATATTCTAAATGCAAAACTACTTACATAGCAAGAATATTACCTTAAGATAACTTAATATAATGTAATGTAATTTATATATTTACTACGTATAAATTTGTTTCTTAGTTAAACAATTAAATAATACTCAATAATACTCATTTATTTTGTACATAGGCCCTCTTCCGGGCACTTATACACGTCCCAAAACTCTTACTTGGTTAGAACTAGCAACTTTTGCCACATCTGGATGAATGATGTTTAACTTTGTTGTTACTTATAATAAGAAACTTTGTACGAATACAAATTGAGCATGCTATGAAACTCTGTTATTGGCTAAGTGTCATTTTTGTTAAACTAGGCTAATATGTACATTGTAATAAAGCTGTTGAGTTTCTCAATAAATAAAAAAAAAATAAAAATAAAAAAAATAATATAGCTAAGTATATAATAGGGTATGTACAGTCAACGGTAGGTCAACCTACCCTACAAGTTAAAGGTCAGTAAACCGATTTTCAACTTTAAGTCCTACGCGTAGAGATCAATATCAATTGAGGAAAATTACGTTTTGTGGTAGGTTGATGTGCTGTTCTTACTTTCTTCTGTACTTTTACTCGTCAAAGAAAAGGAAAAATAAATATCATCAACCTTTACTGTAAAGACATTAAATAATGTTTATTTTGTTAGTTCCGTATGCGTTCCTCAATCATTTATCCGATTGCAATGGAACTTTGGTAGAATATTTGTTCCTTTCGCGCCTAGAAGGGTTCTAAATTTCATTGAACACAGCGCAAACGAAGTCGCGGGCAACAGCTAGTGATGAAAAAAACAAGCAATCTCACCAATTACTTACATACCCCGTAACTAAGCATGTTTATACCACAATTTTACACACTATGGTGACTAGATAACTGTTAGCATGTCTAATCTAATCTATGACATCAGGAGAAGGATTTTTAAAGCATTAGAATTCCTTTCGCATGAAATCGCAAGAATCGTATACGACATCTCAAGAATTATTTCGTATGCATTTTAACAAATTCATGTTTATTACACAACTTTTGTTAAATCGAGTTGCACTAAAACACTCGCACTAGCTATACCGCTTCAGGAGGCGTGTCGTAAGAGGCGATTAATTCCTGTACCACGAGACGGGCAGCAGCGTCTGCGTGTGAAGTCTTATAAAAAACAGCGCTCGCCAACCTCCCTGCCAAGCGTGGCGAGTATTGGCAATCCCCCCTCCCCCCCGCCCCGATGAAAATCATTGGGGGAGGCCGGTGTTCAGCAGTGGACGTCCGATGGCTGAAATGATGATAATGATAAATGAAGCGTGGCATAGAAAGTTTGTTTATTTATGTCACAATTTCATTTATCATGTTTCTTTTTCATGAATTTCATATAATCTATTTTTTTTTTCGTCAACATCGTGAATTTTTAATCATCATTATCATCATTTCAGCTATATGACGTCCACTGCGAAACATAGTCCTCCCCAATGATTTCCAGATTGGCTGGTTGGAAGCGGCCTGCATCCAGCAGCCAAGCGTGGCGAGTATTGGCAATCCCCCCGATGATAAGTCATCGTGTTAGGCTGAAATGATGATGATGATGATGATGATGGTGACTAGCTATACTAGGCCTCTGACTATCGTCAAATTAATTTTGCTCCATATTTTAACAAGGAAATTATAATCTCGATCGCCATTTTAATATGAATTAACATAATGTACTACAGTTACGTACATGAGCATTATTGGAATGTTCTCGATCGCACGAATCGGGGGCGGTTACTGATAGTCATCTAGCAATCAGCCGGCTTGCTCTGGGCACCTGCCCCTGGCGCTGACTAGGTTTAGACACTGTAGCAGTGGTTCTGATTGTTTGAAACCTAAGTTTGTTTAGCTTAAAATGTGATTTTTATCATTAATATACTTGAAATAAATAAAAACTTGCCGTTCCGTGCTTTATACTACACAAAGTTGGTATTCATTCTTGGGAAAATGTATTAAATTTTTCAATAACGGCCACAGCAGGTCTACTACGAAAAACGAAATCCGCCAATACGATAATCGTTTTTCGGATTGCTTACTACGAAACGCTTCGGATTTTTTGAAATAATAAGATAAATAACATTTTATTCATTTATTTACGAAGTCGTTCCGAAAATATGTCGCATCCGATTAAAACATCGACATCCAAAAGTGTTACGTAGTTAGTAAGCCTATCGTTTGCGTATCGTTTGTCTTTCGTATCGTCCGAAACAACGTATTTCGTTTTTCGTAGTAGGCTTCCAGACTTTGGTTAAACTAGTTAACAATAAAGATATTTGATAATTTGTAGGTTTTCAGTATTCTCTCCCAATGTATCTTTATCTCTGTGTATCTCTCTGTATTCAATTCAAGTCGTCGACAAACCAGTTTATGGGATATTTAACTGTTATTCCATATCTATTCAGCTTCTGTAATTATAATTATTTTGTTCTAACGCGAATTCTAAGAGACAATGGTTAGGCCACGTATTAATTTGGATGGTATTAACACCAGTAGAAAGATGACAAAAAAACTTAGCAATGCCTGTTCTATGGCGACTAGGTAGCGGATAAGCATATTTATTGTACCAATACATTATAAACATCCATGACTTACATACAAAATCACACAAACATTTGCTACTTATGGGATTCGAACCTACATCCTCTAGTTTTGTAGTCCGATTTGCATACCACTAGACCAGTGACTAGTCGTCAAACAAAATACCAAAGACAAGTCATCAATATAAAGCACCAATATCCACAAAAAACTTATATTTAGAACCAGCTTCAAGGCAACTCATAGAAATACAACATCGTTACACAGACAAATGACATTTAGCACTAAGTAGGGCACTACGACTTTTAGATCAAAAACAGTACATTACTCAATATTAAATTGAATTTTGCATTCCAACTTGTTTCTTTGTATGGTCAAAAACCAAGTGTTGGGTTTTATATAAATATCAACCCTATTTATGTTATGCTATGGTTGATAATAAGGTTGTGAAACGGGAACCTTTTGCCCTGTTGCGCGCGCGCAGGTCCGTTCATTACGATTTAACAATGAAGGTGTGGTCACTAGTTTACACATTTGCACAATAATCATGCTGGATTTAGGATATATTGTTGCTTTGTTTGTAGTTTTAAAAGTCTTTTATATGTATACAGAGTGTATCGCAATCGCGATTTCGATGTTGGTCCCATAGAAAAAGTTGATGTAATTTAGCCGTAGAATAACCCCTTAAAGTTTTATTTCACCTTTTCGTTACACCCTGTATCTGCCTGTAATAAAAAGGAACTTTGAACTATGTTTGCAAATAAGTATGTTTTGTTCAACCTGCATTACAACTAATATTAAAATTATAATCCATTTATCTATACTTGCTTTAGTATTGTAAACAATCTTGAGTCTTAAATTTTTTTTTTGCTATTATACATTTAACAAAAAAACTAACTTTAGCATTTAATCGTTTATTTCTAACAGTTTGTTAATTTATTTATTTATTTAGACTTTATTGCATAGATTAAAAATCATACAAAAGGTGAACTTAATGCCATGAGGCATTCTCTACCAGTCGACCATTAGGCTAAACAAAGACAGAGAGAGTTAATTTTATAAACTTATATTATTTTAGTAAAAAAACCATGCTAAGATTGGACACATGGCATTGATAAATTATTTACCATATTTTTTGTTTTATTTTGTGTCTTTAATGTCAATTTTTTCAATATTATTTTTAGCAGAGTAGAGCTTTTTTTGGTGTATGCCGAAATGTCGAAGCCTTGACATTAATAACATAATTTCAAAGAAGCTTTTTCTAAAATTTTCCAAATGTACAACTCTTAAAAAAACTTACACCGCATAAGCTTTATATACTTATGTATTAGGTAGGTATCTGGCTTATATGTAAGGTTCCGCTATAAATAATAACTAGGTTTAATTGGAAATTTTAGAATCGATTATGTTTAAAAAGTCATACAGTGCGCTAATAACGCTTAACGTTAACGCTTAACGCTTCATTGACGACTTTTGTTTTTGACTTTCATTGACGTTCATAAGTAGGCATTTTTTGTCCTAAATTGAATAAATGATTTTTTACTTTTGACTTTTTAATGTTTTTCTATTGTGCAATGGACTACTTCCTTTAAAAATCAATGGTTTAAAAAACGAATACACAAACATAACGGTAATTTTCTGTTAGAATCAATAGGTTTTCGTATTCTTGACAAAATAATTCTCCCTAATCCCACAACTCCACCGACTGACCTAATATTAAACGGTACTGACCTAGTAACGGTCAAAAAAAGCCCGCCCATCTCGCAGCGGCGTCTTTGATCCTAATTGGATTATCGTAATTTGTAAGCAATTTGTGCCAGCCACCGTTGTTGTACCCTTTCTATTATATTTCACCTTTTCATGGTTCTCAGATGAAATTATCATTCCCTCACGCTATATGGGTAGATGACCCAAATCGGAGCAGGTACCTTATTCATGATTACTGTCGCAAGTTGTACAAGGTTGTCTTCTTCAGAAATAGAGATAATTTGAAATAATTACGGGCTAGGGGTTAAGGCTTTATAAGTATTTTTGCTGGCGCTAATTTACTTAATAAATAATTTTGTTTTGATGTGTAGTAAAAAGTTTCTACAACGTTTAGATTATTATTTATTTTAGAGCAAACTAACATTCCTTATTCCCTAGCTAATTAGGTTGCTGGCCTTATAGTTCGAACGAGAGGAAACAAATATAGTTCTTATCCACTTGAACGTAAATACCGCAGCCACATGAAGCTGTTTTCATCACTGCCGTTAGGGGAAACTAAGGTGTCACTAAGGTGTAAGGCGGTAAAAACTTAGGTAGACACTTAAGTTTCTCCTGACGTCTGAGCTTCATACTTCAGGCACATGCAATAAAGCACTTCTAATTTTATATACTTTAATTAAATGTAAAAAAATTGTGAAATCCTTCACACTACAATTTATTATTCTCACAACAATAACATTCAGCTATATTGACATCTCATTTCTACACTTTTTAATATTTAAATTCAACATCCACTGTATAAGACTCAAGTTATTAGCCTTGTTCATTCACATAGTAACCTATGGCATGTCTAATTTAAATAAATTGAGTTATCCCAATCTCGGCGACCTGCCGGGCGAGTCCATTATAATTATGTACAGCATAATCCACTTGTTGATAACATATATTGGATTAGCTTCTAAAACAAATTTACGACAGTTCAGCCTATATTTTAGGATGGATTCACAGCAACAGCGGTGCTATGGCAATTTAATTGGCTTATGACCAACTCCGCACGTTCTTAACCTGACACGCAAGAAAAATACTACCAAATCTCCCAACTCGACACGATGTTCTGTATCATATCTTGCGTTTCGAGTTGAGAACGTGCCGAGTTGGGCATAAGCCATTTAATTGAAGCTTTAAAAATAAAGTAAAATCAAAAGAAGATTTTTTTTAAATTGAAAAGTTCTCTAGAAATGCATAATATATTACAATCTTTTTTAGTTTTAACTGGCACCACTGTAATAAGAAAGAGGGTTTTATCATTTATTCTTCGATCTATTCCTTAAAAAATACAGTAACAGAATTTTTTTGTTAAACCCCTTTTGGGCACAACAATAAAGTAGTATAGACAGAGATGAAGAAAGATACCATGCAAAATAATTGTATTTGTTCATGGACAAATTAAAATTGTTATCTTGATTATAAGGATATAGCTTTGAATTATTAAAAATGAATAAAAAAACTAAAACAATTGGGTAACAGAATTTCACCAACATCGTTATCATTTCAGCCATAGGACGTCCACCGCTAAACATAGGCTTCCCCCAGTAACTTCCAGATTGGCCGGTTGGAAGCGGCCTGCATTCAGCGATATGATAATATTATAGCCTCTGCACTGGACCTACAACTTTTTCTTCAGGCGCCCTTGCTGACGCGAGGCGTCAAATGTAATTTTTGTTTGATGGCTTTTTGATTGGTTTCTTACCGGCTCCCAGGCTGCATGATATGCTCCAAAACATATGCAATTAACCATTAGTTCCTTTGTCGTGTTATTAGTTTTTTGTCGGCGCATTCGGTAGGTGGGACTTTGATGGATAGTTGTTTGAAATTTTGAAGGCTCTATCCCGAGTAGTGGTGGGAAAATGGATCAGTGAGTGTGTTCCTTAGAAAAACTAAATACCTGAAAAAGTTGACTAAGTGCGAAAACTGACGGCCGATGGGGCAGATAGGTTCTAGCATGGAGGCTGCGTACCGGCAAGCGCAGCGTAGGACGTCCACTCACAAGGCGGTCAGACGACCTGGTAAGGGTCGCAGGAAGACGTTGGATGCAGCATTCCAACCGGCCAATCTGGAAGTCAATGTCACCCGGTAGAACGACCTAGTCAAGGTTGCACTCAGAGCCGCTCTCTATGGTGGTCTATAGGAGTGGCCTACTCGTATGTCTAGCAGTGAACTTTTAAAGGGTGATGATGATAATGACTATATACAGAATGTACAAAAGAATAGGATACTTCTTAGCAGGTCAAAAACTTTACAGCAATAATTTCAAAGTACCAAATTTCCGAGATATAAAAGGAGCGTTCATTATAGGGATCTGAATTAGTGATCAGATTCCCAATACTAAAATACGTCAACAGATTAAAATAATGGAGATATTGCCAAGTGCATTACGACAGTGGGTAGGACACTTGGCGAGCGTGGTAATGGTAGGTGGAGCCTGCTCGCGGAGGACGTCTCCGTTCAAGGCCACCATTCAGTCATCGACTTGTCTAGCTAAATAGGTGGGTGATATCACGAATGACTGGAATCGGCTGGACTCTGTAGTACAGGATCGTAGTACCTAGTATTGGCGTTCTAAGGAAGAGGCTTATGGTTAATAATGATAAAAGTACTATCCAATCTTTATGTTCCAAACGGAACATCAAATGGTTAAGAGTAACAAAGACTGCTAGCTAGCATATTTAATTTCATAATCTAATTCATCTGTCCTTTGTAGCTGAATTCTTAAGATATTATGTTCTATTTACAGTTATTCTAGATATGAAGTTTATTATCATTACATTCATCATGTAAATGTTGCTTGAATTATTTACACAGCATAGAACATAGAGGAAATTCCTCAATATCGTACTTCATGCTCGTAAAATTTTCAAAATTCCCTCGCTTTCCCATACAAACCAGCGCCATTGCGAGAATCGTGAGAACCACGCATTGAATTAATTGCCCGTTCCTATCGAGACGGTCAAGTTTAAGGCTAAGGCCACACCAACAATTGCTAGATCTTATGCAACTATGTTTGATACACGTAAAGTCATGGGACATAGGCATGGGTCTCACACGTGTGCTTGTTTATGGTTGGTTTTTTGCCTGATTTGCCCCAAGATTAGGTAGTAACCACAAACCGGACAGAAGAAGATATCTCGTCAGCAAACCCCCAATTCAAAAACTGTAAATTAAAACACGTACGTTTCCATAAAATGGATCAGTCCATTGGTCAGGGTTTGAAAAATAATGGTCAAGTCCATAACATGCATTGGGTTGGATTAAGATTATACTCAGCCCATGTCTATCTAGTGCTGGACTTCAATACACGAGACTGAGTCCGATCCTTGACTATTCTTTTCTTCCCTAAACCAGATACTTTGCATAAACATCCTTACACTGCGTAACAGTCACGATCTGAACCAGAACAAGAACGCGGTCTTCCCTATCAATTTCGGCAAATATGACCAGAAAGCCTAAGTGTAAGTTTTATAATGAGTAAATGTGAATTCTTATGGACTTCGGAATAGCACTACACCACCTGATGGCACATTATTGAAGCTATGTTTTTTTTCAAATCCGCTTTTATATTTCTCTCTCATCAAAAGCTATTGAGTAAAACTCACTTACATTAGGCCCTCAGTCCACTGCCTCTTAAGCTTATTTATCCTTTGAGCTATATTGTTTACTTTCTGCGTCAAGTGAGGTTGTAGCCTTAAACAATTCTCACTGTATTCAAATACCTCCGTATTTGGTTTAATAATGGTGCGTTATTTTAAAGCCGTAGCTGTTTTAATAGTATTTGCCTGCTGTATCGGATGGCAGTTGCAGGAGCGGTTCTTGCGTGAGTACGATCAGTTGTCGCAATATAGTTGCTATCAAACTTAACAAGAATTCTTAAGGAAGAATAAAAACACACTTTAAATATTAAAACATACTCGGCGATGCATTGTTTGAGTGGCAATAAACAGCGATTTATGTTAGCTGCAGGACACTGATTAATTACAGACTGGACAGGCTTTGCCATACAAATGACAGCTAATTTTGCTACCAGCCAATTTGAATCCTGAGTACAAATTTTGATGTTATACTCCATAAGGCTGCCTAACTTGCTTGGACAAATTTTAGTCCATGGACACTCGCAACTGTCTACAGAGTCAAAATGACGTAAATCAAATAGCCACGAATTAAATTTGGCAGCAGCCGGTCCAGTTTTATACAGGTCGGCACAATCTCTGACAGTTGCATTCTTAGCACATTGTGCAGAAAATAATATATCAACTTATAAAACTTTTGAAAATCCGCATACGATGTCAAACTCTATGGTGGACTGTAAATCTTAGTGGTTATAGGTAAATAGATAATCAAGTGTCTACTGTTAGCAAGTGTATTTGCATAAAACAAGCCACTTCTTGGATACACACCGGCAACGTCAGTGACCGAAACACAGTGGCCGTTTAAAAACAATGGGTCATTGAAAAATATGACTTCTTGTGTGGAACAAGCGGTGAAAACCTAAGAAAGTGTTGCCTTCTTGTAATAAAGGACAATAAAATTAAATACACAATACTCTCTTCCTCTTAAAACGCTGTTCTTAATCGAAATCATGATTCTATGCGGCAAGACTAGATTTTACATGTAGAGCGATTGTCACCATACCTCTGTAACCCTTAAATACCCTTAAAATGATTCCCATACCTATTTTTCGTAATACAAGGATGTTAAATCGTTACTTTAAAACCATGACAATTAGTTATCAAGCGTGATATTACTTGTCTACCTGTTGATGGCGACTTCGTTCGGAGTCTTCAGTTTCATTTAGAAATCTTGCCCGGCGTGCGCAAAAAAACTTACCAAAATTTCTTCGCTATCTGATTAGCTTATTAGGAACACGTAGGGCACAAATATACTAATTATTTGTATTTATATAGAATGTCGCTTTTACACTGCGACTTAATATGTCACACTTTGCAGGCGCTTCCACAGGCAAGCATTAGAACCCACCACGAAGCAAGCGCGCTTGCGGTGCCAAGTTTAACAATACTTTCACATATTCCACATTATTGAAATGAATGGAAATTTGTAGCCTCTGTGGTCGACTCTATGGTATAAATGACCTTCTTAGGGTAAATTTACACCAAGGCGGAGACAGCAGCTGTGTTTTCCTACAAATGCCAACCAAAACGAGTCAGCTCGTGCCCGCTCAGGTTGAGGTAATTGTTAAAATCGTATGTTGCTTCAGGTAATTGTTCAAATCGTATATGTTTATATAAATACTATTCGACTCGGGCAAAGCTATTGTACGGCACTTGCATACAAACAATAACAGTTACATCAATATTTAACATAGTTTCGCAAGAGTTATCATAAAAATGTAATGTACATTGCCCAAGACGACATTGACAATGTTGTAGCCTACAATTGGACCGATAATCGAATCATTAGTAATGTTGAGTAAGCGTTGCAAAGAAACAATATCTGGTTTACGAGTATGTTTAGGGTGTATTTGTCTTACAAATAGTGCAAGGTTGAATGTATACATAATTTCGATAGGTAAAGATAAAAGATAAAGATAAAAGATCATTTATTTGCTAGAAACAGGTTACATAAGATGGTAGGTACAAAGTAGGATCCATGTTTCGCTGTATACATTCCAGCATGCAAACTGTAAAAAAGTTAATTAATAAAGTTAATTAATAAGCTGCTAAATTTTTGAATCCAAATATTCGCTGACAGTGTAAAAATTACAAAGAATTAAGCAAGCATGCAAGACTTTTTTAAATTTATGTAATGGTAAAAGTTTTACATGGGCTGGCAACTTATTATATATTTTTATGCCCATTGCATTGCGCCCATTGCGGTAGGTAAGGTGATACCTAAATGGCGCAATCTGAAGGGGGCCTACACCAAACTGAAAATGGCTGAGAAGAAGAAGAAGGTGATATATTATTTAGATGTGATCCCTGCTCTATAGGTCTTATGCATCTAGTGGCTTCTCGCAACCTTGACTAGGTTATTCAGTCCACCAGGGAGGCCTGGCCACGCTGCGTCATCCAGTTCGTGGTCGCCACTCGAAAAGTTTCTTTTACAACAGTTGTCAGTTCTACGAGAGATGTGCCTCTGCTTTGCATTTTGAAGAGTTATGTCGGTGTCTTTTTTTGCGGATATCTTCATTTCGGATCTTATCTCACAAAGAAATAATACATAATTATGTCCAACACATGCACAGTGTAAATGTCCATTAAACTGAGTACGTGATAAGTGTCTTATTAACCCACAAAATATTGAACTTCTATAGTTCCATATTTTGTGGGTTAATCAATGTAATTCATATTTTAAGATTTGGGTGAAAATTTATGTTTTTGGGATATCTTTTCCATCGGAATTATAGTATTTATATGGGTCTTAATAATGCATAATTATAGAGTATCTGTTCATTCCTCGTATTTTCATCGTGCAAATCAGTGCATACCATCGCAACTTTTTTCACAACACAACCAACAGGCAAGCAAGCGCACAAACAAATTAATACGTTATTTATACCTCGCTCATCCATCAAACTGATCACCTGATACAAAGGGTATTGTGTTCGATTCCCGGCGAGCACATTAATGGCGGTTACAGAGCAAAATAAACAGACAATACATTAGAATAAAAATGAGAGCAAAACGATTTCCGTAATTCAAATCTTCCAAAAACTCTTATTCAATCGTTCTATTCCTTCATCCTATTGCTGAAATGATGATGATGATGATTCCTTACAGATAATAACTTTTTGTGAGTAAAACTAAAAAAAAAAACTTAAATTGACAAAAAAATGCTATTAAAACCTCCGTGAAGAACACAATAAGTATCTAGCTATCTAGATTAGCTTGCTAATCCGTCGGGATATGTCAGCGACTTTCGTTCGTTTCCAGATCTCCTCATTCTGATTCGATCTCAATATGATCTAATTAGGATATTACTTATTAAGATTTGATTGTTTGTAGCTATCTCAAATATTTAGTTAACACTTGTAATAACTATATTTTTTAATAAATTTGTAAAAAAAAACTTTATTTAAGTAGTAAATGAGAAACTTATACGAAATGACAGTTGCTTTGCTTAAAATTTTGTTTTTCTGACCCAACTCTACCAAACGAACGACGACAGTTATTATTATTTAAAAAATACGGACCTCCACCGAAACTAATTAGTGATTACTATTCTAGCCCTGTAAATGTGTTGGCTCTTCTTCCTATGCTCTGCCATGGTTGAGTAAGACATTCACAGATGTACTCGTACAGTGTAGAAATGTCATGCATTGGATGGATTAATTAATTCTCCCATTTCGCAAGGTGATCAGTAACAAATTACATTTGAAAGTATAAAGACGATCGAACGTAATGAATCAATGATCTAGTCATATCAATCATCAATGATCATAGAGGTTGCGAGACTACATGATTACTTGGAATCCTGGTGAGCGAAGGTCAGATATTTATATAAACTACGCATTATTTATCGGATTATTCGTATTACCTAAGTATCTATAGCATAGCACGTAGAACTGATAGGGCAAAAAGGTTCTAGAACGGAGGCCACGTACCGGCAAAAGCAGCGAAGGACGTTTACCCACAAGGTGGAAAGACGACCTGGTAAGCTCGCCGCAGGCCGCTTCCAACCGGCCATTCTGTAAGTCACTGAGGGAGGTCTATGTTCAGCATTGGACGTCCTATCGCTGACATGATCATAATGATAGCTGTAACTTCTGATTGTAAATAATTACGTTTATCTACAATCCTACGACCTCCCATATGTTCATTTAAAAATATGGCAATACAGATGCTTTTTTAGGAAATACCAGACTGTAAATTACCAGGAGCGTCTCCCAGTACACTCACCCATCCCAAGTAAAATTTAGAAAAAATATTATTAATTATTTTTCCAAATTGACCCGAACCGGGAACCGAACCGTTTGTGTTCAAGGTGAATATTCGCACCACCACGCCAATCAGGCAATCAAAAATGGACCTTTATTATCCCAGTTTCAAAATCTAAAACCCATAAATCATAACATCAAACAACTGCTATTACAACAAAATAGTAGACACAAAGTAGTTTTTTTGTTTCAAAACAATTGATACGATCTCGGTAAAAAATATTACGAGCGATTACCGAAACAGAACCCGCAATCCACCTGGCTGCATCGATACAATCGAATACTCGATATGTCGCTGTAATCGATTGTGATTTTAGTGATGCGAGATGCGAGGAAATAAATCTGTAGATTTATCGATATAACGCGATGACTCTTACAAACTTAACGACATCACGATGAGACTGACAAATTAATAGTCATGGGTACAATCGGTCATGGCTGGCAATATAACATGTGAACTGTAGATGGTATTTGAAAAAAAGCCTCATGGAAATCGAAACTACCTCCTTTGTCATGACGCTATCTGGAAAATGTCTCTATCACTGACTTGAGCTACATCGGACATTAAATTTATCGTAGGAACTCTTTAATTGACAGTTATTTAAGTCTTACACTATTTAAGCCAACTAGCGTTCTCAATGCTTTGACAACATACCTTAAAATCCAATTTAAACATTGTTGCAAATATTCAGTTAAGGTAAACTGCTAATAATTCATTTAACTTTAATGTCATCTATGCTATCTACTATTTTGTAAAAGCGATCAGTTTGACGTTTTAACATTAAACAAATAAATACGTTTAATTTCTTCTTTCTAGCGATATCGATATTCTAACAGCACTAATCCAGCCGAATAACACAGCGTTGCTACAATTGTTCTATGTAACAACTTGTTGTGGAACTTCAATCTTAACACAAAGCACCAAAGACTATGGAAGGTATCAAAAACAAACAATTCAAGGTTTCTTGAGATAGGAATTCGAGCTATGTGTTGTGAATTGAGTTTTTAGAGCAGGTAGCTAATATAATTCTATTTGATTAGCCGATAGAATTCAATCTATTGTTTATGCTTATCATTCTTCTGTACGTGTGTTTGTCTCCTAACTTCTCCTAAACGGCTGGACCAATTTAACTAGAATTTTGTGTGTATATTTCAATGGGTTCCTTGATGGTTTGAAAACACAATTGGACCCGGTAGGTGGCGCTGCAAGTGGGTACTAGTATTTTTTTGTGTATTTGAGTGGGACCCTAATTGTTTTAGGCTTACAAATTAGCTTAAAGAATATGTTATCGCTTTTTTCATAGGAAAATACCACAATTTATTTTATTGTGTTCGTAATAATATTTAGGAAAACGTTTTTTTTAAAGGAAATTTGGAAAGTTTTCCAAAAAAAAACAAATTCGAGAATTTCGGGATAAACTGAAGTTTCTTTTTCTATAGTATTGTTTCTACTACTAAGGACGCAAATGTCTTCTGACACTAGCTGATTTAAAAAAACAAACATCTGTCGGGATAGCTAGTAAGAATAAGACTATAAAAAAAATTACTATGACTGTTTTACTAGTCTCATTTTACACTCGTTAAGCTAGATTATGATACTTTAACAAAGCAAACGTAAACGAGACACAATAGACATTCCGTTGTTATGCGGTCTCATGAGACCGCTTGGATGTTAACGGGGTAATTCATTTCTACTTCTCTAAAGATTGGTGAAAAGAAGATGGTTTGTATTGTGGTGTTTTGTTGATAGGTTACTAACTACCTAGACAGTGAATCCCGGTACTTGTGAGTGACTTGCTTTGAGCTATCGTTTTACATATTTATACCTATTTTTTAATTTTTTTAATCCCGTCGATTTTTTACTAGAGTTGTAAAGTGTCCATCACGTTATAAAAGTCTGACCAATATGACCGAGCAAATTGGATATTATCTCAATTTGACCGGACATTTTGGACATTTATTGTCAGTAACGTCACAAATAAGTGCATTATTATAAGAGAGGCAGGTTTTAGCAGTGGTGATCTTTAAAGAAATGAAATTTCTAAAATCTTTCTGCACGAACAAGCTAAAAAGTGTCGTTTTGTTACGCGCAGTTTTTATCTTTAGTTCGATCCAGATCCAATTACATGTTTTATTGTATGTTTTTATTGTCATAACTATTATACTTAACATTTAAGACTTACTTTAGTGGAATTCTTCTTTCTTTAATTTATACAATAAATAAAATATGTGACCATCGTAACAATGAATGTCCAATGTGACCAAGCATTTATCATAAATAACGGACGCTTATAGCATATGACCGTCAATTTACAACTCTATTTTTTACCTACATACTTGCCAGTTCATAACTGTTTGTTTTCTGTTGTCAATGTACACGACAGCGAATACTTATTTATTTCTTTTTATTTATGTTCTTATGTAAGTGGCGTGTAAATGTCTTTAAACCTTAAACCTTAAAGAACTCGACTGATACCGTAGAGAAAATAGTTACTGAATTAAATATAATTTAAAATGAAATGGAAAGAAAAACTTTGAAAGATCCCTACCTAAGTACATCAAAAAACAAAATCACTTTGTTTAAAAAGAGTTTTTTTGATTACACTTGTCGGTTTTAGACCATTTTTGTATGAGGTATACCTACAGTGAAAACATATAAGCGTCAGACTTAATTTGATTATAATTCGAACCTTGTGTTGCTAATAATTAGATCATAAATACAGGTCAAGTGTGAGTCGGGCAAGCGGTAAGGATCCTAAACCAAATAAAAAAGGGGTTGTGTCGGTAGTACGGAACCGTCACTGTGCAAGTCTGACTCGTACTTAGCTCGCTTATTGAATACAAAGTAGCTCCTTTATTTTTTTAAAGATCAAGTTGAATGTTGTATCGTAAATCATCGGAAAAAGTTACACAATACCTAATGAGAGAAAGAAAGAAAATGAAAATCCTGTTGTACTAAACTATGCACAACTCCCATATCGATTACGAGAAGCTAATACAACAATCGATTATTATTGATTATATCGCGGAACCTACTTTCGTTCCTTTTATTACAAAACCCGAGTTCTCATTATTGTTCTTATCGCCCGAACCCTGATGTGTCAGTCAAGTTTTTTCTGCGATCCGATCAGCTTTCGACCTCAATCGATTAATTAGAAGGAAACCCAATCGATTAAGACCTCCGAGATTATCAAAACGATATCAACCATCCACAAATTTCAACCAAAGTAAAAGTACTGGCCTTATTTTTAGTTACTTTTACTATCATCTGTAGAAAATTACAGTTTTTATTGAACAAAACACTCAAATTGTTTTGATTAGGTCAACTTTGAGATTATTTTTAACCAGAAGTTGAGCCGTAAAGGTCAAATAAACTCCCATAAAATAATCAATCATTTCCTTTGTTACAGATCCAAGAACTGCTGACCTACAAAAAATAACTACACCAAATACGAACGAGAATAAGATCCAATCATTTGGAAGTAGAACGAACGATGACGGATTAGACGGTAGCTGGCTGTTTAGTTTGATAACTTAGCGAATCTAAAAAGAATTAAAATATAAGATGTCACAATCAAACGCGCACAGTTGATTCGAAATTTGAAAATGTACGTAAGTGTCACCTAGAATTGGTCAACGAGTAAATATGGCGCACAAAGTGAAAAGTAACCATTATGTAGCCACGCACAGATCCGGCGTGGATTCGCCGTCATCGGGAGCATATTTACATAGAGCATCGTCTAGAGACGAAAATGATAGTCATCGAGCCCCCTCCGAGAGGACATTGTCTGAATATACGGTAAGTATAGCTCAATAAACATACTTAATTATACAACTACAAAAATTTAATCCCATGACCGTGATTTAATATTTAGGTAGACTTAAAACCTGAATAAAAACTTTTAAAAGTCTAGACAGTTATTTTCCAAAATTATTTTAGTTACACACTTGTAAGATAAATATTAAACACCCATTATTATAGACACAACACAATACAAAACGATTAATGTAACCACGTACCAATCATTAATACACTGCCTTATAGGCACTAACTATAAATTTTATTGCATCGTCAACACCTCAACATTTCCTTAATCTTTGACAGAGACGCATAAATTCGAATACCATTGACTATTTCCTAGTATAAAACCAATAAGTTTTTTATACACTCATTCACAACAATGCAGATCTAATGTACGATAATGAAGCTAATACTGATTAGCGCATAATAGGTGTGTATTTTAATTCAGCCTTGATCTATTGCATTGTTTTTATCGGTCCGTAATCAGGTCTACTCTAATTTACTTATAAATGGCGTAGATTATATATTTTACGACGGCAAATTTGCTTAATGCACACAACATCCGTGTCTCATAATAGTATGCCTGCTTTATGATAATGATGATAGGATAAGCTCTATTATTTATATTTAATTTACTATCCCAAACCTGTTGAATGTATGTAACTTACAAGAACATCTACCTACTTTGTGTAATTCGACTTACTAAGTTACTAAGTGATTTAAAACCTTAAAGATTAAGAATGCAGCCTAATTCCAGTAACACCAGACGGGCAGCAGCGTCTTTGTGCGAAATCTTATTAAAAAAACTGCGCTCGCCAACCCGCCTGCCAAGCGTGGCGAGTGTTGGCAATCCCCCCGATGATAAGTCATTATGGGAGGCCTTTGTTCAACAGTGGACATCCTATGACTGAACTGATGATGATGAAATAGCCTAAATAGGTTTTACTGGCATGTGACAATCACCAGACGTCTCAGGCTATGGACAAGTGAATATAATGACTACAGTGATCCAAAGTGCCGTGTGGGGACGGCCGTAAAGAATACAACCCCACCCCCACAGGAGGTGTGTCGTGAGAGGCGACTAATTCCTGTAGCACGAGACGGGCAGCAGCGTCTGCGTGCGAAATGTTATAAAAAACTGCGCTCGCCAACTCGCCTGGCAAGCGTGGCGAGTATTGGCAATCCCCCCCGGATGAAAGTCATTGGGGCAAGCCTGTGTTTAGCAGTGGGCGTCCATGGCTGAAGTGATCAAAAGAGAAATAAAACGTTTAAAGTAAAATATTTTAAGAAATGACACAACGACGTAACAATTTGTTTCGCAATCTTCAAAATAAACAATAATGAAAACGCAATGAAACAAGATCGCCGTACGCCGTCCGTTAAACAGATGTGATTTATTACTGACGCATCGAATAGCGTTTCCTGCGCGATTTAACGCCCGCGAAATGCGATGCTAATATTGAATGTTTGACGGACCGTAGTCTCGGGCCCAAGTCATGAGAAAATGACCACGAGAATTAGCTACATTTTCTATATTTTATTACGTCTGCCATCACTACTTTCTATCTATAAACTATAAATTAATAATAAATATAGGACAACATACATTGCTCTGATCCTTTGGTAAGCAGACAAAGCACTTGCATTACAGCGACGGTACCACAACACCCAGACCCGAGACAATGTAGAAAAGTATTTTTTTCTACATTGACCTACCGGGAATCGAACCCGGGACCTCAGAGATAGCGACACCAAGTCCGGCATGATCGCCTCTCGGCGTTTAAAAGCGGAATAATCTCATCTGAGTCAAACTGCAAGCAGAGCCGCAAGCAAACAATATATTGTTTTGTATTTTTGTTTAAAAAAGACGCATTTTTAACGCATCTAGTCTAATGGGGAATATACATATATTTTTATTTGGTCTTTAAATAAATAGTACTTAATTATAATTATTAAAATATTTAAAGAATTTTCGAACAATATTGATAAATACCTGGCTTACAACCCATTAAAATCGCGTGCTAGACAAAGAGATCCGATATGTACCGTAACGTCACAGCACAAGTCCGCCATACATTTTTGATAGTAAAAGTTGTTTTAAAAAGAGACAGATACACCTTAATTTCTAATTACTGTAATGTGTTTATTTTTTACTTAAAATCAATTTAGTTTTCACTATAATTGCATATAATATCTTATAAATATAGTAAAAACAATATATTATTTTCGTACACATATTTGCTATTGACTTGGACAACTAACTGGGACACTTAATTACTGCGTCATACTTTTTGGTGGTAAAATCGCTATAGTCTATGACTTTCATCTCTTTTACTACCTACTATATACCGTACTGTTTGGCGTTTCACTAATGTAATACGGGACCAAACATTTCTTACCAATACCAATAGAACCACCAATGCCGAGCTTTATTGGGGTTTAATCGCTTATTAACTCTGTGTAATGCTTTTGAACTGAGGTGGAGTATAATTTTAGCATGTTTTGATGATGTGAGTTATGGTTTTTAAACTAACAACGTTACGTAGTAACTTCTTAGACACAGGAATTGAGGTCCCGTGATAGGTGCTATTAATTTTAAACCTAAAGATATCATCATCATCACCATTTCAGCCATAGGTCGTCCACTGCTGAACATAGGCCTCCCCCATTGACTTCCAGATTGGCCGGTTAAAAGCGGCCTGCATCCAGCGTCTTCCTGCGACCTTTACCAGGTCTGACCACCTTGTGAGTCGTCCTACGCTGCGCTTCTCGGTATTCAGCCTCCATTCTAGAACCTTTCTGCCCCATCGGCCGTCAGTTCTCGTCATTTGGGGGGATTGCCGACCGATACTCGCCACGCTTGGCAGGCGGGTTGGGGAGCGCAGTATTTTTATAAGATTTCGCACGAAGGCGCCGTTGCCCGTCTTGTACTACAGGAATTAGTCGCCTTTTACGACACGTGGCACGACTCTTTTGGCGGAGGGAAAGTGTATTCTTTATGGCCGTTCCCACACGGCACCTGAAGATAAGGTTGACCATAAATCAAAATAGAAAACCAGTCTAATAATATAATCATACCTACCGTAACGCTGTCTTACCAGGTCGCAATTTAGTAGCGGCACTATAACCTCCGCGATTAGTGTGTTGTCTGGCTTATTTAGATTTATATATCTTTTACCAGACGATGGACGAGCGAACGCGGTCGCCCTCTGGCGGTGGAGACCAGCGCGACCAGCGGCACAGCGACCATCGACACAGCGACCAGCGACACAGCGAGCAGCGGAACGGACGGAAACACCCCAACGGGTCACCACGGGCTGACTCTGACGTGTACGTCACAAGTGCTGCGTACAGACCACCTTCGGAAATTAGGTGAGTCACTCCTCTATCAATTTATCTTGAAAGATGCAATGAAGGAAGAAGCGTGACATATCTTTTCACTAGGTGATAGGTGAGCATTCCTTTCTCCTTGACCTTCCACTGTCAACTGTAGGATAGATTGACCGATTGCCGTTTGGGTTATTATAGAAACAGCCAGCCCCAAAAATGGTTGTCCGGTACCTACCCTAAAGAAATCTTTGTCGGATACTCCACACAAGGATGTTAAAGCGTAACACACACAGAAGGCGTGAGCGGAACGGGTCGTTTCTCCGACGTGAGTTGCGCGGTTCGTCGTCTTCACACAGAGAACGGGTCGTGCGCGGAGCGGTTCGGCCGCGGTTTTGGAGCGATTCGAAGGCGCGGCTCGGATTTGTGCTATGGTCAATAACGCATATAAAATATGAAGCTTCTTGACCACAATAACTTTTACATTTAGTCACTAAATGTTGATTTGCCACGGTCACCCATTCAATGGTCAGGTCAAAACCACGGTCCCATCACTCCCATCCTAGTACCTATCCATACTTAAGGTTCTTTAACCACGGTCCACTTTTATGACATTGATATTTTGGGTGACGATTGTTAAGCAACCTCAAATTTGGACACTAAATGGATGGGTGACCGTGAATAAGTAACCTCAAGTTTGGTCAATAAATGGATGGGTGACCCTGGTTAAGCAACCTCAAGTTTGGCCACCAAATGGATGGGTGACCGTGGTTAAGCAACCTCAAGTTTGGCCTTTAAATGGATGGGTGACCGTGGTTAAGCAACCTCAACCTTGGACTAAATGGATGGGTGACCGTGGCTAAGCAGCCTCAGGTATAGCCCCAAAATTGATGGGTGACCGTAGTTAAGCAACCTCAAGCTTGGACACTAAATGGATGGGTGACCGTAGTTAAGCAACCATAAGTTTGGACACAAAATGGATGGGTTACGGTGGTTAAGCAACCTCAAGTTTGCTTCCTAAATGGATGGGTGACCGTGTATAAGCAACCTCAAGTTTGGTCAATAAATGGATGGGTGACCCTGGTTAAGCAACCTCAAGTTTGGCCACCAAATGGATGGGTGACCGTGGTTAAGCAACCTCAAGTTTGGCCTTTAAATGGATGGGTGACCGTGGTTAAGCAACCTCAACCTTGGACTAAATGGATGGGTGACCGTGGCTAAGCAGCCTCAGGTATAGCCCCAAAATGGATGGGTGACCGTAGTTAAGCAACCTCAAGCTTGGACACTAAATGGATGGGTGACCGTAGTTAAGCAACCATAAGTTTGCTCCCAAAATGGATGGGTGACCGTGGTTAAGCAACCTCAAGTTTGGTCCCAAAATGGATGGGTGACCGAGGGTTACGTAACCTCAAATTTGAACACTAAATAGATGGGTGACCGTGGTTAAGCAACCTCAAGTTTTGAAATTAAATGTATGGGTGACCGTGGTTAAGCAACCTCAAATGTGGACACTAAATGGATGGGTGACCGTAGTACAGCAACCTTGAGTTTAGTAGATTATTACCTAGTTACAAACATTTTATTTCCTCACATATTTAATTACTTTTTTCATTCAAATCCATAGCGAACAATGATAATGTTTTGTAAAATAACACAACAGTCGTAGTATACGCGCGGCACCCGTTCCGCGCACGACCCGCGCACGCTCTCTGTCTGTGGGCGCCCATTTAAACCTATGTTAATAGACCCGCCGTACTGCCGTCGTGACCCGTCGCCGTCCCGCGCACGCTCTCTGTGTGTGTTACGCTTAATTCCTTAATACACACAAAAACGGGATTTAACGCAATCAGCAATAGGTACATATTTTACCTTTTATTTGCCTGACGTTTCGATCGGGTTACACCGGGTTATGGGGTGTGTTATACGGGTGTATTAATCATGTAACACGAAAGTTTAAAAGTAATTATGTTAATTCCTTGCTTTGAGACCATGATGATTGGCGAGTTTCAATCTGGATTCCTTCTTCCTGCGTCTTCACGAAAACAGGGAGTTTTCAATAGAGCAGCCGCTACAAGTCAGTGTGTTCTACAAAAAACAAAGGTAAATTAAGGCACATTTATAACCCTCACCGTGCCGTAACCTCATGTGCCGTGTGGGGACGGCCGTAAACAATACACTTTCCCACCGCCAACAGGAGGCGTGTCGTAAGAGTTGACTAATTCCTGTAGCACGAAACGGGCAGCATCGTCTTCGTGCGAAATCTTATTAAAAAAACTGCGCTCGCCAACCCGCCTGCCATACGCCCCCGATGATCAGTCATTAGGGGAGGCCTCCCCTAATTTGTTCAGCCACTGCTGAAGGTCCACTGACCTCCTATGGCTGAAATGATGATGATGATGATGATGATAACCCTCACTATACCGAACAGGCCAGGCCTAATAAGGTGGTTTGGACCATACTTCACATGAGCCCAGTGCAAATTGGTTGACGGAAGACGGAGAAGTTTCTTTCTTTGAGGTGTTAGGACACTGACCCGGTTGATAAAATTAATTTAAAAAATTAAGATTACATTAATTTCATCAAATAGGACAAAGTAATAGGCAACACTTACGTCCTATTTTTTACTTTATGATAAGGTACTCTTTCACTTTTTATACCCTCAGACATATTATAAAAATGCGCTCAGATCTTTATATCGTTACACTAAAGACAACTAGACTATTTTGGACCATGGCTACACATCCAAAGTTTTTAGGTTTCCTTACGACAAAATATTATGCTTAATTTCTTTATCATCGTCATCATAATCTGACGTGGGCTACATCAGTCCACTGCTGGACATAGGCCTTTCCCAATGCACGCACTCAGTCCGATCCTCAACTATTCTTTTCCATTCACCTTATCTTAATACCTAATTTATTTACAATTTAAATAAGGTATAATTTGACAAATTACTTATCGAAAATCCCACTTAAATGTGGTGTTTACGAAGTATTACCTATAATCCCTTATGGTTTATTAAATTATTTTACTAATTTATTCCCCATATGTGTAGCGCCATAAACTTAAGTTTCACTTGATATTTATCTGTGATTTCACCTTTGAGGGCGAACGGAACAGATACTGTGCCTTTTGATAAATGAAGTAATAAATAATATCATGCACCGTTGAATGCGGCCGTGTAGAGAAATTTCGAGAGTAACCATATTATCCAGAGATGTCCTAAAATGCAAGATTGCGGTATTCCAAGACTTTCTTTCCGGTTTTTTCATAATTTTGACAAATTAACCAACAATTTGGCGAAATTATTGAAATGTTTGCGAAGTGACTGTAATGTTATCACTAACAATTATTGAAATTTTATATTAGTGCTTGCATTATCTTTAAATTGGCCTGTTATTAAAACGAGATAATTATTTCGTCGTCGTGTGAAATTGCATGCAATTTTAAAAATAGCGACCCTTATATTATGAAATATTATATAGAAGAAGATACATAAAGATATAGTAGACAGACAGATGCAAGCAAGTTTCGGTTCGATTCATTTATCCATCGTGTAACTACAATAAAGTTTTATAGTTCCGCGTTTACATTCTTTACTATTAAACATGGTATTTCTTGGACGTCATAGCACATATATTACGTCTAGTCATGTGATTTTATTTATCTAACGACACGTAAACATCCAATGCTACCACTCACTTTATACTACAAATCATTTAATTATATTTGCACGATGAGCACAAAATAGATCAGTAGGTACAATCAACATAAAAAATACCTTATTACTTAACTATCTGAGTTTTCCAAAAAAAACTCATTGCAAAACAAATCACAGTAGTCAGTCACACACACATTCTCTTTTATTACCATACAAGGTGAATGAAATATGGTAGCCTATTTCCTTCCTTTGAATTCAATTCTTATGCTATCCCATAGGAGCATGCAGTTTTCCGAGATAAAAGTTAGCCTTTATCATTTTCTAAACTCTACTACCACTATGTAAAAATCATGTCGATTCCTTGCTCTGTGATAAACGTACCTATCCTACGGAAACCGTAAATTTTTTCAAGATAAAAAATTACCTATTCTTATTCCAGACTATAATCTAGCTCTGTGCCAAATTTCATATAGATCCGTTAAGCCGTTCGGGCGTGTTTGAGTAACAAACATCTACCATTTAAACTTTCGCATTTTTAATTTTAGTAAGATTATAGGATTTCTATATCGTTATCTAGTCGGCATTGTATTTACAAGCTCTGCTTAATTTGGTGCAAAATAGTGTGATTTTTAGAAGAATTTTTCTAAATTATTAGAATGTAACTTTATTGTGACATAACGGTAGTTAGTAAGTTAGTTTAGCTGGGCTTTTTCCGCACTTGGCCTCATGATTGGGCCATTGTGCGTGCTACTTAGTCTTTCTTACTCCAACCATCGTAGGTCATCCCAGAAGGTCAACAGCCTTTTCAGACTGCTGCAGGCTTCCGGGAGCGATCCTGGTGATTGGAGAATCCTTGCCTGTTGATCTGCTACGCTTCTGCATTCCAGTAGCACGTGCTGTGGCGTTTCTTCTGCCTCCATGCATTCTCTGTATGTGGAGCTGTCTGTCACACCTATGTTAAACAGGTGTTTGTTAAGAGGACAGTGGCCGGTTAAAACACCTATGACCTTGCGAATTTTGTCCCTTGCTTGTTTGATGAGGTTGCGGGCAAGCTTATGTGTTACCGCCGATACTGCATTTTTTGTTTGCCTGCATCCTTCGTTGTTTCTCCAGTCTGTTAGATGTGTTTCTTTGGTTCTTTCGCGCAACCATGATTTTATTTAGGCCTAAGGTATGGGCAGTAGTGGTTACGACATAATGGTAACACAGACAACTGAGACAATAATTAATGGCTGCACTTAGTCCTTATAATTTACCGATACTGTGCCATTTCACTTCAAATCCGTTCCCAACAATACAAACTTTGTTGCGTTACAAATACTGTAACAATATTGCGGAAATAAATCGTACCATAGCAAACGGACCGCTCTGTGCTTCGAATAATCAATCTCCCTTACTAACTGTCAGCGATCGACTCGTGCGCCGTTTTTCTTAGCGAAGTTCCTTTCTTTAGTTCAATAATAACGTAGAAACATAATACCTAGATACTAACTTACAATTTGCCGATAGAAACAGAACACCAAAAACATTTATGATAATAAATATTTTTGGTGTTCTGTTAACGCAATCACGAACTTTGGATATCCTATCTACAGAATCGAAAACAGTCGACCATTTTAAGAAGGTTTTGCCACAAATGTATATTGAGTAAAGTAAAGGCCATAAATGTGATATCCAAAAAATTTTTGTAATCAAAAATTAAAATTCACTTACCCTAGTACCATTTCTTTTTGTTAATTCAAAGTTTATAGTGTTTAAAATTAGTTCGGACCCACAAACTCAGGTCAGAGTATTTTTAGCATCACTCGTGCAGTAGGTACATTTTTAAATATTGATTAAAATTTATCCTTCTCGTGTCAGAGCTAGCTGACAAATACTGTTTGCAAAAAAGTACTACAAACCGATCAAAGAAACAGACAAAAAAAGATAAAAATACCATTATTTAATGTTTATTTTGGTTACTAACCCTTGTGTTTAATTTTAAATTGCTGTATTAAAAAAAAAAATATGTAATATGTTTTTGTAAAAATACAGAACTCTGTTAGACAAACTTTTATTTTTATTAATGATTAATATGCATATACATATAATATAGCTACATAAAAAAAACATATTTGTTACTTTAAACATTAAATAACTCTGATCCTTCACCCCTTAAGTAAATTGGTACTGTAGGCCGTATTCATAATACCTACAAAGTTCAGAGAAGCTAATTATCTGCATCGTTTCGTCGCCAAACTGATGTTAAGCTGGGAGTGCTGGGACGCAGACGCAGGCAATCAGTCGTAAACTCGTATCTAAACCAACGGCGTCGAAAGGTTACAGCGCCGTTACCGCTAAATCCTTGAGTGCCTAATCCATGCGCGGGCGCACTCCGTGTTGAATTATAGAGCGTCACTAGGGATACACACACGGGCGTTTATAAAAACGTCGATTTAACAAACCGTGACTTTGACGCTTTTGCTCTTGTTTTTATTCAAGCAAGTAGACTATTTGCTCTTGCCTTTAAGGCCTTTGGTAAGTCTTCCAAAACAAAAGTTCAGTGAAATCTATTCCTTGGTTGTGCGTATTTATTAAATCTTTATTGCACATAAAAAAATATATGAAACGATCCTTGATCATCTTAGCTTACTTGGATTTAAAAATCAAAGTATTTAATATCATTTTGAAAATATAACAAAATCAAGAATTTGTTGGTTTATCATAATCTTTATCAGCATTCTGAAGTTCATTGCTGAACATAGACTTCCCCCATAGAACGCGATAGCGTGCTCTGGGCCATCTGCATCTAACGGTTTTTTGCAAACATCTAGGTCCAGGATTAAGTCGTCCTCGTCAGTATACAGGCGTGAAGTCTGCTCTTTGCTTTTTTTAAAATCACATCCAACCACAAAAATCAGCGATCTAACCGTGCGTTTCTCCCGCCCGTCTGCCTCACAGCAAGCTCCAAACAAAACCTCGACATTAAACGCCTAGATTGATGGAAAATTACCCATACCAAGTGCAATCGGTGCAGCGGCATGACTCATCGCGTTCTGGGCCTGGCGCAGTCATCTGCCTTGATTGTATGTTTACGGTCTTTGTCGGCCCTAACGGACTTTTATACGTGCAAAAATTAACGCCATTTTCTATGAAAATTTCTTAGTACTCTGTAGTCCTGATTCCTGATTGATCTCTACAATAGTTTCCGAGATTAACTTATACAAACAGACAAATGAGGTTGGGCAAATTTGATAAAAATTGCCCAACTACGCCAACCGGGTCGTCGAGGCTTGCGGCTTCCAATCCGGTTTATAAAAATACCTCTTAATGCTATTATTTGTATTAGAAGAACATTTCCCGTAACAGTTAACTATATCATAAATAGGGATGTGAAAAAATAATCGATCGAAATCGATTTTTAGGTTACAAATCGAATACAGTAAAGTCAGGTTACTTTGGCCCTAGGACACAGAATAAATAATAATAGCTCGGGTTAGACTTCTGTCAGAGTTTTTGAGGTTTCGTGTCCGTGAACGATGTCTATGTGTGCGCAAGCGCTCATTGCATGAAGCTTAACTTCTGATACCTATAACTATTATTTATTCTATGCCTTAGTTACTAATTAAACTTTGGCTTAAGACGATGACTTCGTCTAGGCTGCTTCTTTGCATTTAGATCATAATGTATCACCATTTACCAACAACAAAAACCATGTAAAAATATAATATGTAGATTATCGAATCAAATGGTTTTAGTATGTGCCGAAGTAAGCACTTACATAATAGTTTTTTTCCTTATTCTTTATAAGGAAAAAAATTTTTTTTTTATTACAAAAATTTATTTTTATTGCTATGCAAAACAACCGATTAATAAATAATCGAGTTTTATGTATAATGTCACATCCCTAATCATAAATCTACAGCAGCAATAAGTCAGGTCGGCCCAGCGACAGCACAATGATGTCACGGCCGGGAATCGAACGTGGCATCTCGCACGATTTATTGGCCACCGTCTGGTAACCGCTAATCTGGATATTACGTGGGTCAGACCTTTCTAGGATATGATCGTAGGGGGAATTCGAGAAAGGAATGGCGTTCGAATTGATGATGACGATACGGTGGTAACTTCAGTACTTTAAGCCTAATAATCAAATAGAATATAATAATTATTCATAAATTCACTTTATAATATAAACCAACAGCAGTATTAAAAATATACTGGGTCTAGCAGCGGGCGCTTGGTGTTAGAGGAACCTATCGATTAGACCCCCATAATGTTCAGTAAAAATGAATACTTTCTTTCAGTAGAATCCCCTAAAAATCGTATTATAGTTACATAATTATATTTATCAAGTCTTACCCAAAGTTTCTAAACAAAATTAAATTAGGTAGGACTTTTGATTTGATTTTGTTTTCTTGCGACCAACACCAGGATTAAAAACACAAAAATAAATGGATGCAACGTAATTTAGGCAAAGCGTCAAAAACTTTTATACATCATAGACTCATTCGACTAATATTTACTATTAACATTCTTACAATATATATTTACAACAAAATAATAGACTAATTATAGTTTGTTTAATAAACGTTCGTGTAGTACAAATTTCATTTTAATCAGCATCCAAGAATCTTCAAATATTATCCTGTTTAAGCTAAACATCTTCTAAACAAAGCAATCATGCAGAACACATTACACTTACTCCCTATCCTTGTTTAAACCTCCCACCTCAACATTCGGGACCTATAATACCTTACCTGCCCCCAGGATACGTCATCCAGACACGCTTAACTCCTCCCAGTAAGGTTGGTTTTAAACTTTGAAACTGACTACGTATAATAGTGATGAGGAACTGTTGACAGAAACACTATCGATAGTTGATTTTAAGAATCTTATCGAGTATTCCAGTAGTCTAACTATTATATTACATTGGAGAAATTTATAGAATAGAATATTATTATTTTTATTTGGCACAAATTAAGGCAGTTACAATAACAACACAGATAACATAAAAATAATGCTTTCCTTCAAAAAGGTCCACTCAGTATTAGCCATGGCAGCTTAAGGCATGCGATGCATGCATGACACTGGTATTCTGCGGGAGCCACCAGAATTTTCATCTGACCTCTGTCTGGGGTTCCAGGAAAGGAGAACTATCTAGACCAATTTAGCGTAATGGTTACACACTCAGTGTTTTACTTTTTAGAAAGAGATACGTCTTATTTGTAGTATAAGTTGTTAGTAATGAATTTAATATCTGTAGTTAGTAACGATAGCACTAACTGCACAAAATGTGGTGATAATTTATCAAAAACTTGCGTATCAATAATATCTGAAAACGACAGAAGATAGAGTGAAAGAGAACATATTTTGTAGGGCAATTTTGTTAAATAAAATGTCTTTCTTATGTAGTTCCCGTACAGTTTATTTGTATCGGTTCACTTCATGTAATATCCAAAAAAAATATACAAGAAATTAAAAAGGAATAATTTAAAGAAAGCAAAAGAGGTATACCTAATATCTTGTCAATACCCATTGCCAACAATGTTGATATTACTAAATTCACCATTGATTCTTAACATTTCAAGGACGGTTAAAGACGTCATTGCAAGTCATCAATACCTGCTGCCGATAGTCGTACAATTGTCGTGTTTTCTGTTGATTATCGATAATGATTTACCGAGCATCACTAGCAAATGGTCAGTTTCTAGAGGCTAATACATAGTTATTGGATACAACAAACAATAATTTCTCGGTTCCTGTTCGCAATGCGTACAACTTAGTTGCAATTTACTAGTCGGTGCGTTCTAGTTCATAATCATTGATATGCATAGTCGTGGAGAGCTAAATGGTACCTATTTAATGGCTAATTCTACTTATATGCTACATTTCTAAAACTTTCTAAGATGGTTAAGAGGAGTATAGTCGCTAAATGTAAACTAGCATGTAAAGCACTTAAGCCCATTGTACACTAATGTCTAAGGGGTATTATAAAATTCAAGACTATCTTGATGACAAGAATGTATGGTCAGTCCAGCCTGCACTAAACTGATGTACCTACCTGTTTATTTTGATTTATATTTTTTGTGTGGCAGCTAGTGGTGACTGAGTTTGTTCCGGCGTTTCTTCTCAGCACTTGCCAGATTGTCTGTGTCTTGTCTCGAAGCGCTAGTAGGGCCCAAAAAATAAGGAGACATGTTCTGGCCCCCTAAAGGGCCTATAATGTTATTATTGACGTTCATAAGTGGCAATTTTGTCCTAAATTGAATAAATGATTTTTGACTTTGATTTTGACTTTTGACTTTGTAAGTTTTTTTTTTTTAAAATATACTAATAATACCTACACAACATTTTAAACAGCATTTTTTCTAGTACTTTATACTTCAGAAGAAGAAAATATTGATATCATTAAAGAAAAAAGATGCTAATTCGCTTTCTTCTTTTTAATCGCTCGACCGAATTCGTTTTTACGTAGATTGATAGGCGAACTTGAGGCATTAAGTCCACTTGTGGTACATTGTTAAGTTTGTGCAATAAAGTTTTAAATAAAAATAAAAAATAAATTAAATAGCTGTGCATAGGGTTTTTTAATCGAACAATTGGTATCCATGCGAAAAGTATTATTATTCCTAATTTTCGCTTTCTAAACACGCAGCAATTGTCGTAACAACCACGTTTCATTGCGCGTTGTTATGAATTTCGTGCGATATTCGTCCAAACAGGCGTCGCTCATTTAGGGGCAGTACCCACACACACACACAGTGTAATTAATTTTGTACTATTTTACTTAATTTAGAAACTAAGCTTTGTTGTTCAGTGTTATTGTTGTTCATAAAGAGCGGGGCCTCCTGCCACAACTATTGGTATTATACTTACTAGGTAAGTCCCAGCCACAGATTGTGTTTTTGTATAAAACTTGGTACTGAATAAAAACAAATTGTATTTATATATTTAGTACTCCCCTTTGTGCTAAACATGCTTAATTCCAATTTCCTTTAATTCATCATCATCATCATCATTTCAGCAATAGGACGTCCACTGCTGAACATAGGCCCCCCCAGTGACTTCTAGATTTGCCGGTTAGGAGCGGCCCGTATCTAGCTGCGTCCTGCAATTAATTATTTTCTTATTAATTTTTTTTTTTTTTTTTTCTAATTATATGGTCCGGTACAATTTCCATTTCGTGGGTCTTGTAAGTATGTATAAAAATAAAATAAATATATGCCAAACAACGGTCATGGTCCAGACAGGTACCAGACAATTTATTTTGACAGGGATGACACCCAGTCCCGAGCCAATTTCGAAAAGTTACCCAAACCGAAAATCAAACCCAGTATCTTTTTCTTTTAAGGCATATTATCGCAGCACTACGCTAATGGGGTCGTCGTTAGATGTAGTCAATCAAGTGTAGTACTATGATCTACTACCTAAATAATAAGCATTAATGTGCATTGTTAATTAAAATATTCCATACATTTCCTACTCTCTCTGCACACGCTGTATAACCAAAAAAACTAAGTACGTTCACTAAGAGAGTGCGGGACATTGCGTCACGTAATTTAAGGACAATAGATAAAACCACTAGCGGCGTCTCAAAGATTCCGTCAGTTAGGATTGAGTTGTGACGAAAAAAGTTGAGGCTTCGAATCCCGGGCCGAATCAAGGATGTACATGTCTGTTTTTACTATATCAAATTGATATAAACTCAAAAAACTACTTGTGGGCTAAAAGAGTGTTGTTACCAAGAACATATTTAAAATTCGGCTCGAAGGACCAAAATACGGCTGTTGGTTTTATGAATGAAATTTTAATGAAATCAATCAATTACAAAAACAGACGTGACGCTTTGATAAATAAAAATAGCAATATAGTACAATACTTATTCCATTATCGATATTATTTTACGATTAGTTCAAAACAATAACTTAAACGTAAAAATTTTTCGCCTATTCCTATTACTACTAAGTAACTAGTTACTACTACTGTCCCTTAATCAACCAAATAGTTAAGATCTCTAAGGTTACTCCATACAAAAAAATATTCAACAATTTTTTTCTCTAAAATGGCAAGTTTTTAAGAAAAATTGGAATCAGGAAAGGGGCCTAAGCCCAACAGTCGGTTACTTCTGTAAAAAAAAATATATAAATATGTTTTTTTCACGCACTCTGTTGTTTTCGTTCTACGTTTTCCCAATCTACTACAAATCAATTTCCTCTATCCAAAGGTTATCTGGCAAATATCGCTTTTGGCGATTGAACACAACTGTGTCTTGTTTGTAACCTTTAATGTTTTTTATACAATAAAATGTCTATATTTTTTTTTTAATGTGACAACCCTATGCCCGACCAAGGACACCAGTAGAAAGTAAGCCGAGTTAGCTATGGTCTATGGCCAACCTGCGGTCGCGTTTCCAAACTTTTTGTTAAAAAAACAAAAACCGATTACCTTTGAACATAATGGTTTAATTTGATTCGAGTGCTCGTTTTTGTGAGCAGCTTTTTGGGTATTTTGGAAATTTTTACTCTTTTTTTTTTCACTCACCTTCTACGGCGCGGCGAAACGGAATGTATTAAACGCCGCTTATATCCCCGATGCACCTCAATAAAAAATGCTTATCAAAACTATTTACAAACATTTTAATTTACCTAACTGTTAACTGCATTCATTGACAGATAGATAGAAGTCTAAAATAATTATTATTTTTGTGAGATCTCCATTGCATCTTTAAATAAATTCCAAGTTTATTTTGCGAATAACTTATTGCGTAGGTAATTATTTTCATCAGCACCAAGCAATAGGTTATGGTAATCATTATAATGATCAATGCATTTTTGTTGGATTATAGATATTTCAACGATTAATTTTCTCTTACTACATAAACTCCGGTACTAGTATGAAATAACCCCGCATTCGTTAAAGTTTGGGATGCATTGAAAAACTACATATCTACATTTCACATTTATCTACAAGTGTTAAGTATTATTAATTTAAGATGTACTTTGTTTGAAAAATCAATACAAAAACGTTATTTATTTTAATCCTACAAACAAATAACTTATTCTTTATCTCCGCTCTTCAATAGTTATAAAAAGAACTTATAAAAATCCTCCCAGACACTTAGTCATAACGTCAATTTGAATTAATCACTGATAAAATGTATTATGGTCACTTCAAACCAATTTAACTGTTAACCCCTAATAACCCCCTTTGTAAAGCTATTGGAAGCTGTCAAAATAGATTAAGGAGATAAAATAAAAAAGAGATCCTACTACGTGTGTGGAAGTCACTCGAATTTCGATTGTAAATATTTTTTTTCCTTTGCGTCAGAATATGGTATGAATAGTTCTTCAATGGGTACAATTTAAGAGACATGTTAAGATTAATGTCTTAATTTTTTTTTCTAAAATGTTATATTAAAAGTGTCAAGATGTCACAAACGTTCAGAATTAATCTAAGTTAAATAAAATTAAGTCACACATGCCGAAAAATCTTTAAATTGTTGTAAAATAACACAATTATAAATACCTAGGTCACTCTACACGTGAAAAGGGCAAATGCTAACAGGCATTAAATTATTTTTTATTGCATTAAAAATAAACCAAAGCAAATGATCTTCTATACTTAATAAGTAAATTTTATTAAAAAAAATAAAACCGGCTTCAAAACACTAAAATGCTAAAAATAATCCTAACACTTAAGTACCTAATCAGTTACTTTTGGAGTCGGTGCCAGCCGATGAGAGATTCAATGTTTTTGTTTGCACCGACTCCAAAAGTAACTGATTAGGTACTTAAGTGTTAGGATTATTTTTAGCATTTTAGTGTTTTGAAGTCGGTTTTATTTTTTTTAATAAAATTTACTTATTTCATCAATTTTTAGTGATAAATCCTAATCTAACTGCTGAACACCGATTTCATCCCCTATTTTCCTACCCTTAGGGGTGATTTTTATTTTGTAAACTTTTAGCATATTATCTTTGAAGTATAAGCTATTCAATAAAACAAAAATCATCAAAATCGGCTCATATTTGACGAAGATAGGTAACAAGAACCACAACCAAAATACTATCTGGGTATATATTTGTTGATTTTCTCAAAAAGTTCTAAATCAATTTCGATAAAATTTATATGGGACCACCTCTGAAGTATTATCGACCAAACAAAAAAAGAATCATTAAAATCGATTCATAATTGGCGGAGTAATCGCGTAACAAATATACAAAAAAAAAAAAAAAAACATACAGTCGAATTGAGAACCTCCTCGTTTTTTGAAGTCGGTTAAAAATACAACCTTTTTGTAATTAAAAAGAAAATAATACATTTTAATAATAGTACTTATTTTTATTCGCATTTGGATAAATTTACCTAACTCGGATTAAATTTTTGGTTCTTAGATAATTGTCATCGATGAAACGAACGGCTTTAATAAAACCCATGGTATCTTTTTCTAAACTTTTTCTGTTTTTAGCTGGTAACTTTTTACTCCTTCCATTCCAAATACCAAAGCACTTGACATCTTATTTGTTAGTAAATATTTGTTCGGATTACGATGACTAAGTACTTCGTGCCTCGTTAGACACTTTTTTTTCGTTCCTGTCAGTAAATACTTTTAAAAAAAGATCAGATTAACATACCAAGGAGGCACTGATCGATAAAATCATTTTCGAATAAAAGATTTGAATTCGAACACAAACCAATATTTTTTTAATGATTAATTTAGAAGCGAAACAAAAGAGGCACTGTCAAAAATTGATAAAGTACGAGTAATAAAAGAAACAATATGTTGTTTGTTTAGAATAATTGATATGTTGACACCACAGAACAGGAATGGCACGCTACCCTCCGCTACAGAGGTTGACACCATACACGAATAACTGACACCATTTCTTCAAAATAAGACATTCCTTCATTCTTCACTTTCAATATTTAATTGCTTCAAATCATTTAATATTTAGTTATTTGCCGTGTGGGTACGGCCGTAAAGAATACACTTTCCCACCGCCAACAAGAGGCGTGTCGTAAGAGGCGACTAATTCCTATAGCACGAGACGGGCAGCAGCGTCTGCGTGCAAACCAACGCCAACCCGCCTGCCAAGGGTGGCGAGTATTGGCAATCCCCCCCGATGAAAGTCATTGGGGGAGGCCTGTGTTCAGCAGTGGACGTCAATGGCTTAAATGATGAATTTGACTTCGCATTAAGCTACTTAGAAGTGATGTCATAACTACTCGTAGTTATATTTCAATACAAAATCTATTAGGATAATATCGGTGGTATATCACCCTATTAAGTAGGTAAACCACATCTTTTTAATATACATTTATTAGCTTTACATGTAACTAACAAACTAACTACGAGTATATAATCAAATCTGGGAAGTAGTTTTGAACCTACTTCTAACTGACGTATCAATTCGAAACTCTGTAAGTATCTGACATTCGGATCACAATACAATACTTTGACACAATCGTGCTGATCTGATGGTGGAGCCTGGAGGTGGATAGAGGAACTCTTCATTGACTACTATAGTCCTTTCAAGATAAGAAGATACTTATGACATTTGGCATTTTCCGTTTCACCCATACTATTTACGATAATATTTTATAAAATATTTTTAAAATTTTTAATTTATACATTGCAAAAACACAATAATCTTTGCCTCTAAAAATCTAAGCAAAAATTGCAAACCATTAATATATGTTAATAATTTAACAAATAAATTAATAGGATTTTTTTTAAATACTTAGTTTAATGCGTAAAACGGAACGTTTACTTATAGGGATTGACAATACATAATCGGAACTAAATCGATGAATCGGTTTGATTGTCTTGTGAAAACCTGTGCATTGACGTCAGTAGTACGAGAGCGTCTGCTTGTATGCGATTTGTGTTATCGTTATTTTTCGCATAGTTCCTATTTTGACTTTTGTTACTGTTTTTGTAAAGTTTTCGTTATTGTTTTGCTTATTTTGGTAAAATGCCAAACAAAGGAAAAAAAACTTGTCAGAAATCTGTATACGGCACCCTGGCAGTAGAACATTGAAGTATATCTCTTATTTTAAAGAAGTTAATTTGAATAAAAATCGATTAAACATTCTTTATAAACTTTATCGATTTTAAAAAAGAATCGGTTGGATTTCGTTTGGGCACATCACTATTTGTGTCAACAGGGAAGTCACGTGATGTGTCATAAGTTTCTTTTTATCTTGAAAAGGGTATAGTAAAACCTTTGTTTGGGCTTATTTGATTCGTTATGACAAGTCCAATACATGAGTGTGCTTTATAGTCTTGGAAACTATGATATCATTTATTATTCTATATTTATTATAAACCACGGAAACAATTCAGATATTTTCTATAAATTTTTAACAAGAAGCTCAATTCAAAGCGCTCACGATTCGATTTAAACTACTTCGATTGCAGCAATAAATCAATTTGCCTTACAATTTATTATGATACACAGCTAGAATCTCATTTATTTGTATCGTTTGATCTTAAATGTTATTTTTGTAATGTAATTACCACCTCCAATTGACTAAGTGTTAGATAAAAGGAAATATTTAATAAAAAAATCGTGAGGTTCAGTAACCTTGATCTGTTATAGAATGGGCTGGCTGATATTATCTGATTGATAACATCAAATATTGAAGTTATTATTGAATGTTACAATTACCTAAACTCGAAAAACATTTATGACAAGCCAGTTCCTGGATACAGAAACCCTTGATCGGTATTTTGATTTTTTATTATTTAAAATCTGAAACCAAGTTATCCGGCAGAAGACATGGATAAAGCCCTAAAATGTAGCAAGCTAAAGTGGCAGTGGGCCGGCCACATCTGTCGCAGAACCGATGAAAGGTGGAGTAAACGGGTTCTGGAGTGGAGACCGCGACTTGGCAAACGTAGTGTAGGACGCCCCCCAGCTCGATGGACCGACGACCTTAGGAATATGGCTAGCAGTGGCTGGATAAAAAAAAATGGGAGATCGTGATCGTGACGTCCAGCAGTGGACGGCAATAGACTGACATGATGATGATGATTATTAAATTTGTATAGAACTAAGCTGCGTCGGTACTGAGCCTAACTAACAATTTGCTGGATATAAAATAAGTGTAGAAAACATCATCTTGATTTTGAAAGACGGTACGCATTTTGTTTTGGTCTCTACCGCCATTTTTTTTTTATGGCCGTTATTTTAGTTTTGTAGAAAAAAACTGATATTTAAAAGAATTTGCTGAAAAAAGGGGTTTGAAATATGAAAAAAATATTTTGCCCTCTCATACAAATTGTCCTGTGTATCTTTCTTTGGCAAAGAACAACTACCCATATCCTAGAATGTGGCTAAACCTTGTACATTATATAATTTACAATTATACAAGGTGTAACAGAAAGGTGCAGTGGAACTTTAAGGGGTAATTCTACAAATTCAGCAACTTTTTCTATGGGAACAACTTCGGAATCTAAAATGACACTTCCCCAATAGTGTTGTCAGCTGGTCAGCGATTTAGTATGAGAAAGGGTTTTTACCTTTTTGTTACACTCTAAGCAATTAGAATTTTACATTACAATTTCAAAACTGGAATTTTACATTACCTCACTTCTTTCTAATATTATAAACTAGTTGTCCCGGGTGTCGTGGGGGGAGGGCCGTAAAAAATACATTTCCCCACCGCCAACAGGAGGCGGGTCGTAAGAGGCGAGTAATTCCTGTAGCACAAAACGGGCAGCAGCGTCTGCGTGCGAAATCTTAGAAAAAACTGCGCTCGCCAACCCGCCTGCCAAGCGTGGCGAGTATTGGCAATCCCCCCCAATGAAAATCATTGAGGGAGGCTTATGTTCAGCAGTGGACGTCCTATGGCTGAAATGATGATGTTGATGTCCCGGTGAACTTCGTACCGCCTCGTTTTTTTCGTGATTTTTTCGATGGTTTTATAGTTATTCTGCTATTCGGGACGGAGATAAATCTAAAAAATCATAAATCATAAAAATCTGCCTATTCGTTCTTGACTTATAAATGGTGTAACTAACCCGACTTTGTTTTATATAAAAAAAAGATGAAAAAGATTAGATGGACTACTCAATGGTTAATCTCGCCAGAACGGCTGAACGGAACTAGATAAAATTTGGCACAGAAGTAGAATATAGCCTGGAATAGCAGATAGAATAGCATTTATCCCGGAAAAACTACGGTTTCCGAGGGATAGCAGATAACTCTTATAATAGTTGGCGCTTCTTACCGTTACCGTTAGCTTCTTAACTTTCGGGACAAAGTCCGTTAGAGGTCGTGACACGCACCTGATGACCCATATTTTCTCGTGACCATTCCGTCCAGTATCGTCACATCATTAACTGTACCTAGACACGCTAATTTAAACCTTATTGATAAGAGATAAGGTTGATACTTTACGGCAGTGATCCAGTTTTGCCGACCGCGAGCCATGAGCGCTCCGAATCTGATGTCACGTTGGTCACGAAAAAGTGAGCATAGTAACAAGTTGGGTTGTGCAGGTGAAATTTTTATTATACAACTAGCTGTTGCCCGCTACTTCGTCTGCATTGACCTTACCCGAATAAAAACTATCCTATACAGGGTTACATTGCAAGGTAGTGCCAAATTTTAAAAATAAGATCTAAAGAATAATATAAAAGTGCGTCTTCGTATTTTTTTAAACTATGCTATTTTTTTATAATAAACTAGCTGTCCCGGCGAACTTCGTTCCGACTCATTAATTTTTTGGTGAATATTTCTATGTTTTAATAGGTATTCGACGGAGACAAATCCAAAAAATCATAAATCTACTAACCCGACTTTGTTTTTTAAATATAGATATGAAAAAAATGAGTTTGTTTTTTTTGTACTGTTACTGATTCTGAGTAATTGGAATTGGCACTACCTTGAAATGTAACCCTGTATATTAATCCAGCCCATGCCAATATATGCCAAAATTCATCAAAATCTGCTTAGTAGTTTTTGCGTGGAAGAGAAACAAACATCCATAATACAACTTACGCGTTTAGAGACTTTTTGTAGTAAAATTAAATAAAAATCTTAATTGATTACTTATACTAGGAACAAACAACAAGCTAACGCGCGACCTAGCTATATGCTCTATAGAGCATCAAGTTTTTGCTTGTAGCTCTATAGAGCATCAAGGCTGCAGGGTTGAAGTGGGAGTGGGCGGGTCATGTCCATAGGATGGATTCTAAAAGGTGGACAAAAGTCGTCACGCACTGGCTGCCTACTGATGGACATCGTTCGAGAGGTAGACCTCGAAAGCGATGGCGCGATGACTTAGACAATTTTCTCCAAGATTGGCAGGCCCTAACCACCGACAGGGATAAGTGGAGAGGTTTGGGGGAGGTCTTTGCCCAGCAGTGGGACAGAAACGGCTAATAAAAGAAAAAGAAAAAAGTTGAGTTGTTGTAATAATATATCAGCGTCTGATTACGCAATAGGTTTAAAGAGCGTCCCATTTTTATCCATCCTGTATAATTGGTAGGTACGTTGTTTTGATGATTGGCTGGTACTGCGGGCAGAGACATAATAACTATCACACCAATTTAAGTTAGCTTGTAGTTTTTGACGACCTCTGTAGCCGAGAGGCGAGCATACCGGCCGGACTTGGTGTCGCTATCTCTGAGGTCCTGGGTTCGATTCCCGGTCGGTCGATGTAGGAAAATAACTTTTCTATGTCGTCTCGGGTCTGGGTGTTGTGGTACCGTCGTTGTTTCTGATTTCTGTAACACAAGTGCTTAAGCTTAACATAGGATCAGAGCAATGTATGTGATTTTGTCAAATATTATAAGTAATATTTAAGTATTGGACATCACAACAATCTAGTCCTAATCTTAGCAAAGCTTGTATTATAGTTCCTAGACAACGTATAAACATACTTATATACATTTATAAACATCCATGACTTAAGTTACCTGTGCTCATCACACAAACATTTGCCACTTGCGGGATTGGAACCCGCAACCGCCCGTCTTTGTAATCCGGAGCGCGACCTACTAGACCCGACGGTCGTCATAATATTAATAGTAAATATTCATTTTATATAACCAATACTTATTTGTATCCTCAGCCGACAGTCCCGAGCGCCCCGCAGCGTGTATTCCTACCGGAGTGCAGTGGCGCCCTCTGTCGCATCCACTCACAGGTCCAAAGTCTCCAGAAAGGTAAGTCTTCCCGTTAACATCCAAACGGTCTCATGAGACCGCATAACAATGGATATTCTATTGTGTCTCGTTTACGTATACTTGATGAGACTGTAAGGCATTTCTGAACGCAGTACTGTTTCGAATGCGGGGGGGAACCCCCGCATTCGAAACAGTACTGCGTACCCCGTTTGTGTTTGACGTATATGTTCTGTCTCTCTCGCTAACTCTACGACTGTATGTATTTGTTCCGTAGAAAATAAATGTGTTTTAATTGTTTTTATGGTTTTTCTGGGCTTCTCCCTTTAGCAATGTAGGAGTTTTGATTACATATGTAAATGACAGAGCTACATCGAAATCAGTAAAAAAATATTGATGCTTCATACAAACTAACGCGCTACCTCGATGATTTATATGTATATATTTTTTATAAATTGTTCCCACAATCACACCAATTAGCTAGTCCCAAACTAAGCAAAGCTTCTACTATGGCGACTAGATAACGGATAAACATACTTAAATACTTTTATAAACATACATGACTTCACAGGGACAAATGCTCGTGCTCATCACATAAACATTTGCCCCTTGCGGGATTCGAAAACGCAACCGCTGGCTTTGTAGTCTGGAGCGCGAATCACTACACCAGACGGTCGTCAAAATAATAATTTACGGAGCAACTGAAAATAAATCACGATTTCGATGTTGCTCCCATAGCAAAAGTCGTATACGAGTAGCTGATCAAGTAGTTTTGAGGAGTGTCCTATTCTCTTGTGTAATAGGTATATGGATTTTCGCTATATCAACATGGATATGGCGAAATCAATTCACTTTCTCAGACTAAGGGACACTTTCACCACTTGGTAATAAGTTCCGGATAACCTATCTGGTACCTTTGTCAGATAACCCATACAAAGAGCCGTCAAAAAAGTGCCTGATAGGTTATCCGGAACTTATCAGCTAGTGGTGAAAGTGGCCCTAAATAGACGATCGGCTGTTATGGGTAGTTCAGGATTATTTTCCTATGTTTAAGATTTAAATATTGGTCTCCTAGTGAAAATTATTTTTGTTGATATTGGTAATAACAAGAAAAATTTTCCCAACTCCCATACAACCTAAGCTACAACAATTTACCAGCTATTTATTATGGGGAAGTGAACATCATTCTTTGCGATTTTGCTTTTTATCCCAAAAAATAAGTATTTGAACAGTAGAAATCCTCCCAGAAAGAAATACCTTTAACCTAAATAACCTTTTACATACTTTTCCGACCCATAACATAGTAAATTGTTCTTCCAGGCTGGCGTGAAAGTGGATGCCATGGCAGCGCCCAACCCGTTCTGCCCCAACGTGAAAGGCATGTGCTGCCTGATGCTGCTCCTCAATCTCGGCCTCATCCTCGTCACGCTCGGCTTCGTCATCGTGCTGCAGTTCTTCGAACCTCTGTTCGTTTGGTAAGGGACCTTTGTCTTCATATTTAAGCCCTCCGCTAAGACACGCGCAGGCGCACGTATTGCGGGCGATAAATGCAGGTACGCGATGACCCGTTTAAGGCATCAGCTTCATTTGGTGCGGCTCATACAGAGCACCGACCCGAGCGCTGGTAAGCTCGGGTCTGTTTCTGGAAAACCCATGGAGCACATACCCTAGTGAGTAGAAATGTGATTTGTTCTACAAAATTTTCCGCCATTTTTTAATCTTTAGGTACCTGTACTGTTTTTGTATGGGCGAGGGTTGACAGGAGTTGTCATTTCTTACTAAATATAAGTGAAAAACCACTTACTAGTTTCGGAGAAAGATGGGTCGTATTGTTGCTCTATAGGGTATGTGCTCGATCGGAAAAACAAAGAACACCACCACCAAAGAACAAGAAGAAAGCCACGTTGCACGAGCCGACAGTCATGGTTGGGCGCCTTCTTAACGCAGCTGAGGCTAACGTAGTCCCAAACTAATGTAGAATATTGGGCTACGTGACTCAGACCAGAACTCTACATATTCTCAGACTACGAGACTAGAATTATTCTTCCTTGAATGAAAGTTTGAAGTTTAATGATTGAGTGTTGTCTAAAGACAAGCGAAGTGAAGGAGAAAGAGCAGGAAAGCGGAACCAGTCATAAGACTAGATATATGCTAGGAAGAACAAGAAGAACACAATGTAGTGTTAAATCATTTAAGCTGTGTGTCTTGTTCAGATTTTCTATTGCTTCCTCTTAATGCGTCTCTACTCTGGCACTATTTAGTTAGTCCGATAGCGTCGTTAGGTATGTAGATTAGAGTTTTTGGGACGGATGGACCAAAACTATATCTCTCGCTGTCTCCTCTAGTAACCCCTTGCTTATCTTGGGAGCAGTTATCCTATTTGCTTTATAAATTATAACACATCCGATGGGGGAGAGAAAGAAAAATAATTTGCTAACAGCCTAATTCTGCAAGCAACCGATCCAGGTTTTGTATAGATAAATAAATGTGCCCCGCCAAGTCGAGCAAAAAAGCGGCACGGCCGTACACCGTCCTATTTTCGAAGCAGTTCATGATATTTTCGGTAGATCTTTCACAATCACACCAATCTCAAACAAAACAAAGCTTGCACTATATAGCTACTAGTTATCGGTTAGACATTATATGACACCCATGACTTTGGTACAAATGCTTGCGCTCGCTTATTCTATAAACACAGGCCCCTTGTTGGATTCGAATCTGCAATCGCTTTATTTTGTAGTCCGAAGCGCGAACCATTAGTTAGACTTAGACCGAGACTGTCGTATTTACTCACATCACATACACTACTTATCTTAGAAGCAATAATCTTTTTGAATAACTTTAATTGATAAAAACGCAATAAAAAGTAATTTGCTACTGATAAGCAGTAACATAGGTAGATAATGTCAATTTGACGTAAATAGTTTTATTGACCATGCTTTTATAGAGTTGCAAATTACGGATTACAATAAATTACAATAGGCTAGTTTCCTGGGTCAAAAAAAGATTATTCTATTTAGTCCGTCGATTAGATTATCAAAAAATATTGGACCCATATTTTGTCTTTTGTCAAACAAACAAAAAATGACGAAGATAAATCGCATCAAAGTGAATACGTGACGTCACGTCTTGCTAAAAAGTGACGCAAAGCGTGACGTTACGCGGAAGTTTAACGGGCTATATCTTTATCATTTTTTGTTTGATTGAGAAAAGAAAAAATACGTGTCCAATATTTTCCAACTGTGTTAATCCTGTGTTAATCCAACTGACGGACTAATTAGATTTTTTTAGGAAACTAGCCCATTGCAAAATATTAATTCAATAAATGTTCATGTATCTACGATGATGATGAATGATGATATGCTGAAGGCAGTGGGGCACATATCACGTAAATAGAACTGACAGCCGATGGGGCAAAAAGGTTCTAGTAGAATGGAGGCCATGTACCGGCAGGCGCAGGACGTCCACCCACAAGAGGGACAGACGACCTGGTAAAGGTTGCAGGAAGCCGCTTGATGCAGGCCGCTTCCAATCGACCAAACCGGCCAATCTGGAAGTCACTGGGGAAGGCCTTTGTTCAGCAGTGGACGTCTTATGGCTGAAATGATGATGATGAATGATGGTACTCACGTATTCGACATCACTAATAAGTTACGGTAAAAATACAAAAAAAAACGTCATGAATATCTGACACCGTCTTAAGACAGTTACGACACACATACGAGTGACCGTGAAAAATGTCCCAAAAATGCCAAACATTGTCCCAAACGATCACCAAATTGCGCTTACCGTTCATCCACGATCAAAAGGTAAAGTGATTTTTAATGGCGCGCCATTTCTTTTGTCAAACGAATGAAGATGTGAAGACCACAATATTTCTTTCGCAAGTCGAAGAGTTTAACACCTTGTAGGTGATTACCTTTTATTTAAGTGGTGGGAAAATTATTAACATCTAGTAATTTTGCTAAGATTTATGAACATACTTCGTCGATTACGGGAATTCGGTCTCGAAGATTTTTACAGCTTTCTCAGAGATAAATCAGTTTTTTTTTTTCTGGTATCTTAGTTAACTGGAAGACACTACTGGCCAAATCAATTGTGTGATACCTGGTTACCTGATTTAGTCATGAAACAAAAGTGGTTCACTATGATGTATAGAATATGTACTTACAAGGTCCTTGAGTTACGGGTCATCCTGCATAATTAATTATACTTAATTATAATTTTATTAAAAAACGAGATTTCTGGTTTGCTGGTAGCAGCAAGGCCGTCTTAACATATTCCGGGCCCTGGGGCACACAAGAATTTGGGGCTAAAATAGGGCATTGCAAAGTAAAGGAAGAAATAACAAAGTTAAACAAGATTATAACGAAACACCAAAACAATCTACAGGAGCAGAATAGATTATCGCACCAAGAGGTAGTTGCAAATGAAAGCTCGCACGAAAACTCTTCGAGACAAACATATAAATGTAACACTGACGAAAAAAGGAAACTTTGCTAATACATTAAAAATAACACAAATAATGCACTCTGAATGTTTTTACAACGAATTTGAACTCTGTAATTATATTAGGACGAATAGTACAATAGATACCCTAACTAAAGAAATTGAATCTAAAACGAGTTCTTTTACACATGATGATTTTTGCATTATCATGATAGGTGAATCTGACTTTTATCGCTCTCAAAATCACATTGGACTAGTACAAATAATCAAAGATAGATTAAGAAAAATCACAAACACAAATGTTATAGTAGCTGCCCCAACTTACATATGTGGAAAATTATTGTTTAACAATAGAATCGAGATATTCAATAATGAAATCTATCACAGTTTACGCAATCAAACCAATGTTCATGTCTTTGATACCAATAGAAAACTCACACTAGATATGTTTTCTTCAATCAGTGGAAAACTAAACAAAAAGGGTATGAGATGCATTCTGAAAAACTTGGAAAAATGTATTACATCACTTCAAACTAATTATAGGAATCCTGTAGCAAATAATGTCACCTCCTCGGATCCAAATATTATAGAAAAGTCGAAATATTAAAGAAAAGCATGAAAACTACGATGACTCGCAGTTTTTTCTTTTATAATAATATACACATATTACACCAAAATATATCGGGACTCACAAACAAAAGCGATGAACTAGCCGCACATTTACCAGAACTACAAAAAAATTGTCCAATTGATGTGATATGCATAACTGAGCACAACATGACGGAAGAAAATCAAGACTATTTGACTTTGCCGAATTTTCTGTTAATGACCAGTTTTTGTAGAAATAAAAGAAGAGGAGGCGCGTGTATTATGGTTAGAACTGGACTTTTGTGCAGAGAATTAGAATATATAAAAAGTCTTTCTGTAAAACGTGTAATTGAATGTTGCGCTTTGGAATTATTGGATCATAATATTATTGTTATTTGTTTGTATAGAATCCCTGGATCTAGTCTTGATATCTTTCATGAAAAACTTGAAGTGATTTTAAATAGAACTTGCGGGCAAAAAGATAAAAAAGTACTGTTATGTGGAGACTTCAACATAGACATTTTAAAAAACACGCCTATGAGTAGAGATTGAATACCAATTATTAAGTTACAATTTAAAATTACAATTTAGAGAGCCAACTAGACCATCGAGTGGAACTTGCTTAGATAACATTGCAACTAATATTATAAGATCCAATGGCAGGGTTATTGAGCTAGCTCTATCCGATCACTCAGCTCAATTATTGAGATGCCCTGTTAAGAAAACTTGTTCTTTGCAATATTGGTTTATAGCATGCCGGGATTATTCTACAGAAAATCTTGAGAAATTTAAGGAATCTTTAGGTGCATTAACATTTAATGATACTTTTAACTCTACCAATGTGAACGAAGCATTCAATTTGTTTCATGACAATCTTAAATGCTTCTATGACCTGTGCTTTCCGTACAAAACAATTAAAAAATCTATAAAAAATAAACCAAGATGGATTTCTCAAGGCATTAAAAGATGTTGCAAAAATAAAAGAAAACTCTTGTGGCTATCTAGATTAAATAAAAGAAATAAAGATTTAAAAACAAAACTAAATAACTATTCTACAAAACTGAAAAACATTATAAAGTTAACACAGCGGAAACAAAATGATAAAATGATAAAAATGTCACAAAACAAAACAAAAGCCACTTGGCGCATAATTAACCAATCTAAAACAAAAATGCCTGTTGAACCCATATCTAAGATTAAAATAAATGAGGAAAATATTGTCGACCCGTTAGAAATAGCTACTCTATTTAACAATCATTACGTTGACCAAATAAAGATTAATGACACATTTTCAGAACAGGATAATACATCTAACATTCCAAATTACATTAACTCAGTATTTTTAGCTCCGGTTACACCATATGATGTACTCAAGGTAATAAAAAATTTGAAAAATACTAATAGTGTTGGCATTGATGGAATATCAACTGTAGCTGTGAAATACGTAGGCGAAATTATTGCGTTACCATTAAGTCATATAATAAATTTAATTTTTAATTTAGGAATATATCCAGAAAGACTCAAATCAGTTATTGTCTCACCATTATACAAAAAAGGTGACAAAATGGATATAAAAAACTACCGACCAGTAGCGATACTGTCAGTGTTTTCAAAAATAATAGAAAAAATAATTTACCATATTTTGTACAAATTTCTAGAAAATAATAAAATATTGGTAAGAGAACAAAAGGGTTTTCGCAAGGGCATGACTATTAACTCTGCAATTTATGACCTGGTACAACGAGTCACATTAAACTTAGATAAAACTAAACCGACATGTGCTGTCTTTATGGATATGTCAAAGGCGTTTGATCATGTTCATCATAATACACTGTTGAATAAGCTATATCGTTATGGTATTAGGGGAAATGCATTGAGCCTTATAAAGTCGTACCTAGATAATAGAATTCAATTCACTGAGTTAACTCGTATTTCCCACTCTAATAGCAAAAAATACAGATCTGAAGGCAGAGTCATAAAGTTTGGAGTCCCTCAAGGCAGTGTATTGGGGCCTTTACTGTTCTTAGTGTACATTAACGATATGCCTATGTCTACTAAGTACCCTATGGTTCTTTTTGCTGATGATAGTACAGTAATTATTGAATCCAATCAACCAAATCAATATGAAAATGAGATCAATATGACCATAAAAAACGTAATTACATGGATGGAAAAAAACAATTTGAATATTAACTTAGACAAAACAAAAATAATGCAATTTACACAAAGAATACCAATGTTTAGTTTAAATATAAGTTTTAATTCTATTGCGCTAGAGCATGTACACTTGATTAAGTTTCTTGGTATTCTCATAGATAGTAATATGTCATGGGAATCACATTCGATAGAAGTGTGTAAAAAACTTTATAGGTTCTCTTTTGCACTGAATAAAATTGCAAAAATAGCTGATCGTAATACTGTTCTGACAGCATATCATGGATTTGTCATGTCAACCCTACGATATGGAGTAATTTTTTGGGGAAATTCATCTTACAGAGACATACTCTTCAGAGCACAAAAGAGATGCGTTCGGGCTATCTGTGGACTAAAACCGTCAGACAGTTGTAAACCAATATTTAAAAAATATAAACTGTTAACTTTCCCCTGTTTGTACATTTTGGAGACTTGTCTTTTTGTCAAACATAATCCGGACAAATTTAAAAGAGCAAAGCTAATAATGGCTCATCGTCTTCGGCCTAGAAAACCCATGGTGGAAAAAAATATATGTAAAACTGCCCTTATGAGAAAGAGTTTATTAACTATGGCATCAAAATTGTACAACAAGCTTCCAGAATGCATGCAGGAGCTTGAAGACAAAATGTTCAAAAAAACATTAATTACTTTCCTAGAAGATAAAGGATACTATAGCATTGACGACTATTTAAATGACTTTTTAGGTTAATTTTTGACATGTATTATCAAAACTGTTTTTTTTTCTGGAAATTTTTACATTAATTTTTTGACATTATTATTTTGTGTTTAGACTGTATGCTTAATGTACTCAATAATTTAATTTAGATGACATTGTATTTGAATATTATTACTTTATCTGATATTTTTAAATAATTTTATTTGAATTTTATAAAACATTCGTATGCCTTTAAGGTAGATCATATTGGGCCCCTTTTAATTGTAACAACTGACTTTTATACCTATGATGACGAATAAATATTTCATTTCATTTCATTTAAAAATGAAATACTGTTGGTATGAATATATGAATCCAAAAAAATATTTTCATCTCCGTTAGAAGTATAGTTTTAAATTTTTCCTTTTTTTCTAGGCTTTGACTGTAAAGACGGAACTGGGTAGCAGTTTAAAATGTTGATTACCTACTGGAACGAGTACAGTGGGAAAAAAATATACATTTTTTTTTTTAATACAATGAATTGTGTAATACTAATCAGTCTTTATTCTTTCCAGGATCCTGGGCATAGTCTTCCTGATCTTCGGGTTTATCACGCTCGTAGGCAGCCTCATCTACTGCGTGGTCCTGTGCCGGGAGAACCCTTACCCACGGTACCCTGACGACTTTTACTGGACCCACCACTGGTCCAAGACCATCGGTCCTTCAGAGATTCACTACAGTGCCAGTGAAAAGCCCTACAGACAGAACGGACATAGTGACAGATATAACAAGTACAATGGAAAGTACTCTGACAGAGAAAGTGCGAAGGGATATTCCGATAGAGAAAGCAAGTTAAGTAGGTACTAATGCCTATTAGAAACATTAGTTGGTAAAATATTTGTATTTTATTGTATGGAATGCAACGCCATCTATCGGTACGGCGTGGATCTATTTTGACTTAGAAAACTCTGTTACGAACCATATTGGAATGAATTCTTTAGCAATTTATTATTTTTGTCGATTCGTTATTCATTTAATAATGATAAGACCATTTTATTTTGATTGAAGAGTTTTATTGTCACGAAGGTGTTGAGTATTTTGTTATTCTTGTTAGTGCAAGCGTCTCTTTTACTAAAAATAATTTTACCAATTTGAAAAATGATGTGTACTTTAATAAAGTCTTGTGTAAACTCAAGAATTCAGGTTTTTAAAGTGAAGGAAATATTATTTTCTTTTTGTTGACTTTACTAGCTTTACTAATTCATTCAATCATTATTTGACACCGCATCCTACATTTTTACATCTTGAAAAATGAGTTATTTTATTTCCCAGCAAAGAAAGTTAAATCATACATACTACCTACTTACTTTTCACCAAGTTTAGTATGCGTTGAATTATGTATTTGTTCATTAATGTACCTTTTATAAAGTCTAGTAACAATTTGTATACTTATTAAGCTATATTTAAAATAACATTATTATGTGTAAATAATATAATTATTAAAATGCACTCTTTTGATTCAATGCCATATTATTATTATTACCAGATTTTAAAGAGTGCTAGTTTTAATGTAATTTAAGATTTTGTATGTGGGGTTAAAGAAATCTTAGATTGTTACAACCCTGTGAATTAATCCAAAATAGAAATACGTACCTTTATAATATATCACTAAATTTAAATATTATAATATAATAAAATTAATATTACAACTAAGTTGTTATTTTATTGTCAGCTTGATAAAATTATGAAGTTTCACTTTCCTTGCAAAGTATGTATAAATTTTTCTGTATGTACATTAAAAATCGGCCAAGTAACAGACTGCGTCTGCAGTCGGTAATTTTGTAGGCACTGTTTGAATATGGGACCCTAAAATGATATGACGGAACCCACTACTTAAAAAAGTATTGTCAGAAGTGGGATTCGAACCCACGCCCTCAGAGAGGACCAGAACGCCCGAACCCGCATAACGGGCAAGTTGCCTTGAGTCTGGCGCCTTAGACCGCTCGGCCATCCTGACATGTGGAAGATGTGGCGAAAATAGCAATAGCTTTGCTTGGATTTTTTTATAGCTTTACACATGAACCAATTATTTTTATTCGCTTGATTGCATAGAGTATATATTTTAGATAGAGTGCGGAAATGTACTAGAGCAGGCCGAAAAAATCCTCTTACAACGCATTGCGTAACTCTCGTTTTTCAGAAAAACAAATCTTGCTGCATCTCATTTTTCTAAAAAAAGATGAAAAAAATGACAAGATGTACATATCAGTCCATATCTTTAGATTTTTAGAAAATTAAACTTACAATCTCATTTTTCAGAAAAAAATAAAATATATAAAAAATATGCTGACTTCAAAAACTAAAAAGCTTAAATAATATTAACATAAAAGCTTAAATAATACTACTATACCTTTGAAGTATAATAAGCTATTTCATGAAGAAATTATCATCAAAATCGTTTTACATTTGCCGAAGATATTGGGTAACATAGATACAAAAATCAGTTGGCGCGGTATGATACTCGTACTGTGAACTAAATCATGCAAAGTTTGATGATTTTCTTATAGATCTCATCATCAGATCTTAACAAATTTTAAATGGGACCATTACGAAAGTATTTCCTTTCGAATTATCGAAATCGGTTAGCGTGGTAACGAATGATCGCTTAACATACATAAAATAAGATGAAAAAAAAAGATCCCGACGAATTGAGAACCTCCTCTTTTTTTGAAGTCGGTTAAAAAATTACAGAGATGTAAAGAGAAAATGATCACATGATTTTTTCGGTGCGGCCCGTCCTACTATGGCCATAATTAATAGTTCTACCATACCCAAGACACATGGAAGCCAGCCCCCTCTTCCGATATCGCTTCCGGTCGACTCTTCGCTTCTTGTTCCGGATTGAGCATACATCGATTTTATAGCTTACTGAAACTCGATAGGTGTAGGCGAATATAAACTCAGGCTTTGAAAACACTAATTTCGATTTTGTCCAATTTCGGGATGGTATCCATACAGGAAAGGGGCGGGGTCTGGCTGGCGGGCTGACGCAACTGGACGGAGTATCTTTGTAGGGCAGCGGACTGTAGTTGTAGAAGTAGAATTAAAATGCTGGTTCCTTATATTCACGTTTATTGGTAGTTCTGCATAGGTTAAGCACAGCACATGAGCACAAAGTGGAAATTACGGTAGTCCAGATTTAAGAAGCAGAGCACGTTGTCACGACCCGATACGATTGGAGTCAAAAGTGTAACTGCCAAGCAATATGGATGGCCGTAAGACCGAATGAATTGAAAGAGTTAAGATTTTAGTGTTGGGAACACAACAATCTACCAATAGCAGCGGGCGTTAGACGTCAAGGACAGCAAGGGGCAAAGGCGAGCAATGTCAAGAGGACTCCAGTCTTCCATTTAGCAAGCGCATAAGAATGCAGAACAGGGTTAACACGACAGCTGTTTGCCCGCGACTTCGTATGTATGGTCATTAATACTACTCTCCTGCCCACTTACAATAACGTAGTTTTACTTGATCAGTGGCTTACAAGAACACCACAGTTATATCGAACCCAGAATCCCAATTCCCGTTATTTATCCAGTAGTCGCGATCAAGTGTCGATCCGGTCCAAGTGTTCTCCATCTATACGGTCAATCCCGGCTGCGTCCAAAGCTATTTCTTTGGAGCCCAGGGTCCGCTTTCCTTGATTTACTCCTCCACTTTGCGCGGTCTTGAGCGTCTCTAGTTGTGAGATCATTGGCAGGCATGTCAGTCCTCATGACGTCAGGCCAGCATTTCTTGGGTCTACCCCTTTTGCCAGGACCTGGCGGTGGCGGCGATCTAGGGTCGATCCGGTCCCAGTAACATGACTACTTAAAACGGGATTCTCGTAAACTTTGAATCCAATGTAAAAATATCAAAACTATGTCAATACGACTGAAAATAGAACATAAATAACCGATTTTTTATTTTCTTCCATTTTCAATCGCATTGCGAACTATAATTGTTTTTTTTGGGTTTTAAGAGAATACCATTTGTTATTAGAAGCGGATCGACACTGGATTGCGAATATAGTTAAATTACAGGAATTGGGCCTCTAATTAAAGCACATTTTCATAAATATTGGATTCAGTTTTTATTATTTACAAAAATAAAGGTGAAATGTTTATATTAGCAACCATCTAAAAATATTTAAGATACTTACATTTAACACATTTAGTCACTAAGGATTCGACTCAGCCTGTAAATAAATTCAATGCTTCTTGCATTAAATGTTACATACAAAAGATGAAAAGAGAGCAGTTCATTTAATTTCACACGTATCAACGTTTATTTTGTTTGTAAATGTTACTTTTCTTTATAAATACTCTTGCGTTAACCTAATATCATTATGATAACGCGGCTTCACATTTGCTTTAATTTAATTAATAAAGAAAAAAGATACAATAAAAAAAAGAAAAAGATATTGTCAGAAGTGGGATTCGAACCCACGCCCTCAGAGAGGACCAGAACGCCCGAACCCGCATAGCGGGCAAGTTGCCTTGAGTCTGGCGCCTTAGACCGCTCGGCCATCCTGACATGTGACTGGTAAAACGAAATTAGTCATACCCTACTACGTACAATGTTACCAAGGTTGACATGTTATTTTTAACTTGTTTTTCAGAGATAAAAAAAGTTTGAAACCATTACAAAATTATTACTATTTATCGATGGCTTGGTCTCCACTCTCAACAGTATAAAATATTTGGACTGTGGTATTATTATCCACAAATCTATGAAATAAGTACTTAGTTAGTCATATCTTTAGATCTTATCAGGTTAACACCAGCTTATTTTGTACAAGATAAAAAAGAAAAAGCCATATGTAAGACCTGGCTGCTAGTTAGATATACAGGAAAATGAAGACGAACGGAAAAGAGACGGAAATTTTTTTTTTTAATTAGAAACCACAGAATAGTTATATAAATAAAGATGTCTGTGATCACAAGACATACTCGTGCAGGCAGACGAACTCGCTTGAAGCTCTACCATGCGCGGCGCGTAGGTGTACTTACTTTAAGTCTTGTGACTACTTGTGAGTTCGCCAGACTCGTTTGTTGTCTTGGATGTACAGATGTTAAAATATCTTGTGTCGTCGTCCATTTGTATTAAGATCGAGCCGCATAGATACTTCTCTGCGCGTCCCTGATGTAGGTAGTGCTGAATAATAATAAAAAATGTGTCTTCCGTTGCTAATCTTAATATCTTTTGCTTATGTAATTTATAATTTTGATTTCATTTCCTCTCTTGGTAAAATTGTCAGTTCAGTGGTCACACTATCGAGATCTCTCGAGTAGTGTTTGTGCGTTGGTCATAAAAGCAGAGTGTACCGTAACGTGCGCATCTGACCACAAGTGGGAGCCATCTTAATCTTAGCCCTAGGCGACTTTGCAGCGCGGTTATATCGCGTGACTTATCCGCCTAACAATAGTGCATATAAAACTGTTAATTGCATAATCATCATCATATCGTATGGCATTTAGCTGCCTGAATCCTAATTTGAATGTCAAGTGCTAGTAATTGGCGTAACCAGTCCTCAGTAAGTCAGTGGGTTTACTTGATCAGTGCTCAGCGACTGGGGTAAAAAGATTAAATTTCTCGCAGGCCATTAGGAAAACAGTAAAGCTGGCAATCGTTGGCGATGTGCGCCAGGGTCTGCAATGCAATTGCATAATGATGTAATATAAGTTGTATTATATTGTATTTATGTTGGAACTACGACTAAGCAGCACGAATAGCTCGTCGTGTGAAAGTACTCTATTGAAGTCTAATTATGAAACGTTGTATCGTTTGCTAAATCACTTGTTAGTTAGGTTCTTTCTAGGTGCTAGCCATTTTGTTTATGTGGTATATTCCAAAGCCAAGCTATGAGGGTTAAAAAAACGAAGAAACGCTTTGAAAAAAGTAGTTAGTGCCCTTGCGCTTCGCTTGGCTCTAAATTGTAAATACAATTGTTGTGAGGTGGTGGATAGCCGTCCGGTTGAGTTGATCTTCATTAGTCAGCACGGAATCGCTTTTATGGTGCTCTATCTTTTTCTGTAGAAAACTTCTTTCCTAGAGAGATAAAGCGTATAGCACGCATTGGCATTGCGCTCGGCACCGCGGCCACAACGCGATCGCGGAGAGCAGATAATATGCTCTCTTATAGCACGCGGCAAATGGTCAAATACGATACATGACTGGTTATTTACTGTCAAATTCGGTTAAATCGACAATCATCAACATTCCTGTCGAATCAAATATCAATAAATATGTAAATATTATTAATAAAAACTAATAAACAAATGATCTACTGACGCTATTAATAAATAATATAGAGATGGTCATGATGAAATTCTACCTGTAATAGGCACACTCTAATATACAAATGTACTCTATGGGCACACTAATAAATAATATTATTTACATATTTATTTGTTTAATTAGAATGGAATGTTTGAATCAACCGAATTTGACCGTATTTAACCGATCAGATTCAGTCATTTTACATCTCTAGGCTTGAGCCTAGAGGAAAAAGATGTAGGGTTGACCTTTGGAAGTTTAGTGTTCGATGTAAACGGCCTACAGCCGCTGGCTGTGTGTCGTTCTATGGCATAAGACATGAGTATAATATATTAGCAGCAGGCAGGAAAGTTAAAAGAAAAACAGATTGTACTAAAATTGTCCTTTTATTTACAAATTGTTTAAAATTAACAAATCAAACTATAAGATATTATAGTTGAACAAAAATTTCAAGTAGTATCAAACAGATTCGTAATAAGAGTATCAAACTCTTGCATCATCTCATAAAATTTGGAAAATCCTTAGAAAACATTAATTGACAAATGAATAATACAATTCATTTACACAAATATCTAAAAATATGGAATGAGAGCATTCATGAAATGATCATAGATTCAATGAAAATTGTACTCGATAGTAGTTGATAGTACTAGTCAGAAAACTAGTCGTCTAGGTAGATTCGAAATACCTTAATTGATATCGTATGTGCTAAATAAATTATCAAGAAACATTCAAAACCAATAGAATACAAAAACAAAGATACAGTACAGAAGGAATTGAAGTTCATTTATTCACAAATTTATCAATTAATTAAAAAAATAATACAAATTGTTATTTAATTGGAATTTTGAGCAGACGTACCAGACGCTAGATTGAGAAATTAATGTACTAATAATAATTACGCCACGTATAAATATTACTTAACAGTAATTGTGCCTACGCTATTGTAAACATAACATTAAGATAAGAGATTGCGACGTTCTCGCGAATGGTCAAGTACGACCCGTTTGGAACTAAACATATTTACGCCGCAAATTCTGTACGGCAGAGCGGGCAGCGGAGCGTTTAAACGTTGTATTACTATTACAAACTCAAATAGAGTTAGAGTTCTCATTCAAACAGAGTAATGGTTGTCGACAATGCAACGCTAACGCGTCGCTACACGCTCTCCCGTTCCGAATTTGCGACATTAGACTCGCAGAACTACTGGCCAGCTTCAATTTTATTTTCGACACTCATTACAGTTGTTTGGCCGGTCGATGAGGGCACCATTGACTAATAGAAATCTGTCAAAATGACAACCTGCCAAAGAAATTAGTACAAAGAGACGGCGCTCATCAAAATCGAAGCTGTCTTTAACCACAGATAAAAAATAGTTATAGGGTAACAGAAGTTAAGCTCCATAGACTTCGCTTACGGACAAGAGATCTCGGAACACCATGGTACGCCCAAGTGTTCCGAGATCGTGTCCATGAGCGATGTCTATATGTCATTGTATGAAGCTTATTTTCTGATACTTATAATTTATTCTGTGCTTTAGCCAAGTCTTTCCAAAGTTTCGTATATCTGACGGTTATTTTATTATATGTGAACACTATTTCACACTCATAACGTATAAAGTTTCACATAGTGAATTGTTCTCAAGTCTAGCGATATGGAAGTATCGTAAACTCTCGCGGGTCGCAGTAACGTATCAAAAAGTATAAAAATAAACTGTGAAATTGTAAAATACTGCGGTTTCAGTAACCAGACGTTACGCCTCCTTGTGCTTCACATTTACACTCTACGACAACTGTTCAATGTACAACAAACTGGGTCTGCAACAAGAACAAATACACAAATTAATATAGTATGGAATTCTATTGAAATACAGGGTTACATTTCACGGTAGTGCCAATACTGGCCAGCTTCAATTTTATTTTCGACACTCATTACAGTTGTTTGGCCGGTCGATGAGGGCACCATTGACTAATAGAAATCTGTCAAAATGACAACCTGCCAAAGAAATTAGTACAAAGAGACGGCGCTCATCAAAATCGAAGCTGTCTTTAACCACAGATAAAAAATAGTTATAGGGTAACAGAAGTTAAGCTCCATAGACTTCGCTTACGGACAAGAGATCTCGGAACACCATGGTACGCCCAAGTGTTCCGAGATCGTGTCCATGAGCGATGTCTATATGTCATTGTATGAAGCTTATTTTCTGATACTTATAATTTATTCTGTGCTTTAGCCAAGTCTTTCCAAAGTTTCGTATATCTGACGGTTATTTTATTATATGTGAACACTATTTCACACTCATAACGTATAAAGACTTATATGTATAGCAATTTGACACATGACTGTCCAGAGCTACTTAACTTATTTATTTCAGGACATACAATTTATATACAGGGCATCATTACATTCATATAAACTACACATATTAAATGATAGAATTAATAAAATAAAAACTTTAAATAAACTAACTTAACCTAAACTAAAAACTACCTACTCAAAAATAAAAGCGTGTCAGTGAGGCATGGAGCATCAACGTTCCTTCCACGCTGGAACCTCGTGGGTCGGTCCGTGATGACGGCAAGAGACCTGACGGTCTTACGCCGATTCCCTCGGAGAGGGGTCGGGCTTTAGTATGTGACGCAACTTGTGTTGATACCTCGGCCCCCTCTCACCTCAGGGAAGCTGTAAGAGCAGGGGCTGCAGCAGAGTCAGCAGAAAATGCCAAGCGGCGCAAATACGAGTCTCTCGCGAGTGACTATGCGTTTGCGCCATTCGGTGTAGAGACGTTTGGACCGTGGGGACCGAACGCTAAATTACTTTTTGGCAAAATAGCACCAAAATTGATTATTTCGGAAAATAAAAAAGCTGGTTCGTTCCTCGCACAGAGGCCGAGTTTAGCTGTCCAGAGTCATTTCACATCTCTGCCACATCGCGCGCTACGATCGATTCGACGGTCCCCACACCTACACCCACATAGCGAATAGGCATACATTGCTTTTCTGTATATCACAATTAATGTTAATGTTAGTGCTCACCCCGTTCGGGCGAGTGTTCACTAGTCGCTGTCGGACCCGTCGCTGAAGTTGTACTTGGCCTGCGCGCGCGCACGCTTGGTGTCGCGCGGCGCGCTCACTTCCCCCACGTCGGACTCGGAGTCACTGCTGGCCTTCTTCTTCGGTTTCTTCTTGGGATTCGGCTTTTTTTTGTCCTGAAAATTAGGGATTAAACTTTAATAATAAACTAGCTGCCGTTGTCTTTTCCGAAAGGCAAATCTCATCGGCACACAAGTTGGAAGTACCTAAAATTACATTTTTTTTACACCTATGAAACTACGCCAATCGACAGAGAAAATACAAGTAACGAATACTCTTTGATAAAACGTCGTAAATGATATACTCTGTTCAGAATTTCAGTTAGAATATGTAATATTTATTTTTATATAAATACATTAAAAAATATCTATGCCTTAGGTACAAATGCTCGTGTTTATCTTACAAGAATTTGCCCCTTTTAACGAGTCGTTACAAAGACTCAGTGACCTAGACTGGCTGCTGTCAAAATAAATTCATGCCAATTTGATTATCGCCTCATCAGGATTGTAAAATACTCACAAGATTGTTAACACTACCTATCAACTGACATACTTTTTATAAGCTGTCAAAACGTACCTCTTCCTTAGAATCTGTATGGCAATAGCGAACAGTGACGTCACTGTTTACCAAACTCAACTGCTATCTATTTATTAGTTTTAAAGCAATTAAAAATCTATTTCTACAAACAATTGAAAATTATGACTTAAAAAATTAATTAAATAAGGTGTTATTTAAAAAAAAGTGTTTGGAATTATTTAAGAATGGTGTCAACATCCCATTTGGCGCTGTATGCCACTAAATAGACAGATGTGAGCGTACTATGAAACTAAATTAGTAATGACCGCAAGATAGGCAGTCATATGTAAATATATTATGTCAAAATTTCTTTCGATACTTTCACTTGACAAACTGACGACCGTTTGATGTAGTGGTTCGCGCTCCGGAATACAAAGCAAACGGTTGCGGGTGCAAATCCCGCAAAAGGCGAATGTTTGTGTGATGGGCACGAGTATTTGCACCTAAGTCATAGATGTTTATAAAAGTATTTAAGTATGTTTATCAGTTATCTAGTTGGACAGCCAGTCCAAGTGTTTATACAGGTACTGACTATGAAAGTATACTTGATAGAACACAATGGGCAAGTTGTGTTGTGGTGTGGTTGGCTAACCTTTTTGCTGTCAAATATGCTGTCATCATCACTGTCTTGGCTGAGTAGCACCTTCGCCGGCCTCTTTTTCGGCTTCTTCTCTTCTTTATCCATATTCATTAGCTTCCGCTTAGGCGCCGGCTTCTTTTTGGGGGGAGACTCGGCCGGAGGGGGGGAGGGCTCATCCGAGTCGCTGGACAGCACGGTGGTGGGGTGGGAGTTGTGGTTCGGCTTTTGGGTCTCTTCTTTCTTTGACTCTTCGATTAGGGAGTCGAATAGACAGTCTGGAATATTGAAAATGTATATTATTACAGAAGAGTGGTTTGGTATCGTTCTAAACAATTCCATTTATGAAAACTATCGGTGCTTCGAAACTTTTAATTGTTTCTAATTAAATTGTGTGCCACATTGGCGGGTGGCTCGGTCACTTGTTGTGACGTAATGTTTCGAAGTGTTAGGTCAATATCTAAAACATAGAAAGAAATCAGAAAGCTGTTAAACCAACAATTGTACGCGCAAACAGGCGCATTTGCAGCCTATTCACTGATCTGTAGATACCCTTACGCCAATGATTCATTTAGTTTAATATCCTTGGCAATAATTTAATTTACACAGTTAAAAAAACATAATGGACTTGTGAAAACGATTCAAATGAGCTTAAACACAAACTTTTTAATTTTTTAATTAACAAACAGATTTTAATTAACGTAGTTTGGATATTACATGTTGACCTTACAGCTAATAACGGATTTACAATATATAAGTTAATCATCAATAAACGGTCTATAGGAACATCACGATATAACTTATGATATAATATAACTTATCTATTCAGTTTCAGTAAGTAATTAGTTTTACTAGTCATTGAAGAATTCCATAATGCTCCTGGCTGGTTCCATCATCAGATCAGTACGGTGATATCAAATTATTATATTGCGGGCCATCCACATAACATCACGAAAAACATCGTCATTTTGGAAACGTTCCCCTCTGAGTATTTTTTTCCATCTTAAAATCAACATCTTTAACTCTACTGTTACGTTTGGCATGACCCTCTACCTAACCCTTCTATGACAGTGACGTAAAATGTGGACGACCCCTTGTCATCCGGATGGCCCATACTTACAAAGATTCAAATATGACAGTTAAAAAAACTATTTCTAAGATTCGATTTATCTTGTACCTAATTATTAGCTTGTACCTAATTATTAATTTAGTTAAGTCTGCTATAATTAGCTATACTATTTAGGTAGTTACATCGAGAAACGACACGAACCATCATTCTTTAAAATTTGCGTGATTTTTTACTTACATTTAGCATGGAATGACGAGTCCTGTCCAACTCTCGCCCATTATACAAAAACGTAACAGATACAGATTGAAAAATGGCGGAATTTTTTTCGAACAAATCATATGACATTTCTGCTCTAAAGGGTATGAGTTACTGGTAAAGATAATAAAAAGTTGGTAAAAAAAAACCCGTAAAAAAAACTAAATGTATTTTTTCTCTGCAATGTTTGTTTTGTGTGGTAGTAAAAAGTATCTATCCTCACCCGAATCCATCTCAGCGGGTTTCTTCCCCGCACTCTTCTTGACGTGGAAGTCGTCCTCGTCCTCGCTGTCCTCGAGCGTAGGAGGCGCCTCGTCGTCCGGCTCCAGCTTGTTGTCCAGTAGCTCCACGTCCGAGTTGGACTCAGAATCGTCTGACCCGTCTTTGTATATTTGAACCTGGTTAACAATAATTAAATTAACATCATCATCATCATTTCAGCCGTAGGACATCCACTGCTGAACATAGGCCTCCCCGAATATGGGGGGATTGCCAATACCCAATAATCACGGCTGGCAGGTTGGTGAGCGTAGTTTTTATAACATTTCGCACGCAGACGTTGCTGCCCGTCTCGTGCTACAGGAAGTAGTCGCCTCTTACGATACGCCTCCACACGGGCGCCGGCGGCTCCACCGCCTAGGCCTCCGCCTCGGACCGGTGCCGGCCACCCACCCTGTATGCTGCGTACTCACTCTAGTGGCCGCCCGACGCGCGTTGGTGCGCTCGCGGGGCGCCGGCGGCTCCACCGCCTCGGCCTCCGCCTCGGACCGGTGCCGGCCACCCACCCTGTATGCTGCGTACTCACTCTAGTGGCCGCCCGGCGCGCGTTGGTGCGCTCGCGGGGCGCCGGCGGCTCCACCGCCTCGGCCTCCGCCTCGGCCTCCGCCTCGGACCGGTGCCGGCCACCCACCCTGTATGCTGCGTACTCACTCTAGTGGCCGCCCGGCGCGCGTTGGTGCGCTCGCGGGGCGCCGGCGGCTCCACCGCCTCGGCCTCCGCCTCGGCCTCCGCCTCGGACCGGTGCCGGCCACCCACCCTGTATGCTGCGTACTCACTCTAGTGGCCGCCCGGCGCGCGTTGGTGCGCTCGCGGGGCGCCGGCGGCTCCACCGCCTCGGCCTCCGCCTCGGCCTCCGCCTCGGACCGGTGCCGGCCACCCACCCTGTATGCTGCGTACTCACTCTAGTGGCCGCCCGGCGCGCGTTGGTGCGCTCGCGGGGCGCCGGCGGCTCCACCGCCTCGGCCTCCGCCTCGGCCTCCGCCTCGGACCGGTGCCGGCCACCCACCCTGTATGCTGCGTACTCACTCTAGTGGCCGCCCGGCGCGCGTTGGTGCGCTCGCGGGGCGCCGGCGGCTCCACCGCCTCGGCCTCCGCCTCGGCCTCCGCCTCGGACCGGTGCCGGCCACCCACCCTGTATGCTGCGTACTCACTCTAGTGGCCGCCCGGCGCGCGTTGGTGCGCTCGCGGGGCGCCGGCGGCTCCACCGCCTCGGCCTCCGCCTCGGCCTCCGCCTCGGACCGGTGCCGGCCACCCACCCTGTATGCTGCGTACTCACTCTAGTGGCCGCCCGGCGCGCGTTGGTGCGCTCGCGGGGCGCCGGCGGCTCCACCGCCTCGGCCTCCGCCTCGGACCGGTGCCGGCCACCCACCCTGTATGCTGCGTACTCACTCTAGTGGCCGCCCGGCGCGCGTTGGTGCGCTCGCGGGGCGCCGGCGGCTCCACCGCCTCGGCCTCCGCCTCGGCCTCCGCCTCGGACCGGTGCCGGCCACCCACCCTGTATGCTGCGTACTCACTCTAGTGGCCGCCCGGCGCGCGTTGGTGCGCTCGCGGGGCGCCGGCGGCTCCACCGCCTCGGCCTCCGCCTCGGCCTCCGCCTCGGACCGGTGCCGGCCACCCACCCTGTATGCTGCGTACTCACTCTAGTGGCCGCCCGGCGCGCGTTGGTGCGCTCGCGGGGCGCCGGCGGCTCCACCGCCTCGGCCTCCGCCTCGGCCTCCGCCTCGGACCGGTGCCGGCCACCCACCCTGTATGCTGCGTACTCACTCTAGTGGCCGCCCGGCGCGCGTTGGTGCGCTCGCGGGGCGCCGGCGGCTCCACCGCCTCGGCCTCCGCCTCGGCCTCCGCCTCGGACCGGTGCCGGCCACCCACCCTGTATGCTGCGTACTCACTCTAGTGGCCGCCCGGCGCGCGTTGGTGCGCTCGCGGGGCGCCGGCGGCTCCACCGCCTCGGCCTCCGCCTCGGACCGGTGCCGGCCACCCACCCTGTATGCTGCGTACTCACTCTAGTGGCCGCCCGGCGCGCGTTGGTGCGCTCGCGGGGCGCCGGCGGCTCCACCGCCTCGGCCTCCGCCTCGGCCTCCGCCTCGGACCGGTGCCGGCCACCCACCCTGTATGCTGCGTACTCACTCTAGTGGCCGCCCGGCGCGCGTTGGTGCGCTCGCGGGGCGCCGGCGGCTCCACCGCCTCGGCCTCCGCCTCGGCCTCCGCCTCGGACCGGTGCCGGCCACCCACCCTGTATGCTGCGTACTCACTCTAGTGGCCGCCCGGCGCGCGTTGGTGCGCTCGCGGGGCGCCGGCGGCTCCACCGCCTCGGCCTCCGCCTCGGCCTCCGCCTCGGACCGGTGCCGGCCACCCACCCTGTATGCTGCGTACTCACTCTAGTGGCCGCCCGGCGCGCGTTGGTGCGCTCGCGGGGCGCCGGCGGCTCCACCGCCTCGGCCTCCGCCTCGGCCTCCGCCTCGGACCGGTGCCGGCCACCCACCCTGTATGCTGCGTACTCACTCTAGTGGCCGCCCGGCGCGCGTTGGTGCGCTCGCGGGGCGCCGGCGGCTCCACCGCCTCGGCCTCCGCCTCGGCCTCCGCCTCGGACCGGTGCCGGCCACCCACCCTGTATGCTGCGTACTCACTCTAGTGGCCGCCCGGCGCGCGTTGGTGCGCTCGCGGGGCGCCGGCGGCTCCACCGCCTCGGCCTCCGCCTCGGCCTCCGCCTCGGACCGGTGCCGGCCACCCACCCTGTATGCTGCGTACTCACTCTAGTGGCCGCCCGGCGCGCGTTGGTGCGCTCGCGGGGCGCCGGCGGCTCCACCGCCTCGGCCTCCGCCTCGGCCTCCGCCTCGGACCGGTGCCGGCCACCCACCCTGTATGCTGCGTACTCACTCTAGTGGCCGCCCGGCGCGCGTTGGTGCGCTCGCGGGGCGCCGGCGGCTCCACCGCCTCGGCCTCCGCCTCGGCCTCCGCCTCGGACCGGTGCCGGCCACCCACCCTGTATGCTGCGTACTCACTCTAGTGGCCGCCCGGCGCGCGTTGGTGCGCTCGCGGGGCGCCGGCGGCTCCACCGCCTCGGCCTCCGCCTCGGCCTCCGCCTCGGACCGGTGCCGGCCACCCACCCTGTATGCTGCGTACTCACTCTAGTGGCCGCCCGGCGCGCGTTGGTGCGCTCGCGGGGCGCCGGCGGCTCCACCGCCTCGGCCTCCGACTCGGACTGCTCGCCCGAGCTGCTGCCGCTGAACGTCATCTTCTTTGCCTAGCACAAATATTATTTACTATAGCTTGGCCATAACTGCTGCGCACTCTCTGAGGTATGCGCGGCGAGGTGGGAGCCGGCGAAAAAAAGAGCATGAGTTCACATGAGATCAATACACGTCGGACAAATCTTACGATATCAGTTTACGTATAAGGCAAGACTTGTGGCGGAACAGTTGTCGGAGGCTCTTTAGTTGATAAAAATGTATTAGTTGTATTATCTTATTAGTTGATAAAAATGTAATTTACATATACTCTATTCAATGTTTATTAAAATACCTAGGCAGTTGATGAATAAGAACTAAACTTTAATTCAAATCAGAATTTGTTTTATTGAAAATTTACTATAATTACAAACAAATAGAAATAGTATAAGTAGTAAAGTTATTCTGACATAGATTGTGTTTCAACTTCATCTTCCATTTCGTCATCATCTTCATCGTCCACATCGCCATTGGAACTTGAATCAGAGTCTTCATCATCATCATCATCATTTCAGCCATAGGACGTCCACTGCTGAACATAGGCCTCCCCAATTGACTTCCAGATTGGCCGGTTGGAAGCGGCCTGCATCCAGCGTCTTCCTGCGACCTTTACCAGGTCGTCTGACCACCTTGTGAGTGGACGTCCTACGCTGCGCTTGCCGGTACGCGGCCTCCATTCTAGAACCTTTCTGCCCCATCGGCCATCAGTTCTACGTGCTACGTGCCCCGCCCACTGCCACTTCAGCTTGCTAATCCGTTGGGCTATGTCAGCGACTTTTGTTCGTTTACGGATCTCTTCATTTCTGATTCGATCTCGCAAGGAAACACCAAGCATAGCCCTTTCCATAGCACGCTGTGCGACCTTGAGCTTTCTTATGAGGCCCATAGTGAGAGGCCACGTTTCAGTTCCATATGTCATCACTGGTAACACACACTGGTTGTAGACTTTCGTCTTGAGGCACTGAGGTATTTTGGACGAGAAGACGTGGTGTAGTTTCCCGAACGCTGCCCAGCCGAGGTGGATTCGACGATTGACCTCCTTCTCAAAATTGGATTTACCAAACTGGATAACTTGTCCTAAGTAGACATATTTGTCAACAATTTCGAGAGTAGAGCTCCCAACGGATACTGGGTAGGGCGCAACATGGGCATTCGACATGAGCTTGGTTTTGTCCATGTTCATTCGCAGGCCTACTTGTTGGGAGACTCGAGTAAGGTCATCGAGCATTTTGCTGAGGTCTTCAAGCGATTCTGCCATGACCACAATATCGTCGGCAAACCGAAGGTGAGTGATGTACTCGCCGTTGATGTTGATGCCAAATCCTTTCCATTCCAGGAGCTTGAAAGCGTCTTCCAATGCAGCGGTGAACAGTTTCGGAGATATAACATCTCCCTGTCTTACGCCTCGCTGCAGAGGAATCGCCTTCGTGCTCTGCTCTTGTACTCGGACCGACATGGTGGCGTTTTTGTATAAACACTTCAACACCTCGATGTACCGATAGTCAATACGGCACCGCTGGAGAGACTGTAGCACTGCCTCCGAATCAAAGGCCTTCTCATAGTCCACGAACGCTAAGCATAGTGGCAAGTTATACTCCTCGGTCTTCTGTATAATTTGCCGCAGCGTATGGATGTGGTCTATGGTACTAAATCCTTTTCGAAAACCGGCTTGTTCGGGAGGCTGGAAGTCATCAAACCTACGCGCGAGACGATTCGTGATGACTCTCTAAAACAGCTTGTAGACATGACTTAGAAGTGAGATGGGTCTGTAATTCTTCAATAAGGTGTTATCTCCTTTCTTGAAGAAGAGCACCACCACACCCCTGTTCCACGCCTCCGGCGTTATTCCCTCGAGCAAGACGGAGTTGAAGAGTCTCTGAAGGACTTTCAGTATCGGTGTTCCACCCGCATTCAGAAGCTCTGATGTGATTCCGTCATCACCCGGCGCCTTGTTGTTCCTAAGCTGTTTGAGGGCCATCCTAATCTCGTATAGGCTGATGTCCGGGATATCTTCGGTATAGTGTCGGGTCAGCTTAGCTCTTGGATCTTCGGCTGAGCTACTTAAAGGTTTAGTGACCGATGTATATAGCTGCCCATAGAACTTCTCGATCTCCCCCAAAACTTCGGCTTTTGTCGACGTTATACTGCCATCCTCCGTCTTCAGCTTCGTCAGCTGGCTTTGCCCAATAGACATGTCTCTTGCGAAAACTTTGGAGCCTTGGTTCCGCTCTATCGCCTCTTTAATACTGTTTGTATTAAAGTTGCGGATATCATGTCGCAAGGACTTCCATATCCGTCTATTGAGCTGCCGATATGCCTTAGCGTCGACGGAGGTCTGCAGTGCCATTGAACGTCGTTCTGCCATGAGGTTGAGGGTATGGTCGGTAAGCTTTTGCGGCTTGTCTTTACGACAGGGTCTCAAAAATGTTGACCCGACCGCTTCGACAGTTTCTACGAACCTGTTGTTAATCTCGTCCACTGACTCGCAGTTCTCCAGGCATTCAAAGCGGTTAGACAACTCGAGCTGAAAGCTCTCGGGGCTGTAAATATGGGCATTGGAGGGTCGGAGCGTAGACTTCATCAAACGAGACCTTTCTAGCTTGACGTTGATATTCAATGTGCCTTTGACCATTCGGTGATCACTGCCGGTCGAGTCAGAGTCTTGCAAATGTATTATGAATGAATCGATAATATTATCGAACCTACTATCGCGATTCCAGTAATCATTTTCATTTTTCTGGACATGAGCATCGCATCTCTGCCATTTTTCTGCTTTGAATTCCGAAAACAATTTATCCAATATGATTATCTTTTCGTCTAGAGAAGAATTAATATAGTTTTGGGCTTAGTTGTTTTTAATATCAGCCCAGACCAACTCAATTGGATTTAAATCTGGATGGTACGAGGTAAACGCAGAACAGTGTGTCCACGGGCTTTCAGGAGTTCGTCAATTCTATACACGGGTTCTTTTTGTGTACTTGTGATGAGAAATAGCAGTTCTGTGCGACCTTTACGCAAGTTTGGTCATTTTTAATTATGATTATTACCTACTAACTTAATAATCGATTAACAGAATAGGGATGACGACTAACTTTTTCTTCTTGGTCTTTCAGATTTTATCAAAGAATATTGGATATGTATTTTTCTTTTTTGTATTTTTCGCTTGATGTCACGACTTGGTACAATTTTTACTTAGAAATGACGGCACAAGCCACTTCTAAACTTTGACACGCTTTTTCTTTGTAATTTTGATTGATTAACAAGAGAAAAAATAAGAGTCCATTATTTTTTGATAATCTTACTGAAGAACTAAATAGAATTTCGTTTTATTTACCCAGTCGTCATACTAAACTAGTAACGTCTCAATTACGGGTTGCCATTGGAATTTTGCAATAAATCCGAAATTAGGTCATCTGGCAGAAGACCAAAGTAATGGACATAGTCCAAAAATGTAGCAAGCTAAAGTGGCAGTAGACCGGCCACATCTGTCGCAGAACCGATGAAAAGTGGAGTAAACGGGTTCCCGAGTGGAGACCACGCCTTGACAAATGTAGTGTAGGACGCCCCTCAGCTCGATGGACCGACGACCTTAGGAAGATGGCTGCTGAAGCTGATATGATGATGAGTGGAATTTTGTATATGAGTTTTATATTTTTTGCCATTAGCCATATGTTTGCTGTCGGCCAGCCGGGTTTAACCCCTAACATCTGACAGTAAGGTTAAGTCACTGGCCTTACAACACCTCTCCACCAATCCGCTTGGCAGATGATGAGTTAAGATGACTTACCTTCTTAGGTTCCTTCTTGAAGGTGAGTTTGGTCTGCTTTAGGCCGTCTTTGTCCTTGTCGGGCTTCTCCTTCTCCGGCTTCTCCTTCTCCGGCTTCTCCGCTTTCTCCTTCTTCACGCGGCCGCGCGGCTTCTTCTCGCCACTGGACGGACTGATGCCGGACGGATCCTCCTAGGGTAAGGAACAAAGGCCGATTATTTTTAATGACACAATTGCAAAGCTTAGAAGAATGACCTAGATGCGTAAAAGTAAGCTTGGAGTGCAATAAAATCTATTCATGAAATCCATACTAATATTATAAATGCGAAAGTAACTGTGTCTGTTACGCTTTCATGCCTAAACTACTGATCCGATTTTGATAAAATTAACCACAGAGACAGACTAAAGCTTGGGAAACGAAATAGGCTACTTTTTGTAGTAAAAGCTGGACTGATTTTGATGAAATTTGTACGGAAAAAGCTTGAAACCCAAGGAAGGACATAAGCTACTATTTTTATTCCATCCCCTGAGAGTAAAATAGAGTGTGACAAACCGTGTTCCACGCAAGCAAAGTCGCGGGCACAGCTATAAATTTTATACAGGGTTACATTGCAAAGGGGTGCCAAAATTAAAAAATAAGATCTAGGAAACAATATAAAGAAGCGTCTAAATCGTTATTATTTTTAATAATCGTATGTTACGAAAAAATATATACTTTCAAATATCCGAAAATAAAGTCAATAAAGAGGTTACGAAAGCCGCGCGGTCATTCATCAGAGGCGTAGGTACGGCGAGCCAGCAAGGACCTTACGTGCACATACGGTGCAATATTTTCATGAATGAGTTAAATTAACCACGCGTACGATTTTTAACAGCGGATAGGAATAATAAAATGTGATAAAAAAGGTTTTTGTTCTATGCATAGTTCGATTAAGTTACTGATTCTGAGCCACTCCTAAAGATTTAACAGCCCTTTGCAATGTAACCCTGTATACATTTGTTTTTTGATGAGTATCTTCTCATGAATGTAACTAACTTTTAAATGTTAATAGTAAAATCAAGAAAACTATGAACTGTTGCAAACAATTTGCTCGACTAGCATGTTAGACTTGATTATGGAGCAACTGTTTTCAGATTAAATTAATAAGTTAAACACTAAAATTAAAATTTGGATAATCATTCTTTATATAAAGTATAAGATCATAGATATTCTGTTTTTAATCTATCTTTAGGTCAATAAATAGCTGTTAATGAGATTTTTAAACTTCAATATCAAATGACGATCAATTAGGCCGGGAAATAATTATTTCTGAAAGAGTTATAAATATTTTGTTTTTTAAAATCATGCTTCAAATGCAATCAAAATCAAAGATACAAGTGATTTAATAAAAGTAGCTAACTCGTTTCCGGGTTTTATTTTGTACGGGAAAAATAAAATGTAACGTAAAATGTAGTTAACATCAGCCTATCAGTGGTTCAAACCAGAAGTGTGTGCACTGACCGGGTCGTACTCCTTCTTGATCTCCTTCCTGGTCTTGGCCTTCTCCGCGGCCTGGATGCGCTTGATGAGCTCGTCGGAGATCTTGGGCTCCACGCGCCGGCCCAGCTCCGACGGCGCGATGTCCATCAGCGACTTGCGGTTCTTCTTGCTCGCGTTCTGATTCAATTCAATTCAATCCAATATATTTATTGCCACTACCCAACGTAGACCCGAGTAATGTACACAAAAATAACAAAATATACACAAGGGGAACGCCTACATGGTCGTGCAACAGCAAAATTGTTTCAACATCATTTCAGCCATAGGCCATCCACTGCTGAACATAGGCCTGCCCCGGTGACTTCCAGATTGGCTGGTTGGAAGCGGCCTGGATCCAGCGGCTTCCTGCAACCTTTACCAGGTCGTCTGTCCACCTTGTGGGTGGTCGTTTTTATATTTAATTATTTTTATGGCTTATTTGATTACAAGTAAAATTTTTATGCCTTTCTCGCACTTTAGCGATCATTAACGCTTCAAGTTTTTTAATCATTTAACAAAAACAGCGAACAGGAACTAAATCGTCTTCCAATAGGGCGCCGCGCCGGTAACGAGACGAGACCATCGAACATTAACAGCATCCCGACGTCTGTCGTTGGCTACATACATTAAATCGAAACTAGTTTGAGCACGCTCAGCTCAGGATTTCAGCTCAAACCTTACCTAGGGTACACCGTGCTAGAAATCTAATATGAATGGTTTCAGCTTAAATATAGCGACAACATAATTAATACAATTGACTAACCTTCATTCTATCCATCTTTGTATGCATAAAATTAAAAATAAATGAATGAGATTAATTAACAAAATTCCGTGACACTTAGGCCCGCTTGTGGGATTTGCGCAGGTCCTGTATTTATTTAAAAAAAAGTGAACTTCTCTCAATCTAATGTACTACAAAAAGTACAGACTAAGAATAGCACTTAAGACAGAGAGGGAAAGTTATTGTTTCTGTGATTTTATAAATAATGCCTGTTTATTCATATAATTTTGTTATATTGTATTTGATTTAGGATTATATTCATGAAAATAATCAAAAATATATTGTACTAATTTTAGGACATTAAGTTTCTCGTCCCTCTCACTCGTCAGGCCTCGGAAACGAACAATGGATATTTATTTGTTACGCGGCCACATTTCATTAAAAATATCAACAAAATTGATGCAAGGTTAAAATTATGTACTACGCTGGCAAATTAGGCTCAACTCTTGCTCTAAAATTTAAAGGTCTTAAGTGCTACTATTAGTTTGTACTTTATAAAGTACACTGAAACTTACAAGGTTAAATAGAGATTTACCTTGAAACTAGGTTAAAAATGACATGCTGTAGTCAAGTTTGAAGTTGCCAAAAACACTTGTTTATACTGGTGCTACTATTAGTTTGTACTTTATAAAGTACACTGGAACTAACAAGGATCAAAAGAGATTTGATTTAGAAACTTGTATTAAAATGACATTATGTACAGTCAAGTTTGAAGTTGCCAAAAACACTGTTTATACTTGTCCAGGCAAGTTTACTGACGAAGACAAAACATGTTTATTTATGTTGTTAAATATGTATAACTCACGAAGGCCTTGGCACTCTTCTTGTTGGTGGTGCTCTCCTCCAGGCGTTCCTTCTCCTCCACCTCTTCCAGCTTGATGAGGAGTGCGTCCAGGTCGTCGCGCCACAGCATCGAAGGAGTTTTCTGTCTGCAAGAAGTATAATTTAGTCAGAAAAATCAGAATGTGAAAATTTTACTGTGGATAAGACTAAGATAGAAATGTTGTCCTTACTTGAGCGCGTTGAGTTCCGCCAGTTTCTGGTCGCGTTGTTTGAGGAGGTCGTCTTTCTTCTCTTTGGTCAGCATCCACATGGACATGCCCAGCAGGTAGTTGAACTTCTTCACCTCCTTCAGGTTTTGGAACGCTTTCTCTGTAAGCGAGGATCAAGAATTGGGATGTTGACACCATTCACAAACATTTCAAAAAAACCACGTCTTTGAATAACACCATATTTAAGACATTATTTCATTCATTTATTGTACATAAGTCGCATGTCGCTCAGTGGCGGCAGCACTTTAATATTTATTTACACATTCAAACTTAAATTCTGGACAAAGTATATCATTTACGACAATTTGTCAAAAACTATTTGTTGTTTGTAATTGTTTTCTCTGTCGATTGGCATATGTTTCATAGGTGTACACCAAAATAACGTAATTTTAGGTACTTGCAACTTTGTATGCCAGGCTCCATACAAAAAAGTTCGAAGTCTTTTGGTGAGTGTTCAAAGCTACACCCTGTATACTAGCAATCCGCGTGAAAAAAGGGTGAGGCGGATGTTTATCCTCGATTATTTCGCGTTTTGCTGAACCGATTTTGATGCGGTTTTCAGAAAAGTATTTGTTATATTCTGCATAGTACTGCGTAGTTCACCTGGGTCGACGGGTTTCCCCTTGGTGTCCTCAGGCTCCGGCTCGTCCTCCGACTCGGCTTGCTCGTCGTCCTCTAGCGCGGTGAGGCCCTGCATCTTGCTGGCTCGCTTCTTCCACTCCGCAATGGGGTCCGGCGCGTATCCTGTAGGCAAAGTGATGATTAGATACATGTGAAGGCTAAAGAAAAGACTGTCTAGACCGAAACTGGGCCCAGGACACCGTTCACTAGTAATAACACATTTATGCCTAGAAATACGCCTGAATTTTGAATATTTGGTTTCTCTGAAATCAATAAAGGGTAAAGGGCAGGTTGAACTAATCACTTTAACAGGAGGATCTGCCTATTAAAGTGAAAATCTTTTACAATGGGACAAAAGATACAACAAAAAAAAAATGCTACTGCTCAAACATTATCGTCTATAATCATTTTTTTATTTCTTTAGGATCAGAGCAATGTATGTGATGTTGTCCAATATTTATTTAAAAAAAAAGCTATCTCGACCAAACTATCCACTTGCCTCGCTTCAGCAGTTCCTCCACCATCGCCTTCCGCTTCTTGTTTTCCACCACTAATCCCTTGTCGCACTTCTCGAGTATGAACCGCGCCTGGTTGGTCAGCTTGTCGGCCTCCGCCTGCAGCTGCCCCTCGAGGTAGTCTTTGCGGCGGACGTAGTACTTGAGCCGGAGGTCGTAGAACGTGCGGAGGATCTCCTCTACTTTCTCGTATCTGGGGATCGTTGGAGGGAGTTAGACGCAGTAGCAGTGCTGTGTGGGGACGGCCGTGAAGAATACACTTTAACAGGAGGCGTGCTACATGAATTAGTCGCTTTTTACGACACGCCTTATGTTGGCGTGCCGTAATGTACGCATGCATTTAAGCCATAGGACGTCCATTTCTAAACATAGGCCAGCTCCATTGAGTTCCAGATTGGCCGGTTGCTAGCGGCTGGAATCCAGCATCTTCCTGCAATTTTTACCAGGTAGTCTGTCCACCTCGTGTCCACATCTTTCGCTGCGCTTGCCGGTACATGGCCTCCATTCCAGAACCCTTTTGCCCCATCGGCCGTCAGTTCTACGTGCTGTATGCCCCGCCCACTGCTACTTCAGCTTCACTTTAGCCCGCGACTCCGCTCGAGTGGAATACGGTTAGTAACACCCTATTTTACTCGCTCAGGAGGTGGAATAAAAATAGTAACCTCCTTTCCTAGGGTTCAAGCTTTTTCCGTACAAAATTTCATCAAAATCGGTTTAGCTTTAACGACAAAAAGTATCCTATGTCCTTTCCTACGATCCCATCTATCTCTATACTACAATTTGCCATCGTGAATGCTTTTTAATCATTATTTTTTCTAATTATTACAATGGGTGGACCAAAGATTTTTCTGTATACTAGACTCTTAGAATCACCCCTTAAAGTTTCACTGCACCTTTCTGTTAATTAAACCCTATATATTTCTACTGTTTTCTTTCTGTTTCTGTTTTTCTACCGATTCTGAACCAACCCCTAAAATTTGTTTAAAGCTCTGTATAACTTCTATGCCAAACTTCATCTGCAACTACAATAGAACAGGTACTGACTTGTTGAGGCAGTTGTTGTGGTCGAAGGCGTTCATACAGCTCATTGAGATGGTGGTCTGCAGCTTGAACATCTTGTGCACGCCATCCGCCTCCACCTCGGCCAGCTTGCCAGGGAGGAGGGTCACCACGAACCGCACCGTCGTGTCTGTGTTGTACTCCTGGAGGGACAAAACGGCTAATTTGTAACTACCTTCCACTTTGTAAGTACTGGTGTACTTTATGAAGTACTATCTAATAAAAAAAAAACTGCAAATAATAATAATAAATGTTTTTCACGATCACACCAATTATATTAGCCCCAAACCAGGCGGGTGTCACTCCGCAGTTTAGGTATATTCGGCCAGCGCGCCGCCCGAAGCGGCGTATGCCAGTGGGCGGTCACGTCGCGCGAGCGCATACTTGTTAATATTTTTTTTGCTTTTGCAAATTGACCCGCAATGTCTTCTACTTAGCCTAAACGTCAATATAATAATGCGTATAAAAGATGTTGTTGGTTTACCGGTTGTCTGAATAAAACGAATAGTGAATCAGAGCTAATTTCACACCATATTAAAATATTTATTCTTCTTTAATTCCATGTCCATAATAAGTAGTAATAGTTAAAATAAAAATCCTTAATTAGTTATATTAGCCCAGAAAAAATATTAAGAGTAGGATAGGATAGGATAATGTTTACAAAAGAATACCTACACCCGTAGGAATCGAACACACGACATTCAGATGGAATTTATATGTTTACAGAATCAACGTTTGTAATGCTTAAATCTACTTATTTTAATCGTAAAACTAATAAATCAACTAGGTACAAAAACTTCTCAAGTGACAACCCCGTGCCGTCGTTCGCAGCTCGGTCATAAAACTGGGGCGCGCAAAGAAAATTCGTGGTTCGCGCGCGGTTTTAAGTTTCAATTTTACTTGCAAGCGGGTAGCTCTGGCGAGTCTAGGTATATTTTTATACCTAAACCTGACTTTTGTTAGGAAGTGAGTCTTCTGTACGGTAGTACTATTAGGTATTCTGTGCCCAAACTAAGCAAAGTTTGTACTATGGCGTCTAGATGACAGACAAACATACCTAAATCCTTTTTATTAACATCACACAAACATTTTACCCCTTGCGGGATTCGAACCCGCAACCGCTTGCTTTGTAGTCCGGAGCGCGAACCACTACACCAGACGGTCGTCAAAATAAGCTTTTATGCTAACCTCCTTATGTCCCGATTTATTTCTTTTTTACCATGCTACTGCTTCGAAACTATTTATTATCCTAGTGTACTTTATAAAGCACGAACCAATACAAACCAATTTATGTCTGCACAAAAGCTTATGCTAAGCTCTTTTACACGTCTCATTTTTTTTTACCATTTCACTGCTTCCAGACAATATTATAGCCTAGCACGCCGGTTTAGTAGCAGTTCAGACCTGACAGTTAAATTTTATAGCAAAAAATCGTTAGCCTTGTAACTAATTCGAGTTTTTATTTAATTGTAAACTATAAAAAAAACTTTATGTACTAAATTTAGTATAAACTATTTTCTTTTTAGTATATTTTTAACAGCATCAAACACACTAAAAATATAAGAACAACCAGGCATCACCTTGAAAACCAAAGTAATGGAAAACTTTCCGACTCGGTCTGAAGCACTGTATATTCTTAGGATGTACTTTTTATAGTACTTTAAGTTGTACTAATTACTAAACTTAAAAGTTCCCTTAAGTAAATAAAAAAGATAGATAATAACTATTAAGCATAGCATCCACAAACCGTTTGAGACAAGCACCTAAATCCATTACGATTTAAAACATTTTTAGACTTAAACTTGACTTTTCTTTAGTTTGACGATTATGTTTGTTGATGAAATTAGACACTCACCCTGTATTCTGAGATAAGTGGCTTGACCTTATCGGTCCCCAGCATAGGTTCCAAAACATTCTCCTTGTAGTTCTGCGTCCACGAGCCTACCGGCAGCTCTGTGATCTCTATCTTGTCGTTGGGCAATATGGCCGCTTCGCCGGAAATGACGTATTTGTCACCGAAACCTTCGACGTTGCCGCGGAAGTTCTTGTACCACGGGTGCATCGGCTTCGGCTCTTCGCCGTCTAACATGCGACTGAAAAATATATATGGATGACTTCTTTTGTTTTTTTAAATATTATCGTAAGTAGTATTGTTGAAACGGAAGATCCAAAGTGACTATTAGAATAACTCCCAATCATGACCCAAACTATAGTCTGTTCTACATTCGTTGAGACCTGGAAAGTGATGATAACTCACAGAATGTTCTTGACGATGTCCCGGGGGTTGTAGTTGGGGATCTTGGTGGACCAGCCCGTGCCGATGCCCTCGGCGCCGTTCACGAGCACCATGGGGATGATCGGGATGTAGTGCACCGGCTCGATCTTCTGGTTGTCTTCGAATTCGTGCTGGCAAAGAAAAGTAAGAGTTATTAAACTCTTACTTAAAACGTAGTTTGGGATGGGATGGGATTGTAGGTTGATAAATAAACCATTTAACTGCTAAACATTTTAGCACAATACATAAAAAAATACGAAAGAGTGATTAAATAACAATACTTATTTTTTTGTGTGCCGCAACGATGCAAAAAGGCTGGAGATCACTGTAGGGATTTCTCTAAGAGTTGAACACTGACTTTCAGCGTTCGCGCGCGAAACAGTCCAGACGTCTCTTATTTAAATTAATTATTATTTGGACTCAGAAAAATAAATACTGACAAATTAATGTGATGACAAATTAATTATCAATTGAACAATGTTTATTAAATACACAGAAATGACAAAAAAATACAATATTTTAATAAATAAATAAACATATCCAATCATTTTGTAGTAACAAGTTTCATGTTGTGTGTCTACTGTGCTTTGCTATTTCAAGGATAAACTTTCAGTAAATAATAATCTAAAGTTTACTACTATGTTTCACTTACTAATGAATTGTATCACTTTTGAAAGTTGATATTCTGAACGATTTTAGCAATCAGAAGCAGTATTAGCCAGTCAAAGTAGATAATTCTTTTAGGAAATCACAAACTCGTTGTGCGGGTGGAATATGAGCATTATGAGCGGTGCGTTATTGGTGAAACTGAAGATGTAGGCTCACAGTAATTACCTCCACACAGTCGGTTACCAAGTGGCTACCAAGTGACAATGCAGTTTTGGCTAGTTCAGCTTCATCATCCTTTTAGATGTCCACTGCTGAACATAGGTCTCCCCTAGTGATTTCCAGATTGGCCGGTTGGAAGCGGAATGCATGCAGCGGCTTCCTGCAACCTTTACCAGGTAGTCTGTCCACCTTGTGGGTGGACGTCCTACGCTGCGCTTGCCGGTACGTGGCCTCTATTCCAAAACCTATCGGCCGTCAGTGTGCGTACTATGTTCCTCGCCCACTGCCACAGCTTGCTAATCCATTGGGCTATGTCAGCGACTTTTGTTCGTTTACGGATTTCCTCATTTCTGATTCGATCTCGCAATGAAACACAAGTTAATGTTGGCATGTTGAGAAAATACTCACCACAAGCAGCGGGTCGTCGTGCGGGTGGAATATGAGCCTTGTGAGCGGCGACATAAGGGTGAAGATGTAACGCGGGCTCGCAGAGTCCTTGCCGCCGCACAGCCGGGTACCGAACTGACCGCGCGGCTCCAGCAAGTTGATGTTGTTGGAGCCCACGTAGTTTTGAGCCAAGTTCACGATTGTCATCGCTAATGACGCCTCACCTGAGAACATAAGAAAGAATTTTAAGAAGAGAATTAAGAATAAGCCACTTCGAGACATAAAATTCGCTGCATACAATATTATGTTTTTTCTTTAATCAATTTATTTAACTATTAATGTTTTATTAATATTAATGTTTATTTAAATTAAGTATTAATAAGCTGTAATATACTTTTGCCAAGCATCTATTGATATGAACCAAATAAATAATTTTCATTCTTTCTATTTAAACAACATCCATAATACACCAATGTAGTATACTCAAGTTGATTAAATCATAAAGAATATTACGAAAAATTTGTCAGTGAGAGTCTCAAAAAATGAATCAAACAATAATACTAGAACTAGTATTATTGTTTGATTCATTTTTTGAGACACCCAGTATAACTGTCGGATAGTGGATAGATAGGTAGTCTTGTGAATTACCGTAGGTAGTGAAAATCAAAATATATAATTCTATATCCATACTAATATTATATATGAACCCTAGGAAAGAACATAGGCTACTCCTAAGGGAGTGAAATCGGGGGCGATAAGCTGTATGTAACGCGGGTGAAGTCGCAGGCACAGCTAGTATTAGTTTTAGTAAATAAATAAACGTAAATATTGGACCACATAACATACATTTGATACATTGCTCTGATCCTATGGTAAGTAGCTAAAGCACTTGTGTTACAGAAATCAGAAACAACGACGGTAACACAAGACCAGAGACAATATAGCCAAGTTATTTTCCTACATTGACCGACCGGGAATCAAACCCGGGACCTCAGAAGTAGCAACACTAAATCTGGTATGCGTCTCTCGGCTACGGAGGTCGTCAAAGTATAGTTGTCGGCAGTACTCACCGTGATGGTAAGCAGAGTGTTCCGCAACAGATCCCGCTAGCTGGGCCACTTTGACCTCCCGCTTGTCGTTACGCTTGATGCACGTGAAGATCACCTTACGCTGGCCGGGTTTCAGACCGTCAATCATTGACGGGATTGATCTGCAATATGTTATATTTTTTAACAACTGCTAAAAGTATCATGTAGGTACCTAAAAACTACTTAAACTACACTTGATATAACTCTATTATGATAAACTTATTATGATAAATAAATCACTTTTTAAAACTTTTTTTTTCGTTATTATCTTACCTAACATTATCGCCGTTTGAAAAGAGAACCAGCTCTAGATTTACAAAGTCAGAGTATGAAACAGCCTTTGTGTCTTTGGTGTAGAGGTATCTCTCCGGGAGACCGATCTCCTTTCTCCGCTTTACTTCGTCCATATGACTGGTCAGCCATTCCTTACGCTGATCTGCTCCTTTCTTCGAGAAGGCCAGCTCGATGTGGTGGTCGTCCGTAGGCCCACCGTACTTGAAGCGAATCCTATGCCTCTCCATATTTTGGAAATATTCTTTAGCCTCCTTAGATGTGGAGGTACCCAAACCTTTGTAGTATTTGATATTGTATGTGTGATGGTTATCCGTATCTCTCTTCCATTCCTCAAATTCTGGTAAAGAGTAAAAAGATATCTCTTTGTCTTTCTTAGTCGCTTTAACAATAGGTGTGATGAATTCTTCCAAAAATGGCAGCTTCAACAACTCAGGCCAGTTGTGGTGAACAAAATTGATGATCAGACCTTTAATATGGGACCCATCTTGATCCTGATCAGCCATGATCATCACTTTACCGTAACGCAAACTTTTTAAGTCATCCACACTGTTGTATTTCTTCTTGTACTGCAGTCCGATAATTTTAATCAGGTTGTTGATCTCCACATTCTCCAAGACCTGCTTGTGAGACGCGTCTCGCACGTTGAGAGGTTTACCCTTCAGCGGGAAGACGCCGTAATGGTCTCTGCCCACAACACTAAGCCCTGACACAGCTAAGGTTTTGGCCGAGTCTCCCTCAGTGAGGATCAGAGTGCAGAGATGCGCGTTTTTAGTTCCCGCGTCGTTCGCGTCTTCCAGCTTCGGAATGCCCTTCAGTTTGCTTTGCTTTTTACCAGACGCCTTTACCAGCTCAGTCTGTGCCTTGAACTTGGCCCAAGTCAGCACTGACTCAACTAATCCTGATTTGCTTACTGCCGCAATGAATTTCTCAGAGAGAGCACACTTTGATCCAAAGCTCTTTGCTTGGAGTGTCATGTTTTCCTTCGTTTGGGAATCAAAGGTTGGGTTTACAATTAGACAATTTACGAATACCCACATATGATTTTTTACTTGGAAAGGCTTTATATTGACTCCACCTTTGTTTTTCTTCTTTAAAACCTCCAAAACATTCTTTACAATGTTATCACTGACAGAATCAATGTGTTTTCCACCTTTTGTCGTCGCAATAGAGTTTACAAACGAAACTTGTTGGAATCCGCGATCAGATAAAGTAAGTGCAACCTCCCAGCGGTCATTTACTTTCTCATAGACAACCTTCAATGGTTGTCCATTCTCGTCCTCTTTGCCTTTTATGTATAGATCTACATAGTCTTTAAATTTGTTGATTTTTATTCTCTCTCCATTGAGATAAACTTTCACGCCAGCCGTGGAAGCTGCGACGTCATAAGCGCGTCGCGACATCAGCAATACGATGTCATCCTCTAATTTATCCATTTTGAATTTAGCCAAGTCAGGGCTAAAAGTCACTTTAGTAAAATCGTCATCCTTGCCGGATTCTTTAATCTTCGGCTCAGAAGCCTTTGTCATGTTGGAGCCCCAAGTTTGTTTGAAATGTTTTTTGTACTGCTTTGATGCGGTTTCCACAGTGAATTTTGTTGAGAAAATGTTGCACAGTTTGGCACCATAGCCATTTCTGCCTCCAGTTACTTTCTCTTCTTCGTCATTATAGTTAGATGATGTCAAAAGGTGTCCGAAGATCATAGTTGGGACATACATTTTCTCTTCCTTGTGCATTACTACGGGTATACCACATCCATTGTTGTATACGGAAATCGTGTTTTGTTCTTGGTTAATGTCAATTTTGATTACATCCATCTTGGGGTCTCTTTGTTTGTTGTCAGCTGCATTCACTAAGATTTCGTCATATATTTTGTATAAACCTGTGAAAAAAAACATCATTTTTTGAATTATCCCAAACTATAAATCATTTCCTTACCTGCTTATTTTAACTATTACCATGGTATTGATTGATTACAGACTTGAATATTGTTTAATTATGTAAGAGCAAACATATTGATTCAAATAAACATGGATAGATTTAAAAAGCATTCTATGGAACAACATCAATTGCTTTTTAGAAGTCAATTTAGATGTAAAATTATTAGGTTAGTAGGTAATAAAGAGACAAGTTAATAACAAGTTAAGTCACATACCTGGCACAAAAGTCAGTTCTCTTTGCATCATGCACTCTTTAGTCTTATCGAAAACCCACATGGTTTCCGTGGCCCGCTCAACGGACCCAATGTATGTGTCAGGTCGAAGCAAGATATGCTCCAGTTGTGACTTCTTCTGGTACATCTTCTCGATAGTGCCTTTTGAGCCCTTGGCAGCCGGGGGCGCAGCCTCCGCGGTGCCGTTCTGGGTGGCACTATTCATTTTGTTGAACATCGACTGAAATTGTTTTTTTTATTTTTTATTAGGTACTATTAGTAGAAGTGCAATTTGTTTTAATAATACATGTAAATTTTTTTGTTTTATCGTAGTACATTCGACAGCAGGTCAAACATCCCAAAAAGTTTTAAAAAAAAGATCGATATCGATCTACAACTTTGTGTCCAAAATGTAGAGATCAATATCAATTGAGAAAATTTGACGTTTTGTGGGAGGTTGACGAGCTGTTGTCTGTACATGGGGAATACCTAGGTGATCTCTAAACATTATTCATTAACCCGTTAACATCCAAGCGGTCTCATGAGACCGCATAACAATAGAATTTCTATTTTGTTTCGTTTACTTATGCTTGATCAGACACTACTTTTAAATTTTTAAAAATGAGTAGGTACCTACATTAAAAAAAAACGGTACCAGAGCATTTACAAAACCCACCATTATATTCAATCAACGTGAACTCTATCCCAGGCGCAGTAAGAGCCATTTTATCTTGTTTCACGAAGCAGATTCCGAGGGTAGTCTAATACCATTTTTTTAAATCAACTGTCTTAATGACGACAACGCAAAGGACAACGATAATGATAATAAATCGGGAAACAGGAATGCAAATGATCATTAATTCAGTGCGACCATTTACATAAAATGACTTCAAGGTCCTTGTTTATTAACGTTAAAGCGGAAAATAACTATTACCAGTAAAAATATGGTTTATTAGAACAAAATTAGCACGTGAACAACAACAAAAATAAATACAATTTGACCGTTAGCAATTAAACTGCCGCCAAACACGCTTACCTTTATATCAGCCATCTTGGTAGTTTTGCTGAATAGACGAATGCGATCAACGCGATACGTGCTTTTTTTTGCATTCAGTGCAAACCATACGCTAAAAGTATTGGCTTTTGCAAAACAACATTTTTAGACCGAAAAATTCACAATTAATAATAAGCGCAACGCAATGACGAAGACGCCGAGGAGAACTATCTATAGACAACTTTTTATTTTTCGTAATCTCCTGTAATCTCCAGGCTACTGACATAAAATAAGTATGGACTGGCTGTTTTATACAATATATATATATATATATATATATATATATATATATATAATATATAGCCATTTATTTCAAATCTAGTTTTTTTTTACATTTCAAATGTTGTTAGTAGTTGGTTAGTAAGTTGCTTTAGACTAGGGGTTTTAGTATGGTTAGTTTAGACTGTTTCTAAGATTTGAACCCTTTGGGTAAAGGCCTCCTCCAGCTCCATCCATGCCGCTCTATCTTTGCCCAGAGTCATCCACTTTGTTCCGGCTACTTGAGTCAGGTCATCGGCCCATCGTCTTTTTGGTCGGCCAACACTCCTTTTTCCTGATGGACCCTTCCATTTTGTGGTTTCGATGGTCCACCTTTTGTCAGTGTAGCGTGATATGTGGCCAGCCCATCGCCACTTCAATGATAGAGCCTGTGTAAGAGCATCTGTAATTTTTGTCTTCTGCCTGATTTTTTCGCTTCTTGTTTTGTGGATTTTCTTTATTTGTAAAATACTTCTCTCCATTGCTCTCTGGGTTCTTTGTATTTGAGATTTCACTTTTTTTGTGTAGACCCATGTTTGGCAGCTATATAGTAGGCAAGGTAAGAGACAAGTGTCCATCACCACTTTTTTCATGTGTAAGCTGTAGTTCCCTTTTAGAATTTCTTTCAATGACCAAAATCTTCTCTAGGTTAAGTTTACTCTTCTAGTCACATCTTCTTCATTGTTTGTGCTGCTGAACGACACCTGCCTTCCCAAGTATATGTATTTAGCGACATATTCTATGCAATTGCCCTTACTATGATAGGTCGTTTATGGCTATTTGTCATAATTTTGGTTTTTTTAGCGTTCATTTCGAGGCCTACTTTTGAACTTTCTTCATCAAGGGATGTAATCATTGCTTCTAGATTTATCGGGGTTTCGGCTAGTATGGCAATATCGTCTGCAAATCTGAGGTGACTTAAATTGCGACCGTCTATTTTGATGCCCTTAAGTGTCCAGTCCAGCTTGCGGAATATATTTTCAAGAACAGCAATAAAAAGTTTGGGCGACAAGGGATCGCCTTGTCTAACTCCTCTTTCTATGTTGATTGGGTCGCCTCTAGTTTTGAGTTTTACCCTGCTTGTGCTGTTATCGTATATGTGCTTTATGATGTTGATATATTTTTGTTCCACCTTGAATTGGGTAAGTGCATCCCAGATTGAGCTGTGGCTTATGCTATCGAAGGCTTTGCTATAATCGATGAAAGCCACATACAAGGGCCTGTTAAACTCGCTATATTTTTCTATTATTTGTTCTAGTGCCTGTATGTGGTCGGTCGTACTGTAGCCTGAGCGAAAGCCTGCTTGTTCAATTGGTTGAGAGTTGTCGATTACATGGGCAATTCTTCTTAAGACTATAAAAGCAAAGAGTTTGTATATGCTTGCTAGTAAGCTAATTGGCCTGTAATTTCCTATATCTAGTGGGTCGCCTTTTTTAAACAGAAGTATTATATCGGATGATTGTTTGTTTTATACAAATGACAGCTAATTTTTTTTGCAATTTGAAGCGCCACTAGTATCTGATCCTAGAACTAATTTTGACGTATTTAGCGATGAGTATTATGATGATATTATCGGTTTATCTAGTTATTGATATTTTTTAATATCAGATTTTGAAACTATAGTTATTTTCTAAAACTGTATTTTTTTCCATAACTGCTGTTGATACTTTGACGATTCGATACGACGTTCGATATAAATATAATGATATAATTCATTCTATATAATTTATTTATTTATTGCAATAATGTACATTATCAATACAATTGAATACAGTATAAAACCCTGTAAGGGTGCAGCAATTATACATTTTATGAAAGTAATTACATAGAGAAATGAATTTATGAAAATAATTTTGGCGGAACTTTGGGGACGTGAAATCAATTATGTACAATTAAAGTTTTACTTAAATTTTCGAATAAACATTCGATTTACACACTTAAACCAGGTTTACGACTCGAGTCGACTAAGACGAGAATCGAGTCTGAATTTTTTTTTTTAACACGTTGATGGACAGTAACGCCCACAGCCGTCTAGGTGGTTAAAAATGATACGACAGAACGCCCGCCGACGTCACAATTTTCACACGTTTTATTTCAGTACGCCTGTGAACGTTTAATTTTCCATACTATCACAAGGAAGGGCATGTTGTAGTGTCATGGCAAAAGTAATGCGCTTTTCGTACTGTCATCATACACAGTTTTATGAGACGTCCAGATACACTCTTAACATTTTCGTACACTTGTACCCTGTCCCTGCACACTACGCCCGTGGGCGTCGTGTTTTCATACATTTAGTCACGTAGTGTCACTTCATGCTTTCGCGCGCAAATAACGGCTTGAGCGGTAAGTATTATTAATGTTTTTTGTACTTTTGTATATTGAAACATTCAGATTCAAGTCTTGTTACTTACGCATAAGGTAAAGGTACTCCTGTTATTAGAGGTTGTTTGTTTTGAATACGGCTATTTGGTATTGAAACTAATAATGAATTTATTTGCAAATGGGATCTAGATAATATCAAAAGCAATAAAAACGATTAAAATTATTCAACAAAGCCTAAACTCCGGAATTACACTCCAAATTTTCTGTACAAGTAATTATTAGTTTCATTATATCATATATTTAACTTTTATTTTTAATATTTATGTCTATAGTGTAGGCGTATAAGGCGCCGATATCCGTACATCATCATCAATGTACATTTTTCAAGACGAATTTTAACACTACGCCCATATGATAGGCAATGTATGAAATTTTGTAGTGTCACATGGGAGAAGTAACGTCCTGTCCAGTACTGTCCATCATTAATGTGTCAATCTGAACCGAGTCCACTGTGTTAACAGAAAAAATCTATTATCTATCTAACCACTATAATAGGCATGTTGACTGACTTTTTTCTTCGTCTATCGGGTAGATTATCAAAGGGTATTAGACACGTATTTTTTTGTTTTTTAAATAATCAAAATGTTACAGAGATATATTGATTTAAAATGTCGCATGATGCCACGCCTTGGTACAATTTTTACTTAGATGTGACGTCACGAAAGATCACTCCCAAACTTTGATGCGTTTTCTTTGCCATTTTTTGGTTGATTGACAAAAGGAAAAATGTGTCCATTATTTCTTGATAATCCAACGTATGAGGTTTACGTGGTCTCGGGGGTCGAGAAGGCGTCAGCCAACCACGCTCTCAGGGATTTGTGAAGAAGACACCGTTACGTCCGTGAAAAACGTTTATTTGGTATGACGATGCACAACACATGGGCCGATACACAATGAGAGTTACAAAGTCGATACACAATAAAGAAAGAGATACAAGGCCGGTACACAAACACAAGTACTTAGTACAATAAAGTAAATAGCACACGCCGCAGGCGGGCGAGGAAAATGAGTACAGCGCGTGCGCGTGAATAGTATGAAGCGCGGACGCGGACTGACGGCGGTGGCCGTTGCAAATCGTGGCGCTGTCGAGCCTACGTGGGGGCCGAAAACAGAAGTGCGGGGGAAGCATCGCGCGTCGCCCCATAGTGGCGTGATCCAGCCACGGCCAATAGGAACGGGTTTGTAGTAGTGAAGTACAGTCAGAACCGGTTTGCTATAAACTTTAATTATGGCGCGTGCACGATCGCACTGGTTTTTGGCTATCCTTTCTTTAGCACCCTGTATTTGTAGTTTTAAATTTTACCGTAACAGGAAATTTCAGGTATTCTATTCTAGGCAACCACCCAGTCACATTGTAACTATAATAAATAGATCGAAAAACGTTACGAATATCGCCTTGGGGATATTACTAATTTAGTTCCAAATTCCGATACTACGTCCTACAGTGCCAAAATGGCTATAATCAAATAGGCACGAATATAATTTGACAGCAGCCATATTATATATAGTCTATATATAATTTATGTCTATAAACTTTTATAAAAGAAGAAGAAAGTACCTTCTGTCTATGGAGGGAGCGAAAGGAGTACAATTTTTATGGGCAAAAAGTTAAAAAATTGTCCAGCTCAAACTACATACATCCGGAATTTTTCAGAACTCCAGACTCACAAATCGGTTTCGGACAAGCCCGCTTTCAATCCATTTTGTATGGAGTTCTGAAAAATACCGGATGCTTATAGTCCACGCCTTACAATTCCAAAACCCTCCAAAATGGCGCTAGCGTAGCGTAGGCAAACGATATGGTATGAATGTAGCAGTTGTTGACGGATTGAAAAAAGCCGAGTAATGCTGCGTTAGGATTCGGTGGGGGGTAGTCGAACGAAAAGCATGGTCGATCTATTTTAATGGTCTACTTTTTATTTATCATTAAAAGAGCTTCAAAGGGCAAGTTTAGTGTAGTTTGTGTTCTAATGTTTGGTAAAGTGATAAACATCTCATATTGCTGAAATATTATCTCTATTTCCTCAAGAATTCTCACTTGTACACCGTGTAAAAAACTATACTCACTTGACACTGGCGAACGTGGCAACGCGAATTAGCCATTAAAAAAAAGAAAAAAAAAGAACTATAACATTTTTGTATTGTGCGTTCGTCCGTAGTAAGTGTGGAATCCACAATATGCTGCTTAAACTAGTCGGATCGAAGGTATCCAGATACGGTTTCCACGCTACTTAGATTACAAAGCTCACAACAGTACTAATTATCAACATCGCATCGGTGTAAACGATACCATTTTCTGCCCATAGAGACGAGACGCAACATAAGTGACATACGTTTTTTGGCACAGATCGCCACTGGTATGATAGATAGCCCAGATTTATTATCTAAGATCTCACTAAACACTAATCTACTTAGGTTTCGATCACGCCCGATTCTAAATATACCCTCTGCAGATATAACTACAGAATGCTTTTTTAATTCGAAGTTGTCGTAGTTTTTCTAAACTGTCTTATTGCACTGTGTGCACTGTGTACTGTTTACTGTATTATTGCAACTGTAAATATTCCCAAAATAAATAAATAAATAGGGTGTGTGCTCTATGTTTTAGCGTCTTGAAACCTGCTTCTACGGGAAGAGTAGCCTCCACTGAATAAAAAAAAAACATAAAAAACTAATCACCCGTTATTTATTGTGAACTATATCAAGAATACACACGACATTGGCAGAACCAATACTCTTCTTAAAAAACGGGATGAGCCACATAAAAAAAAATATGCTGAGTAAAAACATTGTAACATTTTCAACACACATTTTATTCATTATTTATTTTTTAAATATAAAAATTAATCAGACGTTAAGAAATGACAAGTAATTGATTATGATTCTTTGTATCTTGCTATGAAAAGTGCGCCATAACGGAGCGAAGTTCTTATGTTCTTGTTTAGTTTCCTGAATAATAACTTTTTTTGGCGCTTTCTTTAAAAACCCTGTTGCTATTGTGACGCCACCTAATTTAAGACAGATTGACGAACACTTTTTCACAAGATAGAAAATAGTACTCTTTACCTCTCCCGTCTCTACCCTTCATGTTCATTCATACTTTTGTGATCTGTCGTCTGTCAAACGCATTTTTGAGGTTAAGTTAATATTAGCAATAAATTTTTAAATTCAGTGACTGAAATGACTTTTTTAACTTATGCTTCTCTATTTCTTCGACGAAGTGCTGCTCTTCGTTACTCATTTAAATGCCAAGAGTGCGCAAATACAGTCAGAAATGTAACGTCTAGCTCCGTAACTACAAAGACAATACATGATGTAAACACGAACATAATAAAGGATGTAATTCTATTTAAATACGAAAATCCGAAGTTTTACATGTATATGAACATATTCGCAGTGGTACAGTATATGTTTTGGTCGTATTTGGGGATATTTGCTTTCTCTTCTTTGAGAGATGCGCCGGTAGACAAAACGAAGATTGACGACGATACCCCTTGGTTTCGAAAGATTAATCTCGGCGAAAATAAATATAGAAACGGCTTAGGAACTATAGCCGTAGTTGTTGGTAAGATTATGAGTCTATCATTATATTTCAGCTACATATAAATTGTTTGTGTGTAGCTGACTTCACATGGTTTTATAATCACAGTATGGCTTCAAAGAAGTGCCAGCTGTTAAATCGCAACCGTTAACGCCGAACGGCTTTTCACACAATCTTAAAAACAATAAATAATATGCAATAAGTATAAAATTATGCTGCTGCAATATTAAAAACATATCTCCTAACTTTTCACTTATTCAGCTTACGCATAATAAGTTTTATTTAAATAGCATTTATTTATTTTTATTCATGAATAAATATGCACCAGAAAACACCGGAATTGTTATGATCTTGAAATAAAGAATTATTTAAATATTCACCATGTGTGACGAATTGAAAGCCCTGACCACCTGCTATCAATTATAATTTTATTAACGGTGTGCTAACATGTCCTCAATGTATGTGTGCCTTTATCAATAAAGTTGGGTACATAAGCCCTGTTAAGGCACAGTAAAGACAGCAGCAAAAAAGGGAGTAAAAGTGGTCACGGTAACCAAACACTGTTAGGAGTATTATTATTTAAAGTTTGTACTTCTTCTCTCCTAAGAGGTAAAAATGCAAGAATACGCGGGCCTTAGCCAAACGAATTCCTGTTTAATTTCAATTAAAGGTTTAAAAATTTTCTTACTATCCTGCATGTATTCAAGATAGCCGCCTTTTGTATTAGTGTGTATGTGGTAGGGTGAATGTTGAGTGTATGCAAGCTCTTATGTAGGTCCTTTGGTACTACTCCAGTTGTGGATATGACGATAGGTACAACTTTCACTGATGCTACTTTCCATTGGGTTTTTATTTCTATTGAAAGTTCTCTGTATTTTGCATTTTTTTCCGTGTGTGTCGTCTGTAGGTTATGCATGTTACATACAGCTATATCTATGAGATGCACCGTTTTATTAACTTTATCTAATATTATCACAAGGTACTAGTTTAAAGTTTCTTTTGCCTAGGGCATCATCTGGACACGTGCCAACGTGCTAGATTTACTGGATAAAAAAAAATCGCTAGGAATATTTAATAAGTAAAATCTGCCCATGTCTTCATCTGTGTAGAGTTCAAAATTCTAATAATTAAATAATCTTGACAAACTTATTAGCTGTAGGCGAGCATGTCGGACTTGGTGTTGCTCTGGGGTCCCAGGTTCAATTACCGGTCCGTTAATGTAGAAAGTAGAAACTTGTCTTAGATCTGGGTGTTGTGGTACCGTTGTTTCTGATTTCTATAAGACTTGTGCTTTGACTACTTACTATATCAAAGCAATAAATGTGGTGTTATCTAATTATTGTAAGTCATCATTCCACAAAAAAATACAAAAATAAGATTTTATTGTCCTTTAAAGTTAAACGTCTCATTTCTGTGGCCTGACAGGTATTGTCACCTGTGAAACAAGACACAATGGAAAAGGCATCGATCGAACCTTATCTACATATATAAAAATGAATCTCTATTTCCCTTGGTCATCGCATCACGCGTGAACGGGTGGAACAATTTCGCGTTATTTTTTTGTTGTGTTATTTACTGTCAGGACAAGGTTCTTTTGAAAGAAAATTAAGTACTTAAGTTGCGCAGAAAATTATTTATGAATAAACTGAACTGAAACTGAAAAGACCACGCAAACGAAGTCGCAGGCAACAGCTAGTTATTAATGGTATTCTTTGTTAAGAATTTCAGTTTGAATATAAATAAAAATAAATATTAATTAATTCAAACTGAAATTCTGAACAAAGAACATCATTAATAATAAGGTTCAATGCCTTTTCCATTGTGTTTATTTTATTTACGACATTTTGTCAAAGTATTTATTGTATTGTTATGTGGCCACATGTAGGTTGTTTAAGCATGACAGAATAAGCTTAATTGAGCCACAAACTGCTAACATACAAACTTACATACATATTTGTTATTTAATGTTATTATCTTTTACAGGCACCGGTTCCCTAGCAATGATTTGGATGTACACTCTCAAGTCTGTCCGATATCTTATCCTAAACAAAGGTGGGAGGCATGTGACGTTCGTGACATATACTCCTTTTGGAAAGAACCGAATGATGAAAGTCCCCATTGATCATGTGTGCTGTAAGGAAAGCCGGGCCAACGCAAGAGTTCAGCTGCCACTTAAAGTGAAAAACACATGGATGCATTATATGTTAGATATGAGAGGAGAGTTCAAAAACCCCCTACTTTTTGACAGCACGGCCGGGCTTGCGAGGAAGTGGTAATGAACAAGTTATAATTAGGAGTAGGTTGAGTGTTGTGCATATGGACAATGGGCTAGTTTCCTAAAAAAATCTAATTAGTCCGTCAGTTGGATTAACAGAAAATATTGGACACGTGTGCCGTGTGGGGACGGCCGTAAAGAATACACTTCCCCACCGCCAACAGGCGTGTCGTAAGAGGCGACTAATTCCTGTAGCACGAGACTGGCAGCAGCGTCTGCATGCAAAATCTTATAAAAACTGCGCTCGCCAACCCGCCTGCCAAGCGTGGCGAGTATTGGCAATCCCCCCCGATGTTAAGTCATTGGGGGAGGCCTGTGTTCAGTAGTGGACTTTCTATGGCTGAAATGATGATGATGATGATTGGACACGTATTTTTCCTTTTCTCAATCAAACAAAAAATGATAAAGATATAGCCCGTTATAGTTCCGCGTAACGTCACGCCTTGCGACACTTCCCAAACTTTGATGCGCATTATCTTCGTAATTTTTTGTTGGATTGACAAAAGACAAAATATGGGTTAAAACTTTTTGATAATCTAACTGACGGACTAAACAGAATAATATTTTTTTGACCCAGGAAACTAGCTCATTTTGTTAGGATCACTTGTAAATAAATTGTTTCTTGCTTATTGTTAATATTGTATTTTATTTTATTTTTATAATAGGTTTAATAGCTTTAGACTGGGTCAATATGGCCAGTTCATATAAAAAGCCTATGTTTGGATTTGGATTGATGTCTTTTTTCTTGTTATAAAGAAATCATATCTGTGTGTTCCCTCTTTAAGATGGGTGCAGCGCGCTACCTAGCACCGCCAATTGTTTTTCAAAATTACATCTAAATCAGACCAATTATAAAAAAAACGGAAACGCGTCGACCTCAAATGCTGCGTCCTCAAGCTGTGTTATCCACAGCTAAATCTAAGAGATACTTTTTGAGGTCGACGCGTTTCCATTTTTTAATTAATTGATCTGTTTAGATGTAATAAAAAATCAAATGGCGGCGCTAGGTAGCGCGCTGCACCCTCGTAACGTTTGATTCTGATACCGGCGACATCGAGAAACGACATCTACAAAGAAAATGTTTCTTACATTACAAACTGTCCGACTAATAAGTAAATTTTATTTAAAAAAATAAAACCGACTTCAAAACACTAAAATGCTAAAAATAATCCTTACACTTAAGTACCTAATCAGTTACTTTTGGAGTCGGTGCCAGCCGATGAGAGATTCAATGTTTTTGTTTGCACCGACTCCAAAAGTAACTGATTAGGTACTTAAGTGTTGGGATTATTTTTAGCATTTTAGTGTTTTGAAGTTGGTTTTATTTTTTTAAATAAAATTTACTTATTTCATCAATTTTTAGTGATAAATCCTAATCTAACTACTGAACACCGATTTCATCCCCTATTTTCCTACCCTTAGGGGTGATTTTTATTTTGCAAACTTTTATCAAATTATCTTTGAAGTATAAGCTATTCAATAAAACAAAAATCATCAAAATCGGCTCATATTTGTCGAAGATAGGTAACAAGAACCACAACCAAAATATTATCTGGGTATATATTTGTTGATTTTCTCAAAAAGTTCTAAATCAATTTCGATAAAATGTATATGGGACCACCTCTAAAGTATGATCTACCAAACAAAAAAAGAATCATTAAAATCGATTCATAATTGGCGGAGTAATCGCGTAACAAACATACAAAAAAAAAAAAACAGTCAAATTGAGAACCTCCTCCTTTTTTGAAGTCGGTTGAAAAGTTGTCAAACAGCATCCCCAGACCATCCTTATTAAAATATCGCAGTCATCAAAAGATGAGATAAAATGCAAATTTTGACAGTTCTTAATTTAGGTCTGCAAATCATTCAGTAATCAAGCAGAAGAGAGTTCAAAAGCCCTCGTCCTCGGGTACCTTTTTTGTCTGACAAAATAGATCGTTTACAACTGCATCGGCTAATATACACGATAGACTAAAAGTACCGCATACAAAGCCTGAGCAACCAAGGACATCGACAGATAGAACCGCACAAACTTACGCGGGAGTTTACTTTAGGTAAATTGCAACAAATCGTCCTGAATATAACCCTCGATATCATTCGCTTCCCTAAACTTCTTTAAAATCTGTGACAAATATGCGGCGGACATTTCGGGGATTTTTGTCCCCAGCCGACAAGTCTCTCTTCTGCACAGGCCTTAAACAGTGCCACACCATAAACGTCATCAATATTTATTTAATTAATGATTTAATGATGAGCTATCCAACTAAAGGTGCTTAACAAAATAAAACATACAAATGAGATTTATGAGAAAAAATCTTTATTTTATAATTAGAGTAACGGAAACATCATGTCTGTCTCAAGTTCTCAACACAAAATAAACATGAAGTACAAATGATAACAAAAAATAAACTTTCTATTTACAATACCATAATAATTATTGATCCAATGTTAAATGCTAAAAGTGAAGTACAGAATGTCTAATTACAGGTAAAAACCTTGTAATAGATTTAATAAGTACCTGATGGATGTTACAAATAGACTTAAGTATCCAAAATCAACTACACAATAAACATTATCTATCACATCTAGTCTTTTGGCTAGCTATTTTGAAACGGACAATTCTGTATTATCACTTGCACAAAACATCCAATGGGTCATAAGAAAACATAATATGAAGTCATAGATTCCATGGTCTTAGGGTTGCTACACACTAAAGTGGGCCGGCATTACTCGGCAAAGCTGGGCGGTAAAATCGAATATATGTAGGTGAATGATCGGGAATCACAAACAAACCGCTCGACTGCCGAACATAATCTAATCATAATGACTCGGCACATGCTGAATGAAGCCGAGCTAGGGGTCGGCTTGTTCGTTTTATAAATACTGCCGAATCTAATGACGTGTCGACCCGAATGAACTACCCGATCGGCACAAGCCGATTGAAGTCAAACCAGTGCAGTAATTGCTTAGGATCGGCTTTGTTGTTTGACAGATACTGCCGAACCGACAAGGCCGACCCGCTTATGGGTGTAGCAACTAACTGAGAACCATTGATAGGTAGATCACTTATTTTTCTTAACCACCTACTGACAATTTAAGTCTACAAATGCTTCAACTAGCTTGCTACAACAAGCTAAAGAGAGCTGATGATGTGATTGTAGTGAGCTGAACAAAGATATATTTTGTCTTTGATATGTAGCTGACACGTGGGTGCAGTTAGAAAGAGATAGCAGTGGAGTGAGCATTCGTTAACACACAATAGGAGACGTATTTTTGAAGCATAAGAACTCCAATTGCATACAATTCTTAGGATTGCGTATGCGCAATTCGATTCTAGTGTTTTAAAAATAGGGTTTCAGCTAAAAGTTGGTAATTCTTTCTCTTTTTAACACAACTAATAAAAGAGAGAGGACCAACTTTTCTCCACGTTCTATCTCTTTTTTTAAGGTTTCGAATTAGGAAGGAACACCACCCGCTCTCTACGTTAAGTACAATATTAGTTCTTATTTACATTACGTCATAAATATTTTACGCTACGAATAAATTACGAGATAAGGCTCTGTGTACAGACACTCAGGAAGCTGTGCATATTGAAACTTTTTATAATACCCAGGTAAGAAAATGTCACACCATTGAAAGACACTGCTAAATCGGCTAAACTTGGTATTGTAAATCTTTGTGGCTGTCTATTTAAATATTATCAGTAATATTTCTATCGGGTATTGACGGTACCTGTGCCAAGTGGGGACGGCCGTAAAGAATACACTTCCCCACCGCCAACACGAGGCGTGTCATAAAAGGCGACTTATTCCTGTAGCACGAGACGGGCAGCAAGCAGCATCTGCGTGCAAAATATTAATAAAAAAACTGCGCTTGCCAACCCACCTGCCAAGCGTGGCTAGCATTGGCTATTCCCCCCTGATAAAGTCATTGGGGGAGGCCTATGTTCAGTGGACGTCCTTTGGCTGAAACGATCTATATATATAAAACAAAGTCGTGTTAGTTACACCATTTATAAGTCAACGGCTGGACCGATTTTTGTGATCTTTTATTTGTGGAATTCGTCTCCGCCCGGAATAACAGAATAACTGTAAAAACACAGGAAAACACTTGAAAAAAATTGAAAAATTCATGAAAAAGCCTGGATAGAGAAGAGACGCGGGTTCAATTCCCACGTAACGCCGTCGAATTTTTCAAGTATAATATGATTATTACCACTTTCCTTCCATTTTACGCTAGGCCGACTAACCCAGATACAATTTTCTCTGTATGGCCCCAAGGTTGACTGGTAGAGAATGCTTTTGGCATTAAGTCCGCCATTTGTACAACTTTTTTTATGTCTGTGCAATAAAGTTTAAATAAATAAATTTTTTAAGCCATATAATCAGGCTGGACGTTGATTAAGCTTTTTAATTATTAAATGAATACTCGACGTGTCCCCGCTTAGCGTACAGTCAGCGTCAAACATATGTATAACTTGGCGTTTCACCAACCTTATTAAATGTAATAAGTGTTTTTGCCAAAATTCTATATAGGTACATACTTCTTATTTAATTTAATGGCCAAATCTTAAGTCATCGGCCCACTACTACCACACCGTTGAATTCCGCCAATATCACGTTAGTCAAGTTAACACGGTGTATGTCAATTTATTATACAGGGTTACATTGCAAAGGGGTGCCATTGTTATTTTATTTGTATAGCTGACAGAGACAACGCTCTACAAAACTGAAACAAGACGATCATTAGCTATGTGTCTTTCGAAATGGCGATGTGAATTATTCCTTGATGACTATTAAATTATATTATTAATTTCAATCATGATTTCCAGCCGTCACAAGTGATTGAAAAATAAAATAAATATACGTATTGTAGTATACATTGCACAATTCTTAATTATCACTCAACGACACCGATTACAATTAGGATTAATTACACCAATTTCTTATATGCGTCTGAAAGTAAGGAATTAAAACCCTTATGACGTACTAGACAACGTTTTTTTCTGCCAGGATCGTCGCCCAGCACATCTAGACGCAAGACAATTTGGAAAAGATGGTTTCCTAAATTGGCCCAACTGGGGATCGAACCAGGGACCCGTGCGCTCGAGACTAATCATCCCACTACTGGGGAAATAGGGTCGTCAAATTTTAGACATACAATATAATAGTTCCACTTTTAAATTAATGTAAACAACCCTAATTAGTACAGTTAATGACAATAAACTTATGTCAATTCAGCTACCTTATTCCCTTAAAATAAGGTTTAGCATATTTTTACAAGTTTTTTTTTTCAGTTCCATAGACCAGTTTGAAATGTAACATTCACATAAGTACGCTATGCGCACAGTTTATTTTATTTATAAAAATATACATAATAATAACATCCATTCAGTTATTGTTACTCTTCATGACTTACACTCAAGTTCTAGAAACTAGTTCAATTCGCTGATCAGTAGAACTGTCAAATTTTATGGAACCTTTGTGATGATTTACTACGAGTAGAGTTATTTACCAAAAATTGCAGAGAATACAAGTTTAGCATTAAAAAACAAAAGAAAGTTTAAAAAAAAACAAATGAATGTCAATGTGGCTATCAAAAAACAAGTGAAGATCGTAAAACAAGTAGGTACTTACAATAACAAAGTAATGTTACAAAAACAGGTAGGTAAATGTAGACAATTTTTTTTTATGGAAAACATTAATTTGTTTATTTGACTTTGACTTGTTTTTTCGACAATAAATGAGTTTTACAACGTTCGCTTGTTTTTGGATATTCCCCTTTTTATTGACATGGTTTATATATTTACTTGTATGATTTCATAAAGCATCGTTTCAATAGTTTGTCTAATAAGCAGTATTGACACAGATCAAAGATCATACATGTCATCAATCATACAGTCATACATGTGATCAAAGAGCATACATCTGTGCAGGGTAACTAGAAATATAGACTTAAAATGTAATAAATACAGACAGACAAAATCATTTTTTTAGGATACCTTAATCTTCCCTACCCTTGTGCTGCCTATAGGAGGCGTGTCGTAAGAGGCGACTTATTCCTGAAGCACAAGACGGGGGCAGCAGCGTCTGCGTACAAAATCTTATAAAAAAACGCGCTCGCTAACCCGCCTGCCAAGCGTGGTTAGTATTGGCAATCCCCCCCGATGATAGGTCATTGGGGGAGGTCTATGCAGCAGTGGACTTCCTATGGCTGAAATGATGATGATGGCTCCCTACACGTACGGTGGGGATGAACTATTTTATCGAGTTGTAGTAAAATAACAAAGCATACAATTTCACAGTAGCTCTCATCAAAGAATTGATCAGTTTTCTAGTGAGCGGTTTCTTACTTACATTACTAAAGTTTTATTGAATTAAAAGCGACTTCGTTTACAGCGTTAGTTTTAAGCAGTGATCAAAGTTTACGCTACTTCATGCCATTTCGTTGTTAAGATTCTGCATCGTTCAGACAGCAGGACACCTGGCGACGTATTTTTGAATCATGCTACTTTCAATCCGAATACGAAATCACAAGATTCGCAAAATCGAAAATTTATATGGTGAATTCTGATACGAGTGGTCCTACTTCGTCCGGAAGAATGACATCGTCAAGTAAACATAATAATGGTTGACAGAGATTTGATTGATAACTTTTAATTTACGTTTCGTTATAAGCGATTCATTAATTCATTTTTCATTTCATTAAAATATTCCGGCTTATATTATTTTCTGCGTGAAACGAAAATAATTAGAAGATTTTAATTTAATAGCAACACCTAATTCGAGTGATTCAAAAATGCGTTAAATAAGCAATAGAAATTAGTTTCACACACATATTGTTTTCGTGTTCGAATTCAAGATTCATTTCTAATGCTTCCAAAATACGTCTCTCGTCCCCGTCTGATCCGAAGTGACATGAACGTTGGCACCCACACAATTGCATCCATCAGTCTCGTACTCGTATATTTTCAGTTCTATGTTCCTAAACAATTAATTAAAGTCAACTTATTTTAACAATCACAATTAACTTGTCTAAGTTTGTGTTCACTTATCGGTCGCCAAGATACTATCTTCAATTTTAATTTGTAACATTCAATAGAGATGACACTATACTATTTTTTAACGTTCACTGTCATAAATATGTTAAAATTCTGAATCATAAAATATTTTTCAATGTATCATCTCCACAATTCTTAATTATCTATGTTATGCTAGTGTTTTTACTTTGCCATATGCACAAATAACTTAGACAACAAACACTTATGTTTTTTAGTTTAATTTGTTATAATTAATTTTTGTTACATTTCTTCAAACTAGTAATTAAATTATAAAAAATGCATAGATCTTGAGAAACAATTTGGACTATGTCTGTACAACCTTGATTTATTTGAAAATCACATAACCTTCAAGACATTTTGTTTAACAAACAGATTAGTTCGCCAGTGGCTTCAAAATTAAACTTGTTATCAACAAAATCAAAAGAACAATCACAACTAGTTACATCGTCAATATTTCAATTGTCTGTTTCACTTTTACCACCTATTTCTTATAATTTACATGCGAATATCGAATATTACATTCTTCATATAGCTTTGTTCTCGTAAAATCATTCATCACATGTATTTTGTCACATTAGGAGTATGGTCTTATCATTGGCTCACGCCGCACACTGTTTGTGCTATAATTACGTTACGTGCTATCCGAATTCCGAACGCATCCACATAACCTTCTCAATTCACTACAAACGATGTCTTTGCTTTTTTATGTCGCAGTTCTCTAACTCAGTCCAATTCTATAAGACATCTACAATTGCTATATCAAGACTATTCGTCCAATACACTACCTACTTCTTGCCAGTTTTCTTACTGATCATCAACTGTCAGAATGATGTTCCAGCATCAAAACTCATCAGTCTAATCTATACAGAACCCACTAGCGTATTTATTCTGTTTCTTTGTCCACCACTTCAGCATCAAATCGTAGTCAAAATGTCTGAATAATATCTTCAAAGACTTCGATCATTTTAAACTTTAACCGAATCTTCACTGCATCTCCTCTCCTATCTTATCTTACCACCTGTCTCTTTCCTTCGTTTCCTGCTGGCGTTTGACCAGTTTAGTACCGCGGCGTGCGTCAGTCGGACAGGTACCTCGCCCGGGATATGTCTTCGCCGTCTTCGTCCCTTCCCGGGCTGATACTTTCTATCTCATCGACTTCTTCCAGGTTCTTTGTGTTCGGGTTGCAGAGTCTGTAAGACAAATATAGTACTGTTTTAGTTCAAGGTTTTCAAATATACAGGGTGTCGTGTAACTCAAGGATAACCTTGTAACCGCATATTCTATACAGGGTTAGATTGCAAAGGGGTGCCAAATCTTTAGGAGTAGCTCAGAATCAGTAACTTAACCGAACTATGCAAATACCGAAAGTTTTTTTTTCACATTTAATTATTCCTATTCGCTGTTAAAAACGCCTCTGATGAATGACAGCGCGGCTTTCGTAATCTCTCTATTGACTTTATTTTCGGATATTTTAAAGTATTTTTTTTTAGTAACATACGATTATTATATTGTTCCTAAGATTTTTTTTTTTTAAATTGGCATCCCTTTGCAATGTAACCCTATACATCATGGTGAACAATCTTTGTTCAAGGTCCTATTTTTGCAAATTTGCATGAACATTTTTCGACTTTCCATACACAATTCTCCCATTGACTTCCAGATTGCCCGTTTGGACATACATCTAGCATCGATCTGGAAGTCAATGGGGGAGGTCTATGTTCAGTAGTGGACTTCCTATGGCTGAAATGAAATGATAATACAAAATTACCAAACAGTCGATTAAATTTGTATCGAAAATTCGAAAAACTAGTCTATGCATATTTTTTTTAATTATAGAACAAAAGTTGTTCACTATGATTTACGAGTAAGAATAAGAATAAGAATAACATAAATTATTCAAAAATCACAAATAGTTACATGAAAGAATAGAAAAAAAAAAAAACTTTAAATTGGCGGTACAGAAATGGTCTCCACTCAGCAATATGTCAAGAAACCAGAGAGGCACCTTAACGCTGGTCTTCCGTGGACATTTATAGGCTATGAGGTTACAAGGTTATCCTAAATCACGAGACATCCTGCATAAGCTCCTAATTTATTAGTTAACTTCATTCTGGGGGTGACTATGTTGCTCAAATACGACAACTTGTAATATAAGATTAAAAAAAAAAAATCTTTATAGAAACTCATGTCAGCGGATCGGCTTTAGTATGGGGAAGTGTATTTTTTGCGATTTAGATATCAATTTATTGAAAAAGTTGCTGTATTTAAGCAGTCAAGCCATCCTCCAGAATGAAGTAAACTAATAAATTAGGGCCTTATACAGGATGATTTGTATTCGTATGGAAGAGATGATTTGACGCTGCTCAAATAAAATAACTTTTTTTTTTCTATGGGACCACTGATTTTATGCAGTTGTTGAATTATTAGACTACCACAAAATGGTATATTTTTCGCCTCGTTTTCAACATAAAGTGTCATAACACAAAGTTTAATACCATCTAAGATCTGTGGTATTTCGTTAGGTTGATTAGCTATACAAAACTTAAAGTACATTTTTTTTAAGATATAACTTCTCTGATTAGTATCCAGATATGGGATATAATTAAGTTACATCCCATATCTAGCCGACTGATCCGGATAAAAGTATATGTAAGGCAAGTCGTTTTTGTTGCGATTTTAATTAAGGAAATTTATGTGATTTAAGCAGCAGAAACTAATATCGTAATCTTAAGAAAAGAAAAACCTGTTTGCATGGAAAAATATAACTTTTATGTAAGGCTAGCTGTTGCCCGTGACTTCTTATTTTTTTCCGTAATTTGTTTTTGTCTTCGGAAGAACAAGAAACAAGCGTGACGCAAGCTTCGTTTGTATGAATTATTGTCTCATAACTTGTCGACCCAGCGGTCCCAGGTGGACACTGGCCACTCATAGAGCAAGTACTATCATAACACTGCACCTGCACTTGCAGCAGACGATGCAGGGCGCAGCGAGGAGCAGCAGCGGACTCGCGACTAGCAGCAGGAGGCCGAAGCCAGCGAATATACCCACCACCTGGAAATAGACAATTTGTTTCGTTGAATTTGACGACCTCCGTAGCCGAGAGGGAACCATGCTGGATTTGGTGTCGCTATCTCTGACGCCCCGGGTGGTCCCGGTCGGTCAGTGTACAAAAATTGTGTTGTTTCTGATTTCTGTAAAAGTGCTTTGACTACTTACCATTGGAAAAACATTGTCAATTTTACCTTAATATTTAGATCTGTATCTGAAACCGTCTACCTGACATCGACATTCGACACTAAGGGGCGTCTGATCACTGACCTGTGCGCGGTGCCAGAGTACGGATGCGCGTGAGTGTCCCAGCTTGTTCTTGCAGGGCCCTTTGTCGTAGTGCCGCAGTAGGAAGTCATCCTGCAACAATACATCAGGAAATATATATTAAGGTGGAAAAAAACGGCCAAGTGCGTGTCGGGCCACACTCAGTGTTGTATTCCGTAGTTATCCGGGCTTTTGGTACTACCAGTATGAGCATTTAGTGAGTTCGCGGGTTTACGGTTTTTTTTTGGTAATGAAATAGATAGAATGAAATGTTTGTAATAATTAATAACCGAAGATACTTAGTGTTACCCTGGCGAAGCTAAAATTGGTCGCTAGTAGAAAGTAATTACCGATACAATAAATAATGATAATGACGAATTTAAAGAAGTCACAGCTTTACAGGCGTACCAGCAGTTGGAATGGTATCTTTCTCAGGAAGCCTACTACGAAAAACGAAAGCCGATGTTTCGGACGAAACGAACGACAAACGATACCCAAACGATAGGCTTACTAACTACGTAACACCTTTGGATGTCGATGTTTTAATCGGATGCGACATGTTTTCGGAACGACTTCGTGAATGAATAAATAAAATGTTATATTTCGTATTATTTCAATAAATCCGAAGCGTTTTGTAGTAAGCAATCCGAATCACTAATAAAACATTATCGTATTGACGGATTTCGTTTTTCGTAGTAAGTAGACCTGCTGATCATGTAATTTCAAGGCGATTTTGATTAACCACAATACGCTCTTTTATAACGTCTAATGATTATAAATATTTTACTTTAGTTAATAAAAAAATATTTGCCTGTAATCACATGCAAGTGACTGAAATCCACCGGTTATAATAAGCCATAAAACGATACATGTTTTAAACTTATCTCTCTATTACACGTGTCAATGTTATAAACTTTGTAAAATATGAACTGTAATTCAAACTAGTTCTATTCTACAACAAACATGTTCAATTTGTTTCGTCCAGAACACATGTTCCATGAATATGTTAGTAGTTTTTAAACGATTTGTTCCGACTTGTTTGCGATGTTCCGTGATGTGACGTGATGGAACCGAAGATAAGGTAAGGCCACACTATTGACCCATCCAAGGCACAGGCCTCAGACGTAATTTCAGCTAAGAAGTGGTTTTAGGACCATAGGCAGTGGCGGAACCACAGTATAAAAACCATAAATTACTTCATCTAAAGAAGCGCGTCAAGTAGAAGTAGACAAAGTACCAGTCAGATGACTTATTTTGAAAGCGTAAAGAAATCTAATTCGTATTCGCTGTGTGCGCCAAGACAGCGCCCCTAGTGACCACAATTATTGTGGACATAAGATCTTTTAAATAATGGCAACTGGATAGTTTGGGAATGATTTTCGGATTGATTTTCTTCAAAATTAGATGAAAATATCTATTACAGTTTGTGCCTATAATAATAAGTGATTTTCTTACTTAAAATATGAATATTTTATACGTATGGGATTTGAATTGATACAACATGATATAACTTTCCAACCTCAAACTGTGCAAAAAGAGAAAAAAAATGTATTAGCACAGCTGCATGTGAGACTTTGAAGAGCTTAGAATGAATACTCCACTTAATAAGAGCTGTGATCATAAGACAAACGTCTGTGACACAAACTTCCTACAAACTTTTTTCTTTTCACAGCTGCTATCTGCTATATCCATTTATTTCTTTACTCCAATTTTAATCTTGATGTTGAAAACGAATAAAACATGCACGAACTGTTTCCCATTATTTCTACACTTTATAACACAACATCTGTCACCCAAATCGCGAAGTTTAACGTTTTTACTTTAAAATACTTAATAATGTTAGTATGGAATTCTATGGAAATATAGCAATTTGACACATGACAGTCCAGAGTTTTTTCACATTTCTGCTACATTGCGCGCTGCGATCGATTTGACGGCCCCCACCACCCACTTTGCACATAGCGAATACGAAATACCTAAAATCGTGCAATTTTTTAGGAATTTCGATTTCGTATTCGAATTGAAATTATAATGCTTCAAAAATACATTACCAGTCTCTCCAAATAATGGTCGAACTGATATAGTTCGCACAAAGTATAGTCATAATAACCTCAATGAGACAGTGAGACTGTAAGTGTCAGCATGAACCGTAGCCGAAGTGGCTGCCGCATAGTCTACCGACAAGGCGACAGTCAAGCAATCAAAAAGCAAACATGGCACCGATTTGCATATAAAATAGGATTTCGTTAACGTACTACCAGACAGCGCTACTCCAATTGCCATACAACTTTACGTTTACTTTTCGACAGCGTAAAAATGTCTTATGCTTAGAATCGTCAGGCCAAGGCAGTCGTCCCATGTAAACTATCACAATTTGCATGTCTATACCGATTAGCGACGGGTGCACATTGAACCATAGCCACCGCCACTCTCACAGAATGTGTTACGCTTTCTAAGCGCCATTGTTAGACCGGTCCGCGTAAAATCGCGTAGATCCTATCTGGTGATAATAATACGCTTCGTGTACTGTTGTGCATGGGAACGCGAAATCGTTTGATTTATCACGTCTCGAAAGTGAAATAAAAAGATAGACGTTATCGAGATTTATAAGACTAAAGTCATGTAACGCTATACGAGCAGGTAAAATCTTATCTTTTAAAACTAAGTCGGTCTATCTATACTATAAATAAAAATCAACATAATTTAGTTTGTCCTCTATGCGTACAAATACCATTGATTCGATTGCAGTTAAACTTTGGCAAGTTGATTTACGCAGAAGAAGGTTTAAGAAAATAAAGACCACGCGAACGAAGTCCCAGCCATAGTTAATTTAAAATAACTTCTTCTTCGTCGGTAACACTCTTGTCAGAGTGGTCGTGGTCATCACTTCAGGTGTAGGTGGCAAGCTTCACAACACGTCGCCACTCTTCTTTGATTGCCGCCTTCCTTGTGCATTCATGTAGTGATGATGAGCCATTTACTACCGCTTTTATCTGGTCAATCCATCTCATAGGTGATCTTCCTCGTGGCCTGGTACCCTCAACCTTTCCCTAGACCACAAGTCACTCAATAGCCACCTCCCCTCGGCGGCATATGTGACCAAAAAAGGTGAGGATACGAGACTGTACCAAAGATGACAAACGCTGCTTGATGTCGAGTTCTCGAAGTATAGACTCGTTGGTACGGAAATCAGTCCACGATACTCCGAGCATTCTTCTCCAGCACCACATCTCTAGGGCGTCTATCTTCTTCTTCTCTACTTCCCTCCCCTACGTCCACGTTAAAATAACATTACTGCACAAATTTCAAAATCATACAAAAGGACCTTGACAGTCGATCATATTAGGCTAAACAGAAATGTGTCGTAGTAATCTCTAAAAAATATCAATCGGCCTGACAGATAACGGTCTGTCAGCACGAGATGAGTAAAATGTAAGCGCGAGGGAGTATGTAGGTATTTACCAGCTTGTCAGTGCGATATTGGACATTGGTGCTCACTTTCGTTCACAGTTACGTGAAGTTCTTTCATTCTGTACGACCATAGAAGTGTGTGCAAATGATGTGCGTCTATTTACAAACTTGTCAGCACGATACCGGTGCTTCACTGTAGTTCTAATAGCCTAGTTTACTGGGTCAAAAAACGATTATTCTATTTAGTCCGTCAGTTAGATTATCAAAAAAGATTGGACACATATTTTGTCTTTAGTAAATCAAACAAAAAATGACGATGATAAAGAGCATCAAAGTGGGCACGTGACGTCACGCCTTGCTAAAAAGTGTCGCAAGGCGTGAAGTTACGCGGAACTTTAACGGGCTATATCTTCATCATTTTTTGTTTGATTGAGAAAAGAAAAAATACGTGTCTAATATTTTCTGTTAATCCAACTGACAGGACTAATTAGATTTTTTTAGGAAACTAGCCCATTGGCATGGAGTCAATCTTATTTTGTACGTCCATGACCATAGCTAAAAGTTCCAACATTAGCACAGCAATAAACTTATAGAATTTACATTTATCTTCAATGTTATTACATTACAGTAAAAGCAAAGCCAGCAGCGACCGTTGCATGACCGCTGGGATGTCAAGGCGAAACATTTGAGTAGTCCGTAGATAATTCGCATTGTTTAAGACTTGTCCCCGTTCTCGATTGATTCGATGTAAAATACCGGTTTTCATTGTACTATAGTGTTTTTAGCGTGCGAATATGATGCTATCGCTCAAAGTTTGTAAAGGTATATTATACGCAAACGGTTCCCTGAATCGGAAAATGGTGTTTTCAAACCATCCGAATCCATCACAGATCAGCAATACGAACCATCTTTCTCCGAAACTTGTTAGTGATTTTAACCGACTTCAAAAAAGGAGGAGGTTCGCAATTCATCGGAATCTTTTTTTTAAATGTATTGTCAGCGATCATTCGTCACTATGTTGACCGATTTCTATAACTATTTTTTTGTTTAAAAGATAATACTTTCAGAATGGTCCCATATAAATTTGGTTAAATTCTGATGATAGGATCTATAAGAAAATCATCAAACATTGCATGAACTCCGTACCAAGCCAACTGATTTTAGTATATATCTTACCTAATATCTTTGCTAAATGTGAACCGATTTTGATGATTCTTTTTTTTATGAATAGCTTATACTACAAAGACACTATAATAATATTTTGCGGAAAAAAATTTACCCCTAAGGGTGGAAAAATAGGAAATGAAATCGGTGTTCAGCAGTTAAATTATGATTGCACTCGTAAGATTTGTTTTAGGATTTATCACTAAAATAGATGAAATAAGTTAAGTTAATTTAAAAAAAAAAACGACTTTATAAAACTAAAACGCTAAAAATAATCTTAACACTTAAGTACCTAATCAGTTTCTTTTGGAGTCGGTGCAAACGAAAACATAGAATCTCTCATCGACTGGCACCGACTCCAAAAGTAACTGATTAGGTACTTAAGTGTTAAGATTATTTTTAGCGTTTTAGTTTTACGAAGTCGAGCGTAGGGAGTGTGCCGCGGCAGCGGCCGGCGAGCGCTCAATTCTTATTCTATAATGGAAATGTAGATTTGATAACTTCCCTCTACAACAACCCTAAAAACTGTCATTTGTCAATGTCACTGGTGTAAGTCACTTTTAGCAGAGTTCTAGGTTAGGTTAGGTTAGAACAGTGACCACAAAACGCACGAAGGCGAGCGAGCGAAGCGAGCGTGCCGCGGCAGCTACCGCCGAGCGCCAGATCCAAATATTTTTTCAAAATTAAGGTAAAATCTAAAGATTTTGAGGTTACGTTTTATTAATTTTCAATAATTCATATCTCCTGAACTAAGCATTTCCGAGAGGGGGGAGTGGTACCGAGGGTAGCCCCCTCCCCTCTACCTTCCCCCTAACCTCACCGCCCAAATGCCCAAATCAGGGGTGAGTAATTAAAATATTTTTGTACAAAACATGCCTATAAATATTCTGTCCAAAAATTTTTCTAAAATACCTCTTTTTGTACGGCTTCGCGTAAGTATTGGTTAGAAAATATATTTTTTACAAAATATTAATTTAACTACTAACTTTTTGTAAAATGTCAAATTTGGAAAACGAACTATTTAGTCATGTGAACATTATTATAATAATATTTTAACAGTTGAAATATTTCCTAAGTAAAACATTTGCGAAACCTGTATTATGTCAAATGATTGTTTTTAAAGTAATAATATGTTTGCGAAATGAAAGTTTGTCAAATGATTCGTTTTTTGGATAGATGGTACCTATCTCAGAGACTTGACTCTGGGGTTTGGTGTCACAATGAAAAAAAAAAATTAAGTACTACATCTATTTTAATAGTATCTAAGTTTATTTTTGCTGGTTCGCACTAAAAGAATAAGCCCAAAAATGTATAGAGGCTGAGGATTTCCTTTGAGTTTTTTGTAGGTTAACGCCGCTGACTGTATCTACAGATTACTCCCCAAATAGAAAAGAACATCAATGTATTTTCGATAAAAAAGGTAGGCATGAGCAATGCTTACAAGAGTTTATTTCTAAGCATGGGTACCACAGTTAAAATCAGTAGGCTCACTCTCCACTATGTTCTCTACACTCATACTCATTTGCAGTGGCGGGGCAAGACCAAAATTTTATGTGGGCAAGGTACACTTAGCGAGGCCCTCTGGTGGCGCAAGAAGCAATGTTATAAATTAAAAAACAGTTTTTACTACTTTATTATACCTATATGTATTTAATTCTTGTGTTAATGGTTTAAAAAAGAACTACACTACACTTATTCTCTTAGGAAATATTTTGTGTAGTACCTTACATAGACAAACGCGAGGGGGCTTTCCCGTTCGTTTTCCGCGATGACAACGCAACGCCAACAAATTTTGCTAGCCTAAAGAAAACTTTGGTATTTCATTTAATACTATTCATTATCGTTTTATAACGAAGTTATTTATTTATTTTACGTTGCGTCCGAGTTATGCGGTAGGGTATTTGAGGCGCGAGGCCCCTCGGACCGCGAGGCCGTAGGCGGTGGCCCACGTCGCCTACGCCTAGCGCCGCCTCTGCTCATTTGGCACCTTGAAATAAATTTAAGAACTATAAAATTGTATTGATGTATTTTGTTGTTAAAACTTTTCATTTGATTATTTAATATAATTATGAAGCTGCAACTATCGTTTCGGGATATTCCTGTAATGATAGATTTAGGTGAGATTACAAATAACTAAATCAAATTTGTCTTCTACTACTTTTTCAAGTAAATATTGGCTTTCGAGCAACGCAGCTATATAACAGCGGCCGAGAAAATTTTTTTTTTTTGGGTAAGCACCGTTGAATGAACAACATAATGGAACCACGTGATATTAGGCGCTAGCGTAGCAGATATACTACAAGTTGTGAACCTACTAGATCCACCTCTATAATGTGGGTAATCTTAGAAAATGCTCAGCCTACGTTAATAATTCACCGCCGGTGAGCTTAGCCAGCTCAGGTTAGGGCTCATATCGGACATTACGGGGTTACATGTTACGTAAAAAGTGAGCCTCGAAACATACAATTTATTTAAGAAAAGGGTAGGTTTAGGTAGCTATTATTAAGTAACAGTTTTATGTATTTTTAGTGAAGTTATCTTATTCTGACGCTCACGCATAAAAGGAACTTACACAAGTATGTGACTATTACGAATACGAAGTAACTTCCATGCAAGAAGGTACCGAAGTATTACAAAGCAGTCTCAATAGCTTGCTGTGAATCGAAGTAAAATATATTCACCTATCCTTTTCTATGTACACACGGCACATAGGTCATAGTTATTAGGCTACAATTGGTATATTAAATAGTTATAAGTTACTAACATCCAGCTAACCGAGGCAGTACCAGCAATAGACGACATCGCTTGCACATTAAGTGTGTCTAGCTTTTATCCTTTTCTATGGGCAAGAGCCACATAGGACATAGTTGTAATGCTACGAGTTTTATGATAGATGTATAAGTTATTCACATCCAGGCAGGCGAAGCAGTACCAGCAGAAGACGTGTTTGCACATTGCACATTATCTGCGCGCAGCCCTCATCTTTCTCAATGGGCACGCGGCACATAGAGCATAGTGGTTCAGCTACAAATGTTATAATGGAAGTATAAGCTACTCACATCCAGGCACGCGTGGCAGTACCAGCAGAAGACGTGCTTGCATCACTTGCACATCATCTGCGCGCAGCCCTCATCCTTTTCTATGGGCACGCGGCACATAGAGCATAGTTGTACAGCTACAAGTGTTATAATAGATATATAAGTTACTCACATCCAGCGACGCGAGGCAGTACCAGCAGAAGACGTGCTTGCATCACTTGCACATCATCTGCGCGCAGCCCTCATCCTTCTCTATGGGCACGCGGCGCATAGAGCATAGTTGTACAGCTACAAGTGTTATAATAGAAATAAAAGTTACTCACATCCAGCGACGCGAGGCAGTACCAGCAGAAGACGTGCTTGCATCGCTTGCACATCATCTGCGCGCAGCCCTCATCTTTCTCTATGGGCACGCGGCACATAGGGCATAGTTTGATGAGCTCGGAGTCCGGCAGTAGGGGTGCGCCTGCGCCGCCCGCGGATGATGACGCTGCGGCCGCTTCGCAGGATTGTCCGCCGTGCCACTGTGAACAAAAGACAGCAGAACGTTATTTTATTACTAAACAGAACTAAGCCTTATTAGTTAAGGGGATCGTGCAAGTGTAGACCTGGAATAAAAAAATTCTTAGATTTTATTTAAAATTGACTTATTTACCGTGTATAATGTAGAGTGTACCTAAACTGTATTTGTGACCAAATATAACTTATAGAGCTAAATTGATTATTTAAGTGATAGTACCTTTCAATGAAAGTATTTTTATTAAAACCTAAATAATTAATTTCCAGTTACAGACTAAGACAAGCAGATAGAGATGACTGGACCTACTCAAAGAATTGGTTTAGGGAAGTAAACCGGATTGCATAAAGACAGGGCGGGGATGAAACGCCTCTACCCACAATGGGATTACAAAAAGAGTCTGATACTGTTGAGTTAAGATTAGTTTTTAACTGACATCAAAAGCAAGCTGTTTTCTTTTTCTTTTTTTTACCAGAAAGGTGCAAATATAGGAGATCATATCGGTGTACAGCAAATATATTTTGTTCTGAACGAAATAATTCGTCTTGAAAGGACATAACTAGTAAGAATAGACAAATAAGGGCTTTTTAAACATCTGAAAAGCTAAAAATAATATTTACAAATGCCTAACATACTTAATTAAAGTAGTCAGTGCAAATAAAATAAAATAAACTCTTCATGGATGGCACCCTATCCATAAATAAATTAGGAAACATACCTAAGTATTTAAATAATAAAGTAAACAAATTAAATGATGATTTTAGAGCAATAAAACCTACTACCTATTAGTAATTGTTTTATCATGTGTTCATTAAAAGTTGAAACAAAATCTCATCTTCAATAATAACATGTTCAACGCTCATGCATGACAGTCATGACCAAGTAGCTTATACGGGTGTTTTATGGGCAAATCATTATTCATTAGGACACTATGAATTCTATTATACAGCCATGTTTTAGCAAGGATTGCTTTTGCGACCGAGGATAGCAATAAATAAATATTACCTTTTACCTTGGGAATAATAGAAATTACTGTTAACAGTTTGATAGTGATTGACAGTTACAACAACCAACGCCGCGGTTGCGAGTGGATGGGTGACCTTTCCCACCATATTTAGTGACATTTATCACAAGCATTTCCGTGCTTCGGAAGGCACGTAAAAGTTGGTCCCGGCCAGAGTTGTAAATTGACGGTCATATGCTATAAGCGTCCGTCATTTATGATAAATGCTCGGTCACATTGGACATTTATTGTCACGATGGTCACATATTTTTTTTTAGGATAAATTAAAAAAAAGAAGAATTCCTCTAAATTGAGTCTTAAATGTTAAGTATTTGACAATAAAAACATACTAATAAAACATGTAATTTGATCTGAATTAAACTAAAAAAAAAACGCGCGTAACGATATGACGCTTCTAAGCTTGTTCGTGCAGAAAGATACATTTATTTTAGAAATTTCATTTCGTTATAGATTATCACTACTAAAGCCTGTCTTTCTTACAATTATGCACTTATTTGTAACCAATTTTTTTTTTCATAGTTTGTCAATAGAATTGATTGTGATGTTAGCGACAATAAATGTCCAAAATGTCCGGTCACATTGAGAAAATGTCCAATTTGCTCGGTCATATTGGTCAGACATTTATAACGTGACGGACACTTTACGACTCTAGTCCCGGCTAATATCGCTTGATACTAGTCCCGAAGCCTTTTTAACTTAAACTGTTTATTGCAATCGCGGCTTGATTACATCTGACAGGATGGTTAGTCACTGGCCTTACCGAGCCCCTCCACCAATCCGCACTAGGCCCGCGTGGTGGAGCATGGCCTAAACCACCTCATTAGGTGAGGCTTGTGCTCTGCAGTGCAAGGACCGGAAAACCCCTTTTATTGATTAAGCCGATTGTAAGGGAAACCCTATTAAAAGGTTACCCAAAGATAGGGTTACCCTATTAATAGGCTACTCCAGTGTTAGCCTTTTGTTACGGAAACCTTTTTGAATAAAGTTAACTGCTTTCAATGCGCTTACCGAATCAAATAGGGTTACCCTATTGTCTATGTCTTTTTCGCGCATTTTGTTGATTTGTATTAACCTGTCTGCTGTGTATTAAGGTTTGCCGTGGCGATAGCCACACACAATAAAAGGTTATACAATAATTAGTCGAATGGTGTGCACGTAGAGGTTAAAATTGCTTGAGCGCTTTTAAAACCCTTTCATAGGGTAAGCCTCGATAGGGTTTTTTTAGATACGGTTAGTGCTTACCCGAATTAACTGTATTCATTTGGTTAGCCTTTCGTTGGAGTAAGTCGACGATATGCTTACCGAATTGATAGGGTTTGTGGAAACAAGTCTATGAAATACCCAATTAAAAACCCTTTTATTGATAAGCGGTTCTGGTCCTTGCTGCAGTGTAGTGGGACGTTAATAGGCTCACTTTATTGGCTGTAAGTTTAGTTCATAAGTTCATCTAAATTGTAATTAGAGCTGTGGATCTTGTGATAAAATAAAATAAACAGTATACGAGTACGGCAGTATTATTTAGGTACTAGCTTCTACCCGCGAATTCGCCTGCTTACCAGAATTAAGCCAAAATGTGATGAGAGAGAGAGAAATTCTCTTACTAAATGACAATGAAAACTACCATCTAAACTTATTATTTAATGTGCCATGCAAAAAATGATTTGAATTTGAAATTGAATTATCAAAATCCGTTGCGTAGTTTAGAAGAACATATTCTATCAAGCAGGTATTATAACATTATTTTAAGGAGGTTCAATGAACTAAATATTATTTAACAGATAACTGATTTTATTATTTTTATAATTATGAAGGATGATGTTACATGTAATAGAAAAATCAAAACCTGACCTTTGAAATTCTTTTTTGTTCGTTGAATTGTAATGTGTCGCAGTTAGGTTGTAAAATTTGTCATGGCAGAACGTCTACTAAACTAATGTATTAATTCTCAAGTAGGTATTATTGGTTTAGCTGCTTTTAACTCTATTCTTGGTAGTACAGAACAATTTGTATTTTAATATATTGCAAACACTGAACACATAGCTATTTGATTTATTTTAAGAGATAAAGAAGGAACAATCTGCGTGTCGTGATTCTCATTGTATAAAAGGGGTGTGTGTAGGTATTCATTATGTAAAATAAAACACAAACAAAATATGTTTCTCTAGATAACTTCAATGAAATATTTTGAAAATTTTACAAACTCTTAGCAGTTTCATTTTAATATAAGCTAGTGATTTCTACAATTCCTAGAAGCCAAAAACGAAAACGATTTACGATATATTCGGCCCCATCAGTCTCTTTTACTCATCCCAGAGTGAGTGAGCACGTTTTGTTGAGTACACCCTGTTTCCTTCTGATGTTTACTTTTACCGTTTTATGCAGATATCTTAAAAAGTATAACACAAGAAATTACTAAAATATATTTTTTAAAACCTTTACGCATCAAACCCAGACATTTAGTAAAAGGCCATATTTTCCAACCTAACAACAACATGCAAATAAGGCCACGGTAGAACAACCACAGGCCACCGCCTCAGCCCAGCCCTCACGTTTCGTTTTAACGCCGGGCGACACGCAAACTCAATGTAACCAAAGGTTCGCTTTAATATGCAATTAGCAAAACGCGGAAACTCGTTACGTTATGCTGATGGGGTGGGTAACCCTGAAGTGCTTAAATTTGCATCGCTCTTATCTCGTGAATGTACTCGACGCACACTTTTACACCCACGGTCAAATATAATTTGACTGGTTTTCAAAGGCTCTGTTTCACTGGGACACCATGGCGGCGACCATGTGGTGCTTGTGGCTCAGTGGCGGCAGGGCTTTGGTAGTGATTATCAAAGTTAAGCCACTTACGCCGCGGTTGTAATTGGATGGGTCACTATTTCAAGCATATTTGGTGATATTTATCGCAAGCATCTCCAAGCAAGCAAGGCACGTTAAAAGTTGGTATTGGTTGGCTACATCGCTTGATACTAATCGTAAAGCTTAGGGCGGCTTAAAACCATCTGACAGTAAGGTTAAGTCACTTGTCTTAAAACACCCTTCCACCAATCCGCACTGGGCGCGCGTGGTGGAGTATGGCCCAAAACCACCATAGTTGAGATGAGGTCACAGACATTTCTGTGGGTGAGGCCTGTGCCCTGCAGTGGGACCGTATATAGGCATTCTTTAATTTACCTTTTTTACCATGGCGGCGCAACCAGTCGGCCGCCACCAACAAAATGTAAACAATTGCCAAATTGGTTGCACAACTAAGCGGACGCCAGGTGAGATACTCTCAATAGAGCTGTACACATTTTGTTAGTGTGAGCTGAACATGTCAAACGCGCAGTTCTTAAGGTTTTGGGTTGAAACCCCGTTGGTTGGAAACATGTACAGTGACTTAGTGTCCCCTGGTTTTTTTCGAATCTTACTACCTAAGTACTTATTAATACCACTTGCTCAGCGGTACGGGAAAACATCTTGAGGAAATCTGAACATTAAGATAATAGCTTCTAATAATTGGGTTTTTTAGAATTTCATTTTAAGTACAGTCATCGTCAAAAATATATGCACTTTTTGGTTCACCAATTTTATTTACCTTGTATTACGTTTCAATGTTTTTAAAAAGGGTATACATATTTTTGATGGGAACTGTACGTTAGAGGTATCTATACCAAGTTACCTAAGCCACAGAAGGCACTTAATTCTAATTTTCGATATTCAATTTGCCGATCATACGTGTCAGCGGAACAGCACGTGTAACGTCGATCAGTTAATTATGTATAACATTATACGGTAACGTCAATTTGCGTATAAAGTGCCCTATTTAGTCGATCATTTTGAAGTGGATATTGGCACGCTTAAGTGGTACATTAAATATGTTTCATTTCAAGTGTGAAAACCTATCTATCAAGTTTTTTTTTGTAAAATTTATCCAATAAAATCAATTTACTTTCGCAAATAGGCCATTAATGCTGAAAAAACGCAGAAAAATAAATTTGGCAACTATTCAGCCTCTTTTTAAAGAATATTTCAAGACTAATTAATGTACTGGATTAGGCAGTTTTTAAATATACACATTTTTATAGGCAATAGTAGGCCTAGCCTAGTGCAATAGGCCTTATTGAATGATGACATGTCATTTAAGTTAATAATTTAAAATGTATTTAACTACAGTACTAGCTGCTATTCATATTTATTTTGTGGTATAGTCAATACAGTACTCATCCATTTAAACAGCTAGTAAAATCCAAAAATAGCTAAAAGTAATACGCACACCTGGACGCCATAGGTATTTTCATAATTATTGTCATGCCATGATTCTACCCAGAAAGCGCCTGGCTGGATACGTCCGCACTGACCGAACGATAGCATTTACGAACAGTCATCATCATTATTTTAGCCATAAGACGTCCACTGCTGAACATAGGCCTCCCCCAGTGACTTCCAAATTGGCCGGTTGGAAGCGGCCTGCATCCAGCGGCTTCCTGGAACCTTCACCAGGTTGTACGAACGTTTTAAAAACAGTGCAGCTGTCAAATTGCTACCAGGATTCAAGAAAATTAATCCCCTAAGATGGGTGCACCAGGGGATGAAAATTTGTATGATGAATTTTACTCAACAAATAAATACTAAATTTAAACTGTTAAAACGTGCCACATACAACTGCGTAATTAATTAATTACATTCAACATAAAATGTTTTAATTTGTACTCATAACTATGGCAGAATGGCGCATTTATTTATTTTTTATATTAAAAAATGCGCGATTTGCGTCTAATAAATTTTAAGTGTGTTTTTAATGATAACGTAATGGCCAATTTTGGGTTTCTAGTTTCTGGATCTATTATGGCATTTGACTAGACATACTGGCTTTGACTGACCGCACTTCACAGCATTTTTACATGCAAGCCGCATGCAGCGGGCGACTAAAACCGACCTGCGTTCAAGGTTCAACGAAACGAACACACAAGAAACTACAATTACTACTATAATACAATTTTTTTACAACAATTATCTCGTCCAAACGTGTGGCCATTAAACTGTCTAGTCGGTCCGCTCCGCGACTGCCCAGGGCACAGCCAATCAACTACGCAGTTAAATAAATAAACGTAATCAGACGTTTCTTCATACACTCCGCGATTTCCCCGGGGCGAACGGGAATGGGCAGCGAGAAATGGGATTCCGGTGTTTAGATTTTCTGCTCTTTTTATTACGATAACGTTTTCTTATTTGCATGAGTTATTTCAGAACCAATTTTTCTTATTATGGTTAAACAAAACAATCAGGCTCTTAAATTTGTTTTAGACGAGTTTCTTTAAACTCAAAGTTAAATTTAGTTATTACCAACTAATAGTCAAATAAATATTATACAGGATGGCCAGAAAGTGACGTCCAAAAATTTTTTACCTAAAGGCATTAATATATACAAAATCCCAAGAATCGTATACAATTTTGATAATGGTCTCCGAGAGAGAAAAGAAAACAACAATGTTTACTTACTGCTGGTTGCCTCGCTTGCCGCCTGGTGTCTAGGCGAGACGCCAAAAAACCCGCCAAGTGCAAGTCGGGCTTGCACACCGAGGATTCCGTACAAATTTGTAAGTACGTAGATAGTTCATCATGCTTGATACTAGTCGTGAGACCTAGTCAGAGGTTTACGGGCGGCTTAATAAGATCTGACAGTAAGGTTATAATTACTACACCCCTCCACCAATCAGCACTGAGCCAGCGGTCGAGTATGGCCCAGACCACCTCATAGTTGAGGTGAGGATTGTGCCCTGCAGTGGAACGTATATAGGCATACTTTTACTCATAGTTTAATTATTGCCAGAGTACAAGCTGGGGCCCTAATAATAAGTCGTTGACCGGGCTTGCTCGAGATTGCCCAGGGCTTTAGGGCTGAAGCACTAACTAGACGATAAATAAATAATAACGCGATGTAATCACACCGCCATGTTTACACATTCCTTCGGCCATTTTCTACATTTCCCAGTGGGGCGAACGGGTATATTGAATTTTAGATTTTAAAATAACCTTGATGTCGAGGTAAGATTGTTTTTAGTGGTCCTATTACATAGAAAACGGATCAAAACAGGATACACTTTACAATAATACGTAGATAAAGATAAAAGTATAATTAGTTACCTACATAAATACTTTATACATTACAGAATAACAATTACAGTCTTTGTTATGAATGTGTTGCCATAATTAATTTATACAAAGGCATTGTTCGTAACCATAATAATATTTATATGAATTAAACCTGTCTTCATTTCAAGAAAAAAAATGCGTAATATTTTAGGCCTCGTGATTTTCCAAAGTACTCGTACATAGTATAATGATAGTGTGTATTTAATTATGCAGTCCATAATTAACAATACCACGAGTCTCTATGACATAATTGGTAACAGTTATTATAATTGTGCAGTGGCGATGCCTTGATCTAATTAATGTGATTTCAGCGCGAATTGATTTTAAGCAAAATAATATTATTTTTAAAATAAAAAAAAGAAAAGCTGCTGTTTGGTAAGCGCATCATTTGAGAATCGGTGGACCGATTTGGTTATTTAATGTTATATGTTCCGATTTAAGTTTACATAAGAAGAAAAATTTTATGCGCCGTGTCCCCACACGGCCGTAAAGATACCCACCGCCAACAGGAGGCGTGTCGTAAAAGGCGACTAATTCCTGTAGCACGATACGGACAGCAGCGTCTGCGTGCGGAATATTATAAAAAACTGCGCTCGCCAACCCGCCTGCCAAGCGTGGCGAGTATTGGCAATACCCCCGATGAAAGTCATTGGAGGAGGCCTGTGTTCAGCAGTGGACGTCCATGGCTGACATAATGACATGATGAAGAAGAAAAATTTTATAAGTTTTCCGCAAAAATGACGATTGGGAAAACCCGAACGTCCGTTATGTCTATGGGATTTTTTCTTCGTACGCGAATATCGTTTGACAGCTTGTCAAAGAAATATTTCCTCTTCAAATAAGTATGTGTTATGTTATTCTATACAGGGTTATTTGTAAAACATCAACAACCTCCTAGGGGCTGATTCTGGTGCTCAAATACAACAACTTTTCTATGGGACCATATTGATATCTGAAAAAAATTCACTGCTCGATGTAAACTGATGTCAGCTGGTCGGCGGCTTAGTATGGGGAAGTGAATATTTTTTTTGCGTTTTGAATGTTGGTTTCATAGAAAAACTTGTTGTATTTGAGCACCACAATCAGGCCCTAGGAGGTTGTTGATGTTTTACATATAACCTTGTATAAGGGCGGATTTTTCAATAGCCAGATAACTTTTATGTGACAAATAAATTTGACATGTTGACAGTTTTCGTATAGAAAATGTGTCAAAATGACAATTTCATTTGCAGGCTTAAAGTTATCTATCTGGCGTTTGGAATGTCGGCCCTAAATGATATTCTAGAGGTACAGCCTTCCCGCATCTGGGATCATAGTCAAGCGTAACCCGTCTACGAAAAGGACGCACAGGAGCACAGAATAATTAATAGTACAAACAGAAGTTAATTTATTAAATACTGTAGTTGAAATAGACTTCTGGCGCTGGCACTTATTTATTACGGCCTAAAATAGTTAGGCACACCTTTAGACATATCTTGACATTGAACTATACCTGACCTTCTAACAAGTAATTTTATACTAAGACTATATTAAAACTACGTCTTACCCTTTCGCCGGCCTTTAGGCTGACAATAGCTGTTATTTCTTAGCGTATAAAAAACTATCCGCTACACAGCGTTTCACTTGAATGGGCACTCGGCTGAGTGGAGGGTGCATTGTGTCTCGACACAGTTCCCAGCGCAGGCAAAAAAGACGGCTGCAGTTTTGGGGTTAGAACTGGCAGTGACAGTGGAAATGGTTTTGGATTTTCATAGCAATTAAAATCAAACTGTGTGTATTGTACACCATACAAAGAAGTTTTAATGTTAACAGAAAGCACATGCACAATTTAGGCTGTCTTATCGATGTCTTATAGCGATCACTTCCAGACAACCTTCAGGTAGAGGCCATAAGAAGAAAAGGGAAAGTAGTGCGGAGAGCTACTACTATGGTATATTGTTAACGCTAACAGAAAAGCAAAGTTTAGTTCTAAGAATACTCCTAAACTAAATAAAAGCGTTAATTTAGTTTAGAAGGTTTGATTCCCGATTCGGGTAAATTAAGATTTTTCTTTATTGAGTCTGGGTGTGCTTGGAGTCTCAAGTCGAGTCTTTTTGGAGTCTTTAAGTTCGAGTCTTTTACGCTCAAGACCGCGCGAAGTGGAGGAGTAAATCAAGGAAAGCGGACCCTGGGCTCCAAAGCAATGGCTTTGGACGCAACTGGGATTGACCGTATAGATGAATGAGGTGTGCTTGGAGTCTGGGTGGCAAAATTGATTGCTGGGTAGGTATGTGGTAACACGAGGATGTTATTTTTTTACTTTAAGATCACAGAAAACAGAATTTTTTACCATGTCCCCATGCAAATGGTGTGTTTTCTGGCGCATATTTATTTTGAAGTATGCAATAGTGGTTAAAAAATTTATGCATTACAGCAAATACATTTATTTGAAACTAAACGACGACCTCCGTAGCTGAGAGCATGCCGGACTTGGTGTCGCTATCACTGAGGTTCCGGGTTCCATTCCCAGTCGGTCAATGTAGAAAAATAACTTTTCTGTATTGTCTCGGGTCTGGTCTGGGTGTTGTGGTACCGTCGTTGTTTCTGATTTCTATATCACAAATGCTTTGGCTACTTACCATCGGATCAGAGCATTGAATGTGATGTTGCCCAATTTTTTTTTTTTTTAAATATAACAGCCCTCGTATAACACTCTATCTAGAATACGAATGGGCTTGCCATTTTTTTAACTAGGAACAAAAAAATAATTAAATCTACATGACAAGCATTTTTAAACTTAAAACCGCACGGTACAAAATAAATAAATCCACTTCTGTTTAGCTTTCCCCTTAAATATTAACCCGTTCAAAGGCTGGTAGCGCGACGCCTGGCATTTCGCCAACTTCTACTCTGTATGCCGTTGACATAAATCATAATAATGTTACTGAATCGAACGTGTAGATTGTTAAAAAGTCATTGTGGCCCCATATGACCCAGTTTTCGAATAAGGGAGGCTCACATTTTCGTTAATTATATGTTGTGATTTATGGTTGCAAGTCATGTGACTGAAATTATGTGATTTATACGTTAAGGTGAGGACTTAATCGTTTACTTGATTGTATTGTATGTATCAGTCGAATATACATAATATAGTAGCTGTATTCTACTGTATACTGTACAGTCATAAATATAGTCATAGTAGATAATAGATCATAAGGTTCAAATTTTGAAACCGTTAGTTAAAAGTTTTTTCTGAATCATTATTCTAATCATAGCAATAATTGTAAGAAACGATTCATCAAGTCTTCTTAGCGTATGTTTATATTTACCGATGTAAGGTCTAATAAGTCGTGGAATTAATAATTATTCACCAGTAAGCTTTGTGAGATTAAGATAAATAGCTTTGTTAGAATAAGAAGATTCATTAGTTAGCTTGATATATAATGTTAGCATACACCGGTGTATATTAAAATATAGTGTGGCCCGAAAGGTGACGTCCAAAAATATTATTTGGATTCCTTACATTCAGGGTTATTCAAATATACCATATATATATTACCCGATTTTTCGTAGTTTTCGAGATATTCATTTTTTTGGACGTCACCTTTTGGAGCACCCTGTTTATTGCGTTTCGGCAATTCACAGTAACTTTAACTTGACAAAATATGCTGAGCTTTTAATCAATGTCACCATCGTCTTTGCCGTGTTTTATGCAAATAAATAATACAGAATATGTATATTTAACTGAAAATCTGAGTTAATCGACTAACTTCTAATTCTGAACCTTCACCCATATGAATCACCCACCATGAAAAGGGTCAGGTTTAATAGGTTTATGCAAAACTAACTTTGGGTACTGTTCCGGTACAGATTGTTAATTACTTACGAAGTTAATATTATATTACGAGTAGAACAAGGAATTTCAATTTCGATAAAACTCATAATAAATTTAAAAAGGTCCCATATTATTACTAACTTTTTGTGATTATTTTACGGCTCCAATACGACATCTTTATCTATAGGATCAATATGAAAACTTCAAAAAGAAGGATGGTAAACTTGTTCATACATACAACTCATAATATTCTTTTTATGTTGCTGTGTTTTTTTTTTGTATGTTACATGTTTCTTCTTTCTATAAATTAGCTATTTAATATAGGGAATTAAGAAAAATACGCAACTGATGTTGGTCCGATAAAGATATAGATAGTTCTTGTCTTGAGCAATAGAATCATCCTCTCAAAGAATGCTCTCTAAGAAGTATATACCACGACCACCTGCCCACCTCCGTCCACATTCGTCAAGACATAGTTGATGAAAGATTAGTTACTGTAGAGCGGCGGCGAAGAAATCTATGCTGCCGGTCCGACGTGCCTTTCCACACATGGGTCTAGCTTTTTTATGCAACGGTATAACAACGGAAGGAGAAGTACCTTCAGTTTGAGAGCGATAAAAGATGACAGAGATAGGGAATGCCAATGTTTTAGCAAAATGTTTCCAAAAGAAAGGAGGGATGCTATCGCAGCCAGCTTTGGAGCAGTTTATGACAACTAAAGATTTAAGCACGATTAAAAATATAGTTAACAATACAAAACAAATATTTTTCACGATAAACAAGAAACAAAACATAAACAGGTTTTAAAAATAGCTTTAACGTAAAGTTCCACTGAAAAAGTTCACAGACGGCGGGTTTTACGTAGAAAATGAAAATTTATTTTTTATTTACTTTTGAACTACACCAGAGCGCGCACTGCCGAAGATAAAACAAATTCACTCGTATTTTTAATTTGTATAAAAAATCTTTTTCAGGTTTATTTTAACGTTCTCTTTATTTCAAAAAATATAAAAGTTGAGATACGCGTTTATTTGTTCAAACGTATCTCACTCCCATTTGATTGTATGACGACCTTCTTGTTTCGAGGTTCAAATTTGAACTACATAGGCGGTTGCGGGTTCATATCCCGCAAGTGGCAGATGTTTGTGTAATTCGTACCTCGGGCATGGAATATACCTCGGGAAATGTATTTAAGTATGTTTACCCGTTATCTAGTCGCTATAACACAAGTTTTCCTTAGTTTGGATCTGGATGATAATTGGAAAACAATATTTAGAGCGGGAGCAGAATCCGCTGCTGTCTTCAAACGCTCTGCATCTATGCGCGACGTCGCCCTCCCTCACCCATGGGTGCATGCACCGGTAGCACCGACTGTATGTTAAGTGGGGTCACTAGCTATTTAATTATTTATGTAAAGAGTTATTTAGACTGCGAGAGCGTCTAGGTTTAGATCCAACAAAACAATCTTAAAACTTGCACGGAGGACAAATCCAACAATCAAGCTACATTTCCTTTTGAACTGTGAGACAAAGGCCTCCACAAACCCCATTAAACCCCAGCAGCCGACAATGGCGGGTATATCTGTCCGTCTGTGCACGACTGCTGCGGTTCCTTTGTCACAACTTTTCGCTTTCAAAGGCTTAGGTGAGATAAAACACGCAAAGTACCATTTTTTCCTAGCTTTTGCACGCGACTTCTTAGAGAATTAATTAATCCTTGTGTTATGTATGATAATGTACCCTATTGAGAATTTTGCCAGGGGCGACTCGCAGCGCAGCACACCCAGACCCGAGCTAATTTTATTCAATCATAGAAATACAAAAAATATGTAACTGTAGTTTTAACTGCCTAAAAACTAGACACAATAGACAATCTATTGTTTGGGGTTAGGGGGTCACCAGTGACCCGCGTGGTTTAGAAGGTGTTAAGGGGTATTATCCCTTTGGTTTTATTTATTATTTCTTAATCGATTAATAAGGCTTCTCGTCCGAATAGTCATTCCTAGTGGACGTGTTATCAAGTTAGCTAGCGAGAACACAAAATCCGTGCGAGCAAATCTGTTACTTGCAACAAGTGAACTGTGCCATAATATTTGCTACTATTCCGTGAGTGTACAGTGCGTGTTTAAAATAAACATTTAAATAAATTGACCCGGTCGCTGCTGCGAATGCGCGGGACGCCCTACCGCACCCCCGCCGCGATAAGAGACAGTTGACATAATTGCCGTCCCGTTTCCGCGCTGCGTGTACCTGTCTGTACTCTGCGCAACCGTGCTTCCAGCCGCATACGCCGCCTCCCGTGCACTTAACTGTGTTAACTTATCGCAACAAATACAGCCACAATGCGTGAATGCGTCGCTTGCCAGTCAACTATTGAAGAAGGCGATTGCTTGGAATGCCGCACATGCTCATCCTTCTATCATGGACCGTGCGTTGGCATATCGCCTTCTGAACTAGATAAGCTCTCGTCCGACGGTAAAAAGGTGGGCTGGCTATGTCCGGAATGTCACAATAAAAAACCGCGAGGCGACAACTCAAACACGCCGGTTCGGCCGTCAACACCGCCAACAAGCAGTAGTACGTATGCTGATGCGAATGTGACATTGCGCCGTAGTAAACAGGTCCCGTCTAAACAGCTGACCGTGACCGCACCCGCGCCTGCGCCAGCGCTTGTGCCTGTCGTGTGCTCCGGCTCATGTGTGTCGCGCTCAGAGTTGCGTAATATTATACAGGAGGAGCTTCGAGGTTTTATAAAGGAATGCGTCAGGGAGTTAAAGGGTGACCTAAATAAAGAATTAAAAGCCTTCAGGAATGAAGTTGGTTCTTTAAAAGACTCGGTAAATTTCATTAGTGACTCCTTTGATAAATTAAGCTCAGAAATTACTACTTGCAAAAGCAAAGTCGAGACTATCTTAAAGGAGAAGGAGTCGATCCGTTGCGAATTAAACACCATCACCAGTCGCTTTAACCAACTTGAACAGATTTCCCGCGCTTCAAACTTGGAGATACAATGCGTTCCGGAAAGGAGTTCCGAAAATCTACTGTCCATAGTAAAACAACTTGGCAAAACCGTGTCCTGCCCTGTTAACGAATCTGATATTTTTTATTGCTCACGAGTTGCAAAAAAAAACCCAGAAAGCCCCCGCCCACGTTCAATTCTGATAAAGTTGAATAGCCCTCGATCGCGGGACACCCTTTTGGCTGCCACAATAAAATATAATAAATACCATCCGCAAGACAGGCTGAACACGGGGCATCTTGGCTTTGGGGCCGACAAAAAAACAGCAGTATATGTCACCGAGAATCTGACACCTGAAAATAAGCATCTACATGCGTCGGCGCGCGCCCGAGCTAGGGAGCTACACTATAAACATGTATGGGTTCGCAGCGGCCGCATCTATATGCGTAAGACGGACACATCGGAGTATGTACTCGTGCGAAATATGTCAACATTGGAACAATTATCTTAGTAACTAATTTCTATTTTTAAGCATAGTGCACAGTTTTTAAGGCTTAAAATACGATAAGTTAAGAGTTTATTTCCAAAATGTTCGTGGCCTTCGTACAAAGACCAATGACTTTTACAAAAATGTATTGTGTTCCGATTACGATATTGTTTTCTTGTGCGAGACATGGTTGAGCAGTACCATATTCGATGGCGAACTTTTCGATGACCGATATCTTGTGTACAGGCGCGACAGGGAGACTAGTGGCTTTCATGGTAACAAATCTGGTGGCGGAGTGCTCATTGCAGTGTCCAGAAATATATGTTCCCGTAGGCTAGCCCGGTTTGAGAGTGATTGTGAGGACTTATGGGTGGAGTTAGAGATACGCGGGAGAGGTGATTTCACTGAAAAACTGTTATTATGTTGCGTTTATCTTCCCCCTCCAGTACAGAAAAGCATTCTCGAATGTTACATTGACAACACAAACCGGGTCTTGGAGTCAGGTGCAAAAACTTTGATCCTAGGCGACTTTAACTCAGGTAATATTATCTGGAATAACGATAATAATATGTCTTTACCTAACTACATTACTAGTAACGCACTGGATACTGCTCTGCTGGACTTTGTCGCTCTTAATAATCTCCAACAGAGTAATAACATCTTTAATGAGAAAGGTAGAATTCTGGATATCGTCCTTTCCAATACAGCGGTCGAAAGTGTTCTGCGAAGCGATGTCCCATTGAGTAGTATCGACTCCCATCACCCTCCATTGATAGTTAGCATGGCGTCTTGCGCTCCATCCAGTTTATCACCTAATGTTACAGATAATAAATTTAACTTTTACAAAGCGGACTATGACAAAATTATAACGCATCTAAGCTCAATATCATGGGAAAACGAACTATCCTCATGTTCAGTAAATGTCATGGTAGAAAAATTTTATATTCTAATAAGAGATGCAATTGTTAAGTATGTCCCAAAATGTAAGCCGCGCTCAAAAAAGTTTCCAGTTTGGTACACAAAAGAACTTATTCACCTCCTAAAAGAAAAATACAAACTTCGTTTAAAGTACCGTAAATACAAAAACCCACTGGACGAACTGGTTTTGTGTATGCTCAAGAAAAGATGCGCCGAACTAATAGAGACTTGTCATAAAAATTATGTTACTGACCTTGAAAGCTCACTTTCCAAGAACCCGAAGTTGTTTTGGACTTTTATTAAAAACAAAAAACGAAATAGTAGTGCATACCCTTCATCCATGACCTTTGGCGACAGTAGGGCAGATTGTGGTGGAAGTATATGTAACCTCTTTGCCTCTTTCTTCTCATCAGTATATAAGTCTCACCCCTCATTGCCTGCGACCACTGACGGTCCGATCCTAGCTGCGAACTATGTCGCCAATCTGCATATCTCGCAAGACGAAGTACTCAAAACCTTAACTAGCCTTGATCGAGCCAAGGGGGCTGGACCTGACGGTATACCCCCCTTGTTTGTGTCTAACTGTCGTGAGGCTTTATCCATGCCGTTGACTACCATCTATAATGAGTCCTTAAAAACGGGTACCTTCCCTTCCATCTGGAAGGAAGCACGTATTGTCCCAATTTTTAAATCGGGTGATGCCGGCTCAGTCAAGAACTATAGACCAATATCTATTCTGTGTGTGTTCGGCAAAGTCTTCGAATCCTTGGTGTGTCCTGTTTTGACTTGGCATATAAAACAAATGGTCTCGCCTCAACAATCGGGTTTCCTGACATCTCGTTCTACGGCCACCAATCTTGTTTCGTTTGTAACATATGTGTCTGACTCTCTGGACTCACGCTTGTCTGTGGACACCATCTACACAGACATCAGTAAGGCTTTTGACACAGTAGACCACAATATCTTACTTCACAAGCTCTCGGCTTTGGGCGTCTCTGGTGGTCTTCATGAATGGTTTTCCTCATATCTTAGGCAGAGGAAATCGAGAGTTGTCGTTAACGGTTTCTCTTCAGAACCATTTTTGTCATCTTCTGGTGTCCCTCAGGGTTCCCATCTTGGTCCGGTTCTATTCAATATTTTTGTAAACGATATTGTATCAGTTTTCAACCATGCGACTTGCTTTCTGTACGCAGATGACATGAAATTGTCCCTGCAAATAAAAGATCAAAATGACTCACGCTTATTGCAGGATGACTTGGACCGGTTGACTCTGTGGTGCGTCAGGAATAGATTGTTTTTGAACCTGGACAAGTGTAAGTTTATTCGGTTTTCGAAGCGAGTTAATGTTCTCCCACCAACTTACAGTATTGATGGTCATATTTTGGAAGAGGTGGAGACTATTCGGGATCTAGGCGTGGTTATGGATAGAGAGTTGCGCTTTCATAAACATGTCGACGTAATAGTTAACAGAGGTTTTCAGATGTTGGGGTTTGTGCTTCGTAACGCTAAAGAACTCAAACAGATTTCAACAAAAATTACCCTATTTAAGTCTCTTGTTCGTCCTGTTCTCGAATACTGCAGCCAGGTTTGGTCTCCGCACTATGACATTCACATAAAACGCATAGAGCGAATTCAGAAGCGCTTTTTATGGCATCTTTCGTACCAAACCAACAAGGCAAGGGAGCTACCCTCATATGAGGAGCGGCTTAGCTATTTTAAATTTAGCAGTCTGTTGGATCGAAGGTTGTTGCTGGACCTCGTGTTTTTCCATAAAATTGCGAATGGACATGTGGATTGTCCCTTTCTATTGAGTTCAATAAATTTAAATGTACCGCCCAAACTAGCTCGTGTTAGCAGGTATGTCCCTTTTTCAGTAAAATACAATAGGACAAAATTGGGTCACCACGCCACCATGAACAGACTGCAGAGGCAATACAATAAGTTCTGTAAGGCACACGACGTCGATATCTTCGCTGATAATCGGCAAAGATTCAGGCGTAAAATTCTGCAGTCCTTTGTACCGGTACCTTTGAGATAATCGGTTGTTGAAAAAACATGTTTTAGATTTAGATTTAAAAGTTATAATAAAATAAAATAAATTATACTTTTAAGGTACTTTTTAGCTTCGACTAATTTAAACCAATTTAAGCTTGTTAACAATGTTTAACTTTTTGTAATAAACCTGTAGTCCACATTGCATGCCGTGGCAGCCTATAACTAAGACGACGCTTAGCTCTAAGTCAGTATAACTCAAAATATGTATCTTACTTGTATTAGTGTTTGTCTTGTTGGTTGTCCTAATAAATAAAAAAAAAAAAAAAAAAAAAAAAAATAACTAGTTATAAACGAACTCCAAGTTCTAATGTATCACCTTTGTATCACCCTTGTTTAAGTTTACATTTTCAATAGGAATTAAAGAAAGCGAGTATTGTTTAGAGTAGATTACATATAGTCTACTAATAATTTACACTTTTACCAATGAACTCGACTTATCTGTTTAACCCTATTTTGCAGCCTTAGGGATGCCATTTTTTTCCTTAAATCTTTATGGGAACACGGAACACTCTAATGAAGGATACAGTGAAAGTCTCGCAAAACCTAATTACGTATATCTATCTAAGAGTGCGGAGCCGGCTAACCCTCAACTGATTATTAGTATTATCTGAGTTCTAAACGGAACGGACTAAGGCCGTATAAATGAAGACAGAGTGATTAACTGTGTGAACGAGAGTGAAAGAAGTTTGTATGTATGGATGTTTGTTAATCTTCACGCAAAAACTATTGATTTTGATTAAATTTGGCATACTGATAGACCATGGCCCTGGATTAACACATATGATACTATTTAGGCACATACATTTATACATAAGACAACGAAGACGAAGTCGCGGGCAAAGGTAGTTTATTTTAAAGAAAACATGTTTGTACCTTAACTTTCCTAGTTTCATTTAAAGATTAGTCTTATATTACTGCTAGGTACTGACCTCTTGATTACACTGTGAGCAGAAGTCGTGCCGACACGTGGGACAATGAGCAGGACTGGCTGCTCGGACCGGCACCACCGTATCGCACCCCACGCGCGGACAGAACGCTCGCCCGGAGTCCATCGCCACCTCTGTAAAAAGAAAAAATTTGAATGAATATAATCAGCAGTTTATATACATGTGCGTATACTGGTGACTGCGACATCATAAGATATCACGTAGAGAGTTTTTTTTTTAAATTATTTTATTGCTCCTTCATGCTTTACTTGTAACTATTTAAGTTATTAATTATTAACTAACTATGTAATCAAATTTTGGGACTGAACGTTATTGTTAACCTATTTCTACTGTGGTACCGTTTTTTTTTTATTTTAATCTTGGCAAGTACGTGATATTCTTCTGACAATGCAATAATTTGATACCAATCGAGCTGATCTGACGATGTTAATATCTCAACTCAACTCATACAAATGTTTTATAGTTTTTAAACTATGTACCTAGTCAGGTCATAAGTTCTGTCACGTGTAATATGAAATAATGTAGACATGTTTATTATTTATGTAACCATTTATATAGCAAAATGAACTTAATAAAACATAGATTCATATGGCAATAAAGTTTATTCAAAATGACCCGCGCGATTCTGAATACAGGCCTTCAATCTGCGCGGCCAGTCGTCTATCGCAGCACGAACGAGGTCCATGTCAATATCGGCGGCTGCCTTAATCAAGGATGCCTTGAGTGACTCCAAATCTGGATGAGGCTTTGAGCAGGTCTTTTCCTCCAAGTGTTGTCATATCTTGTAATCTAACGGTCTCAAATCTGGACTGGAGGAGGGCCAGTCTTCGTGCCGGATGAAGTCGATTTCACGCGCCGCCAGCCAGTCTTGTGTGCTTTTCGCTCTATGAGCTGGCGCAGAATCTTGTTGGAATACTCAGTGCTAGTGCAGTGTTATTAAACATGGTATGAGAAACAGGTTCCACAAGGTTCTTGAGGACTGTATTTTGATACACAACTGCATTCGTTTTTACGCCTTTCTCACAAAAATATACCTCAGTTAAGCCCCATTAAGAGACTCACAACCAAAACATGAGCGAGGATGGAAAATGACCTCGTTGGAGACGCGGAATACGGTTGCTAGCTTCTTCACTGCTGTGTGCGTACACCTTATCATTTTGTTTGTTGTAGCTCGCTTCCACGGTGAAAATTTTTTCATCCGAAAAAAGAATTTCCCGATGCTTTTTTCCCGCGTACCGCTTCAACAAAGCGCGGCATCTCTTCAGTCACAGGTCCATTAAACGAGCGTCCAAACGATGTCCTGTTTTTCTTCGATATGCCCTAAGCCTTCATTTAACACCCTTTTCACCGTGGTCCTGCTTAACCCCATCTAAAGGGCCAACAGTCTCTGCTTACGTATATTTCTTTGAATTCGCGCCTTCACAGCTTTTATCACTGCTGGAGTCCTAACAGAGCGAGGGCGACCACTTCTTGACCTGTCATCTACACTAGAGTCTTCATTGTATCGTTTTATGGTACGATAAACGAATCTTTTGGTTATATTCAAATTTTTCAGTAAGTCGAAAATCTGAATTGGCGCGTAACCGCAACGATGCAACGCAATAACCGCGACACGGTCTTCTTTAAGTGTCCACTCCATATTTAAAAATGAGGAAAATTCTAAAAAGTACACATTTTTATTTTCATGAAAAATTCGAATTTAATAAACTTTTTTGTGGCCAGCATTCTAAATTCAAAAGTTTTTATTGTGTGACAGAACTTATGACCTGACTATGTATATGGTAAAATTTCATTAATCGTAAGGAAATAAGTGCAAAATAATCTAATTTCATTGAGTTTGGTTAAGTAATTGATCACAAGCCGAACATTTTATTTTGCGACGAACACGGTCAAACCAAAGGTTAAATTAATAAACAAAGCCGAATCCATCGAAACACGCAAGCGAACCAGTGCACAAAAGCGTGCACTTATAAGGCGCGCGGTCGCAGTCAGGGTCGACCGTTGCTCTTTCATAAGGGTTGCGCACGCGCACGCCAGGAAGCGGTTAATTGTTGTTCCAGTTAACTTCGTTAGCAACAGCGTTTAATACATGGGTGAAGCAGTTTGCAAAAAGGATGAGGTATTATTGGGAAAGAAAATGTTCCAAACATCACACATGTAATTAGATTACTTTTTAATACTTACTCTCTATCGGTAAGCTTTGCAAGGTTTGCAAAACATAGGGCTGTATAATATTCGGCCTAGTCTGTCTTTCTAGATCCTCATAGGATATGAAGTTTAATTATTTTCATTTTAGTTCTTTAAACCTCATTATTCTAAAAGACTAAATGTCTATATGCCAAAATATAATATCTACTAGCTGGATATACAAACAAAACGCTCATGATTAATTGTTTGGAAAATATTACAACAACTTTAAACAATAAAAAAAGAAAATCACAGTGTGTCTATTCCCTACTCTAGAAACGTTAGTATAAAAATGATGACAAAGTCACACTTTGGAAGTTAATTGTTTTCTTTCACATAATCCAGGAAATAAAACATTAGTCTGATTAATAAATTTAATCCACCCATTATTTCTTCCGTGTGAACATTCCCTTGTCGATCCGACGAGGAAACGGAAGACAACACAAAGGCCGTGTGCCGTCTTTGAGTTTTTGTGGAGCCGATAGCTTCATAACAAATCGGAACATCAGTCGTAACTGGATCGCACAGCCCCCCTAGCATTACCACTAAAACACGATATGATATAGCGATATAACGACACCAATAGTAAAAAAAAAAATGGCCGCTATATCTGTCACAAAATGTGACAGATATAACGGCCATTTTGATTTTTTATTGAAACAGTGATCATAAAATGTGACGTCACCGGCAGGAGATTCAACATGGCGGCTATATCTATCATATTTTTACAGTTGGTATCGAAATATCGCTATATCATATCGTGTTTTGGTGCTCATGCTAGGTAGGCTGGATCCGCTAAAAATAATATCAAATCAGAACCTTTTCGCGGTGTAATTAGATTGGCTATTTTTATGTGTTGCGCACTTATTCATATCGCACATATTGTAATAGTTTATTGTTAGGTAATAGTAGAGGTATCGATCCCCCCGGCTTATAAGTTTTTACTTACTGCTAACCGTTTGCAAGTTAGCTGTAAGTATCTACCAGTAATATATGATATACACAGTGTGTTTGTATTGGCCATTAAAAAAGAAAATGCCCCGCGGCACCCCTTACACCACCACGTTCCGGTGGCCCAGAGGCTGAAGAGTCGCCATAACTTCATCAAGCCTCTGGACGGGAAGGAGAAATATGCCATGCATAGAGCTGTCAGAGCGACTCCCTCCTGGGCATGATCTACCTTGGGCCACTTGGAAGTCCTTAAATAGACTACGGACCCAAGTAGGCCAAAGCAAGGAGAACATGCACAGGTGAGGCTACAGCTTGGAGAGCGCATGTCTATGTGGTATTTCCCCCCAAACAATGGCACATCTTTTGTCATGCCCTGCGTGTCCCTACACCTGCACGAGCGAGGATCTCTACATGGCCACCAATAGTGCATCGGTGGTTGAGTTTTGGTCCTCACAGAAGAAGAAGAAGAAGTGTGTTTGTTTACGGGAGTAGCGATAATTCAAGGCCATGTAATAATATCGCAACCCAGATAAAGGTAGCACAACTCAAAATAATACAAAATCGAGTTATTGCGATTATCTGAATTTGATTTCATACTACATTAACTCCAAAGACACCCGTGTACTTTGAGTTGTGCTATCGTGTATTTCGAGTTAGTCTTAATCTAGATGTGCGATTTACAATACTGTGTCCCTGGATAAAATGCGAAACTATCCCAGTTTATCAGAATTGAGGCATTGTTCACACTAAGTGTACAAAAATCTCTGAATAACCGAGTAAAACTCTACATGTTATATTTTTTACATTTAGACTTTAGAGATCAGAAACATTATAACAAAGTGAAGTTATCCCGGGATAATGCTCCATAGGCATAGGCACACTGTAATAGAAAAATACATTTTTTTGTTACCTGGCAACAATAAGATTCGAAAAAAGTCTACATAGTTTTACACCTGACTGTATCACTTCGAGTGAAAAGCGTATGTAAATTGTCGATTTCACGGCACAGTTCCAGACGAATGCGACACAAAGGAAACATAGTTCAGGTGATATACGGGTAAGAATAGTGTTAGAACACCTGCAACATTGTTGTCATTTGGGATAACTCTCATATACAGGATAGTAACACTAATTTATCTAGGCAATAGCATGGGTTGTAATAACACTTCCCATTCTTTTGCCATAGACAATAGGGGCTAGTGCCGAGAAGAAGTGCAAGAAAGATGGACACTGTTGTCAGTCTCTTTTCAAGATAAATGAAATTGTTTGTAATCTATATATATATATATATATATATATATATATATATATATACAAAGACGAGTTATTTACACCATAGTCAAGAACGGCTGAACCGATTTTTATGATTTATAAAAAATTTGAAAATTACACGAATATGGCGATACGAAGTACGCCGGGACAGCTAGTTGTTTTTAATATCATCAGTCACATACATTAGAACATTTTAAATCCAAACCACAAATTTTGAAATTTTGTTATAGGAAAGAAAATTCTTCTGAAACTGTAGTAGTGTCACCAGTGAAGGCCCAAGGTTCCGTCGTCAAGGTACCAAATATTAAAATGGGTCTTTAATTTAGTAATTATGCAATGATGGGATAAATGGCTAGCTAAAAATGGTTGGGCCCAAAAAGGTCGCCTTGTTGACACCCAACAGCGGAAGAAAGTAAGTTTTCTCTGTACGTTAGTTTTGTGGGAGCACTATTATAGCACTAATACAAAAAACTGTACAAAGAAGGCATCTCTTATTGGATTTCAGACAGCAAGACACCAAAGCATTTTAACTCGATCGATAGAGGTGTCGTCGAGGTTACGTCAACTTTCAATAAAATCTGGGGGCACGGCAGTTCCCCCGCCAAGTCCAGCAAAAAAGCGGCACGGCCGTACCATCCTTTTCTCGAAGCAGTTCAGGCTATTTTCGACCCCTATAACTTCGTTTTGTTGTTGCAGACATAGCTGATTTTGAGACTTATAACTGTGCTTATAATTTTGTTATAGAGTCAGCAGATGTCAAAAACTACATGCACAGAAGTGTAGCCTGCTCAGGGCTGTAGACTAAAACCACTAAACCGTTTACAGGGGTATACATACACACTGATAAATACATATTTTTTCAAATAATAGTTAGACAATCAGTAAAGGAAATAATACAGGATTTAGGTACACATGGTGAATATGCGACTGTTTTTTTGACACGTTCGTTGTCTGAGCAGCACACAAAGATTTTTAAATTTTACGGCACAGATCCGTCTTACTTTATTGTAGAAAATATTAATATTCCCGACTATTAGGTCATGTTTTAAAATCGAATTACTTCAAATATCTGATCGATGTCTGGTCGGATTCGATTTAAAAAAATATCTTTTCTAAATCGACTCGGATTTGGGTATGCTGGACAAAGAAAAATCGTAGTACCAGTTAGACAGGGAAGTAAAAAAGTTTAATTAAAATTAGTTTATTTAAATCGAAGTACGAATACTTTGAGCAGTTCAAGTATATGATAATTAGAGTCAGACAGGCGCATATTTACCATTTATTGTATTCAGAGGCGCATGATACCATGTAAATTCAATTTTCACGTTTGCATAAAGCGAGCACGGACGACAGACGCGAGCGAAACACTAGATAATAAGATACTGGCGGGAAACAGAGCACGACATGCAAATTGTGGATAACGAACGAGGATCGTACAGTCTATAAAAATAATTTCTAAACCATTTTTGGTTAAGGTTATGATTCCGATATACAGGTACCGTTGCTAACGACAATCTACACTGTCGGCAGACATTAACACCGTCGCTGACCGCATGCGATACCATATTATCCCACAGCGAATTCTTATGTATTTTGTAAGGTACACACTTCGGTGTGAATGCTATGCCGCTCTAGCCGGTATATATAGTATAGGTTTCGTCACTCAGCCGTTTTACAAAGACTACACTTAGGTTTCCAAGCGTCTATCAAATCGCTCTAGATGCTCACTGAAGCACGAACGTTTTTACTACGAGGACGGTGCTAATAAAATAGCAAGGATGGTGATACACACCACAGTAAATATTTACGTTATTGTCAATAAATGCACTTAGGCCGCGGTCTCACTGCTGGGTGCCACGTTTAGCGCCTGTGTGAGACGCCTAGGGCAAAGAAGCATAAAAACATACAGCGTGACTTTTTAATTGCCAGAAAAAATTACTAACATATTCAGTCAGATAATGATTACCATAATTTTTGATCGTTTTTTTAAAATAAATATTTATACTTAAGATAGGTAATACACAACTAATAGTTGCAGTTCACATAGTAATGATAGAGCTGCCTTGTATTTAAACGATTTGTAGCTTGTAGCTTGACGTTGAAGACATTTTGAATAAATCCATACTAATATTTACTTTTTGTCGCGAAAATTTAACCGATTTTGATGTAATTTAGAACGAAAAAAGCTTGCTAGCTACTATTTTAATGCATCTTATAAGGCAGTAAAATAGGGGGTTACATGCCGTATTTCACGTGGGCAAAGCTAGTATCAAATAAAGTTAAAAAAAAAAATATATCGATGGCTGAATGTGTTAGTAAATTTTTTTGGGTAATCAAAAGACACGGTGCATACGGGATCGGCCGCACTGTACGCTTGGCGGCCTCGTTAGTCGCCTGGCATCCAGCAGTGCAGCCACGGCCTATAAGGCCGTAACAGCGTAACGGCATGTATTTAAGTGCTCTTGCACTTTAAAAGAGGTTGTTGGTTGCTATTTATGGCATGACAATAACATCTTCAACTAACACTGGTTATAGGCATCAACAAACGTTATTTGCATAACAATTTGTTTTTACTATATTGATACCTAATACTTCCATCGTTTGTGTTTATAGTGGGCCGTAATGATCTATGGCCGAATAAAGCACGATAGATACAAAGAATATTCGGTTGAACTTACTCCGAATTCGGATGGTCTTCACACTTCAGAAATACATTTAATCTTATTAGGACTAAAATCATTCTCATTAATCATCTCAGGCGAATCATTACCGATTATGTGTATGTGTAAGTTAAGGTTGGTTATAAAACCAACGAAAAAGTCTTTGCATTTGATTATTCGAATGCAAAGTCTGAAAGATATGAATAATGGTCAGGGGAAAATAACTGACACGTATTATTTAACGATCGATGACTAATTAGAGACAGTTGTCAACTCTCAGCCCTGAGACCGCACTATATTGATCCACTTGGCACTGCTGTTAGCATTGCTGTCCATGCTATGATTTGTCATGAATACTAGATCAAGATGACCGCTATATTTATAAAATGTAGTTTATTCGATTCGATGATTGAATTTTAATGGCTGTCAAATAAATTAATTTAATAGTTACTAACAGTGTACAAAAGGAGGACTTAATGCTAAAATCAGTCTCTGCCAGTCAACCGTTGGGTCATGCAGAAAGCTTTCAATTAGTGCGGTGCAGGTAACAGATAAAATAAGCTAAAAGTTTAAATAATTCAACAATACACTAAATATTTATACTTGAATAAATAATAATGAATACAAATATACCTAAAATACATACAATAAATACATTAAAGTGAATTTTATCTATTTTAAGAATTGTCGAACTTTATTCTTGAAAATAATTTTTGAGTCCGACTCTTTAATATTGAGGGGAAGTGAGTTCCAAAGTCGTGTCGCCCTCAGAGAGAAAGATTTAGAAACTAATGTAGAACGATGTGCAGGTGTACCCAGCCGAAGATTTTCAGAGGAACGGAGACAGCGGTCATGAGATTGGCATAGATACGAGAACATATTCTTGAGATATAACGGGTAGGAGGAATTGTTAAAAATGCCGTATAAAATGCAAAGAATTCGAATATTTCTACGCTGACGGATGGGAAGCCATTTAAGTTGGGACCTAAAGCTGGAAACATGATCGTATTTGCGGAGGAGGAAGATGAATATGTAAATATGTAAAAATATGCAACTGTTAAGAAGATGTTCGAGCTTTTCAATGAGAGCCTCAGAGAGGTTTGAACAACAGGAGTCAGCGTAGTCGATGATAGGCATGACGAGGGTTTGTACAAGCATAAGCTTAGTCTTGAACGAAAGAATGAATTTGAAACGGTATAGACGCCTACCTAAGTCAAGTGATTACCTTCCGGCTAACTTAAGCAACGTGAACAGTCCAGTTAAGTGTAGAGTCGACCATGAGGCCCAAATTCCTCACACTGGAACAGTGAGAAATTGAGGTGCCTTCGTACACGACCGGTTCAAGATCAAGATGTATTCATCGAAACGAATTGAATGAAGATCTCAAAGATCTTTTTAGAAATCCACTATTCATCTTCTGGCCCAATTTTCAGTTCAGCTGGCTCCATTTATCGATATCACATTATTGTATAAAATATCCCACAATATATCCGAATGTCACATGCTTACAAGTTTTAAACCTATACTTTAGTTAAAAGTAGGTTAAAAAGGATTTCCAAGATTTTATATTATATATATTTAGTTATTTACAAGTGAAGCTACTAAAAGTGTTAGAAACAAAACATTTAAATAAAGCATACAGAGACAGACTGTAGTAGGTAGAGCCCTATGCTCAGCAGTGGAGTAAGAGACTTTAGAAGAACATAATATGCTAAGCAGCATATTATACTATATGTGCCGTGTAGAAACGGCCGTAAAGAATACACTTCCCCACCGCTAACAGGAGGCGTGTCGTAAGAGACGACTAATTCCTGTAGCACAGACGAACAGCAACGTCTGCGTGCGAAATCTTATAAAAAAACTCGCCAACCCGCCTGCTAAGCGTGGCGAGTTTTGGCAATCCCCCCCGATGATAAGTCATTGGGGGAGGCCTATGTTTAGCAGTGGACTTCCTATGGCTGAAATGATAATGATGATGGTGCTGTGGAAGTCAGACAGAGAAGATAATGTAGGATCTTTACCATGATTGAGCCGGAACTTGAGGTGCTTCTCCATGACTGTGTGCTCCACCAGCTCGGCGATTTCATCAAGCGCGAGCGCTGCTCCGACGCGACACCGCGCGTCCGGACACGAAACTTCGTACGCGCCATTGCACACCTCAAACTCCACGTATGCTTTCATGCACTGTAACAAGAGATAAATTGGGTGAGTAAATATAAACAAAGGGTATAAAATGATACCTGTATAAATGAAATACATATTATCTAGTTGAGGAGGGAAAATATAGCAAAAGAAAAAGAGAAGAATTAAGAAACGCGCAAGCGGCACAGCCTATTTACTTGATTTTAAATTTGTATCTCCTGGAATTTGTATCTTTGGAAGAGTCTAGGGGAGACCTTTGCCCAGCAGTGGAATTGAACAGGTTGATAAAAAAAAATCTCCTAAGTAGTAAATATAATAAACTAGCTGTCCCGGCAAACTTCGTATCGCCTCTTAACACGTTTTTTTTTCCGTAAATTTTCCGATATTTTAATAGTTATTCTGCTATTCGGGACGGAGACAAATCCATCATAAATCATAAAAATTCTTGACTATAAATGGTGTAACTAACCCGACTTTGTTTTATATGTCGGAGTGGAGGGTAGAATTATCACAGTAAAATAATTCTTCGAATAAATCCTTGATTGAAATGTCAGGTTTAACGCCTGGGTGGAATCGCTAATGTTAGTTTGAGGGCTGTCACTGTTATTAGTTGTCAATGTTGGCATGTGTCTCTTTGTCGGTTTGACGTCTGTCAGTGTAGTAGTGACAGGAAACCGTGTCTGTTCCCGGTGTGTGGTAGCGAGGTGGATTCGAGTACGAATCGTTGTAGTGACCGCACGTGTTTCTGAGATCACCGCATTTTAAATCTTGAATCATTAGAGCAATCGTAGTTTATTTTGTACTGTAACTGGTTCATTTGAGTACACACACTGTTTACCTATCTCACCGTGTAGTTACTTCTGCCTTCCATAATAATATGAGCGAAGACGAACATTATACCCGATCATTCCCTCGGCCCTGTTCCGTCTTATATATATAGCCTTAAACTAGGCGAGACTATGGCGACTAGATAACTAATATTCATATAAAACCTATGTCTTAGGTAAAAATGCGCTCATCACACTAACACTTATGCGAGATTGCGAGATAGGAACCTGAGACCGATGGGTTTGAACCACTAAACCAATACGGTCGGCATTTCGGCAATCAAAAGTAATATTAAGTAGATTAAAACATTCTAAAGCAAAGGCAAGAAACGCAAGTGACGCATCAATCGATCATCTGAGACTGATGCGTTACCAGCTTTATGATAGAAAACTAGAGATTTCTCTATAATAATAATGATTAGGAAGGACTTCAAAGGCAAAACCGAAAGAGTAAGATTATATTCCGTGAATATAGTAATTCTGAAATAATTAAATTTATAGCAGTAATAATACTTTACATCAAGATAAATAAATCTCCAACTCACAAAAAAAAATGTTTCATTTCTTAATATATATCATTTATTAATATTTCTCATAAAAGAAATGAAACGCATGTTTATTTTACGGTTATATTGAAAAACCGGCCAAATGCGAGTCAGACTCGCGCACCGAGGGTTCCGTACAAACCTGTAGGTTAAAGTTCACCCATCACGACAATCGAGTCATAGTTATGGTATTTATATTGCAAAATGAAATCCATAACATTACGAAAGGTAAATTGCAGTTTAGGATTTATGACGTATTAAAAAAACTACTTACTAGATCTTGTTCAAAACAATTTTCGGTGGAAGTTTGCATGGTAATGTACATCTTCTATATATATAAAAATGAATTGCTGTTCGTTTGTCTCGCTAAAACTCGAGAATGGCTGGACCGATTTGGATAATTTTGATCCTGAAATATTTGTGGAAGTTCAGGGAAGGTTTGAAAGGTAAGAAAAAAAATACAGCAAAAGTAGTAAAACAACTATTTTATTTTCCTATGTTCGTACTTGTCAAACGAATTGGCGGAACAAAGTTCGCTGTGTCAGCTAGTCATATATATATTTTTGTTTTATCATTCTCTTATTTTAGAAGTTACAGGGGGGCGGGGGGGGGGGGACGAACACGACGACAGACATTTTACCACTTTGGAAGTGTCACTCGCGCAAAATATTCAGTTCAGAAAAAAATGATATTAGAAACCTCGATATCATTTTTGAAGACCTATCCATAGATGAAATAATTTGATGACAGTCATACGGACGGACAGACAGACAGACAAACATGTCGGATCCATAAGGGTTCCGTTTTTTGACATTTGGCTACGGAACCCTAAAAAGAGGAATTGTCGGCCTCTAATCAGCATGAGAATACGGTAAACCCTTATATTGTATAAGACCTACTCAAAACTGAAATAACAAGAGATATTTATAAGTATCACGAGAACACGAATGGTATTTTCATGGAAAACCGTCACCCTTGGTTACTAAGCGATTATTCGATATTCCATTGTCAGGGGCTCGTTCTGAGAATAGAAAACAAATACTCCGTTGAGTATTATTCTTTGGTACACGGTAAATAAATAAGAATAATAAATAAGAAACGTTTATTTCCTCACAAAGGTAAATACAGAAAACAATATTCAGTTATTATATTTATACTAAAAGGTTTTACAATGCTTGAGTGAGAATCTGTCAGTACCGTTTTTTTTTAACATACTTTTAATAATTTCACTAGTAACTAACTATACAGGGTAACATTGCAAAGGGGTGCCAAATTTTAAAAATATGATCTAGGGAACAATATAAACAAGCGTCTTAATTGTTATTATTTTTAATAGTCGTATGTAAAGAAAAAAAAACTTTAAAATATCCGAAAATAAAGTCAATAGAGAGACTACGAAAGCCGCGCGGTCATTCATCAGAGGCGTAGGTACGGCGAGCCAACAAAGACCTTACGCAGTGCACATACGGTGCAATGTTTTCATGAATGAGTTAAATTATCATAACGCGTACGATTTTTAACAGCGGATAGGAATAGGAATTAAATGCGAAAAAAAATTATTGTTCGATTAAGTTACTGATTCTGAGCCACTCCTTAAGATTTGGCACCCCTTTGCAATGTAACCCTGTATAATTAAATATTCGAATATCGATCCAATAACGATGAATCGATTTAAAACTTTGTAAGACATTCGGATGACAATACAATAATTTGACACGATCGTGCTGATCTGATGATGGAGTCAGGAGGTGGATAGTAGAACAATTACTACTAAAACCTTTATTTCAATCGTTTTGACGAGTTCAATAAAAAAAAACATAAAAAAACATATAAAAGTGTGTTTTATAGTTTTGAAACAATAATTTTAATTTTTTAATTAGCTTCACTTGTATGAAACTAAATAACTAACTACGTAATAAAATCTTGAAAGTCGTTTTTAACCTACTAATGAATGTCGCATCGATTGGAAATTTTGTAAGTTTGTGTCATTTGGATGGAAATACTACATTTTTTTAGTTTATCTGATGCTGTAGTCAGGATGAGGATAGAGGAGTGGTCTTTCAATGGCTACTAGTTAACACTCGCTACTAGTGTTTAAAACTAATGTTGTTTAAACTATAATGTTAAAACCCGATTGGCACAGTGGCGCGGTGATTAGCATGAAACGCAGAGTTCGATTTCCGGTAGGGTCAGTTTAAGAAACGAACATTAATAAGGGTGTTCTGCGAGACGCTCCCGGCAAGAAACAAATCGTATTTTCATACCTCGTCGTAAAATAAGGATGTAAATTCCTTACACCGAGACCATGAATGACGATTGGTATGTTGTCTGGCGCATATCGATTTATTATTAAATATTCTCATTTTGGCAGAATAATAAAATGCCGAGTGACCTTTCATTAAGGTCAGAATACACATACCAGCTCAATAGAAGCAAGCTAATTAGATACACGTGTATTCAACTAGTGCTAGAGTTCACTTTACTATAACCAAGACCAGAAGGGTAGACGGTAGCTACTGTTTCAGTACGATCAATGGGCTAGTTTCCTAAAAAAATCTAATTAATCGGTCAGATGGATTAACAGAAAATATTGGATACGTATTTTTTCTTTACTCAATCAAAGAAAAAAATATGAAGATATAGCCCGTTAAAGTTTCGCGTAACGTCACGCCTCGCGACACTTTTTATCAAGGCGTGACGTCACCTTCTTACTTTAATGCGCTTTATCTTCGTAATTTTTTGTTCGATTGACAAAAGACAAAATATGTGTCCAATATTTTTTGATAATCTAACTGACGGACTAAATAGGATATTCTTTTTTTGACCCGGGAAACTAGCCTATTGGCATATCGCGCACATCATCATCATCATGTCAGCCTATTGCAGTCCACTGCTGGACGTTAGCCTCTGGGACCAAAGAGGCCTATGCCCAACTCGGCAAGTTCTCAACTCGACACGCAAGAAAAATACTAACAAAAACTCCCAACATGATGTTCTATATCATATCTTGCGTGGCGAGTTAAGAACATGGCGAGTTGGGCATAAGCTACCTAAGAGCGCGTACTTAGCGTCATTTTATTCAAAAACGGGGTTGATCAATATTATAGAGAAAAAGACCGAGTTTTTTTTTTTGACCTGGCAATCTTAATAGCCAACGATTTCGTTGTTAATATCGATAAAAGATGTAGCGACTTTTAGAACTAAGCCTTCCTAATACACAGCACTTTTGTGGACCGCCATGATTGATAATTTACTTGTTTTTGAGGATTACTTTTAATTGGCATGTGTATTCATACCTTTACACTAATAAGTAATAATACCTCTAGAGCAGCAACAAGCTATCGCGAAAAGGTCATAAAAGTGGACAGAGGTGATATTAAAAAGTAATAAAGCAATACAAATTCAAACGACACGTTTTACGATGAAAGACGGCTGAGTCAACAAAGACATGTACATTTTTACTTCGGTCCGAAGTGCAGATGGAGTACAATTTAAAAGGTGATAAACAATAGTAATAGATAGATAGATAGATAGATACTCTTTATTGTACACCACAAAAAACAAACAAATCACAGGAAAGTGAATACTTAGTGAATAGCACAATTTAGGCGGTCTTATCGCTGGAAGCGATCTCTTCCAGACAACCTTCAGGTAGAGGAAAGTTGAATTAATATTGAGAGAAGGGAGGCGGTGAAGAGTTCCAAAACATAAAAGTCCAAAAATTTAACAAAATAATTAAACAAACAAATAAAATAAAATAAGAACAAATAAAATAAAATACATACTACCTAGTACTAATTGCAACATATTGAACAATATTTCTGGTGAAGGAAGAAAGCTAATGTCGCATAATAGTAACACTAATCATTAACTATACTTTGTTTGTTTTATGTGGTGTACAACAAAGAATACTAACATAATATAATCTAAACCTAGTTAATCTGCTTATAATCTTCATCTTCATCTTTACAGCCATAGGACGCCCGCTGCTGAACACAGGCCTCCCCCAATGACATTCATTGGGGGGGATTGCCAATACTCGCCACGCTTGGCAGGCGGGTTGGCGAGCGCAGTTTTTTATAAGAATTCGCACGCTGACGCTGCTGCCCGTCTCGTGCTACAGGAATTAGTCGCCTCTTACGACACGCTTTCTGTTGGCGGTGAGGAAGTGTATTCTTTACGGCCATCCTCACACGACACTTATTCTTAAGACTTGATCTTGGCCGCCGTCTGTTAAATCGTGCATCAAAAATAATTTAAAAACAAAAAACTGTTGTTATAAATTTAATTGTAAAGAAGGTATTAAGATTTTTTTGGCGTAAGGATGGCACTCCTTCCTAAAGGAGGCACTTGTGTCCTTCTGTCAATAGGAGGAATCGTTCGCTTCGTTTGCTAGCATTTGAATAAACAAATGACCATAAAAGAGCATAGTAATATTAGTCCATTATCATTATTTTGGGGGCAGATCTTATCGCTTTTGATAACATTTCATTGTCAAAAATTGTAAATGCGAAATCATATGATAGTTCAACTCAAATTAAAGTTAAAAGTTCACTCCAATAACAATCGCGGGTCATCGAGGGCACAGCATTATTTTTGATGATTTATTTGTCGTAATATTAACCAATTACTTACAACAAGAAGTCAACAAGTGTATCTTTTATTAAAATTAAATTAGCATACGCAACAGCAAGAATTGTATAATTACTAGGGAATTGTAATACGATTCTAAGGATTTCGAGTGCGAATTGGAATTTTAATAGTTTAGTGTCGAGATGCCAATTGTACAGTGAACTGCGACCGATTTTCAACTTTAAGTTCTACAAGTAGAGATCAATATCAATTGAGAAAATTTTACATTTTGTGGTAGGTTGACGATCTGTTGTCTGTACATTGTTTCGTGAAATAAATAATAAATTAAATAAGTATTTTAAAAATACGTCTCTAGATCTGTTTGACTGCTCGGACGGCGGACTTTAGCAGATTGCGCACAGTTTGTCATTTTTACACATAGCTTAATCTCCCCCCTCTCGTCTTCGCCCAAGTTAATTTTACTCACCATGGAATCCCCGTTTAAGAAATATAAGATTTGTATAATGGCAGAATTCTAATCTAAAATACACAAAATCCACAAAAGATCAGAGCTATATCTGCGCAAAGACAATTAAACAATTTGTCCATAAAGGGGATTCCTGAGAATTGCCGTTAGATATCGTAATTGAATAATCCAGTGGACGCTGCCGATCCATTTAGATAATGCAATCTTTACTCGGCAGGGCAAACAAATTCAGATGTCTGTTAAAAGATTTGCCAAAATTTCTGTTGTGCTCTAAAAGAAATCGAGAATTTATTTTAAGATAGATTTTTGGTTTGCAATGTTTACTCTTAATACCAAGTTGTTTTTTTTATTGGTTTTTGATCGTAAGACAAGGGAATAAGGTTCAAAGTTTGGTGGTAACTGTTTTTGCGCCCTACCCAGTATCCGTTGGGAGCTCTACTCTCGAAATTGTTGACAAATATGTCTACTTAGGACAAGTTATCCAGTTGGGTAGATCCAATTTTGAGAAGGAGGTCAATCGTCGCATCCAACTCGGCTGGGCAGCGTTCGGGAAACTACACCACGTCTTCTCGTCCAAAATACCTCAGTGCCTCAAGACAAAAGTCTACAATCAGTGTGTGTTACCAGTGATGACATATGGAACTGAAACGTGGCCTCTCACTATGGGCCTCATAAGAAAGCTCAAGGTTGCACAGCGTGCTATGGAAAGGGCTATGCTTGGTGTTTCCTTGCGAAATCGAATCAGAAATGAGGAGATCCGTAAACGAACAAAAGTCGCTGACATAGCCCAACGGATTAGCAAGCTGAAGTGGCAGTGGGCGGGGCACATAGCACGTAGAACTGACGGCCGATGGGGCAGAAAGGTTCTAGAATGGAGGCCGCGTACCGGCAAGCGCAGCGTAGGACGTCCACTCACAAGGTGGTCAGACCACCTGGTAAGGGTCGCAGGAAGACGCTGGATGCAGGCCGCTTCCAACCGGCCAATCTAGAAGTCAATGGGGAGGCCTATGTTCAGCAGTGGACGTCCTATGGCTGAAATGATGATGATGATGATGATGATGAAAAGTATATTTTGGAAAAGCAATAATAGATATTGAATTTAAAAAGATTCTAACGAATTGAGAACCTCCTCCTTTTTTGAAGTCGGTTGAAAATATCTTTGTAAAATGATGTCTCATGTCAGCCTGCAGTTTATTGATGTAAAGTATTTTATCAGGGCCAAATCAATTATTTTTCATATTTTGGAGAAAGGTTAATTTTAATTAATTACAAAGCTAATATCCGGGCGTTGCGTGTTTAACGCGAATTAGTGGGCCTTAATCACCGCTATTACAAACTTTATGCCGCACTCGCCTTTTTAGTATGATAACAAAGCAACACACGGTTAGATAATGTATGTTGTATGTCAGGCGATAGAGTGGAAGGACGAGCTTACATAATTTTATTGATTTTGTCTTATGGTTTTACTAACATTTGGACATCGTGGGTCGAATAAAATTTACTGGATTCCCATCCTTTATCATTATCATCATTAGAGCCATATGACATCCACTTAATGAAAATAGGCCTCCTCCAGTGACTTCCAGATTGGCCGGTTGAAGGCGGCCTGCATCCAGCGGCTTCCTGCAACCTTTACCTGGTCGTCTTTCCACCTTTTGGGTAAACGTCCCACGCTGCGCTTGCCGGTACATGGCCTCCATTCCAAAAGCTTTCTTTGAGTTAGCTCTAGTTTAATATAATAATGTAACGCAGTTACACCAAAAACACAATTGTTCACCTTGTATGGAGGTCCTACGCTGCGCTTGATGTCGTGCTCCTTTTCATACAACTGTAATAGGTGGCTTAGCCTTGCCAAATTAGGATTTTGTTCAAGCAACACTTTCTCAATGTATTGAAAAAATATTATGTCAGTTTTTAGTTTGTTATTCATTTTTCTCATTATTTTCTTTACATTGTACTTAATTTAATCAAGTATTTTTTTTGGTTATGTTGAATGTAGGCCTTCTGACCGATGTTCTACGTTTAAGTAATTTTTGTGTAACGCCTTTATGACTTAATTTTTTGCCAGGACTTGATATGGTGCATCTTCTGTTGGCGTTAATTCAAAAAAAGAACCAGTTTATTTATGAAGCAGAACATGAGTTGCAACGGCAACTAAATGCAAATACTTATACCCAAGTTTATAGTTTTATTTTATCCGAAACTCCAATATAGCACAAATACGTAAAAATGTAAAAAAAAGTCATTCTTTCATTCGCTGCATTACATACTTTACGTTTCCATACAAACTGGTCGCAGTTTAGTATGGGAATGTGATTTTTTTTTGCGATTTCGATGTTGTTCCCTTAGAAAAAGTTGTTGTTTTTGCGCAGCAGAATCAGCTTCTCAGAGGTTTTGCGTTATTTCATTAACATGTTGCATATTAACAAAGGAGCTCCGCGGGGAATAAGGCTTTATCGCACCTCGAATATATCCCAACGGATATCGACCGCACGATCTGTATTTACATTATTCCAGTGACGTCAGTCACTATAATCCAGGTTTGTATTCCGAAACGGAAAAAAATACCTTTTGCGTTCTCATTTCTCGTGTAAAACTACAGTTTATAACTTGGTTTCCAATATTCCCGTCGGGGTTTACGTTTCAAAGCTAACAGATTCGTAGTTCCTTTTCAGCCCTGAGTCTTCGTCATTTAAAGTTACGAGTTTAAAATATTAATCGATTTTTAACGCCTTATTTGGAAATTACAAACTATTTCCTAATTGACTCGATAACTCAAAATCAAAATACTTTATTTTTGACAATTTGTGGGCTAGTGCCGAGAAGAAGCTGCGCAAGAAACTCGGTCACTGTTGTCAGCCTCTTTTAAAATTAATATTTTTACAAGTTTTGGTGCGAGCTAAGCAGTTTTAAATCAACACATTTTTATCATTTAAATAATCACTAACGGTGTACTAACCCCTTTTCCATTAAAATCATCTTAACATGTAATTTAAGTTCAAATACTGGCAGTTCAGCAAGAGATTGTGGTAATTTATGAAAAATACGAATACATTTCCTATGAATGAATTAATTAACTGCTAAAGTAAAAGTGCTACCTCTCGTATTTCTTTATCTCTGACCGCACTGCTGCCACGCTTAGGTTTTCTAGACAAGTAGGCTTATAGGCAGGCATCCAGGCAAGCCCATTTATTAGTCTAGACAATAACTAGATTTTCCGGCTGGCCGCGCACGGAGAAAGGCGCTTTTCAAGCGGGCTCAAATTTACTTTTCAATGCTTACTTACTGGAAAGCTTTTGAATTTAACCGTTTATTTTAAGTGTTTCTGCTTTATGAATAAGCTGAATAGTAATTATAATTTATTAGTGAATTATCGTTAAAGTTAATAAGATATCAACCATATAATGGGTACTTCGTAAGAGTTAATCCCTGTAGAGGTTATTTTATAGTTGTTTTTTATTAATTGTGTGAAATATTGATCATGATAAACACTTATATTAAATGATTGTTTCCAAGCTTGAGTTATGAGTGTAATCCGTGAAGTTTGTAGAAAATGTTATAAACAAAAACGAGATTTAAATAGGGTTGTTTACACCATTCATTAATAATTCTAAGACAATAATTATTAAAACTGTCACCAATAATTAATTTGAAAAATTCGATTTTTAATTGTTCCAAAACATCGTTAAGACAGTTTTTAAAAAGTATGTCAATTGATTAGTGGTGTAAAATACCGCATTATTTTTAACTCCGGCCGATACTACTGTACTATAATAATTTTATATTTATTTTATAATATTTACATTTTGACAATATTTACTGCAATGATTTATAAAACTTACAACAACGATGAATTTCAAATAAACTGCCCTCTACCTGACTAAAGGTTGTCAGGAAGGGATCGCTTGTAGCTATAAGACTGCCTAAAATGTGCGGATTTCTATTACTTTAACAATGGTGTAAAGAGAATCTATATGTATATCTTCTTTTACAAAAACATCAAAACAATCGTTAAAAATACGTAAGCCTAAAAGACTTTTATTGCCACCCTACGCGGAAAGTCCGTCGCGGAATGACGGTACATATTTATCAAAAAATGCGTCGAAAAGCCCGCGACAAACTTTTCGTCTATCTAAGTAGGCTTAACGACTAAATAATAAAGCGATATCAACCTGGACCTCTGAAGGGTAATACTGAGCTTAATATAAACGAGCATACAGTACGTACATACCTATTACCTGTATAAATAATAACAGTATCACGTTTCCCATGTCAAAACAAACGCGTACGCCACGTGGGCACAACAGCCCGTTATTAAGCAATCATGGACGTTTACCTCGTCAGATGGGATTCGATTCAGAGAGTCTTTGTGATTAAATTGATGTGTAATATAACCTAGAGCTGGTTGCCGGGTTCCGAGAGGACAGAGTGCATGCAAACAGCGATCCTTAGTCTTCCTAGTAACAGCAGGCTGATGGACCATGCAGAGGTTTTTATGGGCATACTTGGCGAGTAGTAGTGGGAAGCGCCGCCATCTTTAATGAGTCCCATACAACGTGTCGTCGTGCCTACGGCAGCAGGTATACTTTAAAAATAATTTCTGATTTGCAAACCCAAATAATGAGGCCTAGATCATTGCAAGAACTCTTTCAAAAGCATGGTAAATTACGCAACTCACCGAATTATTTGAATTTCGACCAGTACTATGTGTATTTTATTAGCGTCAGGGATACAATTCCTGTTTGGGCCAATTGGCAAAACTAAATTATTAGCAATGGTTGGAGTACTTATGCCGAAAGGCGTCCTCAGGTAAAACCAAACTAGATTCGTTTATTATTTTATGTTTTAAAAATTTAAATTTATTAGAAAAAATATGTTTTAAACAATAGGTAAGTAAAAAACAGTAAATCGACAAATATATATTTTTAAATGTGTATTTAAATAACTTGACATCCCTACTATTAATGCTAGTACAAAATGCGTTTGTAATGTCAGAAAAAAAATATTACGGGTAAAAACCCTAAGTTACCCTAAGTCCAGTAACAAATACATACATCAATTCACTGAGCTGCAAACTGTACGTAGCGTGCTTTCTTCAAACGGGCGAGCCATTATTAGAAGGCACGCGATGTCAATTCTAAGTTTAGTTCGACTTAAATATCCTACTGAATACTGTAAACAATATTATGTCATTACTGTATTATTTTAAATAAAAGATTATAATTGAGAATCTTCAGTGTTTATTTTAAACAATTTTAAAATATAAGTAATACAGTTCTTCTAATATTAAGTAGATCAAGTCTGCCCTCGCCAGATGTCAATCCGTATAAGAGCCCCACCCTTGTCATTAGTTTGACGTTTTAATATTTTTTTTTTTTAAAGTTACGTTCCGTTACATCATCCCCCTTTAAACAAAAGTATTACATTAAGTACCGATTGCTACTCCAGTATCCTAACTTTAGAAACTGAGAAAACTTTACACAATCTTTATACTAAATCAGTTATTTAGTTAAATCTATACTCTTACTTAGTTTACATAATAATACTAAAATGTACCCAAAGTATTGTTAGCCCAGCCCTACGTTCGAAACTTGGGATCAGTGCAGTTAAATACTATTAACAATACAGCTACTGGGCTAACATACACTAATCTATTTAACAAACTATACATAATAAATAAACTACCATTCAACCAGGAGTGGACGAGCCGTCGCTGGTGAACCACAAAGTCTATGCTGGTCGTATATGGAAAGAGGTTCTTGTATATTTAACATTATTCTCATCTAACACATCATACGATCTGTATCCATTACACCTTCCTATTATCCCTTTTAACCAAACATTTTTAGATACATCTTTTTTAAACCATACATTTTGTCCAATAAAAAATTCTTTCTTCATTCTAGATGTTTTATTATAATTTCTAACATTCCTCGAGACAATATTACCAAATTGATTTGAGACATTATTATTTAATTTCTGTTTTAAATACTGTTGACTAACTATGAGCTTTGTTTTTAAATTTCTACACATTAACAATTCACTAGGTGAGAACTCTGTGCCCGAGACGGGCGAAGCCCTGTATTGAAGTAAAGCTATTCGAAAATCAGTCTTATCCTACCGGCTGCGCCATGTATTATTTTAAATAAAAGATTATAATTGAGAATCTTCAGTGTTTATTTTAAACAATTTTAAAATATAAGTAATACAGTTCTTCTAATATTAAGTAGATCAAGTCTGCCCTCGCCAGATGTCAATCCGTATAAGAGCCCCACCCTTGTCATTAGTTTGACGTTTTAATATTTATTTTTTTTAAAGTTACGTTCCGTTACAATTACTGCATTAACATTTCGGTAATTTGTTGAACCATGAATTAGTAAGCGCAAAAAATACGGCCATCCTGATAAATCGTACTATTAAACGTACAGTTAACGTCAAAAGTAGTTGTACAAAAATTAACTTCTAAAAGTACTGACTTAAATTTCAAAATAACCTGACTTCCTTATCTGTCCTAATAAACACGTCAAAGTTTTTAAATAGTCTAAATAATAATTGTAATCACAAAAATTGTATGCAATAATTTTTCAATATCCATAAAGAACTGTATTTTTTTTATGTTTCTAAAGTCAAGTTAAATGACAATCTCAATTTAACAAAACAAAATGCCGCGCACAATATTATATTTAAATGAAAATATACATCGGCACTACAAAAAAGCTATGTTAGACGAATAAGATTTTATTCTTATTTCAGATAGATACTTTTAAAACGTTTTATAGAAATAGTTGATATAAAATTGATTTTTTTTTATTATGCTTTACTTTTGATAGCAGAAAAATACAAATTTTCATAGTGACTTTGTCAGACTATTGCGATGTTTTGCAATGCGATTCTTTTGGAAAATTTAGATCCTACGAGTATTAAGCTACGATTGACATTGACTGTACATTTTTAGGATTAAAACACTTTGAGCCACTTACTGCTAGTACATACTTACACCACGCGTTTATCGTAAACACTGGTTAATTGTTAATTGTTCCTTGGGGAATGTTAATGGACAAAAATAATTATTGCTTGCTGCTACAATGTTCCGGAAGGAAATCCGGGCTAGAATGTAAATAAAGGCAAAAGGGGCGCTCTTTAAAGGCAATTAGCAAATCGAGGTCAGTCGAAATTCCGCAAAAAGGTCGTCCAATGTCACATGATTTTTATTCTTAAGCCCAGACTACATCGCTTAAAAATTATTCAGGCTAAAAGTATATCTTTTTTCAAATTCTATTGTGTTTTTTTTTTATGTAACCGTTTTGTTACTTGCACATAACGCTTAACGAGTTTTCTTTTGTTTTGTTTACGTGCACTTTAACAACGGCAATTTAGGACTTAAGACTTTCTCATTCCAATATGTCTAATGTCAAACTTTATAAGACTTGTTAAGATTTGATGATGACTGCAACAGTTCCTTGTGACGATGACAAAAATGCGCTTAATTTATCTCTACAGAAGCTCACTCTTGAGGTAAGAGTAAACTTTTAAAACACCAGAAGAGTGCGTCGGAACTCGGTAATTACCACTCTCACCGAAAAAGATTCTGTTTTCTTTAACTAGTAACTTACTACCCCTATCCAATCCTAAAAAGTAGTCGAGGTTTACTCCACCCAATAGTGTGAACTATGCTTTACAATATCGCTCCTTTGGCCTTCCGCATCCGTGGAAGCATATTGAAACTTTCCGGTTCGGCATTTTGAAAGAATTCTGTATCAAACAATCTTGAACATTATTTTTAATTTCATTGCTTCCTATTTCCTTAAAAGTACCAAACTTTAGTACAAAGAATATAATCAAGGTAGCGGATATCATTAATGCAATAATGTATTACATTTTACTACTAGTGTAGGAATTCCTTGGAATAACAACGATGATAGTACTGCTCCAATCAATTTATTATAAACATAACTTATTAACCAATAAAGTCAAGAGATCATTTCGCCTCGACCGTTTCTCTTCGAATGCCCGGCCGCCCGTAGACAGTTCTTTTTTTTTAAGAATCATCTTTATTTTAAAATTTACGGCAAAGGAATAAATAGTATTCCGATTGTATCACATTAATTACATTGGTAAGAAATAAGAAATGCTAACAGACGGCCATTCTGTTAAAGGAATGTCCCATTCCATAAAAACCTCTCGGCCATTCTACAAACATTATGTAAGGCCCTTTACAATTATAACAAGTTCATCCTAATTAAACAAAAAAAAAAAAATATATATATACATAAAAAGTATAAATTTTACAATACTATTATTATCATTCAATGATCAGATTTCATATTAAATTTTATCGTGGTATAAACAAGCAACTGGTAAGCTACATGTATACAAATTTAAGATTAAATTTATGATCTGTTTGTTGTTAGCTTTGTATAAAATAAAATAAAAATAATATAATTTAAAGTAATCGTATGAAATAGTTTTAAGAAATAGCCTTTAAATATTATCAATTTATCTCTTGACTCTCCATTCACAATTCACATCAATAAAACAATAAAAATCAAGCAAGTACACTTTTAAAATACCTATGACACAATTTAAAGTTTAGAATATATTGGAGGTATTAGTTTCATCAATACAATGACGCATCAATTCTAGTTAAATCAATTAACTGCTTCCAATGAATAATCTTAAATTTTACTATGTCAAATATTACTTGATCGTTTGCCACCCGAGGGCCAGGATACACTCTTCTTTTAACATAATCAAGGGCTACCGTTTGCCACCCGAGGGACACGGTCTGCACTTTTCAGTAACACCACACCTCACTAGTAAACACTTTTATCTTGAGCAACAGGCTGCCGTTTGCCACCCGCGGGACACGGTCTGCCTTAGATTCTTAGCCACCCGAGGGCTTGATGTATTAGACCACGAAGACAGACTTTACCACCCGAGGGCCCTTAGGTTACACACCGATGCCAGCCGGTTGGCAAACCGTTCAGCCCCGGTCTGCGCACTGGGCATACCTAAGCTGTAAATGTTAGGATAGGAATATTAGGAATCGAAAACTTTATTCTTCGCTATCGCTATTACTGTCATCATGATCAATGTTATCATAATTTTTCTGAGGGGACGATTGAAATGTTATCCAACGTTTTAGTTGGTCTGCAGGAAACACATTTTTATATTCCTTACGAGAATGACCTTCAATGCTAGTTACCTCGTACCTATCTTTATCTAAAATAGCTGTAATTTTAAACGGACCACGAAATTTGGGAGCTAGTTTCTTGCTTTTTCCTTTTTCAGGATTGTTGTTAGGTATCATCACTAAATCACCCTCACTAAATATCTTGGTAGGAGCTCTAGTTCTGTCAAACGAAAGTTTCATTTTAGCTTGTTTGTCCAAAATTGTATTTTCTACATTTTTCCTTAGTTCCTCCCTTTCTTTTTCTGATATTGGCGATGACAGTTCTATAGCTCCTCTCAAAATATTTTCATTTGAACTAGTCATCCTGGTTCCAAAAACTACTTCAGCTGGAGTCTTCCCTATGCCCTTATTAACAGTATTATTTAAGCTCCATTGCAATTTTCCCATATTAAGATCCCAATCTTTTTCATCACAATCATGGTTCATAGATGCTAGCGAATTTAAAATTGTCCTATTATAGCGCTCAATCTGTCCATTTGCGCGTGGAGTGGCCACCGCATTTAAAATATGTTTAACTCCTATTGATTCGGCAAATTCTTTAAATTCTTTTGATGTAAAACTTGTACCTTGGTCCGAAATAATAATTTTGGGACATCCAAAAGTGGCAAATATTTCTTCGAGTACCTTAATTGTTGTTTTAGATTTAAGATTCTTTACAGCCTTGACAAATATAAACTTACTAAAACCATCGATCACCCCTAAAATATGCGTATTCCCACGTTTGCTTTTTACAAATGGTCCCAAATGATCCATATGTATAGTGTGGAAAATGGCAGGTACTTTCGGAATTGGATGCAAATACCCAGATTTCTTCCCGGACACTTCTTTGTTATATGCGCAATTAATACAGGACAATACATACTTAGTAACAAAGCGTTTCATTTTAGGAAACCAGTAGTCAGCACTAATTTTCTCTAGGGTTTTATCAAGAGAGAAATGACCTGCTTCGTCGTGATTTAATTGGCAGATACGCCACCGAGCCCCTTGTGGTACAACCCATTTCAGCTTACGACCTACGCGCCGGTAAACTTTTCCATCACGAATGACGTAATTATTTGAAATATCTTTAAGATCCTCATCTGGTGTCTCTAAAATGATCTTAATCTGTCTAAGTCGCGGATCATTCATTTGTACTGTTTGTATCCAATTATTAGTAGTAATGTGCAAGACTTCAACTTCTTCTTGGTCATCAGAACGCACTGTCGGATTACGACTTAACGCATCCGCATGCTGCATATTATGACCAGGTCGATATTGGATTGAAAAGTTAAACTCTTGCAACATGAGCCACCATCTGGCGACTTTCGGAAGTAGATCGCGCTTAGTTAATGTTGAACGCAATGCGTTACAATCAGTTACTACCGTGAATTCGATGCCGATCAAATAGACCCTAAACTTCTGCAATGATAATACCACTGCCATGGTTTCCAGCTCATAGGAATGCAGGAATTGCTCTTCCTGTGTGGTTTGTCGACTAAAATATGCGACAGGTCGAAATGGGCTATCTTTGTCAGGTCTTTGAAGCAGAACGCCTCCAACTCCAACTTTGCTCGCATCGCAGTGCACTTCTGTTTCATAGCCGGGGTCATACAAAGCAAGAATGGGTCTAGTAATAAGTTTAGCTTTTATGTTTTGAAAGGACTCTTCTTGCTCTGGCCCCCATTGCCATGGAACATCTGTTTTTGTCAATCTAGTCATGGGTTTAGCGATAGTTGCAAAATTGTACATAAAGCGACGGAAAAAACTTGCCAAACCCACAAATTGACGTACTTGATGAACGTTGGTTGGAGTAGGGAATTCTGACACTGCTTGAATCTTTTTGCTGCCTGGTCTTAAACCACGTTCAGAAATTTCATATCCTAGATAATCTATTTCAGATTGGAAGAAGAAGCATTTTTTTAGATTGAGCGTTAAGCCTGCCTGCCTCAATAAGCTCAAGATTTCTTGAAGTTTCTCAAATCCTTCTAGAAATGATTTTCCTGCTGAGAGCAGGTCATCAAGATACGGAACAGCCAATTCAAACCGTCTATTCCCCAGTGCTTTATTTATCATATTTTGAAACACCGCAGGTGCATTAACAAGTCCAAACGGCATTCTGGTGTACTCATAATGTCCGTCCGGTGTCACGAACGCAGTAAGATGTCTAGAAGCTTCCGATACGGGTATCTGATAGTATCCAGATGCCAGATCTAAACTAGTAAAATAAGACTTTCCACTTAGTCTGTCTAGTTGATCTTCAATCATTGGCATAGGGTAACTATCTTTGACCGTCTTTTTGTTGAGAGCTCTATAATCTATACAAAGCCTAAAGTCATTGTTTTTCTTTTTGACAAGTACAATAGGGCTTGCATACGCTGATTGTGACTCCCTAATTATGTCATTCTCTAAAAGTTCACCAATCATTTGTCTAACTACAGCGCGCTCACTATGTGGCAAACGATATGGTCTATACGTCACTGGATTATCATCATTAAGACGTATAGTCATTTCAGAAGTAGTAGTGCGTCCTAACTCTGTCATGTTAAAAGCAAAACAGTCCCTATAGTTATTCAAGAGGCGCACTAACTCCAATTTTTGGTCATGTGATACATTTGGACCTACATTTAACATGTCTAAAGTAATAGGTTCTTTTGGGGGTTTTTGGGTAGACACCGATGATTCAGTGGGTAATATGGAATTAACACCAAATGTAGTAAGTTTTGATTGGTGATATTCATTAAAGGGTAGCTTAACGGCACGAGAGATTACTTTATCTTTATTGAATTTAAGTGGATTACCAGAAAGGTTGACAATAATTATACGACCTGTACCATTACTAAATTGGTATACACCTTGCAAGGTGGTTGAATTCCCTGCATTCTTTCATACATATATTTCCAGGAATAAAAAGATACCCCGAATACTCTTCATCACACGTATGAACTAAAATATCCGTTAGCCCTTCGATAATTACATCAATTGAGTTGATGATATTAATACGTTCTGCCTTTGTATCATCGCAGTAGAGTGTTAGTTGGCTACTTGTTTTATATGCTGTTACTGTGGGTAATTCTGTTAAGGACTGACCAACCATAACATCAGTATGTAATAACTCATCTCCTACTACATATACTTCTAAGTCTGCCTTGACGGCATCTACCTCTAATGTTACAGTGGTACGCCCGATTGGTATAACGTTACCAAGACCAAATCCCCTTAATAATGGAAGTTCAGTCCTATTCAGCACTAACCTGGATTCGACGGCAACCTTATTTCTAATAAGAGTACACTGACTACCAAAATCGACATAACCTGACCATCTATTTCCATTTACCCCAACAGTTTTAAAATACTTGCCATTTGCATTGTCACTATTAGATATATTCATAATTTTCTTAACATCTGAATTTTGGATGAGTTTATCATTAGCCTCCTGTTGGTGAGAAATTTCCTGTTGCTGGCATTGTTGAGTGGTATGTCCTAGCCTTGTACATTTTGCGCACCTTCTAAGTGGCTTTGAGCAGGTGTTAGCTACGTGTCCTAATTCAGAACAATTGTAGCACCGCGTGCTTCTAAATCTGCTACGAGAATCTATAATAGGTTTTGGTATATTCTGACCTCGAAACGTGTTATCACTTTTATTTTCTTGGGTACTTATTTTAAGACCGTGGCCAGGTTTACGAGGTTGACCTGCTACCTTCTTTGATATTCTACGTAAATATTTTAGAAGTTGTGATGGACGTTTAAAGCTTGACCCCTGTGCGTTTAGCCGGATGCTGTTATCGAAAATACCGTTAATAATGCAATCGACAGCGTTTCTCCCCGTAACTCCGCACATTTTAACGAGTCTTGCTTTATCGTGATAATATTCTTCAAGAGACTCTTCCCGCCTACTTTTCCTATCTAGCATTTCATACAAGCGATCAGCATAGTTCCGGTCGTCGGGAAACGTTTTCAAAATTTTACGCTGCCATTGCTTCCACGTAAGATTTACCGAACTCCTACTTTGGTACCATTTTCTCGCGTTCCCGGCTAACTTTGGTATAGCATAAAAAATTACTTGCTTCTCGCTCCAGCCATACACAGTGGCAGTTTGATTTACTTTCCGAATCCAATCAGCAGCACTTTGAGAATTTGCATCGGGATCAAATTCTGGCAAAACATTTTGTGCTCCCTCAAAACTACTACCCCTCTGGTCAAAATATTTCGCAAATTTTTTACAAAATTCTCTATTGCTGATAGGTGAATTGGAACGACGTGATTTCTTTTTGTTTGATGTAGTGTAACTTCTATTTCGCTTTCTTTTACCATAATTACGCATTCTTGTTCTTGAATATCTGTCAGAGGTATCTGTGCTAGATGAAGATGTAGTTCTATTGCTGTCAATAGTAAGCATCGAGACGGCGGAACTAGATGAACTAGAATATCTATGTTCCCTTTGACTACTATGATTGTGACGCCGTTTCCGGAAAGAGTGACGCGAGTAACTCTTTTGTAGTGAGATTTCACTACTAGAAGTACGACTAGACGAGCTAGACTCGGATCGTCCAGCACGAGACCGTTTGCGGTACGTATCTCGTTTTTTGTAAATACGTCGGGATACGTCATCTCGAGAAGGGATTCGAGGTCTGGAACGCCTATGTAAAGGTATATCTTTTTCTCGATAACGACTGCGAGACCTATTATCAATGTAATTCATATTGGTTTCTATAGGTGGAGTATAAGTTGATCTAGCCGACATGTTAGGTAAGTAAGGTGATATTAGGTGGAGGCTATTTTGTTAGTTAAAGTATTGAGAAGTTAGTAGGATAAAACCCAAAAAATACTTATTTTTAGTCAATACGAATAAGTACGTAATTAAGTATATCATCACAGCTGCATATTATTTGTCTTATTTGTAATAGGTCCAAATAAAATTATCAAATAATGATGAATACATTACTTTTATTTTATTTGATTTATAACAGTAAGCACTATGTAAAGGAAATGTTATGCATGGATCATAAAATATTATTTCGTAAGGATAAGAACCAACGCCCTATTTGATCTATACAATGTATGTATTACATGTAATTAACGTACATAGGTTACAACAAGTTTGGAAGATGTAACGCGGTGCGTTAGGATAAGTAGGTACTTTGTGTTAAAGGTAAAACAAATGGTTTAGAGATATCAACTTCGACTGTGAGTGCAATAATGCATACCTATACGATTAAACAAAACGGTGCATTCAATGCTGGGTTAACATATTTTCTAAACATCTTATCTGTCAAAGCTTCATTGTGCTGGGATCAAGTGCTACCTACCCAACACACACATAGTACCTACCTAACAAATATGCGGCGCCGCGATTTAAAAAAACATCGACGACGACCGTGCGCTATGTAGGTATATTTGATTGCTAACTATTACGTATGCGAAACAAAAAGGTTCACCTACCAATCTAACAATTATTTAATTAAGTATTACCTACACTTGTCGTCGTTTCTGTAACATCAATTCTGCTTTGTAATTGCAATCATATTACTTACCTACATACCGCAAGCCAATCGAACGACAGAATGGTTTGAAAAGGAAATGAATAGGTACTTATCCGGAACAAAGCGAACAAAGTTTACATACCTCAATATTTTCTCCAACGTTCTTACCACTTCTGACTGTAGGAATTCCTTGGAATAACAACGATGATAGTACTGCTCCAATCAATTTATTATAAACATAACTTATTAACCAATAAAGTCAAGAGATCATTTCGCCTCGACCGTTTCTCTTCGAATGCCCGGCCGCCCGTTGACAGTTCTTTTTTTTTAAGAATCATCTTTATTTTAAAATTTACGGCAAAGGAATAAATAGTATTCCGATTGTATCACATTAATTACATTGGTAAGAAATAAGAAATGCTAACACTAGAAACAAAATTATTCTTCAACCATTCCGATCTATACGACTCCATCAATATGTAAGACTATGCTTGTATCAATTATTCTTGGGGTATTTCTGCCACATGAAAGCGCAGAATTTGTTGAAAGTTGATTGCAAAAACAAATATAAATTGATTAGGAATACAAAAACATGATCCAGGCCACACATTAACTGTCACTAACTATTGAGTATTAAAAGGATCTTCTGAATAAAATGGTGTAGTATATATTATCTCTGTATCAATATAATATAATTGACGCGTGAAATCATAAATCGCAACACACACAGCCGTCACGAGCGGGACGGCGGATTTAAACGTATGTTAATAAACCCGTCTCGTACTCCCGACCGACCCGTAGCCGTTCCGCTCACGCCTTTTATGTATGTTACGCTTAAGTACGACGCGTAGAGACTACAGAGGTTACGCTCACTGATCAAGTGCCAAGGGCGTCTCATAGCACATCCAAAATTGGGCTAATTTAGTAAAGTTTGTTTCATAATTGACCCAATCGGCCATAAAACAGCGCTGCAATCTCTTGCAGCGCTGTTTTATGGGCGGTTGGGTCTTGGTCTCCCAAGAGTAGTGTAGATGTAAATTTTTAGCTGGAGGATCGTCTCTTTAGTTCATGCATGTAAGTGAATAAAACAGAGCCTACTTTTTATATTGGACATCACATACATTGCTCTGATCCTAAGGTAAGTAGCTAAAGCACTTGTGTTATTTACTTATTTAAACTTTATTGCACAAAATAAAATCGTACAAAAGGTGGACTTGATGCCATGTGGCATTCTCTACCAGTCGACAATTAGGCTAAACAGAGATGTTTTGTAGGCGGTGCGATATGACGTTACAAAAATGAACATAAGTATACAATAAATATAAATATAAAAATATAAATAGTTATAAACAACAACCACCACACAGGTACCACAAAACCGACCCAACATAGAAAAGTTCTTTTTCTACATGGACCCGGCCGGGAATCGAATCCGGGACCTTTGAGATGGCGACGCCAAGTCCGGCGTACTCACCTCTCAGTTACGGAGGTCGTCAAAAATCTTATGTTTAATAATCTAAACTGATTCTACATCACACTGAGTAAGCTAAATGACAACGGCCACAACTCTTCGGTCACATTCAATCGGTCCTTCGAGCCGGATTTTCATAAATATTCAGATATTGCCAATATCCTGCAGCCTCGCTCGGATTAGACCTTCGCGCAATGTGTGCCTCGAGAGGGATTTTTACAGGCAGCGCTTTTATGACATTAATAATAATTTAAAATTGTAATTACTTTTAAACTTTCGAGTTGCATGATTAATACACACTAAAACGGGAATTATCGCGATCAGCAATAGGTACATATTTTACCTTTTATTTGCCTGACGTTTCGACCGGGTTACACCGACCGTGGTCACAGGCTGACTGGAACAGCGAGGTCTTCAACTTTAAATAAACTTTAAATTTAAAATGAGTAACAATTACGGTATTTACATCAAAATTACTTTCTCATACTGAGAAACATGTAGTCCCTAAAATATTTTAGTTCCTTATCAACAATAAAATCGTGATAAAGTTTGCGGGACAGTTAAATTTTGGATTTAGATTCCCGGGTATAAATTGCCTTGCCCGTAATTGCCATATCAACTAGATCAGCCACGCATTACAAAAAATGGTTCACAAATAAAATACGCTATTTAATAATGGTATTAATCAATTGTTTTAATGTAATACGTGTACGTGCACAGTTATTAGGTCAAAATCAACTAAGCCTCAGACAAACTATCTTCACATTCCTCAATATCTGCTTTAGGTATAGATATTGACTCAACATTACTTCGGCGGCTGCTTTTGATTTTCTTCAACAGCTGTATCACTCCCAATTGAAATTCTAGAACTTCATCGTCGTCAAATTTATCTAATGTCGGTAATATCCCATTTAAAAACGAAATATGCCGGTTAGTAACTTTAGGTTCATTATTTGCTCGTAAATATGAATCCATTAATTTCATTATCTTCGCTGGTATAACATTTTCATTATTCTCTATAGGTCTTTTAAGTGTTGGATTCTCTATTACTGAATCGTTAATTTCAAATTCGATGGAATTAGTTTCCGATCTGTCGTTTTCGGAATTATGGTTATTATTTTCACTTGTTCTATTTTCAGTGACAGCACTGCTTACTGTCTCATTAGAGTGTAATACTTTCTGCAGAAAACTTAACTGTTTACTGTAGATGTAAGGTTTCACCGTTTTACTTACTCCTAACGTCTTCTGATCTTGGATCTTTTTTTGTGATCGGTTATAATTATCTCTTATATGAGTCCACCTCTGAATAATCTGTCTAGCTGTAAAAGATATGAGTATGGTTAGTAAGATTTATAACATTACAATTAAGGTGGTATGACTGGCCTGCTTATTCTTGAAACTCTGAGGTAAGATATATAGATAGACCTATATAATTGGGTTATCCAAAACATAGATGAAACCATGCTAGCTTACTAACAACTTGTTCGTTCCACATACCTAGTATACATACATAACTTTTTCTATGGGGTCAAAATAGTGATTGCCTTATTTTGTTACTCCATTCAAACTAACGCTCTACCTCGATGATGATAATAAGTATGAAGCAGCAACATTTTTTTTTCATTATTTTGTTGTTGACCTTACTGTAAAAGTTATTTGTATTAATGAACACGTTTGCCACTTTAAATTTGGCTAGTGTTCAAATCTTGAAAATGTATTTTATCAAACGAAGGGTAAATTCGAAAAGGAATATTCGAAGTTATTTTAATTTACTAGAAACTTATTAGGGATCATTCTGGTGCATATTAATACAAACTACATCTACTATAAATATTTACAAATATATTGGACAACATCACATACATTGCTCTGATTCTTGGTAAGTAGCCGAAGCACTTGTGTGAAATCAGTAACAACGACGGTACCCACCCGAGACAATATAGAAATATATTTTATCTACATTGACCGACCGGACCGGGAATCAAACCCGTAACCTTAGAGCGCTTTCCTATTAAGGCGGTAAGAAGGTGTTTTTGGACAAGTTTTCTGGCGAAAATACTGGATATAGGATGTGGAATTTAATATATCATGTAACTTATATGTTGAAGTTTTTCCTGTTGTATCTAAATACTAGTTATTATTTCTTATAAACACTAAAAAATATTTCAAAGTACCACAAATATCGTGAGCTTGTACACATTTACATTTTAAACGACGTTTTTGTTTAGCTTCAAAGTTGGTTTAGTTATTTATAACAGTCGTGCCTTTTTTTTCAAATAGTCAACTAGTCAAAATTAAGAATTACTAAGGTTTTTAAATGGATTTTACTCTTAGCACTTACTTTTCCATGAGCGGATATTTTGCTCGCAATGATAAATCTATTTGCACAGGAGCGCAACGGATGGATGTTTAGTCTGCGAGAAGCATTTGTATTATCTTAGGCACGTAAAAGAAGTCGCATTAGTCGACGCTTAATGCTCAAGGTCACTTGCCTTACCCGTCGCCTTAAGTTTGGTGTGCTCACCTCGGCTTGTTTGTTTGTATCGTATGATTTCCTAAACTATTTACCAAAAAGACCACGTAAATAGCGGAAATTTATGAAATTAATTAATCTTTCTTTTCTATTAAAACGGTAAGTTATATAGCGGTAGGTAATAATCATTTTTTATTTTTAATACCTAAAAACTTTGGTTTTCCTAACAAAGTTTTTTTTTTATTCAAACAGCTGTTGCCCGCAACTTCGTTTATTCATAAAGTATATTCTGCGCAACTTTCTTAATTTTTTTTCGTAAGAACCTTATTCTGATAATAATTAAAAAAATAAAAATAATTCGAAATTGTTCTATCCAATCACGCGTGATGCGTTGACCAAGGGAAATAGATTCATTTTTTAATAATATACAGGGTTACAAGGAAAGTCGTACAGAATATTGAAGGACGTTATTCAGGTCATTTCTGATCGAATTGATCCTATAATATGGTATCCGAAACCTAACCGTTATGGAGATATTGAATTTGAAAGATATTTTTTTAAATCTTTTTTTCTTTTGGCTTTTCTATCGATTTTTTTGCGATTGGAGCTACTAGGGCCCGGTTTTTTTATGTTTCCGGTTAGAAGACATGTCAATTAATAAAAATGATCAACAAAAACTGAACCTATTAGTAACAGCTTCATAAAACTGCTCGACAACGGTTGAAATTAAAGAATTTTCACTAATTGTTTTTAACTTTGAAGACCTTATTTTAAAAAAATTTTTTATGGTACTTGCAAGTAATTAATAACGGTTAGGTTTCGGATACCATATTATAGGATCAATTCGATCAGAAATGACCTGAATAATAACTTCCTTCAATATTCTGTACGACTTTTCCTGTAACCCTGTATATTTAAAAATCATACTAAATTAAGTAGGTAACTTATTACTAAAATATTTATTAATAAAATATTGTGTACATACCTTTACCAAAAGCTAATTTTGTTTTCTCCTCTCTTGCTTTGAAATCCGGATTTAATACCATCATGATTTGTTTCCAAGCCTCTTTAGTAGCATCGCGGTTTTTATATAACGCCATAGATTTGTCCCACAAAACGGGCTTTTGTGCCACTAAAGAGATCAATAAATCGTTATCTATAAAAGCTTCGTCCGTCATTTTGTAACAGCAAATTACGCGTGCACTCCTTCCAAAAGATGCTTCAACAACTATTACGTCGTGTGTACGACCCTCGTTCGGTCGCTATTCGATAAAAAACGTGTGGCATCGTGCCGTGTGAAAGAGACGGTCTAATACTGCTATACGCCTCAGCAGTGATGAGTAGTCTGCGAACGCAGTCGACACAACGATAAGTCGACATAATTCGCACGGCAAATAATAATATACACGTTTATTGGCGTATAACAATAGTTTCACAAAATCGATTGTATTGGCGTATATTTAGATTAGTAGTACTTTATATTTTGAAGGACAAGTTACGTGTTTTGTTTACTTTTAATGTCAAGAATTACGCTTTATGCAAAAACAAAATTACGTCTCGGCCAGCGCAGTGGCCTAATATTTTGCTTTCACTGCAAGGATTCAAAGTTAAAAAAAAAGATCTTTTCATAATTGGCTCGGATGTAGGCGTGTTGGGAAAAGTCGAGGACAGTTAAAATCCTTGTGTCAAATAAAATTATGTTAAGTCCTTACTTCGAGCAACGCATACATAATAGTGCTTCTAGGAGTTGACTGATATATAAAAGGTTGTCTGGGAAGATCGATTTTAGCGATAAGACCGTCAAAGTTGTTCATCTTTCTGTAAACATCAATGAAACTTCTTTGTATGGTGTACAAAAAAGAGTATCAATGTATAAAACGGATTGCTTTATTTAAAAATGTTATACGTACATACTCAATAAAAAATACATATTTATTAGTAATCCTCACATTTTTCCGGTAAGAGTTTCACTTACAGGGTGTAACGAAAAGGTGAAATAAAACTTTAAGGGGTTATTCTACGGCTAACTTACATCAACTTTTTCTATGGGACCAACATCAAAATCTCAGAAAAAAAAATGACGTTTCCATACAAACTGATGCCAGCTGGTCGCGTTTTAAAATGGGAGTGTTTTTTTTTGCGATTTTGATGTTGGTCCCATAGAAAAAGTTGATGTAATTTAGCCGTAGAATAACCCCTTAAAGTTTTATTTCACCTTTTCGTTACACCCTGTACACAATGTTTCATGCATTATTGATTGCGCACTAATATATGAAATACTTTTAACCTCCCAACTAAACCCAATGGAAATTTAATGGAAATTAAATTTGGAATTAAATTTAAAAATGGAATGGAAAAATAACCCAACTTATTTTGTGTAGCTTAAAAATAACGCTCATTAATTTGGAGTTATTAATTGCAGTGTACAGATCCTATATACTCATTTTCCTTTGATGGTTTATTGGGGCGCCCCCCCCCCCCTACGCTTTGCCACGTGATCGCTAATTGGAGTAATTAAGGACACAAGAGTGTTGGTGTTTTTAGTAACACACCCGAGATTATGTCAATAAAAAAAAAAAAATTGCTGTACTTATAAATGTTTTTCTAGTAGGTGAAAATATTTACTGACTTATCCAATGTTTTCATATTCAAGCTGCTAGTTTTCCTCAAAAAAAAAAACAATAAAATATCCAATAAGTTAAGGGTATAACCACAGGTATAACAGCTATAACTACAGGTATAATAGCTATAACGACAGGTATAACCAGTATAACAGCTATAACCACAGGTATAACACCTATAACCAAAGGTATAACACCTACAACCACAGGTATAAAATCTAAAACCACAGGTATACACCACTGTAACCAGTTTAACAGCTATAACCACAGATATAACCACTATAACAACAGATATAACACCTATAACCAAAGGTATAACACCTTCAACCACAGGTATAAAATCTAAAACCACAGGCATACATCACTGTAACCAGTTTAACAGCTATAACCACAGGTATAACCACTATAACAACAGATATAACAGCTATAACACCTATAACCAAAGGTATAACACCTACAACCACAGTTCAGTGTGGGAAGTAAAGTAAAGTTTATTACTCCTTTTCATAGTTCGACTGTAATTTTAATTTGGAAGTTTTATCGAGCCGCGTTTTTAAATTTAAGGAAATCAATCAAATCAAATTGCTTGTTTTTTGCATCCTCCAGCATGCTGTTCATCATCTCGATGCCTTCTATCATTCTCTCGGTCGTGTTTTGTTTCCCATCTAATACAGGAATTAGGCATGAAGCCTCCTTCAAACTAAATTTCTCTTTATCCGCCATTTGAACTTGTTTTTGCGTTTACCACAACAGGTATAAAATCTAAAACCACACCAATCTAACCAGTTTAACAGCTATAACCACAGGTATAACCACTATAACAACAGCTATAACCACAGGTATAGCACCTATAACTAAAGGTATAACCACAGGTATAGCACCTATAACTAAAGGTATAACCACAGGTATAGCACCTATAACTAAAGGTATAACCACAGGTATAGCACCTATAACTAAAGGTATAACCACAGGTATAGCACCTATAACTAAAGGTATAACCACAGGTATAGCACCTATAACTAAAGGTATAACCACAGGTATAGCACCTATAACTAAAGGTATAACACCTATAACCACAGGTATAACAGCTATAACCACAGGTATGACAGAAATAAGCACAAATAAATTATTTGTATTTAAACAATTTTTGTGGCTAACCATACCATACTGCATACTATAACATCGGTTGTAACAGAAAGGTGCACTGGAACTTTAAGGGGCGATTCTTCTGCTTAAATAATAATATAAATAAAAACTACTTTATCTATTTTTTTGCGATTTCGTTGTCAATCCCAAAGAAAAAGTTGTTGTATACGAGCAGTAAAGTTCTTTAAAGTTGTATTGCACCTTTCTGTTACACCCGGTATGCTTAAGAGAACAATTAGAGCGATCCCGTAGATCCGACGCCTGCGCATAATTGCGTTAAACGTTGCGCGGACGAGGTGTGACACGGAATGTGGTGGCTGTTGTGATGTGTTGAAACATTAATCATCTTATGATAATACATCGTATTTACTTAGCTGTGTGTTAATTGACGACCCGATTGGAGTTATCATCATCATTATTTTAGCCATAGGACGTCCACAGCTGAACATAGGCCTCTCGTTGACTTCCAGATTGACCAGTAGTGCGCGGTAATTCGTGTTGAACGTAAAAGGTCTCCACTTCGATTTTCGGTTTGGGTCAATGATCTTTTCTAAAATGGCTTAAGTCTGGGTGTTTTGGGTAACGCCATTGGCAAAAATACATTGTCTCGTACCTCGAAACACAATCAGAATCACAACAATTATCTAGCCCCAAACTAAGCAAAGCTCGTACTATAGCGACTAGATAACGGATAACATACTTAAATACTTTTATAAAAATCCATGACTTAGGTACTAATGCTCGTGCTCATCACATAAACACTTGCCCCTTGCGGTTCGAACCCGCAACCGCTGGTTTTGTAGTCTGTAGCGCGAACCACTACACCAGACGGTCGTCGAATGTTAATTTCTGACTTCGAGGCAATTTGGTGTGTTGTCTTACGCATGAGAATTCTCCGTAATGACATAAACACATAATAAATGTATATTATTTTCCTAATCAACGATAGCTATGACAAACTGATCATATCTTATCTTATGAAGACTATTTATAAACGATAAGACTATCAGTGACGTCATCTGAAATTCTATAATCATATTATAATCGTGTCCCGGGTTCGCGGACGCTAGGCTCTAAAGCAATGGCTTTGGACGCAACCGGGATTGACCGTATAGATGAAGAAGAAGAAGAATCGTGTCCCGGGTTCGATTTCTGCACCCCTAGCATGACCACCAAAACACGATATGATATAGCGACACATCGAGACCATCTGTAAAAATGATAGAGCCGCCATGTTGAATCGCCGTGACAGTGACGTCACATATTATGATTGCTGTTTCGATAAAAAAAAACAATATGGTGGCTGTATCTATCATATTTGAAATAGGCGGTGCATGTCGATACATCGCGATATCATATAGTGTTTTGGTGGTTATGCTGGGGGGGCTGTTTGGTACCGTCGCTTCCTGGTAAAGGTTGCAGAAAGTCGATGGATGCAGGCCGCTTCCAACTGGCCAATCTGGAAGTCATTGGGGGAGGCCTATGTTCAACAGTGGACGTCCTATGGCTGAAATGATGATGATGATGATGGTGGTACCGTCGCTGTTTCTGTATTCTACAGTGTGTAACGAAAAGGTGAAATAAAACTTTAAGGGGTTATTCTACGGATAAATTACATCAACTTTTTCTATGGGACCAACATCAAAATCTCAAAAAAAAAATTGACGTTTCCATACAAACTGATGCCAGCTGGTCGCGTTTTAGTATGGGAAAGTGGTTTTTTTTTTTTGAGATTTCGATGTTGGTCCCATAGAAAAAGTTGATGTAATTTAGCCGTAGAATAACCCCTTAAAGTTTTATTTCACCTTTTTGTGACACACTATATCACAAGCGCTGTGACTACATACCGTAGAATGGAAGCAATGTATGTGACGTTGTCCAATATTTAATTTAATATTTAAAATCACACATTTAAGTCACAATTTAGTAAATTGCCACGTTCCCTAGGTGCCAATATCGATATGTCTTATTCACTACGTAAATTTAAATTAATCCTATCCGATTTTTTTGTTTCTGTCAGTTACATTTTATTTAGGCAACATTGTACTATTTATCTGTGTTTTCAGCGTGGGTACTTTATCAAGTGCTTACGTTGTAAGCATGGTATAAAATGTGTTTTAATAATTTAAGTTATTTTCCAACAACATTTTTGTGCATGTCGTGGCAGCCTTTAATTAAGGCAACACCTTGTAATTTATTTTTAAGCTGTATAAGTATCAATGTATGGTGTATGCTTTGTTGGTTGTCCTTAAATAAATAAAATGTCCTCATGGTGTAATGCCACCAGTCGAAAGTCATTTTTTTTTAACGTCGCTTCACTTTCCGCTTAGCAAAAAGTCACGATTACCCTACGACGCGATTCGGAAAACGGACCAATGCGAACTTAATGAAAAGGCGAAGCAGTCGATTAAAAACCGATTACGTAAAGTACTTGAGTTTGACTTGAGTCATGTAAAGATCGTTTTTACTCATTATTTAGGATGAGTCGTCAATTTTTTTTTGGATTATTACGTTCATTCTAATGATTAAATAAATATTGGACAACATCACACACATTGCTTTGATCATAAGGTAAGAAGCTAAAGCATTTGTGTTACAGAAATCAGAAACAACGACTGTACCACAACACCCAGACCCGAGACAACATAGAAAATATAGTTTTCTACATTTTACCTATTTTATTATCAATGTTGTTAAAAATCAGGAAAAGTAGGCAAATTATAAATGTAAACATATTTAAGCAAAGTAAGTATTATTATCCTTCCTCCCAAATACAGTAAGCATGTAAATACGACAAACGTAGAGTTAAATATTAAAACAATGCAAATTACAACCACATTTCCCGGAATTGCGGGTAATAGCCATAATATAAGAATGTAATAGCAGCCGACTCAAAGAACACCGCGTTCGTGCTGCTGCTATAATATACGTGGATACAGTAGGGCCGCAGTAGAGAGAGTGTTTATTTTTATTAGACACAAAATCGATATATATATTTATTTATATACGTTACTTACGTATATAGATTAATAAATAAACAATCTATTTAGTACTTATTTTTTAAAACAATTTATTCGTAAACAAATAGTTAATTTATTCTTATACGCTGCTATATAAATAAATTGTTTTGTACAATCGTAATAATAACCTAGCCCCAAACTAAGCAAAGCAACAAATAGTAGCAGCAAATAGTACAACTATGGCGACTAAATAACGGATAAACATACACGTCAATAAACAACTATGACTTAGGTACAAATGCTCACGCTCAACACAAACATTTGCCCCTTGCGGGATTCGAACCCGCAACCACTGGAGTTGTAGCCCGGAGCGCGAACCACTGCACCAGACTGTTTTTGACTGAATACACAAAACAATGTTAATCTTAGACATACAGCACAGATTACAGTAACATATGACAAACCAAAACTTGTAAGATTACAACACATTAAATTTGTAACCAAATAAATCTATTCGTCAAATATAGTATGTATGCAATTTCAAAAACATAGTATGACTATCCACATATAATTTTTAAACGGATATTAAGCTATAACAAAATAAAGTTTATTTGTTATTTAAACTTTATTGTACAAATTTAAATCGTACAAAAGGTGGACTTAATACCAGGTTGCATTCTCTGCCAAAGTTAACTTATAATTTAAATTAAATTCTAAAATTATTTTTATATTCAAAAGAAACATAATTAAAGTAAGAATATGGTGGCAGAAAATGTGGTCTAATAAGGCTAGGTGCGGCGTTGTATCATGATGGATCCCTGACATTGCAGTAAGCATACTACACATATATCCATTGTGTTTGGAACTTCGCTTCTTTATTATAGGGTCGCCAAACCTCTTTGGAATCCTGGATATTTACTTAAACTTGCCTAATTGTTCTTCAGAAGTCGCGTGTAGGGAAATTATTTGCCAATATTCGAAATTCTTACTTTGGGAGCGTTGTAATGTGAATAATGTACGCTACTTGTTTTTCTTCAAGAGTTATTTTTATTATTATAGTAATTCACGTGTAGTACCATATTGGGTGTAATAAGGAAATTGAACTTTATAATAACATGGTTTCTACCTACATATGAATTTACCATATATAAAAATAAATAAATACAGTAGGTATTAACCTACTCTATTTGTTTATTTTTGCACTCGATGGAAGTGACGTTCTTAAAAAACGAATACGATAGACTAGCTTCCTCTGCGTTATCGAAAGATGGCAGTACTTGTATAATAGACCGCGGTAGCGAAAGATAGGGTGGCAAATATAGCATATGCGTGGCCATGGCCATGAATATGGCATGGCAAATATGACATATGGCAAAATATATAATGTTTTGCCCATTTAACCTTAATTTACTATTATTTTAGGTACTAATTTATAGTTTGATGAAAATTAAGAAGAACACTATTATGATGATTGGTTAAGTTAGGTGAGATCAGGTTATGAAGGCCTATACCTAACCTGCAGCATTACGATTACTGAAATACTGAATATGCAATTTCAAAAAGGGCACACCTCTAATATTTTGACTAGACTATTTTAAGACGAAAATCTATGAGACATTGGGATGCCCTTTTCATGCATGTATATTCGATAGACCGCACTTATAGATTAGACGTTATACTTGTGATAAGCAGGTTCAGAAATCTTCGCAAAATATTAGATTTATGTTTAAAAAAAAATACATTCGTTTAAAATTGGCAACCGCAGAGTGGCGTGTCGCGTCAACGCTACGTAATATTTAGTTAGAAGGCATTAGGTACGCGCTATTCTTGGGAATTGTTCGATAATGCTCGAAAACCCGCTTTCTTGGCCATGTTAATTCAAGGACGGTTACCCTTGAATTTCCTTGCGAGGAAGTATTTATTACCCACGTATTTAATTATTTAGTGTTTTAATGCCAAAAGTGAGAGAAGTGTAACCTTTTTGACACGTTTTTATTAACTTCATTTGTAACTATGTCTTTAAACTCCATAATATTTTTTTGGAAAACGTTTCAATTGCCGTACCGATAAAGCGATAGTAAATGTGTAATCCGGATTATATACAATGAGCTGAACTGGTATTGGAGCCAGGAGTTGAATAGTACAACTCTTCAATAGTTACTAATAAAACCCTCAAGAATTAAATTTAAGAAAAAAACTCGTCGTACTATACATAACGGTTTAATTGTAGTTCTTTATACTATAATATTGAAATTATTGCTCTTAACCTCAGTAGGCATTGATGACGGCAAAAGGATACAGAATGATCAAGTTACATTTAATTCAAACCTGAACGATTATTTCTGCTCACTCTCAAACAACGTACACCTTGACTAATAAGTTTAAGAACATAATAAAACGTACTAGCCCCTCAAACGGTACACGTACCTAAATACATAGAATCAAAATATATCAAATCCAGATGGCACGCGCCGAATGGAGGACCTTGATCGACAAAAAATGACAAAACGAGGCCATTGGCTGAACTCACGTAACAATCCACCGAGCACACGCGAAAAAAAGAAACAAAAATAAGCCTCACCCAACACGGTCGCGCAGTCACGCTAGTGAACTTGACATCGCCAAAATCAAGCTACTTTTTACCACCGAAACCGGTACCAGCATATAATTAACCCTATCATAATGTATCATAATGTCAGACGAATTCAATCAACCACTGGTTTATAATAAAGCAAAGAAAAGACGCAATTTCGAGGATATCCTTATCACGGAAACAAGTTCAACCAATCGTAATAATTATCCTTTTTGAGCAATTCGTTGTTTCAAATTGCCTTGGAGGCTGTTACATAAAGTTTTAAGGATCCTTTTGGGTCCTTGCTTAGTCCGATTGTACCAGGGCGGCATGACTGTGTAGGAGCTGTCGTGGTTTACCGGTCGTGCGTGGAGTTTAAAGCAGGTCTATATAATGCCGAATAAATGCATGACGTAAGTTTCAATGCTGTGTGCGGCACGCGGACGTGACCGGTTGTGTAAGTATGCAAGCGGCCAGTTGCAAAAACCTCCTCAGCAGTGTGTTCTCCTGGTACCGCAGAACGTTTGGCATATGCTTGATAGACTTAAATTAATTAATTCTGATACTAATTTTATTAATACATTCAATGAGTTTTCTAAAACGAAAACTTCATAGGGAATACAATTAGAGTATTAAAATTATGACAGTAATATAATTACTTAAATACATAAATATAGAGACGAGAATTTAGTTCAGTCTAGTCAATATAATTATCTTCGAAAAATCTAATTTCTAAGTCAGTACAATCAATCAAATTGCGTAGTTAAATTGTCGTATCGTCAACATAAAATTCATTACACAAATGAATTTCCTACCATGAGTCGTCATCAAAACAGGCGCGGTGTCTAATTTCTAAACAATAAAGTTGCTTGGCTCCGTCTGATTACAGGTTATACAGTAGTTATCTAATGACTGACGTAGATTTGTATGCATAGTAATGTATCGTTGATTGTATATAATCTATTTATACTGTTAGTGCAAGTAAACAATCGATGCGACGACTGGTTACTAAGTTCTCAGGCGCTATTTTACGAGTGCATTCAGATAATGATTTATTTACAAACGTATTGACGATACATGTAAACATTCTTGTCGTTGTATTACGCTAAGCACAGCAGTGCAGCACAGAAAAAGAATCTATGACTGAAAATATACAGGTTATTTTGAAACTAAACGAAATACTGATACGGTAGCACAGAATACCTAATAGTACTAGTGCCTATTTACTACTACGATAAAAATGGACACGTCAACACTGCAAGAGAAGGATAAAAAGCAAGGTATAACAATACCTGAAGAATCACAATAACTCAATTCTCTTACGTGCAAGACAACGTCATTCGCTAAAAATAATTCCATAATGCCATTGAAATAATATTCAATATCCAAGACGCACAACAAGTTGCTATTAAATCAGAAGGGGACAGAAAATCTGGATCTAAACGTATTCGTGATGCAAATGTGTGGAACAGGTCGTCCCGTCTTGGCGTCATGCGTGCTGCCATATGCAAATTTCAGCAAAAACAGGCGCGGTTCGAGGCGTTTTGAGTGCGAATTTTCCTCAAAGTAAAGGCACTAACGTAGCTTTGTTGCTAATAAAGGGGATGTTTAAAAGTAATTTCCTCAGTAATGTTTCAAGCAATGTGAAAATAAATTGCAATTTGTGCAATGATAAAATAAAAGAAACTTATTTGCAAAACATAGGAGACATGAAAAAATGTATTGAGAGACATTCAATTTCTGAATAAAGAGTTTACCGCTTTATGTTAAGATATAAGACCAAATGTTAGTAATACTATTTTAGCTTTAAAATTTAAAATTATAATTATCGACTAATACACAGTAAGCAAAATAATATTATCAGTTTGTTAAACCTATGATAAACCAAAATCGATTCGATTTCAAGATAAAAAAATCTCTAAACAACAATAATTAATTGTCAAATCAAGGTAACACAAACACATCGACAAAAAACAAAGCTGACTTCAGATTCAGACTTTAATCGATACCTTGATTCGTTATCGTTACTGCTAAAAACCAAGGTGAATCTAACCGTACATTATGCTCCTCAAATTACGTTCGACCTCAATTGAATCGCTCGTTTTTAAACAATCTACACCAAACCTGTCGCTGGCAAACTATTTTGCCTAGAACATTCTACTGGAAACTTTAGCATAGCTCCGACAACTTTCTGAGTAAGCAATGTGTACTTTGAGGCAATTTGTAAGTAATCGTTTGTGATTGAAGATTTGAACTACTTAGATTAATATAAATAATCTTTCCCATAAAGATATGCGAAACAATCGGATACTGATGTTTTGTAACGGTGCTATGCTGGTTGTCAGATCATACAAACATATAAAGAAACGGTCCTAAAATTGATCCCTGCGCAAGGCGAGTAATCTTATTATTTGTTTTAGTTGTTCTTATTGCAATACGGATTAAAAAAATGCTTAATTATGCCCTTTTACTAGTCTTGTAGAAAAATAGTGTTGAATTTACAAATTTAATATAGTAATATTTTATTTATTATCTATAATAATATATTGTATAATGGCTTTATGTACTGTCTTTGTGTATTTGCTTAGCATCGTGCGCATCTTATCTATTAGCCACCTGAGGCGTATGTCAATGCGTCTAGTAGCGCGTCAGCACCGCCCTTCACGGCGGTAACGCGATTCGAGTTTATCTTGTTTTACTTGTCTATTGCGCGAAGCCTGACAGACATATAGTGACGTACAATGCATTTGCTGCATGAGGGATAAGAGATATATAAATAAGATACATGAGTAAGATGACAGTTAAAGAGTTAAATACCTGATGTTAAGTTTCATATAATATATTTTGCTTTTTACTCGGTGGGCGACAGAATAGACCGGTTATTTTTTTTACAACTTATATTGGCAGTGGACCAAAGCAGTTATAGTCAAGCAAGAGGGACAAGAAAGGGACGAAGGACAGTGGGCAATTGGGCATACCATCAGCCCGCTAGTCCAACGATATCGTGCGAGAGGCTGGGAGTATGGGACAAATTAGGAAGGATTGGCACTGGACCAAAAGAAGTCAGGCGGAGAAAGGAGGCCTATGTACTGGCCCACCAGCGGGTAAATAGATAAATATTTAATTAGTTTTTGGTTTTTTTTTACTAGTATCTAGTCTATTATCTTTTTAAATCAAATAAAGTCACACCAATCACACGGGTTAGTTACACAAATTTTAAGCTAAGGACAGCTGGACAGATTTTTATGACCTCTTATTTGTTACTTTTGTCTCCGCCTCGACTGGCAGAATAACTAATAAAACATGGGAAAAATTCAGGAAAAAAATTGTGAAGAGGCAATACGAGGTTCGCCGGGACCTAGTATAGTATATATTATCTTAGACTAGTATGTAGTAAATTATGTAAGACACATTTTAATGATAGTTTTTGTTATTCTATATATATTTTTTTGAAAATACATATTGCCCATGCGTTTTGTAAGTGTAGTCGTCATACCAAAGACAATGCACAAGCAAAAATGTTAATAAGACATCACTGATTAGATAGATACATCATAAATATTTTTAATAATTAATCGTAAACTTCACCTTCGATAAAAAATATGATAGCCAGCAGTAGCAAAGTATTCAGACTGTAAGCGACAAGGTTTTATTTAAGAACCATAAGAATTTTCTAGAGATTGGAGATTTGTACATTGACATTGAAGTCTGCACGAAGATTAGCAAACACTCGTCTAATCAACATGTATTAGCACTAGACGTCTACTTACATTTCTCACACTAATGCTAATCCGAAAAACATGTTTGAATAATTATAACTATTCCTATACACATTTGAACGATCAGTGTGACAATCCGCCGTGTTACAAACTACAATAGAGACAGCAAAACTGTTGTTGTATTCTGTGGTTTTGCAGCCGTATTTCTTTTAATCGTGTAATAAATAACAAAGTATTCTATTACCTAATTATATTAATAGTTTACATTTTAATTATGAAGAAGGCAACCGACAACAGAGAGCCTACTGACATTATGTCAGCCACGCTAAACCCATGGTCAAGTGTAAACACTGAATTCTTTACGCACCCACTGAGCCTTGCCGTTAAGACACCCAATGTGTTTGTTTCCATGTTCAGGGAAGGGTCCATGTTCACTGTACATTTGTACCTTACTTAAGTTAGTTACAAGGCCAAGGTCTTGGGCAATGTAGACGTAAACACTTATATGTATGACTTAATTAATTAACAAACGTCAGCGCAATAATTGAAAACAAAATTGACTTAAACGACTGAATTAGAAATTTATTATGACATAAGTATGCAGTAATTAACGAGTTTAACTAGCACATGGGATATTTGTTGTGCAAGGCTTGATCATATAAATCAATGGAGATTCGATCACAAAGTATAAAGACACAGAAGGCCCGCTCACTCATGTGTAATATAAATAAACTTCTTAAAACTAATTATTTCTGAGCTGAGTTCAAGTTTAGTTCAAGGCTAAAAATGCTAATTTGATTATGGTGGTGTGATTGTTATTTCTTCCAAAAAGATAAAAACAAATATTGGAAAGAGATTTTAACTAAAACATATCGTTTATCGCTAAGCTTCATCGTTGCATACCGTGCGTGATACCGTCAGTTGCATGTGCATGCGTCATGTGTGTCAATCGCACGCTTCAGCGTTTCGCCTTTACCGACTTTATTGACGACCTCCGTAGCCGAGAGGCGAGTATACCGGACTTGGTGTCGCTATCTCTGAGGTCCCGGGTTCGATTCCCGGTCGGTCAATGTAGAAAAATAACTTTTCTATATTGTCTCGGGTCTGGGTGTTGTGGTACCGTCGTTGTTTCTGATTTCTGTATCATAAGTGCTTAAGCTACTTATCACAGGATCAGAGCAATGTATGTGATGTTGTCCATATTATTATTATTATTATTATTTACCACACCTCAGGTGACTGGCACTTAAGCGCAGACTAAAAAAGTATAAATTTATATTTTTTTAGCATGCTTATTAGTTGTATAGTTTAATAATGTGTATTCATTAATGCTTATAAGAAGTTCTGAGATTGTTGCATTCGACGACGTGCGTGGCTTATTTTCCGTGTTTGTAAGTAGAAGGCCTATTGCTACTATCTTTATTGTAGTTCGAATGAGATTGTGACATAGGGAACAAAAACGATAATTAGCGAAGTACCTTAGGTAAAAAGGTTAATTCCCAGCTTCATTGTAATCGAACATAAAAGCTTTATTAGTGTAAGCGCCTCTCGCGTGACAACCGACAGTTAATTGATAGGAAAATGCTCGACGGCGCTTTAGCTTGATACCGCTTAAGGTGCGATTACTTAAATGAGCATGCGTTGACACTTGAATTGTCTTTTGATGTAATTATGTGCCTTTTTTCCGATCCCGAATATGTACATATATCTCTATTTCCGATTTATTCTCGAATCGAACCTTTCGCATTTAAAGCGTCACCTCGCTACTACGCCAAGCAGGTCGTCAAATATTTTAAAAGTTCAGCTATCGAATTAAAAAACGCTAACCGCTTCTGTTATAAATTTTAGGTTAAAATGTATTTAACATCCGACTTTTGCGTTCGACATTGGCACTGATTCTCTGCCGCCACTCTCTTCTTATTCTTCTTTCGGGATCGCATAGGTTTTTTTTTTTTTCAAATTAATTTAAAGGGAAAGCCTATATACATTTTGAAACTATCAAACTAAGATAAGTGATTTGAGGCTTAACCATACGTAAACTAAAAACTCGAATAAATCCTGAATTACTTTTAACATGGACGACGACGACGACATCTTTGCGATGTGTAAATTTTTTTTTTTTTAATTATAAAACGAATTTCTAATATTCAGCCCTGGTTGGCAGGTTCACTGAGCTGCACGTGACAAAGTATCGGTGAGCCTGTCTGCCAGGGGTAAATATTCCTTTTGTTTTTATTATACCTACTAACATAGTCTATAAGTTATATTGTTACTAACAATCTATGGATCTTTGGTCTGAAAATAAATGTTTTTTTTTATTTTTTTTTATTAATACTTTCATTTTGATCACATCCTTAATTTTTATAGTGTATCTCCCTTCTTTCTTAATGAAAAGACGAACCTAAAATAATATAAAGAGAATGGCATCAGGGAATCGAGCCCATAAAATGGCATAGTGTATAATATAAAGTCTCGAAATGTTAATTGGAGCGCGAAGCGCTGAAACTCTAAACGGGTACTGTATTATTTTAATTGCGGTAATAATATTTGCATGTTATTTATTCCTTACGAAAACAAATTACTCAGAGAATGTTGCGAGTAATCAGGATAAACTGTTTTAGTCATTATGTTAAGAATAATTACTACATAAGGTTATTAGTAAAGGATCTAAGTACTGTAGATATAATACCAGAATGTAGTTAGTTTTAAATTGAATACATACACACTCACATACATAAACACACACATTTAAACATAGTTTTATCTATATATATAAAAGAAGAAACTGACTGACTGACTGACTGACTGACTGACTGACTGACTGACTGACTGACTGACATATCAACGCACAGCCCAAACCGCTGGTGCTAGAGATTCCAAATTTGGCATATAGCTTTCTTATAAGGTCTAGAGGTGCACTAAGAAAGGGTTTTTCAAAATTCACCCTCTAAAGGGGGTAAAAGGGGTGACAAAGTCTGAAAATCAACATGGGTATTGTTTCCATGGTTTATCGGGTCGCTGATTACGAAAACAACAACAATTTTAAAATACAACTTTGCGGACGTGAAATATCATCCCCCTATTGGGGTGCGAAAATCAAATCTAACGCGAGCGAAGCCGCGGAAAAAAGCTAGTAGTTTTATAAGACTTTAGACATTTATTGACACAATTTGTAACTTACAGTGGAAGAGGGCACTGGTTTTATCTGATATAGGTATTTTTACCTAGCTCAAGAATCAGAGACTTCACTTGTAAAAAGTGCTTTTAGGAATTTTCCCGTGTTTTTATATTTATTCTGCTATTCGTGGCGGAGACAAATTCAACAAACCAAAGATCATAAAAATCGGTCAAGCCGTTCTCGAGTTATAAATGGTGTAACTAACCCGACTTTGTTTTATATGTATAGATTTATACAGCTACTATAATATGAAATATAGTTATACTCGTATATACACTCGCCTAATTTAAGGAGGCATATTTGTTCATTAATACCAACAACTTCTATGAGGTCAACATAGAATTTACTCATTTCTCCATAAAAACTAAAGTTCTACCTTGATGATGATGTATGGAGCAGCAAAAAATGTTTTTATGCTTTAGATGGTCTCGTAGTAAAAGTCGTTTGTATTGATAAACTTATTTACCTCCTCAAATTTGGCAAGTGTTCAAAACAACACTGTATTTTCCCTTTAAACTGCCACCTGCCTCAAATGTAACCGATTCTGCCGCACTTCAATAGGAAAAGTTATTTGACGGCTCAAAAATAATTTGACAGTAGCCTGTCCAGTTTATTACAGGTCAGTGCAGAAACGTCGCATTTTTTTTTCTGCTTGTGATTGTGTGATTTCTGCTTGTCAAAATTAAAAAAAAACTATACAAAACTACCTACTGTTTAAAAACTATTTAATAAAATTAGTTTATTAAATTAGGTTATACTTTAAAATTGTAATTAAAAAACCCTAAAAAACACTACTTGCCGAATTGACGCACGCACATTATTATGTCATTGTTTGACACAAGCCCTACGTAATTTAATAAACGTAATAGTAATTTGTACTCGTTTCGTGTTTCCCATGTCCATGTTTAGAAGATACGGAAATGTTACACAAAGAATTGCTCTTTGTATAACATTTTGCGAAGAAAAAACAATATAAAATACCGTGTTATCTTGTCTTCAGACTGACATAAAATCAGATAAAATTACCGTAATTAATGTAATAACTTAAATAAATTCGACCTTCGAACAATAATATTTATTAAGACAAGTAAATAAAACGCGTGCATATAATATAATGTTTTAAATTGTGTTTGTCTGACATAATAGCACGTTTTATAAGTTATTTAAGTTATGTATTAATGTGGGAAAATGGAGGCAAACACGCTAACTACCATTGGCCATGTCCATTTAAGGTGGTTGATTCTAAATTGTCAAATCTTAACGCATAATTATGTTATTTATTGAGAATTTATAAGTCAACAAGAAAATATGCGACCTAGAGGACAATTATACAAGTATAAGTTGAGTTACGTATATGTTGTACAAGACTCGTAACGGCAATGAAAATGGCCTGATGAGGCCAAATTAATTAATTAATATCAATAATGACATAGGAGTATCATGTTATATAACCTGTGAGGACTCTTTAATGTCTGAAAATAATCAATTTTCATTTATTTATTTAATTGATTATTTTTCTTTTTGAGATTTTTATGACTATGACTAGTATTGTAATTATTTGTTCTTTATACCCGACAGAGTTGTAAAATATACATAATGGGGAATATGCATGTTTTTTTATTTGGTCCTCAAATAAATAGTACTTAATTATAATTAATAAAACTTTAAGAATTTTTTAAAAATATTGATACATACCTGACTTACAGCCAATTAAGGTCGCGTGTTAGACAAGGAGATCCGTTATGTATCGTGTCGTCACATTACTTTCGTATTTTTCTTATAAATATAGTTAAAAAAATTTTTTTTTTTTCATGCATATTCCCTATTAAATACTTAGTTTACTTATGATAAACAAGTTGTGTACCTACTTGTTCATAAGACATGAACTCCAATGAGACATAAATTACAGTGATAACCTTTAAATCATAAAATGGTCCTAACAATTGCAAAAGCTTCACATTTCACAATTTCAAAAGTTCACCTATCGAAATAAGACAACAGTAAAACTAAAATGGCGAACCCTACGGAGTTCCATATTCAGACAAAACACACATAAGCCTTCGTGAAACAACCTGTACATTACAAGTCAGCCTGTTGTGCGATGTGACGTCTATTCACTATGCAGGTCGCGCCGTGAAAGGCTGCGTTACTCTCAGCGGAGGCCCTACTACCTGCTTTACACAGGCTAACGTCGAATCTAGGAATGAAATTCCCTGACAGCATACGAAAATACAGCTCAAAGGATAAGCCAGCTGAAGAGGCAGTTGGCTGTTCATTGTTGGATCGATAAAAGATGTGGTATACGTGTTTTTGAGTGGAGTCCGCGACTTGGCATACCCAGCCTAGGGCGCCCTTATCATCAAAGCTGCTGGCGGCGAAATAAAAATGATTAGTGGCTTGCATTGGAAGAAGGCTCTCGTGGTCTGATTATGATGATGATATGAGGAAGGCTCAAGCCACATAGCGTAGTCAGAACAATATGAAAGTTAGTTATGCAGTGCGGCACCTAGCGTTAATGTGACTACTGTACTGTACTGTAGCAAATTCCTGTTAGAAAACCTATGTGTGTTGATTCACTAGAGCTTCGATAGAGCACATTGCATACCGTATATGTAGTTGGTTTTGGACCTAAACCTTACGCTTCATCTGGGTAAACTCGCTTTATCATCACACGACAACACAAAACACATCAACGATATTAATCAAGAGGAAGTCACCAATTCAAAAAAGCTCATTGAATACCTCGATTTTTGGCGGAGATTACACAAAATTCGACTTTAGCGGAAACGGCCCTCAATGATGAGGTATACTCCGAATATAATCATCATCATCATTTCAGCCATAGGACGTCCACTGCCACGGCCCCCTCGAATGACTTCCAGATTGGCCGGTTGAAAGCGGGCTGCATCTAACGGCTTCCTGCAAACCTTTACTAGGTCGTCTGTCCATCTTGTGGGTGGACATCCTCCATTCTAAAAACTTGTGAACCTTTTATAAACCATCGGCCATCAGTTCTACGTGATATGTGCCCCGCCCACTACCACTTTAGCTTGCTAATCCGTAAAATATAATAGACAAACAAAAAACACAGGAAGAATCACCCATCGGCTAATAAAGAATAACTAGCGTTTACCTAGCAAGCACAGTCCTTGCTATTCTGTTGTTAGATATATACATGTACATTGCAGCAGTGTGCGTTGGTAGCCGAGCACAATCGAGGCACACACACCAACATACTATGTACTTTATAATACCTCAAATTACAACTAAATCTCACGCTTGTATGTGAATCGCAAGCCCAAAAAAATGTACTCGTATTATAAAATAACAAGGTCGCAGTATAGCATGACCGTGAAAAGTTACCGTAAATTACTCAAACTGCCAAAATCATGACATTCGACTTTTTTGTTCATCTCATTCGACTCTTGTTTTGTTAACTGGAGGCCTCAATAATAGTTCATTTATAAAAGTTTAGTAGAAACTTGTATTCTAATCTCTATCATCAAGATTTAAAAAATAAAATAACAATGCTATTGAGCCCGCATAAAACGTTAACTAAGTAATAAATAAGGACCAATGACACGAAGAACAAGATTCTGATTACGGCGTAAATTAACTCGAATTGCACCGTGTTTTAGTTGATAGTAGGGCCCTGAACCCAGGCAGACCTAGGTGCGCTAGTGCCCTAAATAGCGACCGATGCACCGCCACACAGGGCTGCCAACGAAACAAAATATTTACAAATAAATATAATAAAGCTGTATTAGTCAGATTTCTAAATTCAAAAAAGCACTGACGAAAATACCACATAAAATAACGTTTTGTGCAATAACCAATAACAACATATTATAGGTAATTAAATAAATCCATAATTACATTGGTTTTTTGCACAATAATAAGATTTATTTTTTAAATGAACGTTGTCATAAATGAAAAGGCTAGACGAATTTTGATATATTTTTTTAATATTAGTTTTCGGATATTATGGTACCTACACACAAATAGCTGTAATTAGTCCTGCCTCAAATGTAATACGATGCAACTTGGGACAAGCTTATTAAAAGCTGACATTTGGTGTAATAACATCAATTAAAATTGTAGATGCGTTAATTTTATAATCTGTAACGCAAAATCGCAACATGTTGCAAATAATCGTAGGTAACTCGTTTTAACTTATAGGTACTCCCTTATTTTAGAAGATATCATGTGTTTTTACCTAAAACAAATCAAAATTTAAAATTAACACAAAATGTAAAATGACCAACAGGCATGGTGAAAATATAAGAGTAGAAAGTTTAATGAAATTCTTTAATAAAAATGATGAACTTAAGGCCCCTTGAGTCCTGACCTCCAGACCGTTGTGAGCTTGTTCAAAAGAACTATTGCTAGAAAAATTCCTTAAAAAAACAAGCTGACAGCCCTACCATCACCACCGTCTAGTGTAACAAGTCTGCTGTAGCCCATATTCTTAATTACTTAGGGGAAAAGGACGAGAATGCAACGTCCGTTGCGGCACGTAGAACTGTTAAATTTTAATGAAGATGCTACCTGAATTCGTTTAGAAAAGGCAAGTGCATGTAAAGTTCGCGAAGACATTTTAATATAAAAGTTCTGGTTCTAAATAAATTATATTACAAAGTTTCATTGAAATTATTGTGAAAAGGTGACCTGAATTGCATAAGTTTACGACTAGGAGACAACCATTAGACGCTATAAAAATTACATTGACTAACATTTTATGGTGAATGTTATTACGAAAGTTGCACAATTGACAATTTACGCCAGTCGCTTTAGTCCAATTAACTAATGACATAATAACGTTCAGATCGAATGGTTACACCCAAACTCTCGGATATGCACGAAATTTTGTAGGTACATACATACCTACCACATAATTGAATACATTACATAAAGTATTCAATTCTGAGTATTACCGCATATTTTATTTCTGATAAATGTTTGTCTTTGAAAAATCACATTGGAAACTTCCAAACTCGAATTTTCAGTAATTCACGAAATTGTTTAGGAGGTATACTGAACAGCTTATTTTAAGCGTAACCACATAATTTCATACCTGCTTAATTAGATTAGTATAATTATTGTTCAGTATCAGAATCACCTGCTCTACCTACCTACAAAATGTCGTGCATAACCTGACTTCAAGTTCGGAAAACACAGAGGTTATTTTTCAGACACAAAAACCTTTAAAAATACCGAAAATTTATCAGAAATAAAATACGTGGCTATGCTCAGAATAATCTGCTCCTTACACCTACAAAAATGTGTGCATTTCTGAGAGTTTTGGTCGATACCTTCGTTAGGCTATAATAAATGAACAGTCCTAAAAAGGCCTTTTTGTCAAATAGTGATAGATGTCGCGACATTTTATCAACTTCTATTTCGCTATGAAGTTGTTTTAAGCAAATTGTAATTTGACAGGAACTCTAACTTTATTTTGGCGTTCAATTTATTACTAATTACTTAAGGCGTTTCTTTATCTTGTCCAAGTTTAGTTCAGTGGCTTTCATACCTACGAATAATAAAATAAATAAACTCTTTAAACAATCAACCCAATAATATAATAATCTAGCCCCTAACTATACAGAGCTTGTACTATTGACTACTAAATAATGGATAGACATACTTAAATACATTAGAGAAAGTTGTTAAGAGAAATTAAATCTGCATTGAAATATGTATCTAAGTAGATGGTGATATTAATAACGTTTCTTAAACAGGATTACTAAAGAATCTAACTATCTAGATCAATGGCTAATTAGCTACTTTTACGATAACGTTATTTAGTACCAAAACTATTTTTATTCTATACCGTTATCTCTAGCCAAAACTCCACAAGATGTTTATACTGTCTAAAGCTTTTAGCAATCGATGCAGCCTACGCTTCACATAATGAGGCTGCATCTAAATTATGCACACGATAAAACTGCGCGCCAAAACATTTCATATATTATTATGTTTAGCAGACTAAGTTGTGGATATAAGAGTAGAATTTGTAGTTTACGTGATCTCACGTAAGTACACAGTAGAGTATTGCATTTGTAAGTTCAAAAATATGAAAATGTTTGTCTCTATCCATTTAAAACCTTTGGACAACTAACTTACAAATCGGTTATATGTATAATACGACGTTTTAGAGCAAGTCGGACATTCTGTTCCACCCAACCGATATGGTGGTGGCAGTATTAAAACCAAATTGCGCGTGTAGAAGGGAGTCAAAATCAATTGGTTAGTTAAAATAGTTAAAAATCACATAACACGCTTGCAAAGGTAACGTTCTCATTGGTATGATCTCAATTAGAGGTCCACCTCCGAAGAATAAAGGTGGTGGCCCTACACAATGATCGAAGACGCAACGCACGCACGTCGCGTGTAGCTGACAAGCTATCCTAAAATAATGTCTTGTTTACACGATAACAGTTACTAGCAAATTGACATTTCCACGAAAAAACATTATTGGATACAAAATGTGTGGACGGGACAGTAAGGTCAATACTATACGATACGCGGAAGTTCCACGGTCGAAGTTCCGCTACAAAGAATAAATGAATTGAAGAATTTTACCACATAAGTTTATAAATACTTTTTATTTATGTCGTCAAAACAAATCAAATGTTAGTAGCCCTTAACTATGTTTTACTAGTGAATTAGTTTGAAGAGTTCTACTATCCACATCCTAGCTCCATCGCCATATCAGCTTGGTGGTATTAAATTATTGGATTGTCATCTAAATGTCGTTTAGCGTTCATGATTAGGCCTTTGGACTGGCTTGAAACTAACCTCACGAGGTCAGTAGCAGGAAAGCTGGACTGACTCTACCGGAACTAGCCCTACCGCCATCGTGCAAACGGGAAATAATACACCCCATGCATCATATTTGGACGGCTACCCTCAACGGGAACTGGGCACAGAGCCAGAGATCGGGAGTCCCGAAGCTGTGATAAGTTATGCTCGACAATGCGTTATTTGTACCTCGGGTAATTTATGATTTTCATACTTGACCTGGTATTATTTGGCACGGAAAATTGATATGTGAGGGGTAATTTAGTGTAAGAGGGAATTTAGTTAATTTCCTTTCTTAATTATTTCAAATATCTATTGTTCCTGCAGCCTTTATAGGGATAGTAATGCTCTTGACTCTAGCCCGGTTCCCACAATTTCGCATTGACGATGGGTAGCAATCACTCAAATAGACTTCGGGCAGGGTGATAGATGATCATCATAATTTATCGTTAGATAGGAGTTATTTCTGTCAAGATATAAGGTCCGTAACTTTTTAATGTAATTATAACTATTAACTAAAGGGATTGAAATATTATTCATAATATTTAAAGCAAACTGACATGACTGATCTTGAATATAGGTTTAGGTCTACTTGCACCAGATTATCTTTTAGCCTGAGTGGATTATCACATCTTTCTGTGATTTGATGACCCAATGGCGTAGTAGCTCAGCGATTCCCCTAGGGGCCCGGGGTTTGTTTGCCAATACGGGTGAATTTAGAAAACTTTTTTAAAATTAACTCATTGTGGTATCTCGTAACACATAATTCCTCAATGGGGAAGCACAGGCAAATTAAACCTCAGATGGCGCCAGCGTGTTTGGCCTTGTCACTTATCAAGTAACCACTACGCTAGGGTCTTGTCGGCCAATGTCCACGTTAATGTCAAGAGTGATTTTTTGTGCTCGTTGGTTAAATAAACACAAATTGTATTTGCTAATGACTTTAACAGTACACGCAGGCATCGTTTTAAACAGAGATATCATTATTGTGTTTATTTAATTAAGATCGTAATGTGTTTAACGCAACTTTGACATACGTTTGACAACATAGCAGAACCAATAACGAAGAGGTAATTAGTTCAGTGACAGAACCACTAAATCAGTGATCAAATAATAACGACGGGCAGGACCAAACAATGCGACACCTATCGGGCTATGAGTAAATCCAAAACTGTGACACTTTGACAAGTGAAATGTCACTGTCGATTTGGAATCCTAAATTATTTCCGAACTGGATACTATGCTCGTTCGTCAAAATGCAAGCGACGAATCCTTCTGCGTATGTACGCTTTGTGAAACCGGGCACAGTGCCAAGCGCGAACAACAGCCTGAGACTTACGACGTGATGCCAAAAAAACATAACTCCCCTTTGTGCAATTTGAAAAAATATTTGTGCACGGCTGCAATTAAGTAATACAGTTCCATTATAATAAGCTAACCTCTTGCTAAAGGGACTGCAGAGCAGACAGGCAGAGCATTCGGTTTGTCACGGAACGTTCGTTATCACACAATCCTCTGCGCTTAATCTTTATACAAAAATCACGTCAATTTATTTGTATAGATGTAAGTAAGACCAACAAACATATTTTCGCATTTCTATTAATAGGGCTAAAAGAAACTTAGTTAGTTATAAAGGATTTAAAATTATCGTATATTTATGCAAATCTCCACATTTTTATTATCTAAGTGGCAAAGATCATCAAACTCAAAAATTCGAGTTCTCTTCTATATGAATTTAAATTTTATTTATTTTTTTACGGCCACTTAACATCTAATGCGCAGTAAACATACACTTTGCAAAACGCTGCTAAAAATCTAGTTCGTATTCTAATTTTTACGCTAATGCATACACAAAAAGTATTATTCTTTACCTGACTGCCAAATTAATCTGCCAAATCGATATGTGATAATTAAAAGACTAAGACAATTAACCCACATCACAATACACTCAGGTTCAAAAACACGTAACCACTTTTACAATACTGCTTTGAATCAATAATATAACAAGTGGATACATATTTGCGAACATGCCTGTACATACCACAGACAGTAATTAATATCAGTAGCTAAGATTCTTCAAGGAAATAGCGTATAAATTCTTAGAAGTCTTGCGCGCCATTTTAATTAGCAATTCATATAAAAGTAGAACGGAAAATCTTTAATTTTGTCTAGTTGTTTATTAATTACTAAGTAATTTAAATGGTCGCTGAATTTATAAGACACGCGAGGACCTGTTACGCGCCACCGATATTGCGATTTGGATAGCCGAATACTGGTTACAAAAAAAAAATGCCGTCAACACGAAAAAAAATAACAGGAGAAGACCGCGGATTGTCATAGAAAAATAAAATTTCATTACGTCCTATCTATCCTATGTCACTTATTATTTTTGTTTGTAATTGATTTACTAGCCACTGCGATACAAGCATGAATGCAGACACCGATATTATTTACTGTAATTTTATATGTGGTAAAAAAACTCATTTTGGTAAATAAATTTTATTAATAATGTATCACCCGGCGACGACATCCCGAACGACATACAAATTCGCGTTTATAACTTTTGATCGCGTAAACCGAATAAGTTTAATTGTATAGTTAAAAAATACTCTAATGAGACTCGTCAAAACGAATCGAATGAACCCAAACTCGTATGTTTTACTAGTAACCGTTGAAGAGTTTCGCTATTCACCTCTTGGTTCCATCATCAGAACAGCTCATCGAGCTGTATAGCTGTATAAAATTGTATTGTTGGTTGTGTGTGGTAGGTAGTGTTGCTAGATATTTTTTATAATTATTGGGATTTGAGACAAATAAAAGCGGACGAGGACAAAAATATCGGGACAGTTCTCCCCCGTCTCATCCTATGCATTACGCCCACTAGTCCGTTCACTACTTGAAAACGTTTTAATGTGTGTTGCTAAATAGATGAAAATGCAGGATTTTAAGCGTCCCGCTCTGGGTCTTATTGGGACGAGTTCTGAGAGGGCTGGAAAACGGGACTTCCCGCCAGAAGCGGGACATCTGGCAACACATCTAGTGGTAGGTGTCACATACCTATAAAGCTACAAATCGATCCGACAATTAGAAGTAGGCCAATCAAACTCGAATTCGATTAGATTAGTTACAACAAGTAGAGTAAATTGAAGTGTATTAAAAAAACTCATACCAAGTTCTCAGATCGTGGGAAAACGCAGTGGCACAAGTGTAATTATTTTATTTGTAAACATGTTTACTTGCCGGTATATTGATCTTTTATTACAGTAGAGCAGACAAGACCGACGCCATGTTTTATTGCTGTATGATAGATGAAACACAAGGAAACTAACACATCTCATTAATTAACTTAGGTATGGTCATGGATAGTATAGGACTATAGGTAGGAGTAGCAAGTGCACATTGCAGAGCCTGTCTGTATTACGGTGATCATGTGTGTACTTTAGGATCACGGTCACCCATACCTTATGCCTAAGGCCCACATACGTTGATAGTAGGTAAACTTTGAAAAGAAACAACTGCGAAGGCTGCTGTTTCCTGGCAAGAGAGCAGCGTTGCCGTTAGCGTATAATCTACACATTTGACGTACCTTTTTAGCCTCCCATATGTGATGTGTAACAGTGTCCGTTTAGGTACCTTTTGAACTTTAGAAAAACAGTGTAAAACTATGTGAACGCTACAGTGCATGAAACGCGTTTATTTATGTCAAGAGCCCAAAAAATATTACTTCGAGCAGGCAGTCTCTTTACCCCAAAATGTACTTTTTTAGCGCTTGGTATTTTTTGGGAACTCAGTTGCGGCAACACTGCAAGAGAGTCCCTCATCATAACCTATCACCTCCGCCAGGTGGTAGGTTTGCGTAAAGCATTATTACTGCATTTAAGAGAAGATAAATGATGGTGGAGGTATTGATGTGTTAGTGTTTCGCCATGGAGAACCAGGTTCAAACGAACTTTTCAAAATTGACTTGTGTCTAGTTAAGCTGTGAGCAGTTAGTAAAAAAACTTTATCTATTACTGAGTTATCGTTTTTAACACAGAAATGTGGGGGAAGTTGCTCTACCTCCCCAGACATCTTGTCTCACGACCAGCATTTGGACGAAAAAGACAGAGAAACAAGATGTCTGGCAAGGTCACTTAACATTAATCATCACATCAATGTTTGTGGAAGAATTGGGCTATGACAGCTCATAAAACATACGATATCACATAATTGCTTGGTGCTGAAACTACCCTATTGTTGCCAGCTATAATACATGGCAAGAAACAAGGTCAACCGTTAATGCAACCAGAATGTATTTAAGATTTATAGCAAAATCATGTAAATGCAACAGAATTTGGTATTATTCACAGCATTTAGTTGTTAATGTCAAGACTCAAACTGGTTTGTAGAAATCCAGCCGCGTTAAGACTAGCTAGACCAGAAAGTCTGAATGTGTTATTGAAAACCAGTAATTTCTAACAATGATATCCTTCAAACGGTGGAAAATTACAAGAGAAGTGTCCTTCGCAATAGTGTAAGGACTTTTATCTTTCTTTTGTATCCTAATTGATTTCGGTCTGAATCAATAATAAATTATAATAATAAAGTTTTGCTTAGTTTAGATTTAGATATTAGATAATAGATGTCATTTATAAAATGATTATTTTAAAAAGGTGACAGATAAAAATTGCCATAGACAAAAAAAAAAGATATATAACCAAATAATATTCTACGGTGGATAAAGATGTGTTAAACATCAGATAGGTTTATATATGATTTTTAGCAACGCTGTTTTTATGTTATAGCAAAATAGCTGTTAGAGTCCAGCAAATGAACTACACTAGAACTTTGAACATCAACAATTGGCGTTTTTGTCATACTGCTTGTTTTGATGACTTTGCGTTTGGCGTTTTCGCGACTGCATCACGTTTCAGTTACTTATTGTCTGATTGCTAACAACAATGATCGGCCTTTTTTCAACTGCATTGATGCTGCACTTGTTTTGTTGACTCTCAGCGTTTTGATCGGTTGGTTAAGGCAATCGAAAAGTTGCGACTGCGTTTTGACGATGAAAGTCGAAAAAACGAGCAGGTTGTCTATGCCAGCTTCCAGTTACTAGTCGCTGCGTTCGGCTTTCAAGTCGCTAAAACGCTAAACGTTGCTACTAGGCTTTTTAACACTTTTAGGCTAGGTTCGAGTACTAGTAATTATTTTTTCGAACTCTTACCAAAACTGTATGTTTAATGACAGCACCAAGCAGCAACTAAGCTCAGGAAACGAGTGGACACAACGCTAATGCCCCTAATGACAAAAATACTTAACACGAGCTTAAACTTCCTTACGGAAAAGATAATGTCGTGACTTAATCACCACGAGAACACCTACTAGACATCACGGGCCACAGCCACAGATGACTCTATAAGGTCCTAATTTATTAGTTAACTTTCTTCTTGCGCTCTATTGCTCAAATAAGCAAACTTTTTGAGATTAAATTCTGAGCGGCGACTACGCTCTTAACTACATATAGAAAATGGATTATTTGTACTAACAAGTTAGTTGTTGTTTTTATGTCGTCTTCTATATAAGATAGAATATACAGGGTGGTCCAGACTAAAAGGATAACATTTTTTTTTGAAGTTTGTTTAGAGACCCATCAGATCGTACCAGGAAAAAAATCGCTTCCCATCCGATTACGAGTTATGATTTTTGCTTGAAAATTTGTAAATATGACTATTTTATGCTCTTTTTTTTCTAATTAGTATTTTTTTGCAGGTTCTTAGATTTGAAACACTGTACTATCTTAAAAAAACAGACTGTTATTCAGAGTTTAAGTGCATTTAATTTTAATTAGATTCTGGTAAAGTGACTTAGTCCGAATTCTACGTATTTTTTAAAACTGCAATTAAAAAACTTTTTTCCTAGCACGATCTAATTAGTCCTTAAGCCCACTTCCTAAAAAAAATATATCCGTCTGGTTTTGGCCATCCTGTATATTCATATTTATTTTGCATATACGACAGTTGACAATGGTTAGTAATATTTTTGGTGTCAAAATATTAGTTATCCATATGATTTTCGTGAAAAATGATTTCATTTTGCCCTATATCCCTCAAAATTGGGTCGCCTGACAGCGCAATCTGTGAGGCTTGCTGAATATTTTAGTGAATCAAAGCCGGGAAATGACAGACATGAGTTCACCCTCTTGTATTTGCGGATTTACTGGAGGTAATCTCACTTTGATATTTATATTAATATCGGAAATTCTACTTTATTTTTCCACCAAGTTCAAACAGGAGATTGTTCTCAATTCGAATGTAAAACGTACGACATTTTACAAACAATTTTGGAAAAGTAAACAGATTTTGGTAATAGTTTTTTATTTTTATGAAATAGTATACATCGGGGTTAAATAAACCTATGCATAAAATAATCAAGTTTGAAAAATGTTTTAGACAGGTAGTACCTACAATGTATGGGTTGTTTTACCATCATCGTTTATTTTTTAATCTATAAATAGTTTTTTTTTTTCAACATTAATTCGATCAATATTACCAGTAACGGTTTTTAAGTCTGGATGTGCTGAGAGACCAGGCAGAATTTATTATCTAGTACCTTGTAATAGAGATGACAAACTTTTTTTCTTCATCTATCAAGTAGATTATCAAAAACTAATGGACATGTATTTTTTCTTTTTTCACATAATCAAAATATTACAGAGATATATTGATTTGACATGTCACCTGACGTCACGTGTTGGTACAATTTTTACTTTAAAAAAGTGACGTCCCGAGCAGGGCTACTCTTGAACTTTGACTTATCTTTGTAACTTTTTGGTTGATTGGCAAAAGAAAAAATAACTGTTCATTATTTTTTGATAATCTAATTTTCTTTATCCAGTAAAATACAGTACTAAAATGACTTACATAAATAATTAAGGATATGTCAGATACACTTACATTTTTATATAAACGACATTTATTAAGTAATAAACAAAAAACATAAACCTTTTTTTAAACTCATTGATAAATAAATTCATATTTGTTCGTTTACTTTAATAAGTTTTGTAATATACTCTCTAATTAGTAAATATTATTGAAAAATAACATTTATTAAAGGAAGTGTTTTAAATATTTTTTATCTGTCCTGAACCCGTGTCGCTTCTAGTTAAGAGCGTAGTTGGGCCTTACATCAGTGGCAAACAACTTTTGTGTTGCGTCTCGCTTTGGTACGCTCGTCGTTTTTAATTTTAATTGTAATTTAGTATCTTATATATGTAATTGAATTGTATGTAATTCTTATGAGAAATAAAGATTTTTTAAACCTTCCCTTTGAACTTTTCCTGGCTTCCTTTATAAGATGAACCCGTACCCGCGTAGTTACCCATACGCTGATTAACTAATCGGCTTGACACATCAACGCGCGTAGTAAAGGTTCCTCTTGAGTTAATGGAATTGAAAAAAAACTTCGGGAGTCTCAAGTTCGCGGAAGTTCCCGTAAAATGATATAATGACAAATGATTGGGAACAGGATTAAATAAACATAAGAGTAGCAAAGGGCCAAGTTCCTAAAATGTTCTTAAACTATTTCATTTTTAACAATCTGTTGCTACACTTAGTTATCAATATTTATAAAATAAAAACAATATTTCATAAATAGAGTATCTGTTTTTGAATGTTCATGTGTACGACCAATAGAGCCGCCGATATTGACAAAGGACCACACACACGTACGGGTAACGTATTAGGTATGTAAATAATAAGCAAAATCCACATTTACGATACGTAACCAGTTTAAAGATGGATTGTAGTGTGGAATGGAAATTGCGAAATTATGCGACGAACAAACAACATACGAACACCTGACGCATATTTAACATTGTTTTCCAATAAATTACAATAAAAATGAGAATGTTCAGCACCAACTTGAATTTTCTTAGGATATTTTTAGTATTTTCCTTATCGAAACGTGACATAAAAGAGTAGCTAGACCATTAAATAAGTCGTATTGGCAATAAGACCTTCTCGCTTTTTTTTTACAAGGAAAACAAACAGTTTAAACATTTGTTAAAACCGTGAAAATTAAACTAAGAGTAAAGTTTTTACTTATAATTATTTTACCTATAAAGTGCAGTGGCGCGGAACTCCACCTTAAGCACAGGGATATGGTTTTAATTACCGATCGGATCAATTTACATAACAAACTTTTTTAACCCGGCAGAAAGTAGTCCTTTTCGAATGTTCAATCTATCTCTTTAATAAAAATCATCAAAATTCGTTCAGCGGCTTAGGGTAAAAACGTAACAGACAGACGGAGTTACTTCATTTATGGTCATCTTAGTTGAAATAATCACACATCCAGTAATAACAGTTTGCGTAACCTTAATCAGTGACTCTAGTAAATTACGTGCGCTTTATTTTTATCGGCGAGCACACATCCGTCCCACGATGACACAACTTAATTATATCAAACGCTGTGTGCAATCACAGAATCACTTATCTCTTACTAAACAATGGTGATTTACCACCTCCGAAAGGGAACACCGGTGTAAATGAAGGCTACCGTATTTGTACTGACCAGTTGGCAGCACTGGCGTTGGAGTTCAGTCAGTTTTTTAAATCATAAAACTCTAAAATACAGATGAACAACCAACAATTAGACAAATAAATCAATCTGTGCAACAATGGGCTAGTATGATAATGCTCAAACACATTAACTTAGAAATGTGCATACAGTACAACGAAGCTAAAGCTTTCGCCAAAAAACCACAATGGTTGAAAATATTTTAATATGCAATGAAAGCCTCATGAAAACTTTAGACATATTTTAAATAAGACCCAATTTAATTTCTCATAACTAAATAATCAACGGAAATTTAGCAATTAAAATCAGCCAACATTCCCTTTACTGTCAATAATCGAAAGCCTTGAGTTCCAAAAGAGGAATAAACTTTTAGAAAATATTGATTATTATGGTAATTTATACGAAAATGTGATCCTTCTATAAAATAAAACACAAGCCCTGGCCATTATCGAACTTAATGATGTAGTTATACATATTTTGACTGGCTTTTAGACATACTTGACATCGAAAGAAAAATAATAAACGTCAACTATTTTATTCAAAAGTAGATACAAAAACAAATAAATTATGAAAGTAGGTACTGGGAGTAGGACATACCTACAAGAGATTCGTATTAAGGACTATCGAATCCCTGTGACTTCTCGCTCATTAATGTTTTTGACAACTTATTCTTATTATTAAATGTTGAACTCTCATTAATAAATAAACTTTCATATAAACTACCAAGGTGGTAGATTTTCGTAAAATCCTTAAGTGGTAAAGGAATAGGTTCTTCATTGTTTCTGTCATTAGTGACTAGGCTGTGCGTTGTCAGTCAGTCAGTTAAGGTACTGACGTTGTAAATTAAAAATTAATTAATACTTATTTCCAATAATCACAATGATAACCTATCCTCAAAATAAGCAGAGCTTGTACTATGCCGAGTAGATAACAGATGGGCATTATACTTATATACATTTGGCATTCTTCACTTAAGTACAAATGGTCATCGTCAAACAAAACCTTCCGTGATGCAAACCTGCGACCGCCTGGCAGCTGTTCAGAGCACGAACAACTAGACAAAGCCGGCCGGGGTAAATAAACTACCACTACTACTACTACTATGTGAAAACTATAAAATCTAATGATTTGATACTACTACTACTACTACTAAATTGATCTACTAGTATAATGAAGTGTAATTAATACTTCATAAGTAATACATTATTTAGCAAACATAACGTATGCCTCTCGGCCCGATGGAATGGCGATCGAAAGTGACTGTGGTTGCCATGAAAGACCTAATTTACGCAGGTATTTATCCATTTAAACGAAGAGAAGAAGAATGACTATTTTCAGTAGTTGACAGTAGTGATAGACAGATTTGATAAATAAATTTAGAAACAATTATTAAAATTCTCTTTTGGCAAAAAAAAAGTTAGGAACGTAGTTGGATCTTACATCTTTGGTAAACCACTTTTGCGTTCCGTCGAGAGGACTGAATAGCTGGGGGGGACTACTTACTGAACAGGTAAAAATACGCAACTTTTTTTTGCAATAGCTTTTACGCTTGTCGAATATGATTTAATTGTATTTGAGAATCTAACTTAAGTAAATTGTATTTTTTTTTTTTTTCAAAACTAAAAGTAAAAGTAGCAAACCATGCAAGGTGCGGAATCTAAAAATACTCGTAAAATAACCAAAGCGTTTTAATAAATAACTTATTGTTTGTCATTCACAACGGGCAATAAATATTCAGACGGAGTTAGAGAATTAACGTTGAATTATAAATAACTTGGCACGAGCTAGGAGCTATGCTAATTTCGATAACCACAATAACATTTTGATGAAATTAATATAACTCAGTTACAGGTTTTCAAGCGTTTAAAATACCTAACTTTGTAGAGTAATTTGGGAAACTTAGAAATCAGTAATATTGATTTTAGTAAGACAAATGACGTAACATTTAAGATTACTAGATAACACTTTGATGTTTGCAATAACAAACGATGAAAAAAAAAAACTTCTTAAACTTAGCTTGTCACACTACCGCGTGCCTCATAATCATGACAAGTGACAGCTAAAATCCGTATTTTTATGCTAACTTGTGAAAATGCGAACCTATCGACAGTTAACGTAAACAATATCGAGTAATGATATTTCGATTTTGACAGTCTCAGGTGGAACTCGTACCAATGAAGTTTCGTTAACGAGGAGACTACTCTGCCTAGTTGGCATTAACTTTCACGCAAAAATCTTTTAGTTACTTTGTATGATAGGCTTGTTCGTGGTGTCAATTTCTACCGAATGTAAATGCAGAAATAAAATATAAAATTATTAACGATTAATGGTCTTAATGATTTACTACCTAGATCAGGAGACAAAAATGGCGGACCGCATTCCGTATCCGGACCGCAACCTGTTTTGTGTGGACCTTAAGTAAACAGTAAAATTAATAACTTTTATTATATTTTTCATTGGTATTTTAACTGATCAAGCATACATAAATAAGACACAATAGAAATTCTATTGTTTTCGAAATTCGGTCTCATGAGACCGGTTACCTATCTTATGTTCGAAAAGTTGTTACCTATCTTATGACCGAATTTTATTTCACTGAAAACTTTTCGACTAATTTCGTTTCGCCTTTTTTCATTTCATCGAAATGACCTTTGCCACTGTATCAGTTGACCTATTATCAATTCGCTTTTTATTGTTACCCCGACGATTCATTTGTCCGAAAAACTTATTACCGAACTTGGCCGAAATAACATTTGTTCGAAGTATAATGTTTCAAGTATGTATTAAGTATTTTATTATGTTACATACAACATTTGCCAAAGCCATTAATATGAGATGATTTAGTATCCAGAAAAATGCTTCCAATATTATAATAATTAATCCTTTATCCTTATCTTTAGAACTTATCCTTAGTTTTTAAGCACTCGCACGCATAATTTTCGGCCAACTGAAATTCTGTCAAGTAATCGGTTACTCATGAGACCGCTTGGATGTTAACGGGTTAATATTGGTTGCTTGCTATAATCGTCTACCAAACAGACCGCGGACGTTAGTCATAACTATTTTCAAAAACGATCCTAGACTTTATGATACGTGTAATTTTTGCCAGGTCATTGACCTATTGCTAAGTTGCCGTTAACTTCAGTTTACTGTATGTCCGAATACAATACGTAAACAAACTCAGAGGATCAGTAGGTCACATGTCATTGCACATGGAGAGCGTGACGCGTCTAGAAACAGTTACTAGATTTTGTAGAACTTGTAGTTTAAGTGAAAGAATATGTGCAGTACTTATCCCTGTTAACTTAACTAATATTGTAAAACCAATGTCTGTCGAAAAGGTTTTTTTTCTTACAGTGACCTCCCAAATTAAGTATCAGCTTTTGTCTTTTATTTCACAACACGATAATTAAAAATAAACTATCAAAAGTGTCACAAACTTGTCTATTATTTATTCTGTGACAATGAGTCATATTGCCTTTGGAGTTGGCTATACAATTTATCTGACAGGCCCTTATTTCAACAAATATCGCCACCAAAAAGAAAAGAAGAATAAATATAATTATTTATTTATTTATTAAGACCGCAACAAAGTAAACACAATTGCAAGCATATTGGTAAAACAGATATTATAAATAATAAATAAATAATATTTATTACTTATATATTAAATAATATTTATTATTTATAATATCTGTGAAAGGCTATATAGACTTTCGGCTATGTACACTTGAGTATAGGGACATAAATTTTTTTCTTACTTATTTTTATTATGAATCGAAGCTTGTGTAACAGAAGTAATATAAATTTTCTTTACTGTGATTAGATGTATTATACGATATTACATATTTAACACACATAACATAACAACACACATAACATTGTGATTTTTAATTGGTACGGTAATTACTTCAAGCTGATTCATACTCAGTTTAAGCCTGTTTCATCATCATTCCACTGATGTTTATCAGTCTTATCATTGTAACTTATTAGATTTGTCATATTATGTTGATAGTTGATGCCTTTTAACACCAGCCCCACCAGCAAGACCACCAAAACACGATATGATATTATTTACACAGCACGGTTTAAGGTACAATGGAAAAAAGAGCGAATTCATGGTTTTTTTAGGAAAAAATAAGTTACCGAATAAAATACCACCGCTAACACTGAACGGGACTATTTTGAACCGTGTATCTCAGTTTAAGTACCTTGGTCACATAGTGACTGAGGATTTAAAAGATGATAAGGATATAGAGAGAGAGCGCAGGGCATTGGCGATTCGTGGTGGTGTGCTGGCCCACAGGTTTGCTCGTTGTACTGCAGAGGTAAAACTTACTTTATTTAAAGCGTACTGTCAAGGTTTCTACACGAGCGGTCTGTGGACGAGTTTCACGCGGCGGTCACTCAGTGCCCTGCGAGTACAATATAATAACGTTTTCAGGGCTCTGTTTAGGCTACCTCGGTACTGTAGTGCATCTGGAATGTTTGCAGATGCACATACAGACGATTTTTACGCGATAATGCGCAAAACATCTGCGGCTGTAATTGCGAGACTAAGGGCGAGCAGGAATGGAGTCCTGAAGATGATAGCAGAGAGGCTTGACTCGGCCATCTACCGTCGTTTCATTGATTTACATGTCAAGCATGTGAATCAATGAAATGACCATCACTGTTTCCCGCCGTGCACTGTTTGTTACTAACATAGTTTATAAGTGTATTGATACTAACAGTAACATAGTCCAATCTACTAACATAGTATATAAGATCAAATTGTTACTAACCAAATTATGGACTTCTTGGTCTGAAAATAAATTATTTTTATTTTATTTATTATAGCGATTAATCGACCCCAACGGTTTTTTTTTAAAATATGATGTTTAATTTTTATCGAAACAGCGATCATAACAATATGAGGTCACCGGCACGGCGATTCAACATGGCGGCTATACTTATATTTTTGCAGTTGGTGTCGATAAATCGCTATATCATATCGTGTTTTGGTTGTCATGCTAGGTCTGGCTGGCTTAGAAGTCAGGACTTATGTCCTGTCTACACGAAACGCAGTAACGTGCCAGGCATGCTACTAAACTTGTGTCATATGGAGCACATACCTATAGAGTAGAAATGTCATAATATGATTTGTTCGACGAAATTTTCCGCCATTTTTAAATTTTATTTTTATTTTATTTATTGTAGGGAAACAAACAGTTAATCTGTATCTGTACTTTTTGTATGGGCGAGAGTTGTCACTTACTATAGTTTCGGAGAAAGATGGTTCGTATTGCTACTCTATAGGGTATGTACTCGATGGCTTGTGTGGACACTGAAGTAGTTCAACTATGGCTAAATTGCCTGGCAACACCATGTATTTTTATAATATCATCCATCGACAATAAATAACGCCAGTGTTGTTTTTCCAAGTAGAACTTTTGGCTAACTAATTTCTAGTTGGGCTGCACTGGGTTACGTTTCAGATAATGATTCTAGATCTGTAGTTATTATTACATGCGAAGCGATTGCTATAACACTTACTAAACCCTTTGGACAGGAAAACCAGGCCGTTTGTTTCATGAACAAAACTATAATTAGAAGAATTAGTAAAATAAGCTATTGCTACCAAAAGGTCCTAAAACTATAAAATATATAAATAAGACGTGACATGTATGTATGTATATATGTATATACAGGGTGAATTTTTATTAGTGTAAATATGTGTAATACTTCTGGGTTTGCTTTTACGTATTGCCTATCTCAACATTTTGTTAGCTTACGTTTGCCTTCCGCGTTTTTGGATAGTTTCGTAGGTACATTTACGAAATTAAGTTGAGATAGGTAAGTAGTTTCTTGGGCAAAGTTGTTTCTTATCAAGAGTATAATCGATCCTTTAAGTTTTTACACTAATAAAATTTTGACATATATTTTCTGGTAACCAATGTTTTATTTGATCGCGCCTACGACTAGGAATACCGTCGTCGAAAGTGCTGGTCAAGGCGCTAGTGTGGAGAGCACGAAGCGTGCCCGCCGCCTGCGCATACGGAGATCTTAGATGCGCCAACAGCTACACATTTAGAGTTATTTGAATACTTTAATACTCCCTTGCAACGTGACAACCTCTCCGCCCCTAAACATGAAACACAATCATGAATACTGCATAATGTGGTTTAGACCCACACACACACAGCAGACATACCCAAAACACGTGGGAAGATTGGACCACGACCTACATTGCCCAGAGGGCAAACATTCACAAATTCAACATCGGAGGTGCCGTGGTCGGCACGTGTGCGGTATTTATGGACCACTCTATTAAGTAAAACAAGGGTCCGGAATAAAGAGTATATTTTTGCAGACCGCAGTCGCGCGACAACTATTTTCATGAACATAATTGATGACACGCGTCTAGTCTGTGCCACTTAAGTTGAGGCGGCTAGTGACTGAACTGAATTAGTTAAGTTATTATCATCATCATAAGTCACTTTCAACCAATTTGGTGTAGGCTTCTTTTAACCCCTGTCCTTCGGTCTATAAAGTAAATAAATTAATCACCGGCCAAGTCTCAGGCCCAAATGGCCTGAGTGGCCCTTTCTTTACTTAAGATGCAGTCTTAGTAAACATATTTGGGACCAGTTTATAGACACGGAAGTGGTATTCGTCATAATTTTTACCTTAGTAGACACAATAGGTAAAACAGTTATTACCGCCCGAGCCCGACGGCAAACTCAACATTTCAAGCGATAAAATAAATATTTATTAAAGGTGATAGAGACAGAATGAATATTTTTAACCCAGATTTAAATCTAGACTTAAGAAAGTTGTGTTGACCTTAATGTCGTTTGAGGCACTTACTAATAATACAATCAACGTCGATGGAACATTCATATATACTGCCCATTTCGTGACATATTCCACCCGTGTGCCCGTATTTATAGCCCGCTCTATTAAGATAAACAAGAAGTACATTTCAGAGTAAGGCTGCTGAAGTGCTTTTAGTTAATAACCTACAATGTAAAGTTAGTGCAAGTACAAAGTATTTATTTTGTTTTGTGACACTTTATCGCAATCACCACCTACTCTATTAGCGCCTATACATAGAAAGACGAGATTTCCGTAAAGCACGGTGCGTTTGCAAATCTGTCGCAGAACCGATGAAAGGTCTCGGTGGAGACCGCGCCTTGGCAAACGTAGTGTATGACGCTTCCCAGATCGATGGACCGACGACCTTAGAAAGATGGCTGGCAGTGGCTGGATGGAAAAAACGGGAGATCGTGCTCTTTGGCGCTCTTTTGGGAGGCTTACGTCCAGCACTGAACTGCAATTGGCTGACATGATGATGATGACGGTAGCACTCGCGCTAGGCATGTAGTTACAGTTTATCAAAAATGTCGTTCGTTTCGCGCTGAGTAGTCTCTCTGTCTCTGTCTTTTTAAAATAAGTATAATACGAGTCTGTACCAGCAATTTCGTTTCCTAGGAAAGCTTAGTGCACACACACTGACAACTGACAATACACACGCACGTGTAGTAGGTATTTACATCCAGCTCGAAAGCAAAAAGACAATACTTTTGTTCTCTGCGCTCCGCTATCACGATCATAGTAAAATATATTAGCTAAAACAGTACCGAAACTAGGCCTATTACAGTCCAATGGGTAGTTAGGGTTGCCTCTTAATTTTTGGAAAATAGTTTTTTTTTGTTTAGTAAGCATTCTATACAGATAATCACAAACTGACACTGTGACCACTGACAGCTCGTCTCGGCTCGGATGTACTTGGCACCCGCGACTGACAGTCCTGCGACGGTAGTATATGGGGCTTGTTGAGGCTTGTGTCTGTGTAAGAGTGTCATTTTAAATTTAAAATTCTTTGAACCTTTATAATTATTTTGCAAAACGAACTGCATAAATTCGCTCCTGATTTAAGCCATTTAGGCTTCTTACTGCTCAGCCGGTGAGCTCTTAACTGTATCGTATGCCAATTGCCAAGTGAAAGAGAACAGTACGTGTAATCACGGTTCATTAAGCAAGGTGTACATGCACAGACAGTTCACCTAGCACGTGTTAGAAATTCAAAGCCAGTCCAAAGAGAAAAGACGATACTTGAATTTGTCGCTCTAACTCTATCACGGCTGAAGCCTTTAATAAGACGGCCTAACTTACTGTAAACATCAACCGTAACTTCTGTGTATGGTGTGCAATAAAGAATATTTATATTTCTATCTATGCTAACTTTATTTGGTTTATTATTATTATTTATTTACATATAAAAACTTAATATAGCACGTAGAACTGACGGCCGATGGGGCATAAAGGTTTTAGAATGGAGGCCGCGTACCGGCAAGCGTAGGACGTCCACCCACAAGGTGGTCAGCCGACTTGGTAAGGGTTGCAGGAAGACGCTGGATGCAGGTCGCTTCCAACCGGCCAAGGCGGCCAATCTGGAAGTCAATGAGGGAGGCCTATGTTCAGCAGTGGACGTCCTATGGCTGAAATTATTATGATGATGAAAAACTTATTTACAAACATTTATTTATTTATTGGAAAAGATTCACCAGCAACATATCAGTAAACATTACAATTCAGAGTGATATGAGTAACACATGTGTAAAAGATATGTCTTTATAGGTAAATACAGCGTTTTTAACAATTTGTCGACTTCAAAACAATTAAATAAAACGGGAGTACTTTATGATCAAAAAACAAACATTCATTAATATTTAAAAACAGGAAAAAGTTCAAAAGTTAATGTGAATTTGTACATTAAGTATTGTTATTTTTATTTATTTTTTACGAAAAAGAATCGAATACTGCCACACACTTCCTTTTAAACGCCTGTTTACTTTTCTGAAAGATGTCGATTTCGCAATCTTTTTAGTTATTGTAAGTCCGCATACACCTGTACAGTGGGGCGCACCTACCTAGGTTAGTTTTACAGTGAGGTAGATATACAATTTACACGATATGACATAACCTTTATGGCTTTATTAATTAAATGGATTTAAAATAATGATAGAAATAGCAATACACAAATGTGATATTTTGCACGAGCACTTACACACAGGGCGCTGTCAAATTATGTGTTCGTTTTGTTAAGTGTTTATTTGAATGCTTTTTAAAAAGTGTTTTTTTTGTTTATCCTTAACATTATTTCGAGTTATTTTATACCTAGACCTTAAAAGAAACACAACTGCTGCCGATGCAAGCCATATAAACTTTTCTCAGACAGTTACTCACTTCGCTCAGCTCTGTATAGCGACCGTATTTTCAAGTGAACGAGTATACAAGCAATCTTGTTATCTAAAGCAAGGTGCACATGCACTGAGAGTACACAGCACGTGTGGGTAGTATTTATAGCCCGCTCTATTAGCCGAGATTCATCAATAGAGCTGCTAATTAACCCCGCCGCTAGCTAGCGCTCGCGCTTACTCGTTAATACCGTTGTTGAAACAATACAAACAAAAATCTACACTGTAGCGTCAGATTTAAAATAGTTTTTTTACTGATATAGCAAGTGGGCGAATTAGACATGCGCAAAATCGTTCACCCAAGTGAAAAGAGTGATATGTTTCATTCATCTAGTTCATTTAGTTCATCTAGTTCAGTAGGTTTGTTATATTAATTTAACACACTACTTCATATTTAGATTAATTGCATTTGGTATCATTAACTCAATCGTGGACAGTTCTATTGAGATTACAGTTTTTTGGCATTCAAGAGTTACGAGTATACTGAAAATATTACTTAAAAAACTGATTTTGCGCTGTCTTAATTCATATAAGGTGCAAAATTAGCTTGAACTCTGACCGGCGGCATCACATGTACCGAGCCTTGCAACTGTCTCGCTCTTGCAGTATGAATAAATATATCCGTACGTTTTACTCTCAACTCATAATCACTGAGTTCTCACTCACTCTAGCTAGCTCTCTCTACTTCAGTAGAAGTAATTCGGGCTAGAGTGAGTGAAAGATACACATGAACTGGTTTGGTGAAGTAGTTCAATTGTGTCATTCATTCAGGAACTACCCATGTCTATAGCAAATCAAAAAATGTTATCAGATAAGGTGATAACGCTTAGGATGTGAACCATAGGTTTCGTATCTATACGTTCTTAATTTTTAATTTAAGGGCCGATTATTCAATCGCCAGATAACTTTTATCCGACGAATAAAAGTGACGCTTTGACACATTTTCTAAACGAAAACTGTCAACCTGTCGAACTTATTCTTCTAATAAAAGTTATATAGCTGTAAAAAATCGGCCCTTAATTGAATTTAAAATTATTTTACTAAGGTTGCTCAACATTTTCAGTTTTTACTTTATCTTTTAATGATTTACAGCTAACAAAAGCTTATTAAAACTAACTATGAAAAACAAACAAGAAAAACTTTGTACAAACTCCTAAGGCGCTTAAAAATCTACCTACGTCTTTGTAAAACAAATATACTCTCTACACAATAAACGATACAGATCGCTGAACTAACAACCAAAAGAAAAACATACTTAAACAGCTTTCAAATACTTTCAATGAAACACAGACCCTAGAGCCGTTCGACTACAAATAAACGAGAATACGCCACAGTAGAAGTTGAAAGAGTAGATACAATTCAATAAAATGAAAAGCAGAAACACAAAGAACTACCTGAGACGGTTTAAGCCAGAAAATAAAGAATTTAGAGCACATTTGAGAGCTTATGTACATCATTTGTATCACTTTGTTAAAATACCCTTCCGGTTCTTGAGACAAATCTTTGAATAGACATTGAAGTCGCTCAACCGAAGGTCAAACTATTGCAGAGGAGGTTCCGAATCGACAAGCGATAAAATATGGAAATTTTGACACTGGATATAATCATTCCCAAAAGATTATAAACGTGAATGTTTAAAGTCTTTGTAATTATCGAAACCACCTATTGGAATGAGTCTACTGTGACTAAGTGTGCTGTGATCAAAGCGAGTCTACAGCAGTGGAGTGGCTTCGAGCAAATTATTTAAATAAAAACATTGGACCGAGACCACTCTATTGTTTTCTTGCTTCAACCGACGACACAGTTCATTCTTTTCGTTTTGAATAAAAATACGACTCATTTCGACGACAGAATATTGAAAATTGTTTTACAATGAAATTACATTTGAACAAACATCGCTATAAAGGAAAGTAATATACTTTTCGAAAATAGTTCTATAATAGAGTTTAGTTGAGGTCTCTCTAACTAACCCCGCTCGCGCGTGCAATCAACACACTGAACTTGGCGGCCAGCAAATTAGATTTGTTTTTCTATTCACGGAGTGAATTTAGAAAAGTGACATTGTTTATTATAATTATGTTATTCATTATAAGAAAAATATAAGTAGGTACTTTATTTTATTTTATTTGTATTGGAAATAGTTTTGTAATAAGGTTATTTTGTAGTAGATATTAGGAAGCTGCAAATATCGAATTAGGTTATTTTCCTGTAATGGTAGCTGTATGTATGATAACAAATAAATAAATAAATAAATAAAAGGTCAGTCTCTAAGGTAAATGTAAAAATAGCGAAGCCAGGGAGAGTTGTACACGCAGTACTTTAAAAGCTTTAATATCTAAACGTCAATAACTCTTAGAGATTCTAAGAAGGTCCAATAAATTTTAATTAAAGTTTCTAATGAATACTTCATTTTATATTTTTAACAGAGGATCCTTTTATAAGATTAGGATCCATAATTGCTATTTATGAAATATTGCAAAATTTTAACATTGTTAAATGTTACTTAATTCAAGGTCACTGAAATTTCACGCTGAAATTCACAGTCTACGTTAGGTAATCCCACTGAATGATGTTTTGCAATATCACCTAGTTTGTATTTCACGAATTCTAGAAAAAGTATTTGAAATAAGATTGCTTCAAGTACAATATTTTGAAACGCTTTTTAACTCATAAACGGTGCATAGAACAGACACATAAAAAAATTATGTACAAAAATGTTGACGGAATTATGGGACAAATAATTACAGTTACTACCTAATATGTAATGTGATTCCGTTCTCTTATCTCTCTCTTCTCTTAACCCTATGTTCCTTACACCATTCTTAAATAATTCTAAGACAACATTTATTAAAACTGTCACCTTATTTTAGGCCTAATAATCCGGCACATTATAATTAATTTGAAAAATTCGATTTTTATTTGTTCCAAAATTAATAAAGAGTTAGTCCGTTGAGTTAGGTAAACAGTGACGTCATAGTTTGCTATCACCCAAATTATATGGAAGAGTAGCGTTAAGACAGTTTTTAAAAAGTATGTCAATTGATTAGCGGTGTAAAATAGCGTATTCTAACAAATTAAATCCGATTAGTAGTTCCTGAAATTCGCGAGCATTTGTAACGTTTAGCTATTCTAGAAATATGCTCTGCGCGTTGTTGTCGGAGCATTTAGCTGTTTAAGTCAAATCGCAAAACAGCGTGATAGCAGCTGAAGATCTGTAATTGCATCGCTAACATCTATCGAATGAGTATAATAATATATTATTCGACGACCTCCGTAGCCGAGAGGCGAGTATACCGGACTTGGTGTCGCTATCTCTGAGGTCCCGGGTTCGATTCCCGGTCGGTCAATGTAGAAAAATAACTTTTCTATATTGTCTCGGGTCTGGGTGTTGTGGTACCGTCGTTGTTTCTGATTTCTGTATCACAAGTGCTTAAGCTACTTATCACAGGATCAGAGCAATGTATGTGATGTTGTCCATATTTATTATTATTATTTATTATTATATCTTTAGTATCCCTTTGCGACCCACTAAAAAATTTCCCTATTTTTTTTCCATTGTTTTTCCGGTCTACCGTGGGTATGTGGAACGCGAGGGCTATGAATGTCTTATTTTGATGGCTCTTATTACTACAATCCAAACACGAATTTTTCGATTTACACATCTAACTACCAGTAGAATTAGTATTTATTCATAAGTTGTTCCTTATTAATCAATTTATTGGAAAATCATTCCTTTCCATTAAGACCCTTAATCAATTATGTATATGGTAATCAGTATTGAAGCTAACCTTGGTACAGAACGAGCAGCCACAGCCAGAGATGAGGGTAACCTTGTCTGCCGTTGCATCTTCCAAACATAGCTTGCAGTTGATGGGGGCAGCTGGTACGAAGCCGCCGCCGGCGCCGTCCAGAGAGTACCTGAAGGGGAGAAGAGTCATTAAGACCAATTCGATGAGTATCTAAAGTGCGATTGCGATAGCTGATGTTGAGGCTGGTGGTATCCACCTGGTTTTTGATCTCACGATCTTAGTGTAAAGCTATCTCCTGGTTTATATAGGGTTAATAACAAACAAACTTAATATAGTGATTGTAGGTCTCCTTCAGATCAGATAAAAGCCTGCTCTTGATCAATAAGCGCCAGTACTAACACTATACACTAAACGGGTGTTATGCAACACATACCTTATTTTACGTTTTTTGTTTTCCCGACGTTTCGACCTAGTTGCATACCGTGGTCACGTTTAGTGAACAGTTTTAGTTAAAAATGCAACAAGTAAGTTTAAAACGTTATAAAGCGCCAGTAGTATTGCTTAAAATAGACTGTTTGCTCAAGTACATTATCATCATCATCATCATCATCATTATCAGCCTCTAGAAGTCCACTGCTGGATATGTCCATGATATTACCCGCTTATGTCTGGGTCATTTGCATCCAGCGGCTGCCCGCAACCTTAACCTTGACTATAGGTCGTCAGTCCACCGCGTGAAAGGCCTGCCCGCCCACGCTGCGTCTTCCAGTTCGTGATGGCCATTCGAGAACCTTTCTTCCCCAACGGTTGTCAGTTTTGGAGGGATGTGGCCAGCCCACTGCTACTTTAGCTTGCAATTTGTAAAGCTATGTCGGTAACTTTGGTTCCTCTACGGATCTCCTCATTTCGACCCTTATCTCGCAGCTCAAGTACGCTCAGACGGAGGGCGCTCGCAGGGGTTGTGAGCACTTTTTGGTTTATAAGCCTTCTATAAGGTCAATCAGCAACAGAACTATTGCTCATAGATATAGACTGTGCCTATGAGCATAAGGCCTAGTTTACCTGGATCCACCGGCGCCGGCGAGTGAGAGCAGCGAGGAACATCGGGAGCAGACGGAGGGCGCTCGCAGGCGGTTGTGGGCCCTCATTGGTTCAGAACCCTTCTCTCGGTCAGTCAATGCTAAGACTGTTGAGCACTTACGCAGACCTGAAACAAAACCTGATTGTTAGCTATGGTGAATTTGTTAATCTTGTGTTTTTTTCGTAATAGCAGAAATTCCAAACCATTTCATGAATAAAGATACTATAAAAGCTCTAACTTGAAGTTATTTCTATAGTACAGTCTGTTCCAAAACGAAATTTCGTTTTTCTTCTTTTGAAGTAGAATTTAAGTTAAAATTAAATTTGAGTTTTAGTTGAGCGTGTTTTGCAAACTATGAGAATTTATAATGAATTTTCTACAATCTCCACAAGTCCTGCGCGCGCATCCCAAGCGCTTTCTCTTACTTTCTCACTAGAGACTCGAGCCATATAACATTTGCACGCCCAAAGCCACAAATCATCTTGAGCACGAATAGCTTAGAGTTAAATAACTATTGGAATAGTTGCTATTTAATACACGGTTAACGTTACGCGCGTCTAAGTATTTACTCGTAGCCTTTGCCCTCACTCGTCGTAACCTTAGCTATCAAATACTTTTACATAGATATTCTAAGTAGTTGATAGTTTGAGAGGACTATACCAGAAGATACCATAGCTAAATTGATTAAGGCTGCTGATCATGCTGCACCTGACACAATAAAGAGCACCGGGGATAGTCGGCTATAGGGATTGACTAATAAACATATATGTAGGTTTTTGCAATACATTTATTAATATATTTGCATGATATGTCCATATTTGGATAAGTGAGATAAATAATTATATTAAAATTGTGATCTTCAGTGTACTACATCATAATAAATGATTCCCCTAACTATTAAGTATTCAGTGGTACCATATTTAATGAATATATATATATATATTTTTTTTTTTAATTTAGGATATTACCCTGACTATAAAAGTGCAAAGGAAAGAGTACTCTGACTGAAAATGTGCAAAGCGCAAGAATAAAGAAGTAAAGGATATGGCGTCTTACTTAACCAATACAGACAATGCCATATCAAGACTATTGTTTAAAAACAATGGGCCAAGTTGTGTCTCAGAACAAAACATTATATTGAAGACCAACCCACATCCTTAAATAAATAAATGACGGACATGACGGAAAATAAACGACTCCATAAAAACTTGTTTGTAACATCTAAAGGTTAAAATAATGTTAGAACAGTATTGTTACTCAAGAAGGATAAAAATAGTATGCAAAACGCATTATTTTTAAGAAGTAACAAGTCACAATCCATCCTTACAACGACAGAATAAACGTTTAGAAGCATAAGGTCAAAAGCGCAAAAAGACAAAGGATCGCAAATTGTCAAAAGAGCAAAATGTCAAAAGCGCACATAGTCAAAAGCGCAGATGTCAAAAGCGCACATAGTCAAAAGCGCACAATGTGAAATATATCTACTTCAACGCTTTAATTGCTATGTTATTAAATATACTTATTTCTGACGAGTCAGATCGAAATGGGAATTACAGTAGGTACTAATTTCATATTTTTAAATAAAATATTTATTTTCATGTTAACTTAACACAATGTTTAACACATTCTAAATACAATTTTTTCACAGACAGTGTGACGTTATTTGCAGCATAAACGGCCGCTTTTTTTTAACGTTAATTTAGAAGTTTGATTTTTACACAGCTTCAATGGACTGTTGATTTGAGTATATAGTTTTAATTTCTACTCGATACCTCGGGTTCCCGAGATAAAGGGTCTTCACAGGCATACGGATAGACAGACCGACGAGGTGATCCTATAAGGTTTTTTCTTTTTTAAATACAGGACCCGGATTTTTTTTTTATCTCGCTCCTTAGCGCTGTCAACTTTTGCCAGAAAGAAACTTGAAAACCGGTATTTCAATTTGCCTCTATTTTTAGTATTGTTTACAGTTTCATACTTTTTAATGTTTCTGATATTAATATGTTTTTGCTTTATTTTTTCATTGGTTATTCTGTCTATTAAGGAATCTTGTAATTAATGATTGGCCCGTCAACCCACAAAGAACAGAGATAGTACAGTGCATTAATAAAAACAGGTTTAATAGATATGATGATATCTAGTAACTATAACATAGGTTTTTTTTTCAGTTGCAATATTATATTTGATACAAGTACTGAGCATGTAATTGCAAAAACCATGTACATATAGTGTTTTCATACATTATTTTAATTTTAATATCTTTTTATTACATTTTGTTTTTTATTTTATTAAACAAAATTACTATCAAATGCAATTAACACCTCAAGCGCAAATTTGATCTGCGTACCTCATCCATCCAATATTATAAATGCGAAAGTAACTCTGTTTGTTACGTTTTCACGTCTAAACTGTCAAACCAATTTTGATGAAATTTTGTATAAAGATAGATAGAACTTTGGAAACGGACATAGGCTACTATTTGTCGTGAAAGCTAAACCGATTTTGATAAAATTTTGTACGGAAAAATCTTGAACCTAGGAAAGGACATAGGCTACTATTTTTAATGCACCTCTTAAGCGAGTAAAATAAGGCGTGACAAACAGTATCCTAAGCGGGAAAAGCTAAGGGCATAGTTAGTCTGATATAAAAATAACACACAAGTTAGACTAACGGGTCTAGGAAACTGCGCGTTTATACAGGGTTACATTTATTCTATGCCCCGGGGTGTAAGCAAAGATAATAAACCTTTGGGGCGCGTCCTTACATAGAGCGAGCAAATGACGAAAATCTAATGCTACAAATATTTAACTTAGTACCCTCATCATTTTGTGTATGCACGACTTATTATTATAGAATTTTTGTCGACTTTAAATTTTTATAATTCTTAAACTAAATCGATAGTTTGTAAGTAGATTGTGGCGTTTCTTGACTATTAAATAATTAACATTAACGTATTTTATATTATTATCAATGGAACTGGACTTCCTGCCTCTAGTGTTATCCCAAGTACTTAACACGTAGACTTAATCGAAACCATTGTTTAGTAATAAGCTGCTAAACGAAATAATAATGACAATCTTTTTTTTTTTTTCTAAAAATAATTCAGAAAATTTTTGTTGTTTTAATTTAATCCAACGTATTCAAGCACACCTCGACACAGATTAACGTATTTACACAAAAACTTGAGGTTAGGTGGTTAAGTCAAATCTCACGACATCTCACTAAAGGCGAAAGGGTCGTCAAAAATTCTTCAACATCATCTTACGTTAAGTGAAGGATAACCTTGTAACTAGTAATGGAAATTGTTGCTATTTGTTGTTAATTTAATTAGCGTGCGAAATTTCATACGATAGCATGCTAAGTGCATTGCTATGCTAATATAAAATTTTATTGAATACGTGAAATATTATATGAAATTGCTAAATCGTAATAATTTGCGAAATTTAAAAAGAATTACATTATGAAACGTGCGCTTGAGTATTTATTTACAAGACCTTTTAACTTTTCTTCCTCTTCATTACTAATAAAAAAAAATTGACACGCGACAAAGACAAACATTAAATTCAAATAAACTGAAATTATTTCATTAATAATTTACAAATTATTGCTTGCAAGTTGCAAGCTATACATACACCTTCTCTTTTATTTGTCCGGCCCTCCCTCGGGTTACGCTCGGCAAACCGATTGCCCGACAGCACGCGAAACGGCGAAAAAGCAGGGCTGCAGCAGCTTAGCAGTGCGTGTGAATCTATGAAAGCGATAGCACGGTCGCGCGGTACGTACAGCAGCGAGAGCGCGCTAACTGCGAATTTTAGCATTCACGCAATTTCGCAACTTCAAATAATTCAATTGCTACTATTTATGATTTAGCATGCTAATTGTTATTACTATTGCTCATAATGATAAATAAATAAATAAAACTAATAATCCATTACTACTTGTAAACCATATACATATTCTATACATTGTAGTGAACAACTTTTGCTCTATGACTTTTGCAAATTTTATCGACTTTTCATACAAAATTACTAAACAGCCGAATGAATTTGTGTAGAATGACCAAAAAATTCATATTTCTAAAAGTCAGAGAACAAAGATTGTTCACTATGATGTATACCCATAATGGTGGTTGCAATGTTATAATACCCTTTAGCTACATGACATTTATAGGGTTAAACAATTATAGGGTTATTGAGGCGTTTATTGCGTATTCGCGTTCGCATTTGAAGACCGACCCTTAGCAATCCACGGCGTTTGCTAAAAATTTGGCCCGACATGCGCGGCGATAGCATTTTTATCGTCGTTTGCATTAAGTATGTGGATGTACACAAAGTGAGAGAACGGCTTTAGGAATGTCGACTGTAAAATGATACGGAATGCTTCACAGAGAGAGCCCAGGGCGACGAAAGTAAGATAAATCTTTATTGCATTGCGAATGTGAAAATTATTTTAACATGCGAGGGAGAAAGCAGGGGTGGAGGGCGTGGTAAGCAGCAAATAATTTTCTGCACAATTTTATGTAGAGTTCCAACCCACTTTTAAACTTATTAAAATCTACTAGTTCAGTGAATTAGGGGTTTCTTACGTAAATATTTCAGCAGACACTTCTATCAGACAGTCTACAGAATGATGCAGCATGTTAAAAGAACCCCATGAAGATAGATTGCACATTTCTCTCTCTTTTTATTGATACAGAATCTTCATTAATCTTACCTTCAAGTAAAGGCTGCGGCTGTGACAACACCGAGTCTCTGGAAGCTGCCCTACGGACTGGCTTGGCCGGCCTCGCGAGGGACTTGAGGCCTCCGCTTAGAATGAGCTCCAGTGCCCGACGACCTCCCGGCCCATTCGCGCCTGCTCCCATCTGGGGACAAACAAGAAATTGGGGTTAGATTAGATTATTCACTACTTGAGAACCTTTCTGTCCTACATACTTTTCAATATCCTGCTAATTTAACACTTCTGATTGCTAATACGCTGAATATCAATCAGCGACCTTCGTTCTCTAGGATTTTTCTTATTTTTGATTCTATCTCGCAAATACCGAATATATCCAGCAAAGAGTATTTTTTTAGACTTTTTTGCCTTTTATTATTTTATTCGTAATGATAGGCAGGTTTAGGGCCAGTTTCACCACTTGCTGATAAGTTACAGATAACCTATCTGGCACATTTTTGATAGCTAATTGTATGGGTTATCTGTCAAAACAAATGCCAGTTAGGTTATCTGGAACTTATCAGCAAGTGGTGAACTGGCCCTTAATCTTTAGGTTGACATAATAATTATTTCTGACTTTCATCTTATACACCGGTCTATTCTCTAACCTCAAGATTGCATATAATAAAAATAAATAAAAACTAAAACTTTTAGTTCGGTTTAGGCACAGCAAAAGGAAATTGTCTGTGCTACACAAGTTGCACGTGAGAGTTCAGAATAAGCCTACGTTGGAGGAATGCCAAGCAACCGAGCAGTGAAAAATACAGGCCAAGAGTTGCCAAAAAAATTTTCTACGACCTGAAGATATTTGAAAGCGCGTCGCCAATTTAAATCTAACTAGGGTTGTTATTAACTTATTGGATGGCGAGCAGTCGCATGACAATAAAATGTATTTTGTGTCGTTTAGCGGAGTTAATCCATCAGGTTAATTCAAAAATGAAATGTCTTTCTCACGACAAGACTATTAACAAACCCACTGTTTTTTAGGTAATTCAATTAGGTATATCTATAAAGAAGACAGGAAATTAAAGATAGGTACTTGAACGGTTTTGATAAGCGTGCGACTCGACCGTCAGTGCTTTTTCCGGAGAATTCTTTTGAACCGTCTGTTTCTTATTATTTTATGTTCCATATACAGAGATATGGAAGAGTCTTTGGGACAAATTTTATTATTCTTATTTAATTCTCTAGTTTTAGAAATTATACGTTGATCTTAGACAGTAACTTAGTCATAGATACAATTTAAACAATGGGACGCGGACAAATCTGTCTGGTTCCAGAGTGTTATTGTTCCATTCCACGGTTGCGTGCGACCGCCCGGCATCAAATTGCAAACAAGATTTCCGAACCTGCAGTGGCCACATTTATGTTGGTCCAGTGTGGGAGATTGCCCGTCTGTATTAATAGAAAACGCGTGTAGGCGTTGGTAAGGGTTCCAATCAATATGCAACACGGCTGGCACCCGGCAACGTGGGCGCGCGTGCACCCAGAGCCCAGACACAGCCGCGCGGTGCAGCGGGCAGGCTCAGACTGACGTCACTCAATATTATAGCTCTGGACTTTTCAATTACACTTTTTATGTAAAGAGTAAAGTAAATATACGACGATATGATTGAATTTATGATTTATTACATTTAAATGGATAAAAATAAAATATTTACAGACCATTCCTTAAAAAAGAATTCGCAATAAAATCTTCTAATCACGGAACATTTTTACAAAAGGTAAACTTATATAGATGAGGATGTTAGGTAGAACGAGCAACATAGGTACTTCAACAGGTTGTTCTCATGTAAACAACTTATATCAAGGGTCGAGTAGTATAAGAAAAAAAAATAAACTTGGACATTAGTATGGAAGAGAAGTTTTTTATTTTATCAACGGTCTTCATAGTAAAAGTTGTTTATATTTATAACAAGAACAACCTGTAGTACCTATGACTCTCGTTGAACCTAACACCCTGTTTAATGCAGTCTGTTCTTTAATAACAGCTAGGAAAAATTGAGCTGAGAAATTGATTAAGTTGGGAACACCATGACCATAAAATAAAATGACGCTAAAAAAACTTATAGGCACAGATAGAAGAGGCTAACAAGTTTCACTTTAGAACGAATCAACCTAATGTTTACAGGAGATAAGATAATAGGTAATACTAGTGGACTATACCAAAAAATATTCAACTTCTGAGGAAAGTAGAAATAGAAAATCATTTATTTGGTACAAGACAGACATTACAATGAGTCTTACAAAATATAAAGTACATTAATACGGTCAGGTACCAAAATGGTATCCGCTCAGTATAAAGTCGTGACGGGAGAGAGCACGTATATCACGTATATATATATCAGATTCATTTAGTGACAGAATATCAGGCACCGTAAACGCAACATAGTTAAATGACTTCCATAGAATAGTCATTAAGAAGAATGTTAACAAGAGGGAAACTCAAGTATTAGACTAGTAGTCAAGTCAAGACTCTAGTGCCAAACCACGCTTGGTATAATCGTAACTTAATATGTGTAGAGGAGAAACCATTGGCATCAAACGAGTGACAAGTCTGAAGTGGCAGTGGGCAGGACACATAGCCCGGAAACATGGCTCGTGGGGAAAAGCTGTTCTAATATGGAGGCCTTGAGGCAAAAAGAGACCTAGAGCCAGACCACAGATGCGATGGAAGGGTGGCGTCAGGAAAGTTGCGGGGACGAACTGGTTGGAAGTAGCACAGGACCGGACTAAATGGCGCAATCTGAAGGAGGCCTGCACCAAGCTGGTTAAAAATGGCTTAGAAGACGAAGAAGGTAAAAAGTATCACAAGGATGTAGTTTCTTATACTTCAAAACCATTGGTAATGGATTTTTCACGCAAAAGATACATTTAATAATGTATTTAAAAAACCCGACTTTGGCACATCAAGGGCCTTCATCCCATCCCACCCATCGAAGCCAAAAACAAGTAAACAAACCGTCCAATTAAGTAAAATGTATTTCGCGGTACTAAACGTTACAAAAAAGACAAACAGCGCTATTCTTTAGGCAGGTTGCCAGCGTGCGTTTTAATTTTTGGTACTGAATAACGAAAAAAAAAGCTTTAGTTGAAGAAAGAAAACTTAACATCTTGATTTACTTTAATTAATATAAAACATTTTAGTATGAGATGAAGTACTACTATTATTAAAATGTATTCTATTACATGAGACTAACGCTGAAATGTACAAAAGTCAGTTATTTTATACAGGGTTACAGGGAAAGTCGTATGCCGTCTCATGGCCGGCGAGGAGCCCAGATTTAACTCCGATGGATTTTTATGTGTGGGGGGGTCATATGAAGAGTCTTGTTTATGACCAAATGACGCCGATCGCAAATGTCGATGTTTTAAAACAAAAAAATATGGATGCGGCTGAGGAAATGAGACGGAACCTGCGAACTTCTGTTGTAAAAAGTAATTTAAGAAAAAGAATGAGAACGTGTGTAAGAAATAATGGCGGACATGTGGAACACGAATTATAAAAGTATTACTGTATTCTTTTTGTTTTATTTACCATTAATTATTAATTATCAATTTACAAATTTAATTACCATTTTAGCTATTTTTACCTCAAACTAAAAATGTAGGGTACATTTTTAGTGCTACTTTACTGCTGCTACCTTAACTTTTATTTTGTCAATGTTTGGCCTATTTAATAGCAAGTGTTATACCCCTACCCCCTACCCTTGAATAGCTAAAAAAACGTTGAAGTTTTTGAAATTACTTGCAGGATAAGTACCATACATTTTTAAAAAAAAAAAAGGTCTTCAAAGTTAAAAACAATTAGTGAAGATTCTTTAATTTCAACCGTTGTCGAGCAGTTTTATGAAGCTGTTAGTAATAGGTTCAGTTTTTGTTGATCATTTTTATTAATTGACATGTCTTCTAACCGGAAACATTAAAAAACCGGGCCCTAGTAGCTCCAATCGCAAAAAAATCGATAGAAAAGCCAAAAGAAAAAAGATTGTAAAAAATTTCTTTAAAATTCAATATCTCCATAACAGTTAGGTTTCGGATGACCTTAATAATAACGTCCTTCAATATTCTGTACGACTTTCCCTGTAACCCTGTATATTTTGTTAAAGTTCATACGCATAATATGGAAAACTTTTACTAATCTTGAGAGTTTACAACCCAGATAGACAGTCCATATTTAGCAGTTACGTTAGTTAGCTAAGTTATAATAAAGTCCTGATGTAGTAAGAAGATTTTCCGATCAAGATCATGCGTACCCGACTAGAAACGGAACTACTAGAAAAAGAATTAGGAAGAAGAATCGGTGTTAGAACCGTTACGCACTGTCGACAGTGTCGACTAATCGCGGGCGATATAAGGCCATTAAATCAAGGGCGAGCACGCGGCGGTAGAAAAATGTATGCGCCGATTATCATCCATTTATCGTTCCTGATACATTTCTGCGAAACATACACGCAACGCATGCGGGCGCGTGCGTGTTTTAGGCGGAGGCCGGAGGCCCTCAACCACAAACTTAACCTAACTTGGTATTTGCAGTTGCTTGGCTTTTTGTTGATGATGCAAGACCGAGTCACCGACGAACGACTAAAGGACAGAGCGGAACGAGTCTGAGCAGGGTAGACCTACCGACTTTAGACGACAAATGTGTCTTCATTTGCGGAGGGCCTTAGAATAGTAAAGAACTCGTTAGCCCCGTTAGCATGGCTATGCTAATTTATAACGCTCAGTGCGAATAAATTACCTACTTAAAATATCCAAAGCATTTTAAAGGTCGCGCGCTACCTCTTCCGTATTTTAGGACTTAGTAATAGGAGCTTTCAACTTGAAGGAGACTTGTATCATATTCAAAAAGTACTTTATTTTAGTAGGTTATTAATTTATTTATACTTTAATTAAATAATATAGAAGGGGATTTCACGACATGTGGCATTCTCACGCAAGGACGACTGATTCAAACAAAAATATATACGTAGGCTTCAATGAAGACGACTTTAAAAAAATTAAGGTATACTTTGCAAACACTAGATTGACTAGATACATAATCAATGAGTTTTAAACCAATTTATTATTATCGGTGTCGCAATTGCAACGTTTATTGAATCCATGATGGTATTGAAATTGAAAGATACGTATTTACATACAATGGCAAGTCAAAGGTACGGATATAAAAATAACACAACGTTTTAATGAACATGAAACTAATGTTTAGAAACGTTTCGTATTGGTTGTTTTATTGGCTATAATGGAGTTTGTTCGACGAGTGAGAGTGCGCGAGAGTGGTGAATGTCGGCGTATTATCAGAGAGAGCAAGGAATCATCATCATTTCAGTAATAATTCATCCACTGCTGAACATAACCCCCCCCCCCAATAACTCATCATTAGGGAGGGATAGATTTAGTCGCTTCTTACGACACACCTCCTGTTGGCGGTAGGGAAGTGTTTTCTTTACTGCCGTCCGCACACGGCACAGCATGGAATAGCTAAATATATAGATATATGAGCCCAGACAACACTCCAATGACTGTCGCTAAAAAGTATGGAATTAACATCATTTTTTTACGAGGTAGGTACCAGACAATTAGTTTTTTTGCAAGTATAGCAGTAGCGTCTCCCAGCACACCCAATCTCGAGCTATTTAAAAAAATATCGTTTTCTCAACTGACCCGCCCCGGGAATCAAACATGAAACCTTTTGCGTTCAATGCAAAATAAAAATAATTGTATTTTTTTTAGTATTTCTATACAAATTCAATCGTCTTTTTGGTAATTTTGTATGGAAAGTCGCAATTTTTTTAATACATATTGCAAAAGTCATAGAACAAAAGTTGTTTACTCATCATCATCATCATCATTTCAGCCGTAATACGTCCACTGCTGAACAGAGGCCTCCCCTAATGACTTATCATCAGGGGGGATTGCCAATACTCGCCACGCTTGGCAGGCGGGTTGGCGAGCGCAGTTGTTTCATCATCATCATCATTTCAGCCATAGGACGTCCACTGCTGAACATAGCCCCCCCCAGTGACTTCCAGATTGACCGGTTGAAAGCGGCTCGCATCCAGCGGCTTCCTGCAACCTTTACCAGGTCGTCTGTCCACCTTGTAGGTGGACGTCCTACGCTGCGCTTGCCGGTACGTGGCCTCCATTCCAGAACCTTTCTGCCCCATCGGCCGGCAGTTGTTTACTATGTATAGAATATGTATTCTTGAGTTACGGGACACCCTGTATAAATACACTGTGAAGTAGGTATATCAGAACAGTACCTCAAGTGTAACGCTCATCGTTCATTCTTATTCCAGGCAAGCAATGTTGCGACCGACAAAAAGAGCTCGCGACGTCAGATGAATGAGAACGCGGCCTGACGCAAAGCCACGGCTAATGTCCGCTTCGTTATCCCACCCACGTCGCACTTACACTTATAATACTATAGAACTGTTTACTGTTTGTCTGCACATCAAAGATAGTTGAAAACCTAATTGTTTTCGCAAGGCTATTGAGAATCAGGTCACCGGGAAGTACTCTAGAAGAGCAGATTATTTAAGGTAAGGTTTTGACCACGAGGTTTTTTTTATTAGTTTTGATTAAATAGAAACATATTCTTTAATAATGCAAAAAAAAACAATAGATTTTTTAAATGTAAACTATCATAACCTAAAACTACATGGGGTGATCTATGGGACTGACCTACTAAATGCTTATTAATAACTGCGTATCCAAGAGGATTTTTTACTTAGGTACCTAGTGTACTAATATTTTAAAACAAACTATTTTTTACAATGAAAAATGTTTTTGGTGCACCAGTGTATCAACTTGTGTCAGACGGAAAACAGTTTTACGAATGAATAAATAAGGTACAGAAATAACACTAAAATCATTTATTGCTTTGCCACATTAGCATTAGATTTAGGCAACCACATAAATCGGACTAGTAGAACACCGCAACTTTTAACTGAGGCCGATTATTTATTAATTATACATATAATTTAATTAAAACTAATTTCAATAAAATTAGTGCAAATTTTAAAAACGTAACCCTAAAAATTATAAATTTACGGTAAATTATATAACAGTAAATAACGAAAGAGACCAAGGCGGGGGCTGCAGCTAGTGTTATACATGAATTAAAATTCAACCACAACGGTAACAGGATACTGTACAATGCGGGTGGAATAGTCCACTGCGGTTACCACTTTCACTTGCAATCATATCAGTTTCTGATTGATTAGTTATTTACATTGATTAAAGAACCATTAATTAGATGTGACTATTCAAATTTTCTTTAATAAATCAAATCCGAAAAATCATGATAGTGTCTGGCGAAACGGCTTGCGCTCGGAATTGTAAATATTAACGTAAAACTCTTATTTCTCACGCGAGAATTATCTAAGTTATCATGTCGCCATGTGTACGTAAACTATTAATATCTCATTAGTACATCCAGTGCACCAAATACCAGCTTGTCATCGTGTTTTACTGGGACAGAAATAGCAACACGAGTGACTAAACGGGCGACGACAGCTGTCCGATGCGTGGACGGAACAGAATCTTGAATTTTGAACTTTTAGTAAATACAGTCAACGACAGGTCAACCTACCCAAAAAGCTAAAGGTCATTGAACCAATTTTCTGAATTATAAAGATCAATATCAATTGAGAAAATTTTAAGATTTGTGGTAGGATGACGAGCTGTTGTCTATACCGCAACAGCTGTAGTCCGGAGTGCGAATTACTTGTCCAAGACTTCGACTTCTTCCCATAGATTCTGTCTGATTGAGGCATAGCTAGAGCTGATAAGAGAGCGTGTGCAGTCGTTCCTAGTATTCTGTTGTATCAAAGACATCAGTCACATGTTTTATTTTGAATACATCTTTAACACTAGTCTAGGACTGAAATTTCTGTACGAAGCAAGCATTAATCTAGTTATTGTATTGTATCCGTGGCGTGTCGGTTAGACGCTTACAAATCAAAGTACACTTTCACCCGCGCTCACCATCCGCGGGGGCGAGGGAACAAGGGAAGGAAGAGGTTTTAGAGTGGAAACCAGCCATTAAAAGGCATTCGATGTTTGAAATAAAGTCCATCTGTCACGTAGCGAGCCCCGCAAAAACATCGGTTGCGCAACGCGAACGTAACGCCTCCGACTCATTTCTATGTCACTGCCACACTCCAGTTATAAATACATTACACTAGAACGATCACGGTCAGTTGACTCTTCCGCGACACGTGTTTTGGGTTAGTGTGTTTAGTTTCGTAGTATTATCTTCTCTTTTACGATATCTCTGTATCATACTATCTATTTCTCAATATGCATATAAAATAACAATACATATTCAAGCTATGTTAAGCTTCTATTATCTGACTAAAGTATGATCAGGGACCCGAAACTACGTTGCGAAATTTTCTCAATTGATATTGATCTCTACGTGTCGGACTTCAAATTGAAAATCGGTTGAATGACCTTTAACTCTTTGGGTAGGTTGACCTGCTGTTGACTGTACCTACGTTTGATGTCAGACATTTGTTTTTGAAGTTTTTAGTCAAGACCTTAATCGACGTTTCTGTACATAATATTTACACACACCTCTACTATGTCTAAAGCCATGTCTTGTCAACCGCACACTGTATCTATGAATAAGTACTCTTTATGCAATCATATTATGGCTGATTTTCTGTGCCACGTGTCTTTGAAGTCTGCATGTAGCATTTCATATGACTTTACTAAGGTCAACTTGTCACATGTTTTGTTTATTTCCTCGCGCTTATTTCTACTGTCACACTAGTTGCAAATAAACTTACCTTACCTTTTGATGCAAATTTAAAGTGCATTGTATGTAACAAATCGAAAATGGAGTAAGTGACCTCTATCATGCTATTTCATTGTTTGTTTTTTAGCACACGTTTATTAGCTTTACTTGTAACTAACTAATTAGTGATCAAATCTTGAAAGTAGTTTTTAAACTTCTTCTAACTGACGTTTCGGTTTAGTATCTGAAATTCGGATGACAATACTTACAAAATGTCTCCCTAGGCATTTCACAATACATTTACTTCGTTATAATTCCTTACATATACATACAAGTAAGTTTCGTCAGTTAATAGTGAATTAGTATGCCCACTGTGGACTTAATCATATTGCTCAGCATCAGGTCAGATTGCAGTCAACAGCTAATAAATTAAAAAATGGCCAGTTTCAAAGAATACACCAGTAATAATAAAATTTAGCAGATATTGTTTCATATTTAATCAACCCACGTTCGTTATTTATTATACCAGGAAAGTGAAAATAAAGTTTGATAAAATAACGCGTAGTAGTAACAATAATAAATTGTTATTTAACAAGAAAATATTCATTGTTAGCTATAATTACTAGTTTTTATCGAAGCACATGTTCGTAATCATTTTGTTTTAGCATTTATCATTATCATTTACAGCCGTCAATTGCTGATTATAGGCCACCCCCAACGCCATTTGGCATTTGCCTCAATCACTTGCGATCCTCAGCCACTCAGCCAATATTTACTAACTACCAACAGCGAACTTCCTAGGAATTTCCTAGGAATTCGTATACGATTCTTGCGATTTCGTATGCGGATTCTTCAAGAATACGTCTTCTGGTCGGTCATCCAACGAGACGCGCGTTTGCCGGTGAACGGTCTCCACTCATACATTACCAGCTATATCATTTTTATTACATTACTAGCTGCTGCCCGCGATTTCGTTCGCATTGTCTTTCATAAAAAAAATCTGCGCATCTTTCTTATTTTTTTCTTTTAAAAGAACCTTCACCTGACATCAATTAACACAATAAAAAAAGAATTAGCGAAATTGTTCCATCCGTTCACGCGTGGGTCGATGACCAAGGGAAATAGAAATTCATTTTTATATTTATAGATAGATTTACAAAAAGAAAAACTGACAAAAAAGCTGCTTGCTAGTGCTATTTTCCGTAACTTTAACCATAAAGTAAATAGATAAAATACTCCGACATGGATAGGTCAGATTTTATTTTTATGTATAATCCTGCCCTGTACCCTGGTCATCTATGAGGCCGGCGCAGTATGTTTTAAGTTTTTTATTTTATTTTATTTTTACGTATAATACGTACGAATTTCGTTACTACGTACGACTTTATTTCTCATTTTGTACTTTTCCAGCACAGGACACAATTTCCGCCAAATAAAGCCCATTATCGTGCAAATGTTATTTTTATTGTGTCAAACCCTACGCTATCTGCGCGTGCGTCACTCAGATAACTCCGCATTGTCTCTGTTTATTTACATAACGGCCGAACAAACCGAAGGTGTTTCTTTATAACAATACACATTAAATTGTTAAAGATAATGAACTTCAATTAATGTGTTCGATAAAACGACAAAGTTATTTGAATATAACAATGTAGCGGATCGATTTCTGTACGACTTAAATTACTCTGTTGCTGTCGTCTAAGGCAGAGGTTCTCAAACTTATTTTGTCTACCGCCCAATTAGAAAATCTTATTAATCTTTTCAACGCTTCCCAATTTCACGCACCTTATCTGGGCCCCTTACCGCCCCTCTAGGCCTGCAGCACCCACAAGGAGGCGTTATCGCCCACTTTGAGTAAGAGTGGTCTAAGGCAAAAATATCTAAACCTTTGACGATCGTCGTAATAGGTGGTTCGAGCTCCGGATTACAAAGCCGGCGAGTCGCGGGTTTGAATCCAGCAAGGAGTAATCGCTTGTGTGATGAGCCTCAGTCATACATATGACTTTGCCCTAACACAGCTTCATGGACTATATCGACTATGATGACGAGAAGAAGCGACGCATGCAACGAAATTAAGTTTTCAAGACATGTAATAAGAGCGATTAGGGTAGGTAATTTATAATAAAGTCGATACGCTCTTGTCGTTGAATTAAATAATCATGTACTTTGTGAAACGTAACCTCTTCGCAATCTAAGACGGTTCAACGCCATCTTACCGTACAAAACAGAAATAAACTGAACTTTTTGACTACCGAAAGGTAAGAGGTGTTTAATTGATGCAAGGACTCTATTTTAACTTGAAAAAAAATATATTAAATAAATATATATTTTGGACAACATTACATACATGATACATTGCTCTGATTCTATGATAAGTAGTTTCAGCACTTGTGTTACAGAAATCAGAAGCAACGACGGTACCACAACACCCAGACCCGAAACAACCACTTAACTTTAACCAATCATCCCAGCAAAACCAGACAATAGAAATTGTATTATCATGCGTCTGCTTGAGCACTTGGTATTCAATAATTTAACTCTCCCTTACCCATAATGATACTCCAGCGAAATTAGAACATAAATTGGGCCAACTAATTTACCGTGACATTTGCGGAATTCTTAATTTAATTAAGGTCAAAGGTGAATCCTGAGTAGTGTGGTGTAACTGAAACCGAGTGCCAAAAGGTACAACGTGCTGAGAAACTTTACACTTTTTTTTTTGGTTTCATTTAGCAATTAAAAACCTCGTGTTTATTCGTGAACTTTTTAAATAACTTTGGCTGGAAGTTGTACAAAAACGAAGCAAAGAAATGTTAGCATCTGTTCTTTGACGATAAATTGAGATTCGAGATCAGTTTGTTAATATCTTTTCATGGGCTCAACTTCTTGGCAAATGAATAACCACGGTGTTATTGTCTTGTTAAAGTTGCATCATTCATGGTTCGATTATGGAATGACGATTTTGATCAATTCAAAATTAAGCCTAATAAATAAATAATGAACTGACGCCATTACGCCAATTACAATACCTAATTCGAGGAAAAATCAAGTTAAATATGTAGCTGTAAATTATGTTTATTTATTGTTTCTTTAGCAGGCAGTAAAACGTCCGGTAGCTTAAACACATTTTAATAATATGTATATATTTTTTAAATAAATATTGGACAACATCACATACATAGTTCTGATCCTAAGGTAGTAGCGAACACACTTGTGTTAAGGAAATCAGAAACAACGACGGTACCACAACACCTAGACCCGAGATAATATAGAAAAGTACGTAATAACCTTAATAACAGTCTTAATAATTATTTAATCAACGTCTTATTTGGCACAGCCTTTTATTAAAATGTAGCTACCAGAAATTATTACTGCCGCTCGCGCCGAGAGCAAATTAAATTTAAGTTCAATTAGGTGAGTCCATGCAACCGTCAGGAAACGTTCAGCACAGACCTGATTACATTATCATGTAATTAATCTTTTGAGATCCGTCTTTGTTCGTTTAAATATCATAAGAATAATGGTGGACGCCGGGTAGTAGATAAATCATATTTCTTTGTGTTTCCCATCCATCTCAGTAATTTGTTACTGTCGTTATTTTACTACAATTAAAAGAAAGTGCAAATCAACATGTTCTTGACGGTTTTACCTCTCATTGTCATAGATAAAAGTATTATTTGTTAGACTTGTATGATTCAGATTCGATTGTAAATAGTAAATTGTATAATAACTAAGTCATGTAATGATTTTGCAAAAGAACTAGTAAGTTCAGCAGATAGAAGCTACTGAATCTATTTTACGATAAGGAAGGTCTGTTTCTAATGGGGTAGGTTTTTATAGTCCTCCATAAAGTAGAATTAGATGACATTGTCCTTCAAACCTCCCATTACCACACGGAAACCTTGGGAGGTCCGCCAAACGGTATTTACGCTAGCATGGACAACAAATTAAGTGCTACAGATATACTGAATAAGATATAGTAGAAGAATACATTATTATTTCAGACCAGAACCATGCATGCATCTAGATTGTAGACACCCAGGCAGTGTGTTCAAAAATGGTTAATTATTTACAAAATAAAATGTTTTTTGGCGAAAGGACATTTCTTATTACATAGTAGCCTTGTTGTAAACTAAAAACTTTGCAAAAACAAAAATATATAACTTGCAAAGGGCAGGCCACATGTCTTTCAAAAAACCGTTGACGTCGTACCGGAAAGCTCAAGTAACCCATTGGACTCAACTGTAAGTCCTTAATACGTAGAATCTAACAAGCATTTACTGTCTTGCTCCCTAAACCTTCATAAAGAAGGATCTGAACATAAGAAAGTCTAATCCATAGAGGTTGCCACATTTTAGTCGGAGTCAGATTAAGATAATTTGTATCCATATTATACAAAGAAGAAAAGTAGTAAAATCATATTTGTCTTTTTAAATCCTTACAGACCTTGATTGCAACTCATATAGCATTGATAAAATCGCTTTGTTCCTAATGCGGTAATTAATTATGGGAACGTATTAAGTGAAAGAGGACATTGTCCTTCGAAAACCTTTCAATGCCTTGGAGGGCCGCCAAACGGGACTTAAGCACCGGTATGAGCATAACCACAAAGAAGGTAGATTTCAGCAGGTTTATTTCACATAAACACACCCGACGTCAAGCCGCGTCGACAGCGCCAAAAAATAATATCCATCCGTATCCGATAGGGAACATTTTCCACCACTCCATAGCCTACCTATACTGCTGCATAGCCTACATCTATCTACAGATACAGATCTGCAGCTTAACCGCAAAAAACTTTACCAGTGAGTTAGGTAGCCCGGGGCGAGGGGAAGCTAAATGTCTTTGTTGGCAAACGAAATTAAGCGGTAAGTAAATACGAGAAATTCGATAGTTTTTATCTCCCCTCAAGGATAAAGAGGGAGACTAGTAACAAAACAATAAAGGTACTGGTATAAACAATTTAGAAAGAGATAATTCGAGTGCACCTCTTACAAAAGCATACGAGTATTATCTAATCTTATTAAGCTTATCATCAGGGCAGACCCTGTAGACAAATTTTGTAACGAGAACATGGGCACAGAAGACTAAGCTTAGACACTAAAGTAGACACCGCTTACGACTGATTTCAGAGATACCTTAGGGAAACTTGACGCGAATACGTGTGCACTTGATACCGCGCTGAATGCTGGTCATAATAAGACTAGTCTCAAATAAGGTTGAATAGGACAACGGACCACGCATTGAGGTCAAGGTCTAAGCGCAAATAGACTTGAATAGGTGACTTCTCCTTCCTAAAGAAGTTCAGCGATCATTATAGCAATTAGGCTTTGAATAACAGGTGCTATTTTTTAACTATACGAGGTTTTCTAACCAAGAAAGATGTTCTACTCCAGCCGACACATTAGGGTCGCTAAGTTTTGGTCGGGGTATATCTGACTAATGTCATTGACAAGAAAGTAAGCGCAAATAAATCTACAACATAGCTGTCAATGAAAATCGCGCGACCAACCTTGCCGTTTAAAGGAATCGTAAGCAAGTACATGAATTAGTGAGTCTACTGTGTCTATACTTATTTTAACATTACGGAACATTGCTTTAGAGACCTCGGAACCTTTGGAATCAAAGGGAAATCGTACATATTATTATTCAATTGTTTGTATGTTGGAATTCGGGTAATAATTAAAATCCATTACAAAACATTTGATTTCTTTTTCATAAATAGGCTTGCAACTGATCACAATCCGTCCCAAAGGGTGAAATGGACGATGGAGCATGCTTACCCCGAAATAAGAATTTAAACTGGTGGGCGTCGTGCGTGGGTACGTATGTTTTATTATTAAATTTGGAAACAGCGAACGCAGCGAATTCCGTATAAAAAATGCATGTTATTTTTACTTTATAATTGTTATAAGTATCTGGGCCGCGTTATCGAATGTCCTGCGTGGCGATAGACCATGTCAGACCAAATCAGTGGTGCTCGAAACACAAATGAAAATTGCGTGAATAAATAATAAATGTAATACAAGAATGATGTCATCTGCGTTTCAGATTTAATAAGTTTGTGATCATTTTGTTCGTGCAAAAACAACATCTCGCTGATTGTTAGTATTTTCGACTATGTCAGTCTTATTGTACCTTTATACCCAGTAGAATTGAAACGAATCATACAAATAGGTATATTGCAAACTTGTTTTTCCTCATTATTCTTCTAGCACATCAGTCCTTTACTGAGCAATCCATTCGCTTAAGGAACTCCGTGAATTCGACAATCTAAATTGCTTTTAAGTTTTAAAATTAAACCTAAAAACCTCGATACAAATAGGTAGTTATTGCAAACTCGTTTTTCCTTTTCATTCTTCTAACATTCATGACAGTTCTTCCACAAAATATCTATGGCGGGCGCTGGTTCTTCGCTGAGCAATCTATTCACCTATGGAACTTTTTACCTTTGTGAATTCGACAATCTAAATTGCTTTTAAGTTTCAAAACTAGATTTAAAACCTATCTCCTTGCAATGTCTTTTTAGGGTTCCGTAGCCAAATGGCAAAAAACGGAACCCTTATAGATTCGTCATGTCTGTCTGTCCGTCTGTCCGTCCATCCGTATGTCACAGCCACTTTTTTCCGAAACTATAAGAACTATACTGTTGAAACTTGGTAAGTAGATGCATTCTGTGAACCGCATTAAGATTTTCACAAAAAAAAAAAAAAAAAATTTTTGGGGGCTCCCCATACTTAGAACTAAAACTCGAAATTTTTTTTTCGTCAAACCCATACGTGTGGGGTATCAATGGATAGGTCTTTAAAAATGATATTAAGGTTTCTAATATCATTTTTTTCTAAACTGAATAGTTTGCGTGTGAGACGCTTCCAAAGTGGTAAAATGTGTGTCCCCCCCTGTAACTTCTAAAATAAGAGAATGATAAATCTAAAAAAAATATATAATGTACATTACCATAAAAACTACCAGCGAAAATTGGTTTGAACGAGATCAAGTAATTAGTTTTTTTTTAATACGTCATAAATCGTAAACCGCAATTTAACTTTCGTAATGTTATGGATTTCATTTTGCAATAAAAATACCATAACTTTGACTCGATTGTCGTGATGGGTGAACTTTTACTCATAACGGTACCTACAGGTTTGTACGGAACCCTCGGTGCGCGAGTCCGACTCGCACTTGGCCGGTTTTTAATGAACTTTTCCTATTTTTTCTAACTTTTCGATTAATATTAATATTTCATATATTAACTGTGTGGAGAGTAGCTCACGAGAGCTGTAGCGCAGTTTAGGAGTGGACCATATCCTTTAAAATATAATTAATAATATAACACATAAATTTTTGTTCAAGGTCTAGTAGTCAGAAATTAACTTTCCTGTGTTACGAAGTACCAGACAACGGTTTTTTTTTGCCAGGGGCGTCTTCCATCACACCCAGACGCAAGCTAATTTAGTAAAGAACTTATTTTTCCTGATCCTTCCAGAAAGCGAACATAGATCAATTGCGCTTAAGGCTATGTAAAATGTCTCGAATCTAAAAATCTGAATGTCGTTCGATGGAAACTAATACTGCACGTTCTAGTTAGTTTATTACTATTTTACGACTGGGTCATTTGCGACAACGTACTAAACCTCAAATACATGTCGGAAAAAAACCATAGCGTATATTTACTGGACCGACGTTAAGTCTGGGGAATCTCGCCGCAAAGTGGACGTCGTAAACCAGTGGCCGGAGTGGTCGATCGCTGCATTAACCGGGTGTTGAACCCGAGACCTCGACGGTCAAGTAAGACTGTGTCACCGGTATCTTCGGCTTTCATTGCTTATCCGATTATTTATTTTGTTTTTAAGATACTTTAGTTGGAAGGTTAAGATTGTCGGATTAACAATTTATACTGGTAAAGGGTTAAAAAAACAAAAAAACATGCTGCTATTTTATTTTATTTTGTTAATAATAAAGGGTATTTTTAAAACCGAATTAATTGGCCTGGGGCTTAACCATGAACTCTAAGCAATAGGTACCTAAACAATGTTGTTTTAAAGTCAACTTTACAAACAAAACTGGACAAGTGCGAGTCGGACTCGCCCACTGAGGGTTCCGAACCGTACCGTAGGAACTTTATTACAAATAGTTCAGGAATCGAGTCTCGCAGTTTCTTAATTACAAAATTTAATTACAAATGTACAGTTTTCAGATTTATCCCTGTACCTGTAGTTTAAGTCGATACTACTTGCCAAAGTTCATAATTCTAGGTCAACTGTTTGATTCCCTTGAGTGTCGAAATGTACGTTTTTTACGGCATAAACGACCGTATATTTTTAGAGTTCCGTAGCCAAATGGCCAAAAACCCTTATGGATTCGTCATGTCTGTCTGTCTGTCCGTCCGTATGTCACAGCCACTTTTTTCCGAAACTATAGCAACTATACTGTTGAAACTTGGTAAGTAGATGTATTCTGTGAACCGCATTAAGATTTTAACACAAAAATACAAAAAAAAAACAATAAATTTTAAACTTACGAGGGTTCATAATTAGAACTGAAACTCAAAAAATTTTTTTTTATCAAACCCATACGTGTGGGCGTAGGTCTTTAAAAATTATATTGAGCTTTCAAATTTTATTTTTTCTAAACTGAATAGTTTGCGCGAGAGACACTTCCAAAGTGGTAAAATGCGTGTAACTTTCCCCCCCCCCCTGTAACTTCTAAAATAAGAGAATGATACAACAACAAAAAAAAATATATGTTGTACATTACCATGCAAACTTCCACCGAAGATTGGTTTGAACGAGATCTACTGTAGTACATAGTTTTTTTTTAATACGTCTTAAATCGTAAACCGCAATTTATCTTTTATTCAATCAACTCAAATATATTTAAAAAAAGACTTTTTGTGGTAGGTTGACGAGCTGTCGTCTGTACCTACAAATTTGTACGGAACCCTCGGTGGGCGAATCTAACTCGCACTTATCCGGTTTTTTAAAAGTTAACTTAGAAGTTTGATTTTTCACAAAAGCACAGCTAAGGGACGGTAGACCTGAGTATATTGTTTGAACTTCAACTAGATACCTCCTCGCGCTCGCGAGATAAAGGGTCTTGAGAGACAGACGGACAGCAAAGTGTTCCTATAAGGGTTTCGTTTTTCCTTTCGAGGTACGGACCTCTAAAACAAAACAAGATACTGCAGTAATACTGTTTTTAGAGCTCATAGTTAGGCCATGTTATTCCTTTGTTTTTATGCTTTTAATAGAACTGTCATCGACCCATAATGTAATAAACATAAACAACTTATGCAAATTTTGCTTAGTATGCGTGCAGTTGTTCACGGATCTAAATAACTTGTGCATCCAGGATATCATTCAAGTTTCAATCTAAACTTGATAAACATAAGGTCTTGTACAGCTTTATCTAACTATCGCACTGAGTGCATTGAAATAATACAGTAGGTGATGGCAACTCGGACCCAACTCCGACAAGATATCGGCGTTAAGACACGCTAGGTAGATTAACTTGTGGCATCTTCTTTAATATCATTGACCTTACTAACCTGTAATAACCTGGACTTGCTGCTGTCAAAATAAAATCATGCCTATTTGACTATCGCCGTTTTCGCGCTGTAGGCCACTGTATAGCAGGTCAGCGTACCATGAAACTGAATTAGTAATGGCCGCAATATACGCAGTCATATCCAGTATACGTAAAAATTGTTCTTCGTACTCTCTGTTATGGCGTTCAAATGGGCACACAAAACTAGCTGTTGTTTGTATAGGACAGCCAGTCCAGGTTTATAGAGGTCAGTCTTTTTGATATACACGTTTTCGTGACAATCCTACTAAAATAGGTACTAATTATGGTCACTCTTAGGACGCTTTGCCTTGCCTCTGTTCCTTTCTTTACTTATGTGTTATACAAGGGCTGCTGTTTATGTATTCGGAACTGGCCTACTATAACACAAAAACAAATATAACATTTAAAAATGGAACACTTTGGCTGAAAAATACAATTTGTTTTATGTAGCTGTCATTTGTTTCCTTTGTAGTGTCATTTTGAACATTGCGTGTTTTTATCACTATGGACTTCTCGTGAAAATGTTCGTGCTACGATTTATTATTGGATTTATTACAATTTTCGGCTAGGGGCCAACTCAAAAACAGTGCATCGATCAACTCACTTCGACTTTTGGGGACGAAGCACCATCGAAAACTACTGTGTACTGGTTTAGTGAGTTTAATCGTGGGTAGTCTGTGCTCACGGCCGAATTTGAAGAAGGTCGCCCTAAATCAGTTCAAAATATTGATCCTGTGCGGGAACTAATATTGCAAGATATTCATGTTACATATCGCGAGATAGAGGCGTCTCTGGGCATAAGTATGACGGGTATACAATATTTTTTTTATTTTATTTTATTTATTTTAATGGAAAACAAACAGCTTGTAAATTTAATAATAAAAAATTACGACCACAGATATTCAATAAGCCTATAGTTTTCACCTCTAAGTATGCAAATATTAGTACTAAATTACATACTATGATATAAAAACCAATAAAACATAAACACAGAAAAAAGATAGTTAGGGTCAACGAGCTGGACGCATGAAATTTGCAAGCAATGTTCTCACCTCGGCGGGGCAGGTACAAATATTTAGCTATAAAAAAAAACAACTCGGTATTTCGAAGAGCCATACGATTTGGAATATTGACACATCACACATGTCTCGGTTATGTTACCATACTTTTTAATTGGTTGGCTAATCTTTAGGCAGTGTTTAAACCTAGTCTATCTTTTTTGTAGTAAGGCCCTATATGTTTGTTTCACTTTGTTATTCCGGATACATAAATAGCAGCTCTCGTAGGTATGTGCAGCATGCTACGTCTCACGAATGCAACAACAACGTATTTTTAAAAACAAGCCAATTCACCGAATGACAGCTACAAAATTTATTGTTTACGGCGCGTAGACGAACTCTTTACACTTAAATGAGAATATTTAAAAATCTAACAAGGTAAATGTTAGTGGCTTCCGTTGTTATTTAAGATACGGGTCATTAAGTGACAGGAAGATTATGGCTCGTCTACTAGAGGTCAAAAGTACAACCATATTTTCTCGTAGGAATATAAAATCAATACAAATCAAAAAACAAAGCCGCTATAAAACTTGTGTCTGTCTGTTCTTTCATAATGCGAAACGTATTGTTAGGACAATAGGATTTTCTACAGAAAGGTTATTTTTAACCAACTTCAAAAAAAGGTGGTGTTAAATTCGAGTGTAGTTTTAATATCCGAAAATTTTTACCAGTGACACCGACTGGCAAGAAATTTAGGTCTCATTATCATCATCATTTCAGCCAAAGGACGTCCACTGTTGAACATAGGCCGACCCCGTGACTTCCAGACTGGCCGGTTGGAAGCGGCCTGCATCCAGCGGCTTCCTCCAACCTTTACTAGCTCGTCTATCTACCTTGTGGGTGAACGTCCATCGCTGCGCTTGCCAGCTCGTAGCGTCCACTCCAAAACCTTTTTTTAATTTAGCTCTAGTCTAATATAATAATGTTACGCAGTTACACCAAAAACAGTAGTTCCTTATAAGCACAATTGTTGCACAAACATACTCTAAAAAAGTGCATAAGTAAGCATAGAGAATTGGCAAGTTCCAAAGCAAATCTACACATAAAATTGGGTTAACTACTAAGGGCCTTGAGCCGTAAGTATTATTTAACTGTTAAGTCATGATGAATGACGGCGGCTAGAGGCTACGTACCGTACGCGGAAATGACGCATGTTAAAACACGAATAGATCAATATTGAGCTGGCTGCTTAGCAACATGTAATTTAAAATTTCCTTTTAATTTCGTTATAATTAAATATACTGGCCTGAATTTTTTCACGCCCAGTCAGTTCCAAGTAGCCGCTGGCAATCATAATACTGATTATAATATAATCACAATAAAACTAAATAAACGACCTATCTAACGACCCCCCCCCCCCAATTCGATAGACGAGAGTAAAAATTCATCCACACTACGTATAGGGAAGGTTCAGGATTTTATTCTACCACTTTGTCGGCGTGATTAATATGTATACCCGAAAATTACGGCTTTCTATTACTAGCTCAGAGAGCTAAGGCCGCGAACAGACAGACAGACATGGCGAAACTATAAGGGTTTTGTTTTGACTACGGTATCCTAAAATGACTTATATTTGGTACAACTAAATAAGTATGCGACAGACAACACAACAACTTGTCATGGTTTCGAAGTAAAGAAACAACATCATTGTGTTCCTTGGTACCACGCAATGGATTTAGCCAGAGTCATCTCTTAGCACACTCAGACCCGAACAATACTAGCAAAATGCGTAAATTTATACCCACAATACAAGACAACTTTGTTACACATTATCACTGAATTATACTTGCTGATTGTTTGAGATATATTTACGAGTAGTACCGATGTTCTACAACAGCGTCGGGTCACAATGTTTTAAAGCTGGAAAAGAAAAAACATTTATCCCTGCAAATGGCAACATTTGTTGGTAATGTCATTACGATTGTTTGTGACAGCGCGGGCACGTAGTCCTTGCAATAAAATGAAGTGGAAAGCTGGGTGTTGAGAAAACTTTACAAATTACCTACTGAAATAAACTTCAAACGCCTGGGTAGTATATACATAATGGGCAATAGACAATACCATGAAAATTGAGCCAATGCACCCATTATTTGACATCTAGCTCTATCACTTATCGGATAGACAGTATGTTGCTATACCATGAAAATGGAAATTGATCCAGTGCACCAATTAATTGCCATCTAGCGCTATCACAGTGCGGATAGACAGTATGTTGCAATACCAGGAAAACTAAAAATTGAGCCTGTGCACTAATGACCTGACATTAAGCGCTTTCACAAAGCGGGAAGACAGTATGACAGTATATGTTGCAATACCATGAAAATTAAATTTGAACAAGTACACAAAAATATTAGATGTCTAACGCTACCACCAAGTGGATAGAATAGTATGGACAGACAAGCATACTCACTCAATTTCAATCAACTAGCGCTACTATCATGAGACAACAAATAGTATGGACAAATGAGCAGGATCACTCATTTTTAAACACCAAGTCCTACTGTTACTAAGCAAATAGAAAGTATATAGAAATGGGCAGGCTCACTCATTATTAAACAAGCGCTAATATACTAAGAGAATAAAAAGAAATTATGTACAAACAAGCAGGCTCACTTGTTATATTAACTAACCTATTGCTATGCAATTAGTGTTATATTACATAAATAACAAATGAAAAATCAAACAAATTATTTGAAATTTTGCACTGTAAGCTGATGTGATGACAGTATGAAACAATACTATATAAAATTGTAAAACCAATTGTACAAAATCAACACAACACTATAATATTATTATTGTCAGACAATAGTGCTAATATCTGATAAATACTATTACAAATAAACAAAGATGGTTTTAACTAGTTCCTAGGGAATTGGATCATCATCATCATCATCATCATTTCAGCCATAGGACGTCCACTGCTGAACATAGGCCTCCCCCATTGACTTCCAGATTGGCCGGTTGGAAGCGGAAGGAATTGGATGGAGATAGAAAATTCAAACCGGAATTATTGTGAAAAGCCCTTTACCTCAAGAAAGAAGGTTACAATAGAGATACAGATACTTACTTATCAAAGCTATGGATTACTTTACTGGCCATCTTATTAATCACAAATCTCTATTATAAAGTCTTAGCCATTGCGCTAATGAATCCATTGTTTGGTTCAAAACTCCAAAATAACCCTTTCTTGGTTTTTACCATAGTCAGATAATGAAGTTGCACTACTGTATAATTTATCAAGAAATTATATAACTAACCCAATCTTTTACTAATTAATTAGTATTTAAAGGTTATTGCACTTATGCAATTCTTGGAAAAAATAAATAGTCCTGCAAAATTTCAGTGAAACAAGGATTTTGACAAGACAACGTTTATAAAATCCAGCTTGTGACAAATCAGATGCCATCTTATCAGCGTATACTTCATGTCAAAGAATTTTTGCATAGAAATCCTTAAGGTTCAAAATTTATTAACCCTAATCCAAAGTTAATGCCACAAACAAATTGAAAAGTAAAGGTGTTATGGAAGTACCATAAAAACCCTTAAAATATTAGGCTTACATTATTTAATTAAATAATAACCTAGATATTCCAGATTCCTTTCCTTTACTTCATTGTGGTAAACAATGTAATGTACTAAGAATACCTATTTATAAATATGTACTTACATAAGTACCATTATTCAAAATAAGATACATTTTAAAACTATTGGGAACGCTTGATTTGTTCAGTCCTCCATCATAATGATATGAAATAAGTATAAGATGGACAAAAGTCTGTAAGATTAGTAATATGTATATAACTATTTATTTATTATTTATTAAGCCTTTTGTGCTGAGTCTTTTTCCAGTCGAGCCCAAGCTATATGTGTGGAACCATCTTTTCTTTGGCTGACCTTCTGAATATCTTGTTATGATTAATTGAGGACTATAAAAAATTAATGTAATAAAACCTTATTAAGGTAGACTTCTGTAACCGCTGAATTAACATAAAGGCTATGTGATGATCATTTACCTAATACTAATTTAGTAATTTCAATAGATCTTTTGTTTTTTATATATTTATGATAATAAAATAAAATAACGCTGTGACCCCTATCACATGCTAAGGAACTGCTTCTAATCACTTAAAAGTTCTGATCATAATCTAACAAAATCATTATACCTATTCAATTTCTTAAAATTGAAATATCGCTTTTAAATTACCATTAAGACAGACATTTCTCAAAATTAAGAATAGATAAATTCACAATAAGAACATAGTAGGTACCCCTACATATGTACTTATTGGTATATCACCTTAAATATAATCTTAGAGATTACTTTTATTTCATTTAAGTCACTAAAACAGGAACAGTCTAATACCTGTTGTCCTGATAAAAATGACATAATGCCAGGGCTTGAATTTCCTTAAATATGACATATTGAAACTAAATTTCTGAACAAAGTATTCTTGTAATTACTAATTACTAAAGATGACAATCTTGACAATAATGTGTGATGGAAAATAATACATTAAGAATAATTGTACTTCAAATAATTAATTCATGTAGAAAACTTAATTTAAATCAATTAGGTATAAATAAAAAATATGGAAGTAAATTCCAAAAACAAAGCCTAGTAACCAGACATTTTAGTAGATACCATAATTAACCTGTACATGTAGAAACATGTCTCAGATAGAACCATTCCCTGTTGGTAAACACTTAACCCGTTGACTGCCCAATAACAGTCAATAAAAATAAGAGATGGGCAATATAGAGTTATAACAGATAAGTCGAACTGATAAATACATTTATCGTATTCAATAATATTTTCTACCATAGCAAATAAAAAAAAAAAAATTAAAAAAAAATTAACACGTTCTTTCACATTATAACTTAATGTTACATTTATTAAAATTATGCCTACATTGCTGCATTCAAATAAAGATATAACTGAGTCTGTTAAAGAACATTTTTTTCTGTTAGTTTACAATATTATCAACTGATAAAATATTTGGTTTTATGATCCGATTATACGCTCTATCTTGCTAAATATAAAGCATAAGCTACCGTATTGAATTCAATCGATATTTTCAACCTTTAATATAATATTTTTTCAATAATATTATTTCCATAATATTAACATTCGGTAGCAATAAGGATGTATCTTAACTATGGTCATCCGTACATTTGTGACCAAAATTGAGGTTTCTAGAACCCCGGTCACCCATCCATTTAGTGACCAAACCTGAGGTTGATCCACTAAGTGACTAAAGTGATTAAACTTGAAGGCGTTTGACCACGGTCACCCATTCATTAAGTAACTAGATTAAAAGTTGCACAATGCATAACGATTGATGTTTTTAAACAATTAAAAAAAAAAAAAAAAAAAACTACAGGATGAACCCTCAACAATAACAAATATGCCAACTTAATTACATAGGTCAGTTACTTGGAATTTCCCGTACTGATTCTATAGATTACCGGCCTTAGCTGAGATAAAAAATAAAAGAATATAATAATTGATTGTTAACACGTTGAGCGCTACGCGGAGCCGCAAACAATAGATTTTCTATTGTGTCTAGTTTGTGGCAGTCAAGTCTTTTATAATTTAAAGTATAAATATTTTTAATCATTATTGCCACCTTTAGTAAAAATATTAATTGTAATCATACGCTAAGATATTATGATTGCGCACCTGCAATTTTTTTTTAAATAAGATACTCTCCTTTCGTTATATTCATTTTAATCTTTTTATTTGTTTTTTTTTTGATAGAACACTATTGAAATAAGTACAATTTACAGTACTTATAACAACATATTTGTCTTACAACCGGTCTTCAGGAACAATTGTTTTCGATGTTTAATCACTCAATCATGGAATTGGCTAACAATGGACATTGTTGTTATAATCAGATAATAAAAAAATAAAAAAATATTTACAAAAAAAAAAAAGTGTGATGTAACACTATCGTAATAGACTAGTTATTATTTTGTGGCCTGGCTTGTGCAGTATATTATGTGAGACCTAAATGGAACGTAATTTTACTCTTGTCGCATTCAGAATTTCAGACATTCTACGTGAATTCATTAGTTACTCAGCCTTAGCACTAAACATAAAAGATATGATTAAATATAAGTACCTTTTTTGTTTTGATTTGCCATCAAACGTCTCCGGATTGTACTTAGTTTTCAAAATGTTTTTTGCATTTTCTAAACTAATAAGCAACTTATTTGCAACCGAACTTCAAACATCTACTCGTAAATATATCTCAAACAATCAGCAAGTATAATTATAAGATTAAACGAACTTACCTTAAGTGAAGTTCAATCTTAATTATACGCAGCTGATTGTTTGAGATATAACAGTCCCAAAAACCCACCCACTAATACTTTGTATTATCCCAGTATATTACAGGGTTGCTCATAAGGCTGTCTTTAAACGTAATGACATTACCAACAAATGTTGCCATTTGCAGGGATAAATGTTTTTTCTTTTCCAGCTTTAAAACATTGTGACCCGACGCTGTTGTAGAACATCTGTACTACTCGTAAATATATCTCAAACAATCAGCTGCGTATAATTAAGATTGAACTTCACTTAAGGTAAGTTCGTTTAATCTTATAATTTTAAATCTTATCAGTAGCTATCAGTAAGTTCAAATAATATTTGTGTTTGACTTCTTATCTGCATCACACACATGCAAAACTAGAATTTGAGTTCAGTGCACATGACACAGAACTATAGACCTTCGGACAGTCGATTTTGTTATTTTTAATATTTATTAAAAGCCAGTTTATGAAAATTTTTCAACAGATATTTTGGATTCCGAATTCTCGCAAGACTAAAGGCGAAATTCTTCAATACGCACATACATACGACTAATGCACCAATTTAAAATTGCTTAGCGAGCTGTGGAGAGAGAGAAAGAGAGATATGCTCGGGCTTTCTTTGAAAGAGCAAATCATTGAGTTCATTTGACAGAAAACTAAAGTAATCGATATAGCATAAATGCTATGCAAGCTGAAGTGGCAGTGAGCTAGACACATTTTCCGTAGACCCAACAACCGATGCGGTAGACGTGTTCTTGAGTGGAGAGAGACCGCGACTTGTCGACAAACGCAGCATAGGACGCTCTTCAACAAGCGATGATATACCCAAACTGCTGACAGCGAATGAAAAAGAATCGCTGAGGATCGGGCTCAGTGGCGTGCATTGGGAGAGGTTATGACCAGGAGTGGAGTGAACTGACGTGGGCCGACTATAATGATGATGATTACTTTAAAACGGCCAGTACAATTCAGCTTCGCAGCCCAATTCCATTGATTCCAAGTCAATTTAGGGTTAGTCAGCAGCTTACGTGCTTGTATCATAGAAAGTCTCTCTAGCCTGTGTGCTTATTTTAACGGTTCAAAAATTGGTTTCTTCTTTTAAAAATCTTCAGTGTTTTGTTTCAGCCAAACACGCGTTCACGCGTTGTTGACGTGATTCAAAGGCCCCCTAGTATCTATCACCTACATATACTTGGTTGTGGATGAGACCAAGTAGATGTAGGTAGGTAGGTTTTTCCAAAAAAGCTCATTAACTCGTTTAACTGCTCGTAAACATTACAACCTGTCACAATGTAGTACGGCAGTAAAATCGTTTACATACGAACGTGACCTGGCAAGGACACTGCAAGACCATGTTCATCAACAAAGAAAGCAAATAACACTGATCAATACCAATACAGCAGCTACAAGAGTACGTGACTATTTTGATCCTTAAGGTCTTTTAAATAAAGAACACAAATTCTTCTGATCAAGTGTCAAGAACTCGTAGGTCAAACAGAAGTTATCGCATAACACCTTGAAATTAAATATAAATAACCCTGCAAGGGTAATTTATGGAAAAACTGCCTCTTTATCGCATGGAAATATCGAGAATAACTAAAACTTTTCTTAATTTAATTTACTACTTTTTAAACATTCAACAATTTTATTTAGTACACCTGTGTATTAAACGTTATTTGATAGGTGTCTTTCAAAAAAAATAACGTCAAGTGAAAGTCCCGAGATAGAGCACTCGGATAACCCCCCACGTATACAGGGTTATTTGTAAAACATCAACAACCTCCTAGGAGCTGATTCGAGTGCTCAGATACAACAACTTTTTTCTATTTCTTTGCCTTACAGCAAACCAAAAAAAAATCAAGCATTTTAAATATATTGTTGGTGTGCCTTATTAAATAAATACCCAGTACAGCAATATACACGTATATAAAAAAAACCTCTTGAGCATACTTCTGTACATTTAACACAAAAAGAAAGAGACATAACATTTATTAAATCTCTGGCATTTCTCCAGTCTCAAAACTATAAATAGAACTTAATATTGCCTATGGGCTGGTATTACAAACAATATCGGAGCCCAGGAATGTCTCATGCGGGATATTAAACGAAGATATCGGTTTTACGATGCGAAATATGAACACTGCTTCCTTTAGGCTATTTTTGTAAAGGAAAACAGTTAGCTGGGTATTTGATAGATGGAAAATATTCGACGATATGAGGGTAATTGGCATTTAATCTAAGTATTATTAAGTCAATATTAAGGTGCAGAGGGATGATCGTATATAATACGTATAATTCGTATTTTTCTCGGCGGTGAGAAAAAACACCGTCAAGAAACATTGATTAATAAATGGCAAACAATCCAAACCAGTATGATCACTAAAATTGTAGCAGCTAGGATCATGATCTTCGATCTTCGGTTCTTCGACAAGAAAAATTAGTTTAGAAGTTTGTTTACAAATCGTACCTGTTTCAACTCCAGCTCCCGTGATGACCACCAATACACGATATGATATAGCGATGTATCGACACCAACTGTAAAAATATGATAGTTATAGCTGCCATTTTGATTTTTTATCGAAGAAACGATCATAATATGTAACGTCACCGGTACAGCGATTCAACATGGCGGCTATATCTATCATATTTTTGCAGTTGGTGTCGATATATCGCTATAACATATCATATCGTGTTTAGGTGCTCATGCTAGGCAGGCAGAAATACAGGCAATCTTGCTACAGGCATTCGTAAATTAAATATCGATAACCAAAAATATCCACTAAAAGGTTTGACGTTGAAAGAAAAACCCGCCATTATTTATCCTGGCACATATTTGGCGGGCAAAACAATTACCAAATGTAAACAAACAGTCTTAATGCACAACACAAAAGTCTGTCAGAAGATTTTTTAGTATCTTCCATCTTGAATTCAGATCGTACGTACAAAAATAGAGGTATGCAATGATCCCACTGGTTGAAGGTGGTAAGCTTGCCTTACAAGGAGCCTTGCAAGGCTAGCGATATCATAGCATTGTATCATTTGTAAATACTATATTTCTACAATAATGGCTACATCAGTAATTCAGTATGCCAATGCGACAAACATAATCATGGCAATCGAATATACCGAGGGTGACTTGAATGTTCAAACTTTTCGATGTAGTCAAAATCAGTCCACCGCGCAGTGCCTACGTGTGTGTGTGCCTTTTTTACTTGGGAGTCTTAGGACGCAGTATCTGCCTTAACAATCACACGCACGTGACGTAAGTATGATTGTAAGTGAAAATGAGGTCTAAAATGGAGCCAACTTTTTAAATAACCTATAGACTTATTTATTGAAAATACCTAGGCTGGGTTATAAAACTGTGGGAACAAAGAGTTTCATTCCCTTGCCATACGCAGGTGCGCATCTCAGCTTGCTTAGTGGGGAGCGAGCTTACTGTGTTAGTTTCTGTCATGGTGGAGATTTCAAGGGCGCATGATTCAGCTGAGGGCAGCCCGCATCACCCAACTCGCAATTATCTGACCTCATGCTAGACGGTAACTCAATGGATCTTAATCTTAGCAGACCTTCCACTAACCTTAGATACTCGACAGACAGCCTCGCAATCGCAAATGAATAAGGAAATACTTTTTTAATAATGAATATACTAAGTTGTATACCATATTGCTTATAATTTAGCTCCACGACACGACGAATGTATTTTATTGGCTATTTTTTTAATAAGAGTTTTTTGCAGTTTCAAAAATAAATTATCTTTCTTCTAGTGAATGACATTTTCAACATGTAAATAGTAAATTACCGTTGTCTGCCGGCCTTCCTATCTATCTGTACAGCTTTTCTCTGAATGTACTGTATGTAGCGATTTCAATACGGATTTTACTACTAGATCTACATATTCACGAGAACATTAATTAACGTATAATTTTTTGATATAATAATATAATATTATTAATAATAGCATTATTTCAAAGCCATAGCGGGTCACTACACTAGTTTTAATTTTAAACCAGACACGCCTAAGTCAGGAACAATAAAATTCACTAAGGACTAGTTGTAGTTGTAGTTGTAGTAGTCGTCATGTAACAAAATAAGTGACTAATTGAGACCATGAGTCAATGAGTCAGACTTTACGCTAAGATACTGTTTAGATCTAAAAATATCTTGCATGATTTAATTAATGACCAAGCTATGTCAACGACTTCAACAGTTAAAAAACTACTTGTTATGCAATATTTCTGGCCTTCGTGGCTAGATCTTCCACACAGTAGCAACATTTTAGGAATGGATTTTGTTAAACTTTGTCGGAGAGAACCAAATTTTATTTGAATTAGATTCCAATAACACGAGACCTTGTTTACAAAATAGAATAAAAAATAACTTATCGGGCAGTGTCGTATTTTTTAAAAATATTAGACAACATCGCATACACTGCTCTGATCCTATGGTAAGTAGCTTAAGCACTTGTGTTACAGAAATCAGAAACAACGACGGTACCACAAATACCTACCCAGACCCAAAACAATATAGAAAAGTTATTTTTCTACATTGACCGACCAGGAATCGAATACGGGACCTCAGAGATAGCGAAACCAAGTCCGGTATCCTCGCCTCTCGACTACGGAGGTCGTCGTTAATAAATTAATAATATCATACTTATACTATTAAATTAACACTGAGTGAAAGCAAGAATTTTATTTGAAGTTAAAAAATGACAGATGTTAGGCTTACTTAACATCCAACATTTTAATGAACTTGTAACTCTTGAAATGTAAAAGTATATTTTACTGCTAACTTCAAAACTCTTTTTTTTCTCCTTATAGTGTCTCAATCGATGAAGGTTGGCTACCAGCTTGTGTTCGAAATAGAATAATTGGAATGCATTCATATTCCTGTCTATTTCCAGATGTTTTACTAAATTCCAAACTTCTCAAGAAATCCCTTTTCATACCTACATGACATACCTCTACACTTTTGAAATGACAAATAGCATATTTACAGCTAAGTGGGTATACCGTAGCGGATCAAAATATCCACATAACTGGACGCACTGTAAACAACAACAAATAACGCTTGGTCATACGAACCGCGTCGGAATGATAATATGACACTTTTCGCAGAACTGATGCGCCGACGCAAGACATCGCGTGTGGAGTGGACTCTCATCAATACCACAGTATAAGTAGGTTATTCAGTTAAATCTTACGATTCACTTTCATACCTTATACCACCCGCGCACAAACCGATATAGACTATGGCCAACCTGAAAATCGTTTAACTGTTTTTTTCCTGAGGAGGTTGGCCGCTACAGACTGTATTATAGCTAATAAAGTGGGGAATAAATAACAAGAGGTAAGGTGCCCCTGCATGAGAGAGGACAAAAGCCGTGGACTCCTTGGAAGTTGTCCAATTACGGTCACAGTCGTATTTAGAATCGCCATTGGTCTAATAGGCTCGCAGGAGGGACGGCATCCATACCTTATGCCGTCTAGTCGAAATGGGCCCGATTGAAGAAGACTTTTGGGTTATGCTCCACACTATGATGGATAGTAGATATATAGATTTCCGTAGAATAAGCAAGCTGAAGTGCCTGGAACCTATAATGGACTGACGAACTGAAGTCTACAAATAGGGTAGACTGGATTCAGAAGGGAGCAGAGGACGATGTTTTAATGGTTATTAATCCACGTTTAATACGAAGCAGGTTACGTTAGATGTACCGCGTATCGCGTGACCGAATATCAAAATATAATCTCTGGGAATTTTGTAAGGGGAATTTATTCAAGCATGTGCAGTTCTTTGTTCGGAAGCTTAAACTAGACCTCTCACAATCATTACTTTATATGTAAACTGCATTATAACGTGCCCTTATAAAACACGTGTTTTCACAAAGATAGTGCAAACGACGTTTGTCAAATAAAAGCGAAGCCCGAGCTCACAAAATTTTTGAATCTTATCACCATTCCGATTTTGACAATCGGAAAAATGAGGATGATGATAAAGGCAACAATTGTGATTGTAGATAATGAAATGAGCCTACTCAACTACTTGTATATTATATGCATTGGTAATATAGAGAAATACAAAAACAAAAGTCACTCCCAATCGTGATATAATATGAAAGTTATTATCTACCGCATTCTCGTAGACAATAAAAATAATTCAATACAATTTGCACGTGTTTGGACGAAATAACGATTAATATAGAAATGATGTAATTCTTGTTCAAAATACCAATTTCTTCAACAATGTTTTAAGTTTATACAAGTGTGTTTCATTTTAAATTCAAAACTACAGTAAAATATTCAAAAATACTGCACATACTTTTTAGGAACTAACCATTTCAAAGATTTTATGCTGATTTAAAATTTTTACTTTAAAATATATTGCGAATAAACTTTTATAAAACTGGCTGCATGGATGTTTCGTGTATTTAAAAAATATATAGATACCTAAGTAGTTATCTAGCTTAACACTACATGCGTGATAAAACAAAACGCAACGCATTACGTAAGTAGCATAACAAGAATCAAGCTCAAAATCGAGTACGCCATCTTCAATTAATTACGTTTAGCAAACAGTTGTTTACAAATTTTATTGTTTGGTACAATTAGCGCATTTTCAGACGCTCAGACTAGCGCCGAAGTGAATCTAATTAATTAAAACGGTGACATTCAACCTTGCCCTCTTTTATGTGAGTGACACGAGAAATCCGAATCGCAAGATTCGCAATTAAATACCTAAAGCAATAAATAATTATACTGACACTACAAAACAAGTGGAGCCACACTTAGACATGGTTATTTGATACTAGACATTATTTTCCTACTTTGAATAGGTAAACATTAATTTATAAATTTAGTCATACAGCTCTTATTTATAATGCAATTTTTACAACCGAGAAACCACAAACGTCTAAAAATAAAAATTTCAAGGTCCAAAGCAGCTAAAATTATTTCAAACAAAATTCACCACACGTACAAGTTTACGAACAGGTGGCCAACGTTATCATCTTTTGAAGATTAGTAAAAACATACAGTAAAACATTCCTACCCTCGTTCGACACAAATTTCAACAGGTTTTGATTAAAAAACAAAAAATATCACTTTTTATAACTATAGAATAAAACTAAAAGCAGTTTACCATCGTTGGGCGGACTTCGCTAGGCATTATAGTCAATTTTCCAATCCAATGTGATTCACACACACACACCAAACTATGATATCACAATAAAAACACGATCACTGCTCTGTCTGACGATTTAAAATTCACAAAAATCATTGCTTTCAAACAACAATCAGGAACTTTTTCGTGCACTATGACTAGAACGGCACTCACGCGCACGTCTCGTTGAGGCGAGTTGCAGTCGCGAAATGTCATTTGACGACTGTGGTACCCGAATGCTTCCTTGATTCGAAAAAAATATGGGTGTTTGAATTTGAAAATGGAACTATTCCGTATCCGGGTGGTGTAAAAACACGTAAAAAGTACTCGCGAAGATGGTGATGAATGGCTACAATGCGCGCAGACCGTGGCCGCATTACGATTAGTTTTTGCGGCGAAGCAATAGAAAGCCTTAATCGGCACTTGTTTACTGAGAATTAACAGCATCTGTGCTGCCAGGAATGTTTAATATGAATTTATGTATCATGTTGCGCTTGGGAATGTAAACATCCTCCGTTAGACAGGGTTGTTATTCAATTTTCAGGTGTTGTTTACACGTCTGCATATTTATAATGGCTACAGAGTATTCCTTAGAAAGTCAATTATTTATTAATCCTAACATACATATAAAATTTTGACATGAGTGATGAATATGAAATACTTAAATTAAACTGTATTTTATTGATAAGATCGACAAACCGCTATTTGTTTTACTGTAATGCTCGTATCAAATCAAATCATTTGCAAAACAAATGTTACAGTAATACAGGTATTCATACATTAACCCCCATCTAAACTTTAGCGTAACTCGTTTTTTCCTAGTTTTAGCAGCTTTCTCCTCCTTATTTAATGCATATAAAGATAAAACAATAATCTTTAACATCATAGTAAAAAAATTGTATTTACTCAATTTTATACTTAAGAATACAGGCTTTTTAACTACGTCGATAAAAATGTATTGTATGCATCTCCTCCGTAAGTATTTTTAATTTTTTGCTATGACCATTTTAAAGAAAATAAAATAATTCAAAATGGATAGAAAAAAAAATTAATTGGTCCATTATTGATTATTTCTGCCAATTACTAATTATCTACGAACTTCTGTTTCTATGGCATACTGTACCGGTTAGAGAAGAAGAATGCTGAAGGTCATTGGCTCGGGGAGCATTAATGTTTGACGAATGTTTTGAATGAATTGACGACCGTCTGGTGTAGTGGTTCACGCTCCGGACTAGAAAGCCAGCGGTTGCGGGTTCGAATCCTGCAAGGGGCTAATGTTTGTGTAATGAGCACGAGCATTTGTACCTAAGTCATGGATGTTTATAAAAGTATTTAAGTAAGTTTATCCGTTACCTAGTCGCCATAATACAAGCTTTGCTTAGTTTGGGGCTAGATAACTGGTGTGATTGTAAAAAAAAACAATGTGTTTATAAAATTCGACAACGTGAATTTCGGATGATGATACCATTAACCAGCAAGCCCCGGCATTGCCCAGCAAGACTGATATATAAATATGTGTATATCAAAAGTCATACTGTATAATATACAACCAGGTATTCAAACGTTTAAAATGTTGCTACAAGTGTCTCTAGAAGACATCGCACACTCAATAAGTATTAGCGATGAATATTATACTGTCTTCGTGTTTATTGTTGTTCTGCACACTGATGTAATGAGACGTCATTAGGTCAAGCGTTATCGGCGGTTATCACTTTCACCTCGGAGGTTGTGAAGGATAATGTAGACAGCCGGGTTCCAGCTGATAATTAAACGGCTTTTAATTGGCTGGCTCTAATTGAACTCTTTCAATGTGAGTGATTAACACGGACACTCCATATACTCGTTAGTAAGGAAGAAATAATGCGTATAATGGGTAAAAAGAGAACAACCGAAACTGATATCCACGGAAACCAAGTCAATTATTTATAGCAGAAATGTTTACTTAGGAGATACTTTTACTAAAATGTTATTAAAAAAGTTTTTTTTAATAGCATTTAAGTACGACTTTAATTATATTGCTAACGCTAAATTAAAATTTATTTTAATCTGCTAGTGATACATAAAAAATAAAAAACTGTTTTTTTAATATATTTTTTTTATAACTTTGTAGCTGTACACTCTACAAAGGGCAGTAATGAGTTAAGATACCTGATATTAGTCGAAGAGGAGGGCTGATACTGCGATGGTCGAGTGTTGTTAATACATGGAGAAATGAGGAATGAGGAGGATGGCAAAGCAAAGTGGAGAAGAAAGAGCAGGACAGCGGACCCTGGCATAGGACGGGATATTATTCCTACACTAGAAAGAGGAAGACTCGAAAGAAACGTAATTTTATTTTTGAATAATAAATTAAACTGCATTGATAGAATTTTGAACGTAGTTTTCCGTTTAGTTGGGTACCCAACTGACTAAAAATATTCTTGGTATTCTAAAAGTCCATTTGATTGTCTGCAAAGGTAAGTTTTTTTCGCTATTCAATGCATACAGTTTAATTTAGAATATGAATTTAAATCTCATTTAATTCCTCCTCCTCCTCCTCCATACCTCCGACGACCTCCGTAGCCGAGAGGCGAGTATACCGGACTTGGTGTCGCTATCTCTGAGGTCCCGGGTTCGATTCCCGGTCGGTCAATGTAGAAAAATAACTTTTCTATATTGTCTCGGGTCTGGGTGTTGTGGTACCGTCGTTGTTTCTGATTTCTGTATCACAAGTGCTTAAGCTACTTATCACAGGATCAGAGCAATGTATGTGATGTTGTCCATATTTATTATTAAAAAAATTCGCTATTATAAATATAGGTTCGTTTGTTCCACCCTGTAGGTATAGTCACTTCAATATTGTCATGTTCTCGAAAGTCAATATGCTAAAGATGATAGCTTTAATGTTATTTACGTTCTTTTTGGACTCCAGTTTCCACTGACGAGGAGTCGAGGACAGTCAGAGGTCAGTAGAAACACATCACTTGGATGGATGCCCTCCTATATGGAAATAAATATGTATCACGATATTATCTGTTTCCTTCCACTGAACTGGCGACAGGCTAAATAAATAACAATAATAAAATATATAACAGGCTATAGGATAGAATAGAATAGAAATAGTATTTATTGCATAAAATATGGTAGTACAGGTGGTCACAATAATAATGTCCGCATATTTTACCGCGATTATATATAGAAATGAATCTCTATTTCCCTTGGTCATCGCATCACGCGTGAACGGGTGGAACAATTTCGCTAATTCTTTTTTGTGTTATTTATTGTCATGAGAGGGTTCTTTTGAAAGAAAAAATTAAGAAAGATGCGCAGAAAATTAATTATGAATAAACTGAAGAACAAGCGAACGAAGTCGCGAGCAACGGCTAGTATTATATATTTTTTAGCTATATTGCCTCTCAAAATACTCTTGATCAAGGATTTAGCCAAGTATTTGTAGCACCCTATGTTTGTACACGATTATTTAATAGAAGATAAATGATTATTATTGAAAGCCAACCACACAAAAGAAATAAAACACAGGAAAGGCATTAAAATCTGCACGATTTAAGCAATGTAACATCTACACCTAAGTCCTAGGTTCTAGGGAACTTAGATGTAAGTACTGTATGTTCAATTTAAATAATGTATTGTATAATTGTATAGAATTTTGGAAAATAATCTATCTATATATATATAAATGAAGCTCTATTTCCCTTGGTTGGCAACAACTAGTTTTAGATAAATATGCGACAATTGTATTGTTTTTGTAATAATGTAGATAGGATTTTGGAAAATAACTAGATAAGTATTGCAACAATGGCTCTGTTCTAGTGATTATTGCATTACTAGGACCGATTCGACAAAACACAAAGCTTTACCAGAATAACTATTACGGGTATAATTTTACTTCTTGAATTTACACGTGGATAACTTTGATTACGTTTTTCAAGCAATACACTATACGAGTACTCGGTATTATTCTATAGTTCAAGAGTGAATGATCAACGAATTGATAAACCTACTAAAATCTATGTAATCCATTTCTTCTAGGTTGACTTGGAATGCCATAACATTTTAATTTTCTAGGATAATAGAGTGTCAATGCTAGATGTTGATAACTTGTCAGTTTCGAGGTGATAAAAGTCATAGACTTAGAATACGCTACAAATCTATGATAAGAGTGGATTTGACAAGTGACAACTTTGACATTAACCTATTCTCAGTATAATCTTTTAATCTATCAAAATCGACCGTTTAAATGTTTGATCGTATTTAATTACCTTGTACATAGATTAAGAAGTTGTTGGTGAAATGCAAAATCAGCTTACTTTATATTAAGCAGTGGTTTACTCTTGAGTAAAAACTTACTCCAGCTTGGTCGAAACGGGTCTTAAAGAGTGTTTAAATTACTCATTGTGGAATTTAGGACATTTATTTTAAGTTTGAGAGCAGGCTTTATCTGTCATACTGATAGAAAGAGCACACAGTGACTTCTGAAGATCAGTAGGTCAGTCATGCCATTAATAATAATTAATGAATGTGGATGGAACTGGATAAGCTAATTAGCTAGATTCTTTCTAATCGGATCATATAGCTTCTAGCTTGAAGAAGTTAGCTTACTTGGCGAAATTACTTTCTATCATGCTTCAAACACTATTTAATATTGTTTTATGAACGTTTTACGTGAGTATTTACTGCCTATAACATTAGTGGTATAATCAATTATTATTTAAATTACAATTTGAATAATGAATAAATGTTAACCTGCAATGTAAGGTTATGATGACACATCTATACCAGATTTAAAAAGAACAATGCCATTATGTTACTATAATATACAAGACAATAACAGTATTATTAAAAATAATTATTATGTATTTCAGAGAGCTTTAACATGTGTACCTAACAAACAATTCTATTGTAGAAAAAACACAATAAAATAATCATGTCTTTATAACATGACAATATACCCAAGATCCTAAAGCAAATTGTGGTAAATTCTTTACAAATATTAGGACACTACTGAAGTTTTTCTCACGTGGAATTATCGCGTTGCCATTGTATTAGCGAAAGCAATTAAAACGTAAAAACAGAAACCTGTAGAATTACGTAAGCAAATAAATTAATTGCTTAGACGAAACATTCAAAAGCAATCATTACGCTATAACGTAACGATCGAGAAATTAATCAATTCACATAAATGTGGCTGCAAATTGGTTTGCGAGAAGTCTGGAATTTAATTAGAAGGAATAATGAATCTATATCTTACCTTCTCGTTGTCTGTGGGAAGGGTTCCATAGCCGTACCAGCTCCGGGCTGCTTTTAATCTAGGTTCTTCCCTAGGGGAGAGAAGACCGCTGCCCCATCGGACTAAGCCCTCGGCAACGGCTGCCACGCTCGGAGTCCCCGGACTCCCATTTGGAGAATTTGGAGACACCAGCCCCTTCTCTGCAACGGGAGGCAGCGTCGGCCTGACGCATCCAGTCCTCCTTTCATAAATCCTCTTGCAAGGCTCCTCTGAATCCGTCTCGAGGAACCCTTTCTTATCGCTCCCTCTTTTAACCTCCGAAACTCTCTTTACATCCTGATTAGATGGCTTCTTGTCTGCATCTCTACGTTTTGCACTCTCATTAGACTCCTGTCGACATAATAGCGTCTTTTTTAAACTTTCACTCGAGTCCTGCTTCGTGAGTTGCGCTTTCTTATCGGCTGGTTTTTTCTCATCTTTAGACAGTAAAGCCCTCTTGAGACTGTCTGTGGAGTCCTGTTTGTTTATGAGTTTGCGAGGGCACTCTGTGTTTAGGGAGTCGGTGGTTTTGGATATGAGGAGTTTCGGGTAGTCGTAGGGAGCATGGTCTGTCGGGGGGTTTAGTTCAAGGGAGCGACGGTTCTTGCGTTTGTCCGCGGGGGCTATTTGGGCTTTCACGGGTAGCAGCCGCCGTGGTAGGAGGCTGCGGTGGTCAGCGAGGGGCGACTCCGGTCGCAACATGTCTGCCGGCGGGGCTCCACGACCGCTTACAGCTCGCCTGCAACAACAGACACAAACGTAAGCTTCACGAAAATTAATCCAGTAATACCGAAAGGTAGCATAGGCATTATACACATACATTGTATATATTCTATAAAGTAAGGAAACTACCTATAAACGTTTGAAATGACGTACACAGAGACGCAGTTCCCAACAAAAGCCCTAAGCGATCGTCGCACTGCTGACAGTAGCTGGTACCGGGGCCGAGTCGAGACGCGTTGTCAGTTGTCACGCTTTGCAACTATTTCTATAGAATGCTTACTAAACAAAACGAACACAATTACAAACATTAAAAGACCAACTCTAACGACCCATTGGAGTGTAGGTATTTATTTCAAAAAATAGACCTAGTTACGCTACTGCTTCAGCTTATTTATATACTGTTGCATAGGTTAACTTTAACGATGTCATCTTGACACAAGCCAGACAATAAGACTGTTATCTGCTACTAACCAGTTGGAAAAATAAATATAAACGCGTTTCTCCACATGCCTGGACAAACCCGCACGGGTTGGATAAGCCTAAGGAGTCTGCGGACCATACTTGCTCTCTTCTTTTTTTTAAAATAATTAGTTTTAGTATTGCTGTTTTCTCTAGTGCCTGCTCTTATATGTTATAATTTATATGTATTGATAGACATTATAACTTTATAAATACCTTATCTGTTATATATGTTATGCATGGTATCATAAGCAGTTTGAGTAAGCATGTCGTATGTGTAAGCGTGTGGGAGATAAAATAAAATTTAAAAAATAATTATCATATGCAGTTTTAAATTCTAATCTAATAGGTTTTGTATGGCAATGGCAAGCCGTCACGTCACTCCTTACTATATTTATTTAATAATATATTTATTTCAAAGCAATTATTTTTTTTTACAAGTAATTGAAAATGATAATTGTCTTAAATATGGTGTTTTAATTGAAATGATGTATTGGGACTATTGGTGTCATATTTACAAAGGTCAGCCAACCATAAAATTGGTCCAGTGAACCACGACGATTGAGCGCATGAAAACAACAAAACATTAACTGGTTTGACTTTGTTACACACTGCCGATCAATATTGTGGCAACACTAAAAAAACCACACAAGGTCTTCTCATCCAAAGAGTGCCTAAAGACGAAAGCCTACAACTAGTGTGTGTGATGACATATTGAATTGAAATGTGGTAGCACAGCGTGCTATGATAAGGGTTCGAATTAGAAATAAGAAGATCCGTAAACGAACAAAAGACGCTGACGTCATAGCCCAACGGATTAGCAAGCTGAAGTGGCAGTAGGCTGGGCACATAACACGTAGAACTGGCAGCCGATGGGGCAGAAAAGTTCTAGAATCGCGGCCACGTACCGGCAAGCGTAGCGTAGGAAGTCCACCCACAAGGTGGACATATTATGACCTGGTAAAAGTTGCAAGAAGTCACTGGATGCAGGCCGCTTCCACCTGACCAATCTGGAAGTCACTGGGGGAGGCCTATGTTCAGCAGTGGACGTAATATGGCTGATAGAAGTGATGATGATGACTACATAAAATAATTAAGGTTTCGCGGTTTCGTCGCGGCACTATAAAATAGTATCAGTAGTTCATATATTATTTGGTAAGTATTTTATAAAATCAATAACAGGCGAAGCGTGTGAAAAGCTTAAACATAGATAAGGTATCATATCTGAGGATTCGAGAGCAAACGTCATAAAACGATTTCTAAATCATAAGGTCTGGGTTATCTGTTAAAGAAATTTCTACTTGGCATTCTGAAATCTGCTTAACCCCCTGGAAATTAAAGTAATTTTTGCATGATACCCTCATGTGGTAACATTTCCCTATCTTCGTTTGGTGCAAATTAAGTGTGGCTTTATCAGTAGTTATCAGTGTCACCACGTTGCGTTTGGCAAATAGAACCGTAGCGAATTGAATTAATAACATTCAGTTTGTTTATCAATGTGATACAATAATTCTAGGTCTGGGTAGATTTTCTGTACAATACACTCAATTTTATGATTAAAGTTAGCGGCTAGCTTAGACAATTCGCGGAATGCTGGAATCATTAAAAAACTATAGAGGTATTTTTGCAAATAGGCTTAAAAGAGGTGCTTTAATAGATAATCCAATATACAACAACACAAAAAATTTTGTAAGAGGACTTTTAGTTTCTCTCAATTAAAGGGGATCGTCCTAGGCAGCTCGCGAAATTAATTTCTTACGTTTTTAACAAATAGTTTAATATACTCTGGTTTATATTGTATACTGATCAAAATGTGAACAGCGATTAGTATTTTTCAATTTTATTATTATTGGACAACGAAAAAGTAACGATATTATTATCGAATAATAATCACTTTAACAATCAAATCACCTCATTGAGTCGGATTTGGTCGAAAATATAATGTTTTAATCAATCGGTCATATTTATAACCAAATTTAATATATCAGTAAGCTAAATTGATTATTATTTATTTTTGCGTCGCGCGTCGCGAATTATATTTTGATAAATACACATATTGAACCCGATGAGTCGCTATTTGAAAAGAACGTTAGACATTTTTTATTTCTCGGGCCACGTTAGAACAACGAATGTTTCGAAAATAGAGGTAAATGCATCCTTCACTACCTACCACGCTTCGCACTGTTGTTATAAATAAAACCAAAATTTTCCTCTACACGTCATATAGGAAACACAAACAAAAACTGAGAATGGAAAATCAAAACGGGCAATTAATCAAGAATAGAACAATCAAAAAGTATATTGTACCTAAATACCGAATACGTTGCGTCATTTCTTAACAAAGAAGGAAAAGCGTAAAAATAATGAATATGAATCAGAAACTAAGAACGATTTTATAAAATTAACTTGTATTTTATTTTGGGATTGTTGTTTCGTTTCTTGTGTTATTTATCTTTTTTATATTCTCTTGTTTCGTATTGTGTTCTTTTTTAGGGTTCCGTACTTAAAAAGGAAAAAATTGACCCTTATAGGATAACTTTGGTGTCCGTCTGTCTGTTTGTCCGTATGTTTGTCAAGACCCTTTATCTCGAGAACGCGTAGAGGTATCGAATTGAAATTAAAACCATTTTCAAGTCTATAGTAATTAAAAGCTATAACTCAAGTCTATTAATAGTCATTTAAAGCTGTAAAAAATAAAACGTCTAAGTTAACGTGAAAAAAAGCGGCCAAGTGCGAGTCGGACTAGCAGCAAGTAACATAATATAAAAGTTCTTGTAGTTCGGTAGTTCGTTGTAACTTTGATCGATGTTTTAATAGTGTAGATTGCGGTTTACGATTTATGACGTATTAAAAAAAAACTACTTACTAGATCTCGTTCAAACCAATTTTCGGTGGAAGTTTGCATGGTAATGTACATCATATATTTTTTTTAGTTTTATCATTCTCTTATTTTAGAAGTTAAAGGGAGGGGACACACATTTTACCACTTTGGAAGTGTCTCTCGCGCAAACTATTCAGTTTAGAAAAAAATGATATTAGAAACAGATAGATATGACAGACATGACGAATCTATAAGGGTTCCCGTTTTTTGCCATTTGGCTACGGAACCCTGAAAAGATACGGCCGTGTATGATGCAAAAAATGTATATTTCGACACTCTCAAGGAAATTAAAATATATAGGTTACTTTCCTTTGAATTAAAACAATGAACGGCAAGTAATATCGCCTTAAACTACAAATACAGGGGAAAATCTGAAAACTTTATGTTTGTAATTAATTTGTTATTAAACTGCGAGACTCTATGCCTGAACTATTTACAATATGTAGCTACAAATTTGTACGGAACCCTCGTTGGGCGATTCCGACTTGCACTTGTCAAGTTTTTTATTTTATTGTTACGTGTGTTAAAAATGTCACACACTGTTTTCGTTTTAATAAATTACCTTTTTTACTGCGGATCCTTAATCAAATATAACAACACGGAAAATTGAAGTGGCATTTTCTATACGAAGTACATACAAATTCCGTATCCACAGACACAGAAGTGAAAAGGTATCTATGCCTTGATGACGGATACACGATACAATAATAGTGCACGAACACGCAGTAGCAAAGATTATGTGCTACAATACCGGCCGCAATTGCGGAAAATTACAGCATTGAGGGTCCTTTGTTACCGGCCTTTTGTATTAATGCTTCGAATACTGACAACAAAGCCCTGATTATAGTTGTAAACCGTTTTAAACAAAAATCCGTGGTTTTAAACCTGTTAAAAAAAATAAAAGGGTCAATTTAAATCATTTTCCACTTTTATTATTTTAAGAAAAGTTATATATTTTACCATCAAATTTTTTACGCTTATCATATGCGTAAAAAAATATTAAAAAGTATGCTGAAAATTTTGTCCTGTCATCAGCGCAGTCGCGACAGCTGGGCAGCGACTGCCGGGTCGCGACTTGCGACTGCTATGCAGCGACTGACTAGATCCGAATCATACCTTAAAATTTGTAATTGTAAACCGAAGAACTTAGTTTAAATATCTCTTACTAGCTGTTGCCCGCGACTTCGTTCGCGTGGCCTTTAGTTTATTCTCAAAGGATTTTCTGCGCAACTTTCTTTATTTTTTCTTTCAAAAGAACCTTCTCCTGACAATAATTGACATAACAAAAAAAGAATTAGCGGAATTGTTCCACCCGTTCACGCGTGATGCGATGACCAAGGAAATAGAGATCCATTTTTAGGGTTCCGTAGCCAAATGGCAAAAAACGGAACCCTTATAGATTCGTCATGTCTGTCTGTCCGTCTGTCCGTCCGTCCGTATGTCACAGCCACTTTTTTCCGGAACTATAAGAACTAAACTGTTGAAACTTGGTAAGTAGATGCATTCTGTGAACCGCATTAAGATTTTCACAAAAAAATAGAAAAATAATAATAAATTTTGGGGGCTCCCCATACTTAGAACTAAAACTCGAATTTTTTTTTTTGTCAAACCCATACGTGTGGGGTATTAATGGATAGGTCTTTAAAAATGATATTGAGGTTTCTAATATCATTTTTTTCTAAACTGAATAGTTTGCGTGTGAGACCCTTCCAAAGTGGTAAAATGTGTGTCCTCCTTGTAACTTCTAAAATAAGAGAATGATAAATCTAAAAAAAAAATATAATGTACATTACCATAAAAACTACCAGCGAAAATTGGTTTGAACGAGATCAAGTAATTAGTTTTTTTTAATACGTCATAAATCGTAAACCGCAATTTAACTTTCGTAATGTTATGGATTTCATTTTGCAATAAAAATACCATAACTATGACTCGATTGTCGTGATGGGTGAACTTTTACTCATAACGGTACCTACAGGTTTGTACGGAACCCTCGGTGCGCGAGTCCGACTCGCACTTGGCCGGTTTTTATATATGTATATGTTACAGTTAAAACTAGTTAGTAGATAGAACGCGTTTTTCCTAGTTAGAACTAGTTTTTACTTAATGCCTTTGTTAATACTAGAATTGACTAATGTCTGAATCGAATATCAGTTAAAACTAGTTTCTGCAAGACAAAACGCGTTTTTCCGAAGTGAGTCAGTAAAAACTGTTCCGACCGAGGTTAGAGTTCATCATACCTTATTCTGATTGGCTGCGAAGCATCACCTGATCATCGTACTTTATTCCGATTGGTCGCGAGATGTAACCTGATTCAACAAGTGCAAGTGCAATTCAATTTCTTCATAAATCCCCTTCGTGACAGTGGCTTACCTCCAGATATCAAAACATTATGGCAATAGATGATGTAAGAGTTGATATTCACTATGCTGAGCATATCATAGAATATGCACATAGGCCACCGGTCGGTCTTACGGTTGCATGACATATGTGCACACATTTGGTCAATGTGCCCACTCCACTTTTTGTGGCATTATAAAATTCTATCATAGATGGCTTTTTCGTTGTTTGGTTCACTGTGCCCTCTTCGTCACACAAGGACAACAAATATACCATCTTGCTTGGTTTTGGTTTGAACGATAAAAGTGTTAATGACCCATCATAACAGAACATAGACGATCCAACCGCTCTTTCTCGGTTATTCTTAAATTCTTCTGGTATTTCTTTTTTGTTAGCACGCAACGTTCCAACTATTGTTAGTTTGTAAGGCTGTTGCAGCAGTTGTTTAGCTAATGGAACAGATGTGAACCAATTATCAGTGGTTACATTTCTGTTAGAGCCATGAATACTTCTCGTTAATTCCTTGACAACATACGCACCAAGGAGTTCTCCTCCTGTATTTGTACCTTTTCCAAGATACGGCATAGCATCAATCATATATCTGGTCCCACTGTCACACATCATCTCAATTTTCAGTCCGTATTTAGCTGGCTTATTAGGGATGTACATCTTAAATTTGCAGCGACCACGGAATGCCAGCAATTGCTCATCGATGGTTACGTTGGTTCCAGGAATGTAATTTTCTCGACATTGATTTATCAATAAGTCCCATATTTTTCGAATCGGCGTGAATGGACCAGACTGAATAGTTTGAATTCTTACAGCCCTATCATCAAACCTGAGACATCTTATAAAGAAATCAAATCTTTCTCGACTCATACACGAGATGTATCGTGTTCCACAAAAAGCTGTGTTGAACAATTCATCACTTGTGAGGTGATTATCATCCAAAGCGGCAGCCAATATTAAAACGCCAAATAAAGAATCGAGTTTCTCTTTGCATACGTTCTTTCGGGTAGATGTGACCGTCTCATACATTTCTTTTCTTATAAAAATTTCAGCATTAGTCCACTTCAAAATTTCCTCACAAATTTCATCAGTCATAAAGGAACGGAATATATCTAAAGGGCTTGTAATATTTTTGAGTGAACGAACTGGCCCTCTAGCCGTGCGGACGATATTTATTGCAGAGGTTCGAGAAGAAGCATGGCCTTTTTGTGTTGACCACTCATGACGATTTTTGCCTCGAATGTTAGCTTGAGTCAAGTTTATAATAAGGTTAGACTCTGATAAAGTAGAATCTTCATGAGACTCACCAACTGGAAGAACTTCTGAAGGTGACCTTTCATGTACTTCATCATTGTCAGAAGGTTCATCGTGAATATCACTCTGCACGTCGTCGACCAATAAGTCGTCTTAATTTTCCCTTCCAGAAGAATAATCCTCACCACAATCTTCATTTTCTAATGCACGAATTATTTCTTCGTTAGTGATAATCGACCTTGTAGCCATTTTTCACAATTTATGTAATAACTAAAAGAAATAAAAGCAAAATCAACACACAGCATAAAACATAACAAAGAAACAAAAGTTACATAAAAGCTAACTATTCGTCAAAATGACGAGCATGCACCCAATATATCAAACAAAATTACTTACCGGCTAAACACGACCATCACACGGCGCAGTCTAGCGGTCACTAAGTTGGCGCGAAAGCACAAAACCGTACGCACAATAATTAGAAAGAGACAGGATGATATTTGTTACGTGGTCGTCATTTTGACGAACGTTAGCTATCTAGGGTTAACAAAGTTTCTTTTTAAAATTTTATGGTTGTGTTCTGTTGATTTATTTGATTATTTTCTTTACCTACTTATAATTAATATAGTCATCTTGGCAACTAAATTTAAGTCAATGTTCTCTAAAATGTTCCTTTAGTCTTAGACTATTATTAATTGGTTCTCAGTATCTTAGATCTTTTCAATAAATATTTTTAAAACTTATATCTTGTTTTCAATCCCAAATCCGTTTTTCTAGCGCTAGTTTTAACTATAGCTCGATGTGACAACTAGTTTTATCTGAAAATCAAATATGTCAGTGGTAAATTCTAGTTTTAACTGATTATTTCTAGTATTAACAAAGGCATTAAGTAATAACTAATTTTAACTAGGGAAAACCAGTTCTAACGAAAAATGGGTTTTAACTGTAACATATATATAAAGATGAGACACGGGAAACGAACCTTCGTATAAGCGTCTAGATATGTGAATTCTATTAAAAATGCCGGCAAGCGGAAATTATGTATTTAAGACTACAACTTTCGCAGACTTATCTGTTTTTCCTTTTATTTATTTTTAAAATAAATAACACAAAAAATATTGGACAACATCACATACTTTGCTCTGATCCTATGGTAAGTAGGCAACGCACTTGTGTTACAGAAATCAGTAACAACTATAGAACCACAACACCCAGACCTAAGCCAATATAGAAAAAATCTTTTTTTACATTGACCGACCGGGAATCGAACCCGGGACCTCCCGGCAAGCTCGCCTCTCGGCTAAGGAGGTCGTCGTTTTTAGTTCTTCAACTAAAATTGTGCTTGCTGTAACAACTTTTCATAAGCTAACTTTTCTCTTAGGCATAATATATAAGCAAACAAGACCTGATTTTCTCTTAGGCATAATATATATGCAAACAAGACCTGATTATTTCGCATCACTTCTCTTTTACTTTATATTTATATAAGCTATTGTATAGTATGAGCGAAATGCCGTAATTATCTAATCATGCAACCTCTGACGATGTGTTCCGATGTCTCTAACTACCTTAAGTATCCGAAAAGATAAAACGATCAGGTTCAAACATCGAGTGTTAATACAATCAAAAGCTCATCAACCTACTAAAATTTTTCTCAATTGATATTGGACTTTACATGTAGAAGTTTAAGTTGACAATCGGTTGGCGATTATTGACAAGTGGTTGACTGCACAATATTTTTGTAAAACGATATAGAATAATTAGTAAGGACTACAAGGAAGTCGGTCTTGTCGTCTCAAGAACTGGTTTATTTCACAGGTAATTATTTTTATACCTATCACATAATATTATCGATGCACATTTTTCACTAGTTAGTCTTATCATTTAGTCTTAATATAAATTTAATATCTTCTATCTGATACATTGTCATATGGAATCTTTTGAATCAATATTCCAATCCAACTGGCCAGTCAACCAGTCTGTAACAAAAAGGAATCATGTTGGAGACAAAAGAAAAAAACCGGCCAAGTGCGAGTCGAACTCGTGCACCGAGGGTTCCGTACCAACTTATAGCTATGTAAAATAATTCGTGTATAACGGAAATCATGTCTCGAGATTTACCGATTTACAGTTTGTTACAGAAATCCTTTTTGTCTTTGTCTTTTTTGGACGTGTTATAAGACATGATTGCTTCTTGCCAAATTTCATGATTCTAGGTTAACGGTAACCAATAAATTTTGATTTCAATTGTGTCGAAATATACGTTTTTTGCGGCATAAACGGCCGAATCATTTTTTTACGTTTACTTTGAGGTTTGAATTTTACACAGCTTCAAGAGACTGTAAACCTGCGTACATCGTTTTAACTCAACTCGATACCTCCACGCATTCCCAAGATAAAGGGTCTTGACAGCCAGACAAACAGACAGACAGACAGACGGACAACAAGGTCCTATAATAGGGTTCCGTTTTTTCCTATCGAGGTGCGAAACCCTAAAAACAAGTGAAAGGGCCTTAGTACTTAAATACAATTATCTTAGTAGAATGGCATAGTTACGCAAACGGTTCAGGGTTCGTGTACATTTGGGAAACGATTTTTCCTAAATTAGCTGGTGTATGCTGGATGATGCTCCAGGTAAATTGCACTGTCTGGTAACACAAGTTTATTACTTACTTCGACACCAGAATAACTGGTGTGTTGTTTCGCGCATATTTTGTCGTCGCGGTGTGACAAATCAGGGGTGCAATAGCTGGGGTGAGGTCTGTGCCCTGCAGTGGGACGTATAAGGCGTCCTTTACTTTACTAATATTTTAATCCATCAGCGGGTTGATCTACATCCGTGGTAAGTACTTCAGTGGTGAGAATGGGATATTAGAAATCCTACTTTACGAAGCATTACGAGAGATTGTCTCTTGTTCGCATCCGTTAGCGATCAAATGTCGATGATCATAAACTCGACAGTGATTTTATAGCAATTTGTTTCCATTGTTTTGTCGTTAATGTGAAATACACTGCATTGATGCTTCATTACGCGCATAATACGCATTAATGCAACTATTTTTAGCGTAGAATTTTAAAAAGGTTATCCAATGCAAATTTATTCAGAATATGATGGTACGAACTGCCGTCTCAGAAAAGAGGTTTTTAAATTTGACTTTTTCTGACACGTGGTACGACTGTGCCCATTTGCATTAGTAAAAAAACCGGCAAAGTGCGATTCGGACTCGCGCACGAAGGGATCCGTACCATTACCAAATTTAAAAAAATATATACAACATTAAACGACAAAAAAAAAACAATTTATTTTATTCTGTTTTCAGTATTTGTTGTTATAGCGGCAACAGAAATAAATAAATTTCAACTGTCTAGCTATCACGGTTCCTAAAATACCGCCTGGTGACAAACAGACAGACGGACAGTGGAGTCTTAGTAATAGGGTCCCGTTTTTACCGTTTGGGTACGGAACCCTAAGAATTACCATTTTAGTATTATAATAAAAGAAGAGTAAATTCTATCGAAGTTTGGTTTCGCAGTATAACAGGCAATTATTCTTAACTAAGTAACACTTAACGATCATATCTATTCATAACAATGTGTCAAGTCAAAAGTGTCAGTTTCGCAAATCCACTAACAATGGGCTTGCCTCACAAACAAAACTAGAACCTGTGACAAGATTCGGCTGTTGAAATATCCAGAGACAGATAAAGCACTCTTGAAACAATACCATAATTGATTTACGCGCGTTGCAAAAGACCACCTTACACTGAATTGACAGTCACGTTGAGCAACGTACTAAGAAGGGCCCTTATTTACCTACCTGCTAGAGAAGGATTTTACATAAAACAATTAATTAAAACAAAGAAACAAGATGATTTGCTTATTTCTTGGAATATTCTACGAGCTTGTAGACACACAGCAAAACCACAGACATGATTAGTATTGCCAGACCTATTTTCCAAAATTTGGGGACTTACGAGAAATAAATGCGGGACAGGGACAAAAAGATTGGGACGTAGTAAAACTGTCCTCTCTCTTCTTAATACGTGCGTTGCGCCCGCTCGCCTTGTGCGCTTTTTCGTTCGCAGCCTGAAAAGCTGTCCTAGAAATCGTCTTATTTTCGTACATTTTGTTCTCTGATTGTAAAGACGTTAATGATAATTGAAACAAAATAACACATAAAGTTAAAATATTAGTTCTTATTCTTGCATGTGGCGCGAATGAATTTTTGATATCATTTCAAAAATAAAGGTAAGTCACCAATAGTTACTACCCTTATTTCAGAAAAATGACGTTCGAGTTACGTTTGAACTACAAGTTCTCCTGACAATTCGATTTTAACATTTAATTGAAGATATGGTCTATTTGCACTTTCTTACAAAATATAGCAGAAAAAAAATACTGAAATAACATAAAATTTCAGAAATTTCCATTCAAATATCTTTTTTTTTCTGTAGTTATGAACAACTATTATAAGATTTGAACACTACGAAATAATCTTCAGTTATACTTTTAAAATAATATAATTTTTATTATATGAAAAAAAAAAAAGTTGTAAACCTAAGTCAAAATTAACCATAAAATCAAGAGCGCAAAACCGATCATTTTTCAAACCTAGGTAGGACATCCACTACCAAATAAATTATCAATATTATCTTGTAAAGGATTAACATTGTTGACGCTTTATCCCGCATTATAGACGCACACAAGCATTGAACTGTATTTCAATTTGGCACTGAAATTAGGTGCACGGCCCCTTAATATTAAAAAGCGGGACTTGAGGCGTCCCGCTCAAGGTCCTAGCGGGACACAATCTGAGAGGGCTGAAAATCGGCACGTCCGGCCAAGACCTAAAAGGTAGGTTACTTTATCGGCTAAGAAGTACTTAATCTATTAGAAATAGCTGCTGTAGTGAAAATCTAATGAAGTGAATTATGAGGAAAAAAGTACAATTGCGCTGCAGAGCCCCGGATTATGTCTTACTTGTCTACTTAATTATATGCATCACTTTATCATTGCACTCTATCATCTCATCTCATCTTTATCATCTTCTGTCTGACAGCTGTTTGTTAGGGCGTATCAAATTTGGTACGACAACGCAGTTGATTTGCAAGTTCGCAAGAAGGCTAAAACGATCTAGAGTAAAATTAGAAGCAAAGTTAAAAAAAGTAAAATGATAACATTGCTCTGTCTATTAGGCGTAACACACACAGAAGATGTGAGCGGGACGGCGACGGATCGGCTAGCGGCAAGCGCTCACGCCATATGTGTGTTGCGTTTTAAGCGTAACACACACAGAGAGCGTGCGCGGGACGGCGACGGGTCACGACGGGAGTACGGCGGGTCTATTAACATAGGTTTAAATGGGCGCCCACAGACAGCGGGCGTGAGCGGGACGGCTCGCCGCGCACGCCGGCTGTGTGTGGGCGCCCATTTAAACCTATGTTAATAGACCCGCCGTACTCCCGTCGTGACCCGTCGCCGTCCCGCGCACGCTCTCTGTGTGTGTTACGCTTTAATGTCTTCTAAAACCAACACTACAAATATTTGTTATCTCTTTACTTAGTCCGGCTAAAAATCTTAGGAAATTCTTTAGATGTATTTAAAATATCAAACAAAACACCATTGTTCATGATAACTTTTTAATATTTCTAAAAAGTGGTTGTCCTTGAAAATCTTCCATTTAACGTTTTGTAAAGTGAAAAACCTGTAGGAAATTTGATTTTGTTACAGCTTAAAGGTATTATAGACCTGAGTATTTGATATGAATTTCAATTTAATACCTCTACGCGTTCATGAGGAAAAGGGAAGTAAGTTTAAAATTATTAAAAAATATATATTATATTATGATGTAACTAAAAATTTACGGTTTTCGCAATTTTTCCTTTATCTGTGCTATAAGACGTTGCTTCGTACCAAATTTCAAGATTAAGAGTTCACGGGAAGTACCCTGTAGGTATTGAGTCCCTTGCAAGTATCGAAAATTTGCGGCATAAACGGCTGTATCTTTTGATTACGTTGGCTTATAAGTTTGATTTTTTCACAGCCCCAAGGGTCAGTAGACCTGAGTATTTGATATAAATTCCAGCTTGATACCTCTACGCGTTCCTGAGAAAAAGGGTCTTGACAGACAGACAGACGGACGGACGGACAACAAAGTGATCCTATAAGGGTTCCGTTTTTTCCTTTCGAAATAAGGAACCCTAACAAGCGATATACATCCCGATGACATCATACATAGCCCGTTCTAACTAAAACTACATCTGGCCAAATCAACTTCTATTGTGGAAACTAAACCTAATTACTTAGTTCTATTCATAACTCGCTTACGCGATGTGCGTACAAACAAACGTTATACCGCATACCGGTACCTACCTTCGCAAACTATCAACTAATTTCAGACACGTCTGTAAACATACCTAGTGATGTTCGATAGTTGTTACGATATCGACGAATATGTCGATAGTTCAGCAATTTTATTTACAGTGTAATTATTCATTTAGGTTTTTCAACGTTTTAGCTCAGATGCCATATTATTTTTGACATAATGATTGTGAATTTTTAGGTTTATTCTGTCTCATGGTGGATATGTCCAGTGAGAATGCTTTCAGATTATTTTTGATAGGTTGGAGAGCCTTGGAGGTTTATTGAGGGCGGCGCATTATCTAGAACTTATTGGGTAGATTACAATTTTTTTATATTCTATTCTGGCGTCGAAGTTATCAGTTTTTAATCATTCTTGTTACGGGTTCTACAGCAAAAACAGTAATACGTTACTAGCGTCAAATTAGTAATTATAGTGCGAAGGTGTCAAGTCAAGTCAAGTGTGAGTCGGGCTTAAATCAAAACATGAAGTAAGTCAGATATTTGGTCGAAACAGTGACATTGGTCGCAATGCTGTTTTTTACAGACATTGTGATATTTTATTTAATAAAATATTTTATAGTTAATTGATTTGCTTAAATAAATGTGTTAATATTATGTTGTAACCTCGTAGGTATATTCTGCATTATAAAAAAAGTCATAATCATTATGATTTATTATCCTGTACTTAGCGTCGAAGATCGCCTTTATTATCGTCTTTTTAAAAGAATAATGGCGGCAACTATAAACGTAAATCACGATAAATCTGAATTGTGGCCGCGTGGGGCAACAATAGTGCACTTTAGTATCGTTACATCGCATCCATTCTATAAATTTATCCGCTTGAAAATGTAGCCTTACTTACGACTGGGCCCGAGGCAATCGAATCCTGGATTTGTAGAGATTTGTGGCCGGTCTGTGGCTTTCAATAACGTACAAGTGCACCTATTGGACCTCTAAGCACCTGACTTATTGAGAATTATACGATATTGATATTTTCAATAGACTTCAAAATGGAATGGAGATGTTTCTCAGTTCGACTTTTTTTTTGTGTGTGTATATCACGTGATATGACATATAATCAAATTGGAATCACATAATATCTTCATCATAATATTATGTGATTATAATTTTGATTATTCTTTTTTTATAAATAAATTTCAAGGTTTTGCAAAATATTCTTCTATTTTTGCAAAAATAGGGGGAAAATCAGATTTCTACTGTACCGGTAAAGTAGAAATCTTATTTTTAGACTCGAATAATTAAACTTATTATTTTTTGTTTGTTTCTTGATACTTCCATTACGTTAGGTATCTCTTTTGTTAGTCATAGAGAAATTATCGATGTTGGAAACTAGCTATGATTGCTGACATCACTTAGATCGTTCATTTGTACTGGTTGTTCCTCTGATGTTACCTCTCCCGTGGGAAAAGCTGACGTCACTGTTCGTTGTTATTGACGTTTAGGCAGGTTCAAATAGTTTCCTGACAATATTGTTTATTTACTAAACTTCATACTAATAGGATCTCAAGTCAACTCAAGAACACATTAATTTAAATATAGCACTGGTTATAATAAATAAAATTATTTTTTCTACTACTCTCTTCATCTTTCTCTCTTATCCATCTACATAATATAGTGTTATAAAGTAATAGCTCAGCTGACAGATTCAACTCAAGAGGCCGTCCTAGAAATCGTCATATTTCCGTACATTTTGTTCTCTGATTGTAAAGACGTGAATGATAATTGAAACAAAATAACGCGTGATTTTAAAAGATTACTTCTTATTCTTGCATGTAGCACGAATGGATTTTTCATATCATTTCAAAAATAAAGGTAAGTTACCAAAAGAACTACCCTAATTTCAGAAAAATGTCGTTTGAGTTACGTTTGAACATCGGTTTACAAGAGACTACCAGTTATCCTGACAAAAAATTAAGTAGTAAAACTAAGTCAAAATTAACTATAAAATCAAACGCGCAAAACCGATTGCTTTTCAGACCTAGGTAGGACGTCTACTACCTAATAAATTATCAATATTATCTTGTAAAGCGTAAAACACACAGAAGGCGTGAGCGGAACGGGTCGTTTCTCCGACGTGAGTTGCGCGGTTTGTCGTCTTCACACAGAGAACGAGTCGTGCGCGGAGCGGTTCGGCGGCGGTTTTGGAGCGATTCGAAGGCGCGGCTCGGGTTTGTGCTATGGTCAATAACGCATATAAAATATGAAGCTTCTTTAACACGATAACTTTTACATTTAGTTACTAAATGTTGATTTGCCACGGTCACCCATTCAATGGTCAGGTCAAAACCGCGGTCCCATCACTCCCATCCTAGTATCCATACTTAAGGTTCTTTAACCACGGTCCACTTTTATGACATTGATATTTTGGGTGACGATTGTTAAGCAACCTCAAAGTTGGACACTAAATGGATGGGTGACCGTGAATAAGCAACCTCAAGTTTGGCCAATAAATGGATGGGTGACCCTGGTTAAGCAACCTCAAGTTTGACCACCAAATGGATGGGTGACCGTGGTTAAGCAACCTCAAGTTTGGCCTTTAAATGGATGGGTGACCGTTGTTAAGCAACCTCAACCTTGGTCTAAATGGATGGGTGACCGTGGCTAAGCAGCCTCAGGTATAGCCCCAAAATGGATGGGTGACCGTAGTTAAGCAACCTCAAGCTTGGACACTAAATGGATAGGTGACCGTAGTTAAGTAACCATAAGTTTGGACACAAAATGGATGGGTTACCGTGGTTAAGCAACCTCAAATTTGAACACTAAATGGATGGGCGACCGTGGTTAAGCAACCTCAAGTTTGGCCTTTAAATGGATGGGTGACCGTGGTTAAGCAACCTCAAGTTTGGTCCCAAAATGGATTGGTGACCGAGGGTTACGTAACCTCAAATTTAACACTAAATGGATGGGTGACCGTGGATAAGCAACGTCAAGTTTGGTCAATAAATGGATGGGTGACCGTGGTTAAGCAACCTCAAGTTTTGAAATTAAATGGATGGGTGACCGTGAAGTGTGGACACTAAATGGATGGGTGACCGTAGTACAGCAACCTTGAGTTTAGTAGATTATTACCTAGTTCGTACAAACATTTTATTTCCTCACATATTTAATTACTTTTTTCATTCAAATCCATAGCGAAAAATGATGTTTTGTAAAATAACACAACAGTCGTAGTATACGCGCGGCACCCGTTCCGCGCACGACCCGCGCACGCTCTCTGTGTGAGCGCTTTGGTCTGAATGCGTGTATCACGACGAATGTAACGAACGCCGCACCCGCGCACCACCCGTCCGCCCGCCGCCTATCTGTGACGGCGGAAGGGCCGCGCGGGACCCGTTCCGCGCACGACCCGCTGCCGTTCCGCGCACGCTCGCTGTCTGTGGGCGCCCATTTAAACCTATGTTAATAGACCCGCCGTACTGCCGTCGTGACCCGTCGCCGTCCCGCGCACGCTCTCTGTGTGTGTTACGCTTAAAGGATCAACGTTGTTGACGCTTTATCCCGCATCATAGACGCACACAAGCATAGAACTCTATTTCAATTTTGCACTGAAAAATGGTGCACGCCTCTTAAAGTATTGTACGTGTAAAGATCCAAGGTTCTATCTTACAGCATCATAGAATATTGGGTAACTACAAAGCAAGGGGCAGGTGAAACCGACAAAGGTTATGATGAGCTAAAGGCCTCTCTTGTCTAAACATGTAGGTCAGGTAGGTTACAAAATAAAAATGCTTTTAAAATAAAATAAAGGTAACCAATTTCAGTGAAGTTGCCTAACAATAGACTTTCACAAGTGTTTAGATAAAATTCTAAAGACAAGTCAAAGTTGTTATTCAAAAATCGACCGTAAAAAATACCTTTTTTAAACAAGAAATGTATTCATCTGACAATTCGGAGAGGAAGAAAAATCTATCGACAGTACGAGTAACGACACCTTGCATGACGTCAAACTTCATCAATCCGTTTTAGGCAGCAGTTATCACAAAGCATCATAGCAGTATACTTACAAAAACTCGAAAAACATGACTCTCTTTTCTTACAGTTTAATTAAAAAAACCTTATGTTTAATAAAAAACAAAAAACAATAATTGTGTCAAGAAAATGTCTAGTAAAGATTGATTTTCATACCAGGTACATAATGGTAGTTATCCAGTTGCTATTCATGTATGTGAATGGGAATGGACAAACCTGATAAAAATATGCTAAAAAGATGGGATCATCACAAAGTTTGCAGTTTTAAGTTCTTTTATTAGAGCATACGAGTTATATTAAGTGGTTACATTACACACACACCCGAGTAAATAAAACTTGTTAGTATCAAGATGCCAAGGCTACTGTCCTGGCCTTGGCGAAACCCAAGCTTCACCACAGTTATCAATAGGTGACATAATTGCCGCCAATAGTGTATCACAATAGAAGTGAGATACAGTAAGTTCATTTCCCGGTTCCTGGAGTTGGAAGTTTTTACAACTTTTTAGTGATTTAATAATGGATAGTAGAAAAATTGAACGTCTTATTAGGAATGTCAACGAAACCGTCACGCCCGCAGTGTGACGTGCACGCCGCGCTTTTGCTCCGTCGCCGTCACGCCCCGCGGCTGTGTGGCAAAGGCGTAACTGCATCGCAACTACAAACCAACTAAGCATTGCTTGCAGTCGGTCTGCTAAAACAACCAACTGTGTAGCTAGTCTGCCGTTGGCTGGCAGTTCAAACGCAGCCTGTCAGTAATGACAATAAATAATATAGGGTAATGACCATAATATGCAGTAGAACTAACAATATGGTAGGTAAATTGTTTTAAATAAGATTGTTCTCTTTTATCCTCTCTTATTTTCGGTAACCTATCTTACTTTCGAAACTCTTCTGTTCGAATTTCAACAGTTCGGAAACGGTTTAACGAAGTTTTGATTACCAGGTAGTTTTTTTTACATAATATTGTAAGTAATAAATTTATTTTGCCGATGTTTCATTTTACAGAAAAGGTACCCGATTATCAAAACCAGTTTTTACGATTCAATGTTGTTTTACTTACAATAATTTTTATTTCTAACTGATTTGTAAATACTGCGTTTATAATAAGACTAAATTGGTTAGGTTAGGTTAGAACAGTGACCACACACAGCGCGAAGGCGAGCGAACGGAGCGAGCGCGGGCGGAGTGAGCGTGCCGCGGTAGCGGCCGCCGAGCGCTTTAAAACTAAGGATAAGGATGAAGGATTAAATTTATTATAATGTTGGAAGTATTTTTCAAACTAACTAACTAAACTAAATCATCTAACATGTAATAGCTTTGGAAAATGTTGAGTAATATTTTAAAACATATAGAATTTAAAAAAATTACTATCAAAAATCGGAATATCAGCAATATGTCAATTGTGTTTTCGGTTTAAAAAAATATGAAAAATAAAAAGGACAAAACGTTGTCGGAGAAATAAAATTCGTATTAAACCAATTCGGATTTAAAATAGGTAACCCTTATTTTCTTATGGCATCCACCTGCCCCGGCTTTACACGGGTTAGTATCCAGATGGTAGTAGTAGTAGGTTATAAATAACTGCTTTAAAAATATTATTGTTTTAACATTCAACCTTCATTCAACAACTGATCAGCACATCTACGTTTCTTAGCGTCATCTGCTGCATCATCATCGCATTCATCGGAAAATGTGCATTTCATTGGGATTGAAAGTAGCCTTCGTCGTTCCGGAAGGTTCATTACAAATATTGGTCAAATAATTATTTTCATCAAAAAAGAAGTACCAGAGATTACTTCCTAGTTTAACATCCATCCAGACTTTAGAAGTACAAACTCCTTTCGTGTAGCAGTCTACTATTCGTTTCGGAGTTATCTGTTCAGACAGACACGACGTTTAGTGTATTTATTATTTATATAAATTTTCTAATGTTAGTTTTTTTTTTGCAAAAATCGCACTTGGCTTTTTGCTACCTACTGACTCTTTTTGAGCCAACGTTGAGCAATTTGTGGGAGAGTAATCCTACTGTAATCTACCTTATTGTGCGTGTAACGGGAAAAACAAGATCGTTACATAATAGCCGTAGCCGTATTGTTAACTTTCAACTTTATTTACAAGTTTCATAGCAGGAAATTATTATTGGCCACTGATGGATGATATGGATGATAAGATTACCGATATAGATGGTGTAATTTTGATAGTTGATACCTTATTGTTACCATTTTTATAACAATTTATCAATAGTAACAATGTTTATGCATAATATTATATATTGTGCCATGTGGGGACGGCCGTACAGAATACACATTCCACCGCCAACAGGAGGCGAGTCGTAATAGGCGACTAATTTCTGTAGCACAAGACGGGCAGCACCGTCTACGTGCGAAATCTTATAAAAACACTGCGCTCGCCAACCCGCCTGCCAAGCGTGGCGAGTATTGGCAATCCCCCCCGATGATAGATTATTGGGGGAGGCCTATGTTCAGCAGTGGACTTCCTATGGCTGAAATGATGATGATGATGAATATTATCTTATTAAGAGTTGTGCAATATTATGCAAAAAAATATTGTCTTTTGTCAATCAATCAAAAAAAGACGAAGATAAAGCGCATCAAAGTGAGCACGTGACGTCGCGCCTTGCTAAAAAGTGCCGCAAGGCGTGACGTTACGCGGAACTTTAACGGGCTATATCTTCATCATTTTTTGTTTGATATAGAAAAGAAAAAATACGTATCCAATATTTTTTGTTAATGCAACTGACGGACTAATTAGATTTTTTTAGGAAACTAGCCCATTATAGTTCATTAAGATCATCACTACTACGCTACCTTGAACAATAAAATACTTACCTACCACAATTGTTTCTTGACATTAAGTTGCCAATATTTAAGAAACTTCACAAGCGTCAAACATCAAATATGCCATCTTAAAATGAGCCGACTTTAGTTACTTTTACCGACAATTTTCTTTTGTTTCGCATTTGTGGTTAGTTGTTTTATGTAGACTTGAGTCATATAATAAATTACATGCGATAATAAAGCTAAATACACTTTCTACAAAATTTGACATGCGTAATATTATGTAAGTTGGTAGTATGCATGTTACTTTTTTTTATTACTCTGATCCTATGGTAAGTAGCTTAAGCACTTGTGTTACAGAAATCAGAAACAACGACGGCACCAAACCACCTAGACAAAAGACAATATAGAAAAGTTATTTTTCTACATTGACCGACCGGGAATCGAACCCGGGACCTCAGCGATAGCGACACCAAAGTCTGGTAATTTGTAAGTACCGTACATTGTGACTTGTGAGGCTCAAGTCGCGTTAGACGGGACGGGTGACATGTTGATTGGCGAATCGTGGTGGTGATGGCGGGTCTCTCTATGAAGCCTTAATGAGTGGAGAGAGAAAGAAGGGCCATTGGCAGATCAAATAAATTTAAAAAAAAATCTTGAACGACTGATCGGTCGATGACATAAAAACTATTACTGAACAAGTGACAACACTAAAAAAACTGCGGATAAAGTTGATGAATCTTCTAAAGTTTATTTAAATCGTATAACATTTGCAGACAAGAATTTTTAATACCACAGATTTTAACGCACTTTGTCCCATTTTAACCATCCAATGCAAAGGTCATTTTCCCACATTTCTTCGAGCTCATCGTCCCATCCAGCGAGCATGGTGAAATTTCCCTACATAATTGTTTACGCAACAGCGAGCATAATGTGCGCCGGCTATTATGTGTTACGTCACCCGATAACAAAATTGAAAGTCCGACAACCGACAACATCAACAATAACTTTCACCGAGCGAGCATCGCCGTGGGCTACCATGCCTTTCCTATACGCATTCATTTCATATTTTTGACGGTACTATGATGAAGCGACGGTCAACGTTGGCTGCGGTTAAGTAAAGGGTATAGAAATAGAACTTGGTAGATTGGGAATATTGGAATAGGCGTGCGATGTGACAGATGCACCTCAAAAAGTCAACCCAAATCATCACGACTTTCCTGGTCGAGTGGTTCGGTTCAATCAAGTTTCATAAAACCAAGCCAAGTAGCACGAGCGTTAGCCGACCATCTTGTCTAGTGCTTTGAGCTCTGGACTACAAAGTGAGACGTCAGCGGGTTAAGATCTCGCAAGAGACAAGTGATTGTGTGATGACCACGAGCACTTATATTATATTGGGTAATAGACAGTAGACACAAGAGTCCGGTATGCTCGCCTCACGGCAACGGAGGTCGTCAAATCTTGAGACTGCAAGTCCACTTTGTTTACAATTAATTCTTAGTTCTTAAAATACATGTTTATCTTTACAACAATTTAAATTGCATTGTGTCCTGCATATTCATCATACGCATCCATCGTAATTGGCACTATCTCAGTTGGCACGGTCGCGACATTTCGCAACGGGACATCTGCACTTCTTAGTAATTATCTAATCATCAATCTAATCTAAATGATAATAGACGGACTGTAATATTAGAATATCAAACTAAATTAAGTGAAGTTCAATACACAGAGACACACGCACTATAGAATACAATTGCTCTTAAAAGTAGTTTTTCCACAATAGGGCAAAAAATCTATAAAAGCAATGCCTACATCTTTATTATTCGAAACGGATTGACATTAACACTACGGAGCTGTCAGACGTAAAAAGCTCTCTGTGGCTCCAATTTAGTTGCTTCAAATTTTGCGTGCGGATTACGTATCTATAAGTCATTAATCTAAGCACAGGTAAAGGTTATCCTTGTTCGTAAATTGCAAGATTGGTAATGCAAAAAGTGTTAAGCATCAGCGACTAGTCTAAAGAACAAACCGGTCAAGCATCCAGCACATACGATAAACAGTTAACAGTTTGAGATCTGAGTAGGTACATTCAGTTCGTTTTTTTTTAAACTTAATTGTAAGCAACAATTTCTTTATACAAATTCGCGTTTACTTTTCGATACCGTTTTACAAAGTCAATAAACCAGGGATAGATAGGCCCTCCGATCGAAACGACTAGAGCGTTCATACAAGTTTATTTAGTTCGTTTATTCTCAGATCTACCGTGAAATTAACAAAGATGAATAAGCATTCTTTACCTAGTCTGTATTCTTTAAATTAACTTGTCAATAGAACCACAATTAAATTTCTCTGAAAAAAAAAAACGGCAAAAATATGTGTTTTTCCCCAGGATTATTTATTTTAATGTCTAGCCGGTTCATTAGATTGGATCATTGGATTACGTTAGCTAATCAACTTTGCTGTCCATGGCTAGACAAAATAGAAAAAACCATTGATATGAATCATATATAAATTGTGCTATTCACTAAGTATTTACTTTCCTGTGATTTGTTTGTTTTGTGTGGTGTACAATAAAGAGTATCTATCTATCTATATAACTCACGCGACAAGGAAGTTGTTAGTACCTACACCATAATGTCAAGAGGCCGCGTTAAGAACACCAATAATTGACTTAGGTATTTCTTTCTGTTCCATCATTTCACAAAGCTAAACAAAGGCATCCCCTAATTATAATCTTGGAAATTGCCAATACTCGCCACGCTTGGCATTCGGGTTGGCGAGCGCAGTTTTTTTATAAGATTCCGCAAGAAGACGCTGCTGCCCGTCTAGGGCAGGCAGGACAGGAATTAGTCACCTCTTAGGACACGTTAGACTGTTTGTTTTAAAAAAAACATACCATTATGATGAGTCGATTGGTGAACTGTCGCGTTCCTCCGCCTGAAAAGGGCAAAGGGCAATATTGAAACACGGTAACAAGATAAAATACCTATGTTAAAAATGTAGTGTTAAAAATCTGCCTCAACTGTGTAGGTAAAAACGCTGACTACAAGCATTTTGAAGGTCAACTTTAGATACTAAACGATCAAAACATATATTCGATTACTTCACAGCCCTGTGGAATCTCGATTTAGCTTAAATCTAAAACAAAACGTAGTAAAATTGACCATTGAACTATGTTTAAGATTCATAGAGTTACGCTGGGTATGTAACATCGAGCACATTAGAGCAGCAATACGAGCCATCTTTCTCCGAAACTAGTAAGTGATTTTTCACTTACATTTAGTATGAAGTGATAAGTCTTGTCAACTCTCGCCCATGCAACAAAGTACAGATACAGATTAAAAAATAGCGGAAAAAATTGTCAAACCAATCATATGACATTTCTACTCTATGTATGTGCTCTATGGTATGTAAGTAGGCTTTAGTAATCTTAGTCATAATTTTAGGCTTATTTGTTCTTGGTCTATTTGAAGCCGATAGATTTTATTACACTAGGTTGCTAGAAATTGACAATTAGTAATAATGACCCCCAAACTCCACTACATACACTACTAGGCATAGAAAAGAAAATTAAGATAGGTACTAAATTCAAAACAGATTTTATAAAACACAGTTCATGATTTTTTCATTCGCCAAAGTCCATAATGTTAACACTATCAACTTTACTAGCCTTCAGAGTTTTTAATAGATGCCCGCTAAAATAATATATTCTCACAAACAAGTGAGCCTTGAGTTAGCAGTTACTTTAATAAAATACCGTTACATCTAAATTAAAGCTAAAAATATTATAATTCCTGTGAAATTCTATAATATCGATATTCGCGAATTTTTAGAACGCTCATTTCTAACATAAAACATTCATCGTCAAACGGTGGAAATTAGAACTTTCGCAATTTGAATTAAAAATAGCAATTCGTCGTCCTTACATTCCATTTTTTATGAAAATGCTTTACAAATTGCTTTAAAGCCCTTGCACACTACACACGTCACACACACTTTTAATTGGCACGATAGTAGATCGATGTTTGAATTACTATGAATGTTGGCCGATAACAAATGGGTTCAGTGTGCGTATTCACAATGTTTCATAGTAATCAAAAGAAAGTGCTATAGAAAGGACTATGCTCGTTGTTACTTCAAGATCGAATCAGAAATGAGATCGTGGACGCGTAAGACGTTCACCCACAAGGTGGACAAAAGACCTGGTAAAAGTTTCAGGAAGCCGCTGAATGCAGGCCGCTTCCAACCGGCCAATCTGAAAGTCATTGGAGAGGCCTTTGTTCAACAGTGGACGACCTATGGCTGAAATGATGATGATGAATTAAAATGCCAATCGTTAGATTGTTAGTTATATCAACCGATCAAAAGTCTGTAGTGTGCGATTTTTTAATATCGGCCGAATATAAATCGTTTCAGTTGTGTATTCATAGTAATTAAAAGACCGATTAAACTGTCGGTCGATTAAAAGTCTGTAGTGTGCAGGGGGGCTCTTTACAAAACTCCAATGTCACATCATTGAAGTATTGTGAAATACTTATTAAGAATCATACCTATTTTTGAGATCGTTTCTAAATCGGACTAAATAGTAAACCGTAACTGGTTTCAATTGTAAATTAAGTTTTTTTAAAACTCTTTTCGCAATAATCTAGAGGTTTCCGTGGGTGAAGGTTTATGTGAATTACTTGTTCAGATTGATTGAATGCGCGATTGAATAAATTAGTAAATCGCTAGCTATACGCTGTTTCGCTATGATTTGAATAAAAATAGAGGAAAAAAAACACGCACTAATACTAATCAAAGAATTTCAAGTATCAAGAAATACTGGTCCTCAAAAATTTTAGAGCATTGCCTTGCCATCGAATTGACACGAAAGAAAAAGTATCAAGACCGTGCTAAATGGATTTGTAAATAGATGTTCGAGAGTAAACTAATATAATGTCCTTAATTTAAATACAGAGTAAATCGCATTGTGTCAAGAGAAAAAAAAAAACCTCAGGCTTTCGAAGGCGTGTCAGAAATTTAGAATAAGGTAGGTTAGCCCGCCCCAGCGTACCAGTTTGTTTTGGGCTCCTCCCATGTTTGATGGAAGCTGACACTTCCCAAGGCGAAGGGCCGTTATCTAGAATATTAAAACCCGACCCGAATAGCGAAGTGGCGCGGTGGTTCGCCTTGAAGGCAAAGAGCCGGTTTGATTCCCTGTTCGGTTCAATTCAGACAAAAACGGTTATTTTTAAATTGGCATCGGTGCTGAGAGCCTCCTGTAGCAAAATTCATCGTCTGGTAGATAGGTCAGGGTCCGGGTGTCGCAAAGGGGGTGCACTTATAAACCTAACCTAACCTAACCTGAACCTAAACCTAACCTAACGTGATTATAGGGTGTGTAATGTTTCAAATAAATATTAGTATACGATTTAATGACATGATTTCATTTAATAAAATATTTTTTGTTATAACAACTCGCTTAATATAATGAACGTTTCATATTATCTTACGTTCTATAATATCATTTAAGATAACAATAATTAACTCCTACACTTACTTATAATAACAATTAAAAGTATTAAAGCCTATTAAGTATAAATTTATATTACCTAAAAACGCAAGCATGCATTATTGTGTACACTGTAAGTAATTTCTTTTCAGTTTACAATGACAAAATTTATAATTAGAATCTAGCGCTCGCCGGCCGCTGCCGCGGCACGCTCGCTTCGCTCGCTCGGCTTCGCGCTTTATATGGTCACTGTTCTAACCTAACCTAACCTAGATGTTCTAACCTAACCTAACCCTGCGCCCCCTTTCCTACACTCTAACCCTGAGTTTGTTCTGGAGTTTCTTCTCAGCACTTGCCAGATTGTCTGTGTCTTGTCTCGACGCGCTAGTAGGGCCCAAAAATAAGGAGACATGTTCTGCCCCGTAAGGGCCAATAATGTTTTTATTGACGTTCATAAGTGGCAATTTTCTGTCCTAAATTGAATAAATGATTTTTGACTTTGATAGACACTTTATTGCACAAAAAAATTAAGGGTATTACAAACAAGACACAGTTATGTACAGTCGATGGCAGGTCAACCTACCCAAGAAGTTAAAGGTCATTGAACTATTTTTCAACTTTAAACTCTACATGTAGATATCAATTGAAAAAAAAAGCGTTTTGTGGTAGGTTGACGAGCTGTTGTCTATACAATCAGGCGGCCTTATCGCCAAAAGCGATCTCTTCCAGACAACTTTTGGGTACAGGAAATTAAGTTGTAGTGGAGTGTAGTAACGTAGTACTCCGAAACAAAAGGATATTTTCTTACTTCGAGACCATAAGTACTCGTACAATGACTATTGGTATGTTTTCTGGCGCATACCTAGGTACTTTATAAGTACTGTTAGCGGGGAATCGAATACTGGGAACATCCCTATGAGCGGTTCGCGGCACTAGCGGTCACCTGTCTACTGAGCGTACTTAGTTTCTCTTCATGCGTCGTAATCTTGTAATTGCGCGTTTTCCGTATCAATTAAGTTTAAATAATTTATATACCATTTTATTTAGAAGATCCCTTTCAATAGTACCTACCTACCCAAATATTATTAAGCGTAAACCCAAATAATACCATCGATTGTTCAAAATCCATCCTACTAATATTATAAATGCCGAAGTTTGTGAGGATGTATAAAACTACTGAATGGATCCTGATGAAATTTGGCATACTTATGAGACCATGACCTGGATTAACACATGGGATTTAATTTTATTTATTAGGACAACCAACAAGACAAACACTAATACAAGTAAGATACACATTTTGAGTTATACTGACTTAGAGCTAAGCGTCGTCTTAGTTATAGGATACTTTTTAGTCGCGGGCAAAAGCTAGTAAGTCATAAAGTTGGAAAATTACGATTACTCCAGTGGAATCGAATCGTGCGTCGACCGCTCCTAATATAATAATAACTTTTTAACCCACATCCGTGGGCAGGGTTCAATGACCTGCATCATATGTTATTATTTACGATACAGTATCTAGTGCAGCCGCGAGACCTTATACCCGTTAGGCGACGTAATTTTATTTAATAAACCCCAATTGATAAATAAGTAAATAAGTTGTTTTATAGTTCACTAGTACTAGTTGAAGTCTACTAGGATTTCCTTGCTACTATTCAATTCAATTCAATTCAATTCTTTATTCAAAACAATATACATTGTGTGGAATAATACAATAAAACTAATTCAGAATAAAAACATGCATACTAATAAAAATTATCTTAAATTTAAATTATTACCATGAATATACCTAATGTCAATTATCATTTCAATGTCGAATTATTAAATTATTCAGTTTGTCAAACATCATTCAATTACAAATTTATAGTTATAAATTCATCTAAATCATAGAAACATTTTTCCAATAAAAAAAATTTCAACTTTTTTTTTAAGCTACTATGATAAACTATATTTTTTAATCCGATTGGTAACTTGTTAAACATTGCAACAGACTGATAAAAGGAACTCTGCCTTACTATGTTCAGATGAGGTACACATTTATTAATTATATCTTTTCTCCTCGTGCTTTCACGAATATCTTTTTCCATTAAAGTCTCATAGTCACTGATGTGCTTCGCAAAATTTGTCAAGAGGACTAAGATGTATAGGCTTGGAACAGTCAAAATCCCAAGTCTCTTAAAATAAAGTCTATTAAAAGTATAAGTGCCGTGTGGGGACGGCCGTAAAGAATACACTGCCCCACCGCCAACAGGAGGCGTGTCGTAAATGGCAACTAATTCCTGTAGCACGAGACGGGCAGCAGCGTCTACGTGCGAAATCTTATAAAAAAAACTGCGCTCGCCAACCCGCCTGCCAAGTGTGGCGAGTATTAGCAATGATAGGTCATTGAGGGAGGCCTATGTTCAGCAGTGGACGTCCTATGGCTGAAAAGATGACGAATGATGATAAAAAGTATACGTTCTACTATAAGCGCGGCGTGTGACGTCCACCCGCTAGATGGACAAACGACCTGGTAAATATTGCAGGAAGCCGCTGGATGGCTGGATGCAGGCAGCCGGAGGCCTATGCTCAGCTGTGGACGTCCTGTGGCTGAAATGATGATGATGATGATGATATAAAAAGTAAAAGACTCACAACGATTTGGGACTTTGGGTCTTAGTGTAACTTTAAACTATCGAGCACATACTCTATAGAGCAGGAATAACGGACAATCTTTCTCCGAAACACGTTAGTGATTTTTCACTCGCATTTAGTATGAACTAACATGTCCTGTCAACTCTCGCCCATACAAAAAGAGTACATCCACTGATTAAATAATGGGGGATTTTTTGTAGAACAAAATAAATGTCATTTTTATTCTATAGGGTATGTACCATGCTTTAGGCACGGCGCAAACGTGGACACTTGTGTCTTACCAGTATGAAATCATCCACTCCCTGCGCATACGTAAACATTTTTTTTTGTCCAATTGCTTCCACTTAACATATACTTATCCCATGACGATCAAAAAGTGTTCGGTGTCGGTAACTGGAAACTGTAAGTCGACAGTTGAAGACACAAGCAACATTAACAAATTACCTTACAATTGTACTGAGCTGCGGAAACGGAGGAGTTGCATTCCGTGTCCGTCTCCTGTGTGCCGCCACACTGAACGGGTGGCGCACGAGCTCGGGTGACGAAGAGGCACGGGCGGGGCGAGCCGCAGACAATCACGCTCTGTGCGTCGCAGTTTACGTCGACGTACAATCAACACAACCAGCAGAGATAATGTTTCTTCATCGAGGTCCATCATGAGACTGACGGAAAACAAGCAACGAATTGTGGCCAGAAGTAGCAACCGGTGATTGTGTCCTATTGCCGCCACCGGACACAGCAACTACGGTTACCAGTGACCAGTAGTAGCAAGTAACGGGCGACTGCGTCCGATCACCGCTACGAGACACAGCAACTACGGTTCCCTGTGATGGTGTCCTGTGTCGGCAACAAAAAGTGTCTACGTTTGCGCAGCGCCTAAAACTTTATACAAATATCGCTAAAGAAGAACGATAATGATTGACAATTTAACACGCTCGTTTAGCAAGTGTAGGTACTTTACCGACAGTGGCCTTGAATACACCCAGTGCTAGATCAGATGAGTCAGAATCACAAAAACAGTGGCCGACACAACTTTATATGTATTCAATAATTTAATTTGTTTATTAGCTACCGAGTACTACCACAGTATAAGATAAGCAGTACCAAAACTAGGCCTATTGGTTGACATAAATGCCTACAATGGGCCATTAGGGTTGGCCTTTTAATTTTTGTAAATTGAAATAGGTAGTTTTTTGTTTTGTAAGGCATTCTATAGAGATAATCGCAAAGCGTGACAACAACTCGTCTCGGCTTTGCAGTACTCGGCAGCACTCACATAGATAGGGCTTCTTGTTGAGGTGTTCGTCTGTGTGTGTACGTCATTTAGAACGTTGATAGGTACTATATAGACTGTGGTACTACTAAAGTTTGGCTACGCGTTAGCGATAGTTCCGAAAATAAATCGCGTTACTATCTAGTGTCTACGCAGCGCTATGTTTAGTAACACCATTGGCGAAAGTCGGCGCCCGCCGATGGGTGAAAGTGCCGCGGAAGACTGCTTTCTGTCTACCCTTGGACAGTAGTTGATATCCTGGTCGATCGGTGCTTATGTAACTAACGAGGCTGTTTTATTTTTAGGCATTTGCTACACTAACTTCTACGAAATGCATGCCATGTTAATGTACTCTGTATTATATATCTATTCCGTACCGCCCCTTGATACATTTTTTTTCGTGATTTTTTCCGTTTTTTAGGGTTCCGTAGCCAAATGGAAAAAAAACGGAACTCTTATGGATTCGTCATGTCTGTCTGTCTGTCCGTCCGTATGTCACAGCCACTTTTTTCCGAAACTAAGAACTATACTGTTGAAATTTGGTAAGTAGATGTATTATGTGAACCGCATTAAGGTTTTCACACAAAAATAGAAAAAAAAACAATACATTTTGGGGGTTACATACTTAGAACTGAAACTCAATTTTTTTTTAAAATACCAAAATAACAAACCCATACGTTTCCTGTATCCAAGGATAGGTCTTCAAAAATGATATTTAGGTTTCTAATATCATATTTTTCTAAACTGAATAGTTTGCGCGAGAGACACTTCTAAAGTGGTAAAATGTGTGTCTTCCCACCCCTGTAACTTCTAAAATAAGAGAATGATTAAACGAAAAAAAACCATTTCCACCGAAAATTGTTTTTTTTTTTCAAGTAAGTTTTTTTTTAATACGTCATAAATCGTAAACCGCAATTTATCTTTCGTAATGTTATGGATTTCATTTTACAATAAAATACCATAACTATGACTCGATTGTCGTGATGGGTGAACTTTTACCTATAGATATACCTACAGGTTTGTACGGAACCCTCGGTGCGCGAGTCCGACTCGCACTTGGCCGGTTTTTTTTAGTTATTCTGCTATTTGGGGCGGAGACAAATTCAACAAATCAAAATTCATAAAAATCGGTCCAGACGTTTTTGACTTATAAATAGTGTAACTAACCCGACTTTGTTTTACATACAGGGTGGCCAGAAAAGTGACGTCCAAAAATTTTTTTTACGTGCCTCGAGTTGAGAGGTATCTGAATCACTGTATGTATGTTCTACGATTATTCGTAGTTTTCTAGTTACGATCTTTTTTAAATAGCCTATCTATAAAACCTATGAAGTACCTACTACTTTTTTATTATTATTATGAAAGCTTAGAGTCTAGCTGCTCTCAAAACTAAGACATTATCAGTTTAGATTTTTAATTTTAAGTAGAAAAATTAAATGATAACTCACTCAACATAAATTCTCAATTTTGGGTCAATTTTGTAGTAACTTCCATTAAAGTTATATGAGGCTGTTTATTTTAGGCATAAATGTACAGTTCATAGAGATTTAGCTGCAAGAAAAACGAAGAACGAACGAGGCACCTAAAAAAAATTTTTGGACGTCACTTTTCTGGCCACCCTGTATTTAACTAGCAACCCTCATCTTCCAATATTATTACACAAAACAAATCTTAATAAAATAAGATTATGTTTTTTTCAGGTACATGAATAAGTAGTAAAAGACGTAGAAAAATGGTAACAAAATGTTGTTGCGATGTCCAACATATGCCCACTTCCATTTACCATGGAGCCCTCCTGATTAATGCTGTCATTACTGTACCTTACGTCATTTAAGGTCATCTTTGCAGCAGTTAAAGGCACTCTTGAGTATGCAAGCAGACTTAAGTGAGTTCAGACAGATTGCACAGGCAACATGCATTGATACAACTAGAACTTGACTGACAGTACATATTAACCCTCATCCTCCTCCCCAAGGCAAAACATCATAAATTCACCCAGGAGAATTCTAGTAGTACCTGTATAAAAATCCCTACAGTAATATCAAAATTAGCCTTACTGACAAGCAGGCTGGCAGGTCAGACACAGCAACTTCGGTTTAAGTATAAAATGTGAGTGAAAAATGAATGCCTACCGACCATTATCCTACATTAAGTTTCAACCTTTGGTTAATAATAAATACATTTCAATATCATAATCAACTCAACTGATATCCTTTCCTGTCATTAGCTTTGTATTTCATATTCTACTAACATATAGGGTGGCTGACATTTGTCGTGGCAAATGAACTATATTTTGATTGTAGGTTACGCATTCAAAATTAAGTAATTATAAATTTTCTGCTAATTAATAACTATATTAAAATTAATAGCTACTTTGCAAAATGTGAACTCATCAAATTTTTGTTTAAATTTTTGTTATTTGAACTTAAAATTACAGTGTAATTTAATAAGTCTTAAAAAAAGAGAAAAAAAACTGCATTTCCAAGAGAGATACCAATGCACTTTGTTAAATAAAGGATTTGGTAGCTTTTTGAGAAAAGTTAAGGGAATCCTTTGCTGCTTAATAGGGTACCTATGTGCTAAATATTCTCACCTAACCATCATTCTCACCAGGATACGCTACTGTGTCTGTCAGTGTACAACAGAATCTCAAATATTTGAACTTTCTGTTCATAGACAGACACAGTAGTGTATCCAAAGTTCATATATTTGAGATTCTGTTGTACACAGACATACAGTAGTGTATTCTGTTCTAGCTTATTCTAGTAGAAAGGGACAGGCTAACCAACGTGTCCAACGTGATGTCCTTCTGGTATAGTAGTTTTCGCACTGAACTTCAAAGCTTAGCGTTTATCCAAAAAGTTAGGTAATAAATCTACAAAATAAATTTATTCCTACAACAGCTGCATCAATTATTTTTTATTTAAACTAAGTAGAGTTTAACTCAGATTGACCACAAAAGTGAAGGTAGACAGGCCTCATGGTACGTGGAAACACGGAAAAATGGAGCAACCAAGTGACGAATTGGTACCCAAGAGATGGCAGCAGAAAAGAGGGTGACAACCAAGAATATGGGAGGATGAAATTCACACATTGGAACAGTGTGGCAGTGGACAGACAACAATGGCAAGTGTTAGAGAAGGCCTATTTCATTTATAAGGCACACTGTATTAAGAGACATTTTGTGAAGCAAAAGATTATGTAATGTACACTCTTTTTTTTTTTCAGAATAAAGGGCTATTATTAAAGTAGAGTTTACACTAAGGGGATAGACATACTTTAATACATGACTCAGGTAAGAATGCTCTCTCTTCACACACTAGCACTTGCAATTTGCGGGACTCACAACTGCGCTGGCTTCTAGTTTAGAGCATAAACCTCTAGCTAGACTAGTGGTTCCTAACGTTTAAGTACTGAAGGACCATTTGACAAAATATATGTCTTCCCATAGACCCACCACTGTTTGGAGGTAATATAAAGTAATCCTTCCTAATATTATAAACGGGAAAGTTTGTATGCATGGATGTTTGTTACTCTTTTACGCAAAAACTACTAAACAGATTTTGATGAAATTTGGCATACACATAGACCATAACCTGGATTAACACATAGGATACTTTTTATCTGGGTAAATTCAACACAGACAAAGTCACAGGCAAAAGCTAGTTGTAAATAAAGAAAGGGTTGTTCTATCTTTAATTTTAGAATGGTTCTGCGGACCACTTTGGTTGCTTTTAGGGAACACCAATGATTTCTGGACTGCCAGTTAGGAACCACTGGAACTACTGAGCTAAACCAAATAGCTATCGAGTTGTAATCAATGGTAGTCAATAAATTTCACCAATAAAATGTCTATTGTGTCACTGTGCAGCAGTATAGCCAGAAGCCACAAATTGACAGTAAATAATGTTTTTCTTAATTGTAATAGTATAATGTTTTATATTTATATTTCCACCTGGCTAATTATAGAAACATTACTTCAATATGAACCTGAAATTTGCATGCATTGTGTCTCTGACCTAGTTTTAACAATAAAAATACGGTAAACAGAATCTTATGCGAAAGTAAGCGCACATAAACGCGCACTTTTCGGCTTTGTACTAATGCGCATATTAAGCTAGTAAGTAAAAATATACTATTCGTACCGGTCGCAAGGCGTTGCAATGTCCACGACAAGCCAGCATGGCTCACAGCGCAGAAACCGTAAACAAAACACCTGATACTTCACTAAACTACACACCGCGGAATTGTTGACTGACTTTACCACTTCACAGCACACACCTGTTATCGACCGCACTAACAGGGAATTGTACACCTTGGATAGCACAACACTTAGCAAATCACCAAATAACAAATCTCAATGATATTTGCCACACAACGTACACAAATAAAACACCTCCGCAGAAGCTACTTGCGAAACCGATCTGTCAATCTACGTCAAATTATTACGAGTGAACCATTAGAAGACGATAAACGCGTATCAGGGCACAGAATATAAAAGATAACGCTTAAGATCAAGCCAAAGTTAACCCAGCAAAATGTTTCACACGGTTTACGAGAAAATCATTCTCAAATAAACAGGCTAACAATACGCACAACAAGTAAGACACGAATCTATCGAAAACTGACTGACTTGACTGAAACCGAATCTGACGTGATTTCATCTTTGTGCGATATTGCCAACCTAACGAATGAATATGTCAAAAATAATGTTGCCCAGTTTTATTTATATAATCTACTAATTGCAACTTTTTTTCTCTTCATTTAAATTAACAGTTTATATCTCGTTATTGCACACCCATATCCAACAACGTCGTATAAAGGCTCCTACACAGAAAATTGCACAAAGCCACCGTGCATCATTCCAGTTGTTGTAACAGTCGTGTAGAACGCTCGTAAGGTGCACAAATGTAATTGGTTATCGATTACGATGAATAAACGAAGTTTTCAACATTGCCAAAGCAGCTGTAGCTTTTATTTTATTATGTAAAACAATTTAAGAAGTACTTAGAATAAAGTTTTAGGTGCTCCCAAGTTTACAATACAGAAAATGGCAAGACGGTACAGTAATGACAGAAAATTTAGCGCGTCAAGGCGTTTATTTTTCTTTTTATAATCGGAATTACAAGGGTCTCACAAAATCTCATTTTCACGACATTGTTCAATGAGAAGCAATACTGCATTATTATCCCACTTAAACGATATTACATTTTTTTTTGCGAAAATTGCGAATGCCGGGAGCAAACTGACTAAAATTGTTAATTAATTGATTAACACATAACTTTTGAGCAAAAATAATTAGAATCTAGCACTTGCCTGTCGCTGCAGTGGCACGCTCGCTCTATTCACTCGGCTTCGTACTTTATGTGGTCATTGTTCTAACCTATCCGAACCTAGATGAGGTTTTTGACAAATTATGACTTAAATTGTTTTTATTATTAAAATACAAAATACAAAAAGGACCACTCTTGTACTCATAACTCCCTTTCCTAATTCTCATAACCCTGCAAAAGTGTATAAAATATGACTATTTGCATAGTTTTAACCTCAAATTTCTATCTTAATAGCTCCAAAACGAATAAACTATTTGTTTACTTTAATAGGGAGAGATTTTGGGGGAAAAGTGTCAGCCCCCCCCCACTCTCCCACAGCTCTCAAAATCCTTAAATTCGTGGACCATTAATGTACAGTTAAGCCCGGAGCTATGTGAAGTACCCTATTTCAATTGGAATGATGATCAGACCAACGTTAGTGATGATTCACTAACGTTGCTCTGATCTTATAATAGGTAGCCAAAGCATTTGCAACAAAATCTGAAACAACGACGGTAGTACCCCAGATTTGAGATAATAAAGAAATGTTCGTTTTCTACCTTGAGCCAACCGGGAATCAAACCTTGGGCCTCAGAGATGGCGACGCCAAATCCAGCGGGATCACCTCTCAGCAACAGAGGTCGTTAAAAGAGCTGAATGGTAAATTCTGAAATATTAATAATTCTTAAGTTCATTTAATTTATTTTATGTTAGGTTAGGTTATGACGAGGTACTTTCTATAGTTGGCTGGGTTCTACTAGGCTGGGTACCCCTGGTAAAATTCCTTCCTTCTAACCTAAAACAAGAATGTTATTCGAAAAACACGATTTGATTTTTAAAATAATGTCAATATAAATTGTCTATTCGTGTTGACTACCCTATGAACGACTTTTTCGTTTAATGAAATTAATGATTCTTCGTAATTAATAAAAATACTACTAATATAGATTTAATTTTAATAAAAATTCAATCTGCATGCTATTTGAGATAAAAGTATGTAAAATTTCGTATAGATGGCTCTGAACGTAGAAATACTTTTATGCTGTAGACAGAGACGATCAGATTTTTCGTGGCTTGCCTGAGCGTAGCCGGAACTTTAGGTTACAGACATATTTATTTTCATGTCAGTGGTTGATAAATACTAAAAGTTTATTCATCAATGATGAATGATGAAAGGAAATTAACCATGATGAATCATCATGGTTTATTTCCTTTTTTAAGATTGATCCACACAAACCTGCCAAATCCTACCATAGTGGTTTTATTGAAAATTTTATGTTTCAATTTTATTTTATGTAGGAAGTCATAATGAGTCATACATCTCCATGGTAGGTAGGAAGGTAGGTAGGTACTCGTTATTTACAATTTTTTCGAAGTACTTAGGCGAATGTACTTATTGCACCAGTGTCCCGTGTGTTTTTAAAAGGTAAAAGAAAATAAATAATACACACAAAATTATAATTTTAGATATTTTTAAAATTTAATATCAAGTACTAATTTGAAAATGTTTTAAATTGGGTAAATTATACAATCAATTTAGGTACCTATCTAATTTATTTACCCAAAAACAATTTGTGGTGTTGACATAGTCCAATTTTTTGTTGTAAAATATGCGCTTAATCTAGCGCATAGTAATATCATCATGTTCTACACTGGAAAGACCTAATGAAAATAAATTAACTGCAAGTATGTACAGTATCGAAAGATTGCACCCTATAATATTGTTATCTACTTATATTATCACTAACTAATAGTAGTCTACTTATTAAAATTTGACTCCTCTGATGTGACGCTACAATATAATGCTGAGATTTGAGAGTTCAACTTGAAAAACCAGGAACCATATTGTATTACAACAGCGACTTTATTATCTAACTTAGCAATATTTGAGACATAAAACACTAAATAAATCCCACACTGTACAAATAAGATCAATAAATAACTAAACAAACATTTCTATCACTTCCTGTTTCGCTCGTATTCGCGGTTACAATGTATAACATTGCAAGCATCAATTAACATAACCAGATATTATTAATCAGTCTTACATTTTATTCAGGAGAAGTATACTTCCCGGCAGACTAAAGGGTCCAAGTCGAGATCTGACGTCAACCGCTCGAACGGCGAAATAATACTTAAATCCGGCCATGAACTGTGTCAGTGTGCACGCCATTGGTAGAGGCAGAGCTTTGACATCACCAATTTTTTTCCATAAAGTTGTGCTCGGCGGCGAGCTCGTTTCTTGGTAAGCGTACAGCTGGTAGCTAGCAATCTCTTCGTAACTGTCTTCTTGATAACCTTCGATCTTCCACGAGATAACTATTCCATTTTCTACTTTTGACAGTTTCAGATCAGGCGCCGGTGGGAGCGCCTTCCAATTTGGAGGTTGGTATTGTTTCATGGCGTCAGGTAATGGCGCAGGGTGCCTGTTATTCGGAACCCTTTTAATTACATTCGGAGCAGGACCTCTGGTCATATTTGGTACAGCTGATCTTTGTCTCGGACCTGAAATTAATATTTTTTTACTTTACAAATGTCATAGCTCAACAAAAAATTTGACATCACATTTCGCAATGGGTTAAAATGAAATATATGTTTTGAAAAACTTACCTGGTGAAGGCACGGACTTGAGCATGATAGTTTGTCCCGGTCTGATATTTTGTCCTTGAGGTCCACTAATGGGTATGTACACTTTTCTAGGACTGTTGATTGTGGCTGTCGACTGTGGCCTCGGCGCCGACAGTAGGTTTTGGGGGGATACAAGTCTCACAGGGGGCACGGGCGAACTTCTTGGCGTTATTTTAGCAGGTGGTTCATCATCAGTCAAGTCAACTGTGACAGACTGTAACCGGTTGTGTGGTCTCTTCTCAGCCTTTTGGACTGGCGGTGACATCCTAGCTCCATTAAATTGATTAGCTGTCTTCACTTGGGTATTGATAGGGCTATTTGGCGTCATCGGACTTTTAGCTACAGGATTGGCGGCAGCCGGAACGAGTCGTGGCACTGGTATTTGCTGATTAACCGCTTGTTTCTGTGCTCGAGGACTTTGATTCTGAGGTCTAATATTTCTGTTGACATTTGGTGGAGCCAACGGAATTATATTATTTGTGTTAGGCTTCTTCCTTGCACCAATTTTTTCCGTCATTAGCACCTGCATACCAACAGATCTAGTTATTTTCAACGGAGTTATGGCAGTGTCAGGCTTCTTTTTTTGTTCTTCTTGAACGGATTTTAAGACTAGTTGAAGATCTCTATTCTGTTTGGTTAGCATCATTGCTTTTTTCTTGTGCTCATCTATGTTTTGGGCCATTGTTTTTAACTTACTTTTTATTTCACCCAAATTACTTCTGTCTACAATACTCTCTACAATTTTTAGTATACAAAATTCTTCCAATTCGTCTCTTGTCATGTCAGCCAGGTTCTTTTTACATGATTTTAGAAAATTGTCAGGTAATAACGGTTTTAGAGGTTCTTTAACTACCTCTTTTGATTCTTTAACTGGTTCAGTTATTTCCAGCTCTTTACTTGGGCATTTGATTTCAGGTGTGGCTGCCACTGCATCTAAAGGAATAAAAATGAAAAAAAAAATTTTAAAATATGGTATAAAATGCTTGCCCTGTTTTGAATATTAAATAAATTTGGGCAGGACAATTTTTTTTTAAATAATATAAACATACCTTTTTCAGTTATAGCCACTGTTTCATCAACTTTTGTAGTATCAATAGCTTCTTCGTTTTCCAAATCAATAGTGCATTTACCAGGTTTACTTTCTTTTTTTTCTTCTGTATCCATCGGTTGAACTGGCTCTGTTTTTCTATTCTTGCTTACATCAGTGTCTTCATCTATTAGCATGATATCGTCGTCATCTTCGATGTTAATGCATTGTTTCTCGGTAGTTGTTGTTTCTGCATTTTTTTGTGGTTCAGGTTGAGGTTGGTCTTCGTCATCGTCGGATAAAATATCCAGAGTGTTAGATAGCTTTATGATAGGAGCTTTTATAATTTCATCTGCCTTGACTGATTGTGAGGGCGCATCAACTTTTGGTTGTTCTATTCGTTCTGGTACTTTAGGTAAATCTTTGATTTCATCTACATCCAATACTTCCACTTTATCATTTGTGCTATCAATTATCTCATCCGTAATTAAATTACTATTATTTCTATCAGACTTGTTTTTAGAGCTCTCAATTGCAACATTTTTAGAAGTATCTACTTCTGTCATTGTTTGGTCATTGTGAGCAACAATTTTTGCATCATCTTCAATCTTTTCAGGTTGATCTACAACACCATTATCTGTTTCTCCAATTACGTTTCCAAAAACTTCACTGTCTTGTTCTGATTCGATTTGGATGATATCATCATCATCATCCATTTTTTCTGTTACGAGTTTATTTACAGACTTTGTCTCAAGTTCTTTTACATTTGGTGTAACTAGAACTGTTTTGTCATGAGTATTTTCGCCTACATTTTTGGTCTCACCTTCACTTTGTTCTGGGGCAACTTGAACTACAACTTTAGATTTATCATCATCAACTTTTTCGCTTACTGATCTGGACGCAGCTTCATTTTTTTCTGATGTAACTGAAACTACAGTTTCTAATTTACTTTTACCAATTTTGTCTTGATCCAAGTCAATAATAGTCTCAGGTAAAACTTCAACATCGCGTTCCGACTCAACGTGAACCATATTCTTCGGCGTATCCTCAGCTTTTGAAACATCATTATTTGATTCAGCTTCATTAGCTAAAATTTCCTCCTGGGTTGTATTTTCACAAACCGGATTACAATCTTCTGGAATATCATCGTCAATTGGCATCGACATCTCTGAAATAATTTTGTCAACTTCTAGAGCCATCTCAGAGATATCTTCATCAACTTGATCCGCTAATGGAGAGGTTTCCTTTTTAGGAACTTCCACTAAGTCCTCTAAATTATCAGCTTTATCGTTAGTTCTAAACTTGTCTACTTTTATTTCAGTATCTAATATTTTCAATACTTTTGCATCTATTTCAATGTTATAGCTATTATCTTTTATTTCAGTACCCTTGTCTGTGTTTTCGTTTTCTTTAGGTTTCTCAGATTTAGCATCTACATTAATGCAATTTTTGCTACTTAAACTAATTTCATTACTTTCTTGCGTAACTACTTTATCGACTAAAACATTTTCAGCTTTAGCTAATTGTTCTTCTACTATGGGGTTGTCTTTACACTTTTGTTCATCACCGTTTATACCATCAGTTTCATGTATACCATTGCTATTGCTATTTTCATAAGAATTTTCATTGCTTGCTTCTTCGTCACCACCATCTTTTTTTATTTCTAATTCTATCTTCACATCTTCGACAGGTAATTCTGAATGATCATCAATGTTTATTTCTATCTTCGTATCTTGATCAGTAGATGGCAAGTCAGGCTCAGTATCAAAGTGTTCTTTATGATCGCCATCAATGTCATCTACTGTATCAGTGAAAATGTTTTTCTGACATTCTATGTTTTCTTTGTTGCCATTGCATAGGTTTTCAATGGAATCTTTAAGTTTTGTATCCAATGACTCCTCAACAGTCGCCATTTTAACACTTATCTCTGCAGTAGCTTCAGTTTCTAATATCAATTGCATTGTATATATTATTCCTCTTCATTGGAGACGGGAGTCGGTTCTGAAAAAAAGAGAATATCTTTGTTATAAAAAGCAGAATTAATATACGGCTGAATAAACTACAGCTTAGTATGCTGTTAAATACCTCGTTTTATACTTGACTGACACAATATTAAAAATAATATGATATCTTGACAAAACACAATGGCTGCCAAAATTGAGCATAAGGCCAAAATCATATTGTCGGCCAGATTTACAATATCTGGTCTAATCTATTATACCATGCCTATTTTTGAAAATACAGGTCTCATAAGATTTTAAATTAAAATACGTAAGAATTATTACAATAATATTGATAATACTAGTTTAACCTTCCAGTTTCAATAAAATTTTGCAGTTAAACATTTTTAGTAACAAGTTACCTGATTATGTTTCGCACGGGTAGTTATTATTCTATATAATAAGAATACTCTATGTACTTTTCTCAAGCAAGATATTTCTTTAATAACGTGAAGGAAGACGGCTGAAAAATTCCCAAGTGAATACCGCATCAAAATCGAACCAGTACTTTGGATGTAGGTAATGGTATTTTACTCAGACACATAAATTGTAGACTTCGTATTGAAAATAGCTTAACAGTTTAGCTTATTATCTTTAAGGTGTGCTAATAATGTCTATTATTTTATATTTGTAATCAAAAGGGTTCATCTGACAAAGCAGTGATCAGAGAATACGTCACTTGCCATTTATGACATTTTCCGACGATATAGTAAGTACCAACCGTTAAAAAATAACTTTGAAGTACCTATAACCACATTGACAAAATAAACTATACTAAGAAAGCGCCATCTGTTGCTGTACTGCAACATTACTTTGCCACCGCCCGACATTGGCTACTCGTAGACACAAAACCCTTGTTTGTAAGAAAATATTTTTATACCATCAATCTCAAAAAATTACGAAAGAATATTTTATAACGTAATAATTAGTTTCATTAACTAAAAAACTCATCGAGCTAAAACACGAATGTTTTATTTATGACCATGGAAGAGGTTCTATACTGATTTTATGATACTACTGTACTATACCTACTATAAATTACTTGATGAATAAACATGATGAACAAGCCATAGCTAATATAATATATAATTTGTTGCAATCAACGATATTAAGTATCGTTAGTTAGGTTGGATGGAATTTGTACTCTGACGGATCAAAGGAAATGGATACTCGCAGAGCCAACTGTAACAATACCACAGAATAAATAATAATAAATAGATTGTAATCTGCAGAAAAAGTGTCTTTAACGATCTTAAACACCAATAAGTAACTGCTATTTATTTTGTACTAGCTGTCCCGGACTCCCGGCTAACTTCGTACCTACCGCCGCCTAATAAGTTTTTTTTAGTGTTTTTTTTTTAATGTTTGCCACCAATAAAACAAACAAACCAATAACAGACTTTGTTTCATATTATTATACATTACATTGCAACAAAGACAACACCTCTCTGTGTTTTGTGCAACTCGAACGCAAGACAAGAAGTGTGTATTTTCTCCAGTCCTAGAGTTGGTACACTCCAACGCAAAACATTAGTGATGTCAGTGCGAGTTTAGTCGATTGATTCGAAGTGGTCGACGAAGCGTAGGCGTGGCTGGCACATTTAGAAAAATAATATCGATGTAGGGAACAATAACTAAGCTTGATCTTTCTTTCTTGTTATTGGAGCTTGGAGCATTCTCTATTTCAAAGAACAATATTTTTTCTCTAAATTAGTAACTTATTTGGCACGCTAGATCAAATGCTTCTCTAGATCAAACGCAACCTACTTCATAAATTCCATGATTATTATTTTCTTACACTAACTGCCGCACTCAGAAACGTTACTTAACTTTAATGGTTACTTAAGAAAAATCTGTGATACTAAAGCCGATACGAATAAAGACAATTATTGGATGAACCAAAATGTTAATTTTTACAAAATACCGATGTAACTCCTCGCCCCAGCTAAACGTGACACTATAGAAAAATGATTGTTCCGCGATCATAAGCGACCGCTGGGTAGTAGGTATCCAATAAGATAATTAGACAGATTATATCATGTTATTGAGATATTTTAAGCAGCACATAACAATTACTTTAGGCATGGTAAAACACGCACGAAAGTTCTTTCTAGTCAGGGTTCAAAGCTGAACCTACACGCCTATCAAACCTTCAACCAATGCAGGTTATATTGTCTCAGGGGAAAGCGACGAAATCAATAGAGTTACAAATGTGTCGCTATTTGATCTTTATGGCCAATTATAAAAAACAGTGGCTATAGAGTAATACGAATTGACGATAGCTATTAAAAATATGTAGTACCTATTTTTAAATACTCTGAATGTTCAAGAAAATCCACAAGTAGCAGGTTTTTTTTTTTTTGCTGGCTGATTGCTACTCATACTTTTTTCAAATTCTTTGTTTGTTTGATAAGGTGTAATGAAATGTTATAATATTTTTTTTTTTTTTCTTATTAGGAAAAAAAAAAACTTTTTGAGATTTTTTAAAGATCGATTTCTGGTGACAAAATACCTTGACGACATCAATCACACTAAAACTTTTTTTAATCAATACGAAACACTGACTTGTGAAAAACTAAATCCAAAATTTATGCTTCATCTTATCATCACACCATTAGTCCTACTAGGGCTTCAAAAAACCGTATGCATTTTTGTTTTAAGGATACAATATTTTATTATCAGAATTAGCAGAGTATAAGTCTGACCCCTTGGATGTAATCACTCAAACAAAGGGTACATGGGGTGCGTACCTACTACTTTTTAATAAGAATAAGCAGATAATTGCGTAAAAAATAAATTACACTAAGAAAGTACTTATAATTGCTTAAGTAAATAAATAAAAAATACAAGATGTAGTAAAATAAGAAAAAAATTGAAAAAAAAACAACATACAACTAACTCTCTATAACTCTCTAAATCTAACAAAGATTAATTGCGAACTAATGTCAATACAATTGATTACGAGACAAATAGACAAGCTCACACACGCACGGAATAACATCGTAACAAAAATAACGCCAACAAAATAATGAATGAGTTTAATCGACTTTGCTAACATTTATAAATATTATAAGTGAGAGAATGAAATGAAATGAGAGAAATGAGAATTTTCTGATATTGGGGTGATCATTAATTCTAAGCCCCTGGAGATTACTCTATTTTAACTCGCTGCAGAAGTATCAACTTAGGTACCTATATTGCAACCTCTGAAAAGGAGAAACCCACAAGCTAAAATTGCCGTCGGAGATTATTATTTTTACGTATTACCTATGTAACTACCTACTTATTATGTAAATATAATCATAAAGTTTAAAAAAAAGAACGTCTGTAAAAAGTTACTCAGCGATAGGTATATTGTTATAAATCATTATTTCGTGCTAGATATTACCAAGCAACAGAAACTAAACTCGCTATTTCACGAAACAACTCAAGATGGCGGACGGACGGTCTGATAATACCGGAATAAATTCCCCACTCGGTATACTGCAAAGCTGAACGCCAAGTTACGAGAAGACGGAGCCGACAACTCTTCCTATCGCGCCCCAGTTACGCGCTATCAACACGCGTGCGAAAGGGACAGCCAGCGTTTACCGACGCTGGCTTCTATAATGAAATGAGGTGAAGGTGGAACGCAGAACTTAGGGCTATTGAACGGAAACCAGAAAACCGACCGTTTGGCAACTGGTGAAATACTGGTTTGTTAGTTCTTCTCATTATACCTACGTAATAAAAAAATGTGAAAAATATCGTCTCATAAAGGAAACAATAATAAAATAAATACTTAAATAATTCCATTAAAAAAATCCACAGCGACCAATTTTAAAGATTATAAATATCCATTTCAACATTAAACTAATAAAAATATAAATACAATGACAATCACATCACACCGTACATCAAAATCTTTCAGATCTATAAACTCGCATAGGCAGTCAACCTTAAAACCGTCTACATAAAGACTATAATACTACCTACGTCAATATCGAGCGGTATAGTCAGTAACATTTTGCTTAAGTATTGTCAAAAAGTGATTATTTCTTTTGAAAAATAATTCAAGTAGGTACATAAATAATATTGATATACCTAGACAAAAACCGAAAATACTTGAAATTAATAATAAGCTAAGATAATAAATTAGGTAAGTTACCTATTATTTTATGACTGAATGATTAATTTATAATATCATTTTCGATTTTGCTTGCATTGTTTGCAATAAATGCAAAAATAGCATAAATAATACATAGAATGACAAAGACAAATAATACTCTATGGTAAGTAAATCAAAACAAACAAAGCAAATTATAACAGAAGTCAACAAAGTGACCAGCTGATATCCAAAAACATAATTTTCGCGGTTTTTATCGAAAAGTAAAACAGGTTTACTCACTTATATCAGTAAGATCCGATAAATTAATACGTAACTAATACTATTACTGATAAAAATGTTTATTAAAAACAACAAGTGACACTTTTTAAAAGCATAACTTAGAATAAAATAAAAACATATTATTACGATGTCAACAACAATACTACACGCACACACCCAAAAAAATTAACTACATAAAATCGGTAAATAAAATGGGAAATGGAAGTCGAACTCGGAATGATAATAAAAATAAACTCTCATGTCGTACTTAGGCCCTAGATTTGCAAAAGCATTACTAAAACAAAACATTTTGAAATAGCACTGTTGTTATCGAGTGTACACAAGAACATACCTAAACTTCAAGCAGAGTCCAGAAGTAGAAGAGTGATTAAGAAGTAAACAAAATTCACGGGACGAGCGTTCATCGACGCGGTTTCAACAGCACTGACAACATGCAGAAAGAGAGAGAAGAAAATGGCGGCCAACTTGTAGCGACACTTGTATTGTGGCAGTAATACGTACTAAAATTACAGAGCATCCCTGCACAGAGATTGCAACGTTGCGTGGAAGTCGATGAGTGAGCGAGTCTTCGATACCGGCTTTAAAGCGTGTGGGACAAAGAAAGCAGAGTCGATTCGCAGAACGCGTCGCGGCCGTCTCTGGCGCGCTAGCTACTCTGTTGCGTTTGTACTTATTACGAGTACGAACCGGGGTCACATTTCCACAGCATGTCATTCTCTTGTGTTCTACTTCTGTTGATAATAAATTGTCGTTCGTAACATAATTAAGTCTTCTTTTTGTTTCTAAATAGACATAAGTACCACTTAAAGCGATAGATTAGTATCATTAATGTCATCATTTTATCAATGGATGACTACCTACTTTACTAAAGTCAATCTTGTAACCTAAATTGATTAGGTTATCGACTGCCAAGGTAGTTAATGGCTATACTTATTAGATTTGACATTATCAAAGCCTTGGACAATCTTTTCTGCATTAAAATTAGCAATCAAGTCATCGTTTTACGTCATCCTGTTATCGTTTAGATTTAAGATTATTTAAAATATTTCACCGTGTGGAAACCCTAGTTTGATGAAAGTAAGTTTGTACAAATCTTGAAATCTAAGCGTTTCTTTAAAAGTTTGGATATCCACAGGAGTAACTGCGGTAAAAATTAAAAATTACGATTTGCTGGCTCCAACAAAATGGCGTAGGAGCGAATTTATGCGACGTTGCCGCTCCGGCTAGCAGCGGCAGCGCGTAGTCCGTGTCGAGTGGGTCGTTTGACTTGCCACCGAAAGCAGCCGAGCAGCTCCGAGCAAGGCCGAGCCAGCGTACGTCATCACAAAAATAGATAGCTCGAGCATATAAAGTCTCTGTTTTGTAGTCATTTTTCTCTTGTTATTACGATTTTTTTGGTGGAATGGATGGCCCCTTATGTTTTTTCATCTAGGTTTTGCAATTTCTAAAGTTTTATCAAAATGTTGGTGCTTACGTTGAGTTCTTGACTAATCCGCTTATAACTTGTATGGCTCTGTAGGAACTTGGGGATTTAGTAGGTGGGTACTTAAAAAAAGAGATCATAATCAAACAAATGAAGATACTACTTACATCATAAAAGGATCAAGTTCAAATGGCAAACCCTTTAGAAAAAAGTGACAAAAAAAACTTGAATTCATCTAAAATAAAAATTAAAACCACACCATATTAACAGGCGCCTATCAGGCGAAACATAGTGATAGGTATTATTACTAATTCTATACCTGCAATATGATCTACAATAAATATATTTTCTGATTCTGATTCTAACCTAAAAAATATTGGACAGCTTTGAAAACAATCATAACAATTAATTTGAATACGTAATGGATAAATAAACTAAAGACACCCAAAAAAGGGGTTTGTCCTAAATGAAAGTGAATTCCACGATAACTATGAGTACATATTAAAGTAAGATAATCACTTTATCTGGCACTTAAACAAAAACATAAAAAGTAAAGCAAATGCAAAAACTTTCAATTTCACATCACTAACAATAATAAAATCATATTTGATCCATGTAAGTAAAATTAACTTGGAAAAACAGTTGATTTTGAAGCGATTATCTACAGAACCAGTCGTGTCACTATGACTACTTACAACACCAATAGATTTTTAAAAGTGTAGCTCATTATTAACTCTGAATACAATGCCGGTCCAGTACTACGCAATACGGGGCTTTCAGATTCAACCTTATAGCGAATATTCAATGAATGCGACCACAAGCAGCCGTCTTGCATACAGAAGTAATAAGAGATGTGCGTAACCACTGCAAAGAATGTTACAGAACGAATCTAAGGGATTTAATCACACTGTAGATACTACAGGCCAGATGAATTCACAAAAAAAGGACTTATTTGCTTTTGTTATGAGTAAACTGAGGACGTGTGGTTTAAGTAAAACTTTTAGAATCAAAAACTTGAACGGTCTAGTCTACGGTCCGATCATTTGTTTGCCGTACAAAATAATTCTATCCATATTCAGCAAATCCAAAAAACTTTAATGTGCCCAATGCATAGACAGTAGACATAAAAGCATAAAATATGTAACATATGACATAAAATAACAATATTGCCCGGCACGAACACTTCAATAGAATGAAATTAAAAGATGGCTGACATGACGGACATCAACATCCTCAAGATCGACATCTTATTTATATAAAACAAAGTCGGGTTATGATTTATGATTTTTTGGATTTTTCTCCGTCCCGAATAGCAGAATATCTATTAAAACAACGAAAAATGTGACAGCTAGTTGTTATTAAGAGCATGTAGTTGTATTGAAGTTAAAAACGGTATTTGGTGCTTTGAAAAAGAACGAACACATCTAGGTAAGATACAGACAAGTCAACCTACCACAAATTAATCAATTGATATTGAACTCTATACTTTAGACTTAGAGTTGAAAATCGGTTGAAGACACGAGATTTTTGAGTAGGTTGACCTGCTGTGACTGAGCTATAAATATACTTTGTAATTAAAATTTTCCTTGTAAAGGAAATATATTTGTGAAAAACTTCAACGGAACAAATATTTTTTTTTAAGAAGCAAGAGTTATTTTCGATACTAAAAAGTAAAAATCGAATTGCAAAACTGTAGGGACCATCTTGAATTCATGATCGAAAAAGGATAGGTCCTTAATCCCACCAGACTAGCATGAATCGTTTGAAGCGAAACAAACAATGAAGTTTAGCAATATTGCGAATTAACTTCTTTACGATGACGATCTCGTCTACCAGCCGTATAAATAGTACGTCAAATGACAACGCATGTCGATAAATACGCAAAAAAAATATTGCCGTCTGATTTGATTTGACAGCTAACCAATCTAAAAATTTTGATGCAGAGCTAGATAGATACTTATCTAATCACACAATAATAGCAATTTGAGTAAGTATCAACAATAATTCAGCTAAAGGCAGCCTGCAAATGACTACAAATAGGTAACATTCACGCACGAGAAGCAGAGAACGTTATCTAGAGATGGATACGGATTGAACTGCTAGTAAGAGTGGCAACAGCGCAATTGACTCGCTTCGGCCGATAGCAAAGTAAATTATTCGACGTTGCCAACCAATCGCCATTCCGTAGGTGTTCCAGCACCGACTAGTTATTATTAATGATTGTTAATTATTTAATTAAATTGGTGTTTTTCAAATTACAATTGTATTTTTCTATTGGTCTTTAGCTAATCTGAAGCTCAAGTTTACTGATTAAATTATTTTTATTTTTGCATTTTCGTTTCCAAACATTCCTAACGAGTAAACTAGGTGAACTGACCTATAAAGTACCTAAGTACCTACTTACCTATTTGTTTAATTTTTAATTATTAGTAGAAGATGCGAAGAGCTGTCTTAAAATTTTGTAAAGCGTGGTATTTTTTCGTAAAAGAATAAGTACCTACCTAAAATTCGAGGAGTGAAGACACCATGATAAAAATGTCAGGTCAGGTAGCAGTAATAAATGTTCGGCGCCAAGATTGTCTGAAAACAGGATCGATCATTAAAAAACTCACCTCCAGGAGTTGCAGGTGATCTTCGAACAGGTACTTATCCCCAAGTTAAATTGGCGCCGCAGCTGCGCAGCACTTCTCTCCGACCTCGCTCCGCAGCGAAGATATCGAAATGCTCAACCTCAACTAAATGGGCTTATGCTAGCGGCTAGCGACCGGCGAGAGGGAGCGGCGGCCATTTTGTTGAATGTCAAGTCGCGAGTTAGAGCGAGATAGATATAGGTATAAGCAGCACGCACGTAACCTGCTTATGACTGACAGACAACTTACATCAATATTATAATAAAGAAGATAAGCGTATTATTCTGTATAGTAGGTAGTTGCGAGCAGAAAAAAATTCCTGATTTTTCGAATTTCTTCGAAACTGTTAATGGCGTTTTTGGAACCTTACCTACTTTTTCAAAGTTGTGTTTTCTCATTTTTCTTGGGTAAAACAGTTTTTTGACAGACGCATTCAATTGTTTTCAAGACATGTACTTATTTATTTATTTTATTGTAAAATAACCAGCCAGTAGGTTTTTTGCCTACGTAGGTAGTCTACCAAAATTCAAATATTTTTATCTTATTCGAATTTAATATTAGGCACGGAAAAGGGTTTACTTTCTCGCTTTCACTCTCTTTCCTATTGTGCAAAATTAACTTCAGTGTTTTATTTTTATAACAGTGATTTATACTTTGATTTAAATATGTATATCAATAACTGTACATAATTTTCTGTAATACCAGTATTAAAGTTAGTAAAAAGTATACCCTCCAAAAAAAAAACAATAACTACCCATAGATGTAAAAGAACACCTTGTTGTTTGATAGATTTTTTATTAACAACTTTTTTAGGATTGGATCTTGGTAACGACATCTTTGAGATTAAATTTGAACTACCAAAAAAGGCGCAAAATTGCTTGAAATTAAAAAAGTAATCAAATTAAAAAAGCTCGAGTTTAAGTTATTCGAGGAAGAGGATGATGAACTACTTATTTTGTCAATAAATAAGAATTTAATGATTACTATGTTTAATACATTATGAAAGATAAAGGATAGATTAGAAATTGGAAAAACGATGTCTGCGGGTCTGCCACACGTGCATAAAGTAAATTGGTTCTAATCGATGTGTCGTATAAGTATGTTAGTAGTTTCAATAGTATCCGTAAGATAGCGCTGTTTACAGCTCTAATTTGGACACACGATTAATAACGTGATACAGTATTTTAGTATTTTTTGGCTACTTTTAGAGGTATTGATTATTAAAATAATAATGTCACAATAACTTTGTACTAAAAAAGGACCCAGAATACTACACGTCACCTACACGGCGTCGAGTCATATATTTCTTTGGATTTCTTTTCAATTTAAAAGGTACAATGTCAACTGTCAACGGATTACTGTCAAAAGTGTCAAATTTCTTCCTGTCATTTATTTGCCTTAATTTGTAAACAAAACATTAATTAACTTAAAGTTAGTAAAGTTACCGCCACAGAGCAATTAACTTTGTTACCGCCACCATATATCTCACATTATTTGCTGCAATTGAGCAATCTTAGTGCTTTTATGAACAACACATAGGTTAAATTAAAAAGGAAAGTATTAAAATGTTGCTTCGACCCTTTACGGATTTTAGAAAGGTTTGCGAATTCTTGTGTTGCACATTTGCAATAAAATAATTAAGCCTATGCTCATAATCATTGTTTTAATTGTTTTCAGATATCGTTACATCGCTGCGCTATAATCATGCCCTATCGTCTGTTTAGTCAGAAACTAAATACAACTTACAATGACGAACAAAAAGAGAAGATTTTGCAGGTTATGAACGAAGCTGATGACAACACATTATCAAGGTATTTATTTTCTACTACCAATTATTTTACAAAAATATAAATGTCAATAACATATTTAAATTTTAAAGAAAAAATATTTTTCAGGTATGACATTACAAAATCTAGAAGAAAAAAGATTTTTCAATGGAAGGATACGTATGGCCATTTAAAAACTATCTCAGATATTGAATTAATTGATGGTTTCTCAGACAAAAATGCTAAGAAACTCTTTGATAGTATATTGAACGGACCGACTGAGCCGCAAACTGTGCCAACAGTTACCAATAAAATTAAGGGACAGATCTTACAGCCTACTCTGAATGAGTCAGTGAGACAGGTTAATTTGTTTTTGTAAACTAATTAACTTATCAAGCATACATAAACGAGACACAATAGAAATTTTATTGTTATGCGGTCTCATGAGATCGCTTGGATGTTAACGGGTTAAACCCAGGAAACATATTTTTAAGATGGATCGGTAAACAATATTGGTTTTAGTATAGTGTAGCTCTATGGGGGCCTATGTGGAGCAGTAATTCCAAAACCCGATGATGGCGATGAAAATGCAAAGATTTTTGTGTTTAGTCTGTCTTAGCTTAGAGGTCTCTCATTGTCAAGTTTTTATAGATCTCATTCATGGATGTCGATTTATTTATATAAACTTTATTGAATAAATCAAAATCATACGAAAGGTGTGTGGCATTTTCTGCCAGTCGACCATTAGGGTAAACAGAGATGTTTTGTGTGCTATTTATTTAATATGTCTATCTGGTTCATACAGTACATGCTTATTTCAGTTTAGGGCTAAATAATTGGTATGATTCTTGAAAGAATTCATTGTTCAATTATTTCTATTGACTATTTTGTAAGTTTTTTAAATAAATTGTAAAATACTTTAGTAGCTGAAAATTCTGCATTGTAAATTCTTTTATTTTAGAAATGCAGAACAGTTTTGACGGTGTATGTTTCGGTGAACTCTGTCTGTTGGACACTCATAGACAAGGAAAACTACGAGGTGGTTGAATGGAACTATCAAAGCATTGATTATCCAGATGGAAAAAGACTACAGATTACTGACATAATGCAAATTGTAAGTTTGGTTGATTTAAGGCGTCTTACATTGTACGTCTTAAGTTGTTGTCAACATTGTCAATGAACAAATCTTGACCTCAAAAGCATAAGGTCTGATGTGTGCAAGGTTTTTAATCACACATCAACCCTTATGCTTCTGAGGTCGAAAAATTTGTCTATTAAATTATAATAACATTGATTATTGAATACCACGCAATAAAATTACTAAGAAAATATTATTAATCTAATTGAGCGCAAAAGGTTCCGGGTTCGATTCAATTCAGAAAAGTATGTCTAAGTTATAAACTATGGGTATTAATTTTTAAATTGACAGGCATGGAAAGTAACTCATTCACTGCCCATAGCAGACATCTATGTGATGAAGGCCGAGGCTACGACATTGCGCGCGGGTGGGAGTGACCCCAACAATCCTAAGGTCCTTGCGGTCAACTTACAGAAGTCACAGATGATTTCGATGATTGTGGCTCTAGTCAATTCTAGAAGTAACTGTATGAAGTAAGTTCTAAGTATTTTTTAATTTAATCAATACTACCATACTAATATTGGTACGGTACTGGTACTGTCATGTTTTGCGGAACCCGGCAAGCTACGTAGGAAACAAATGTCTGACTATGCCGCCACCGCCGGGTCCTGGCCAAAGGGTTAGACCCAAGAAATGCTGGCTTGACGTCGTAAGGGCTGACATGCATGCCAATGATCTCACAACTAGAGACTCTCAAGACTGTGCGAAGTGGAGGAGTAAATCAAAGAAAGCAGACCCTGGGCTCTAAAGCAATGGCTTTGGACGTAATCGAGATTGACCGTATAGATAATGATGATGACTTCCATACTAATAATTATTATAATGCGAAAATAACTCTGTCCATTTGTCTGTTACTTTTTCACTCTTAAGCTGCTAATCCAATTTTGATGATTTTTGGTATAAAGATAAATTGGAGTTTGGACCTTGTAGAAAGGCACTTTTTGTTGCGAAAACTGAATTGATTTTGATGTAATTTAGTAAGAAAAAACTACTATTTTTCAATCTACCTAGTACCTAGGGAGTAAAAAAGGGGGTGACGTGTCGTAAATGCGTATGCAGTGCACTGCTGGACGATCTCCCGCTTTTGTCGTCCAGCCTCTGCCAGCCGTCTTCCTAAAGTCGTCGGTCTATCGAGCTGGGAGGCGTCCTACTCTACGTTTGCCATTACAATTAATAAATATGACCATGCCAAATTGCATTTTTTTAGTACCTACTGAGTCTCTGAGTTAAATTATAATCTACTCGGAAAAAGGCAAGGGCACAGCTAGTAGAAAATATTACCAATTTATCCCTCTATAAGGGCTAAATAAAAACAATTACACTGAGCTTCAGGGTCCCTGTCATGACCGTCATGACGACGTGTGCTGGTCATGTCAAAAATGCCTATTAATGTTGATAAATATTAACAACTTTATTCGCTTGTGAAAAAGAAGTCTTATTTTATGTCATTGATTGTAGCTTGTCTTGACTGTTACGTTTTTTCTTCAGCAGTGGGGCACAAAAGTTTCTTTAAAAAAACTTTGAAATATTCTAATATATTTTTTATCTATTTATTTATTGTTTCGTAAGAGGCGACTAATTCACTGTAGCACGAGACGGGCAGCAGCGTCTTCGTGCGAAATAATATTAAAACTGCGCTCGCCCCTTTTTCGGGGAAGCCTATGTTTAGCAGTTGATGAACTACGGTTGAAAATGAAAAAAAAAAACTGTTTTTTTCTGAAGTACCCGCACTTGGTGTTATGTATGTACTTAAAGGCAATATTAAACTTGAAGCCGAACACTTAAACTTGAAACAGAAATGTACGTTTTTAAGGAGATTTTACTAAGTCTTCCATTTTGGAAAACTAAAAATCTGGTGACTGCTCTGACTAATAACTAACTAAAGATTTCTCTCAACTTGTGATCCAAGTTAACGCCATCTAATGACGAATTAGTTAACAAAACGTTTTCTTTTAATATGGCTAGTAGCCATCGGCTACTACAAGGCTACGCTAGATGGCGCTAGTAGTATAAACCATTATGCTTTTATCAAGCAACTGATTAAGGTTTGGATATAGATTTTTATATTTATTCATATTTTTCGTTCGTACAGTCAACAGCTCAATAAATTATCCTACTATAAAGTAAAATGTTCTTTGATCTGTATTTTTTTTGTCTTTTTTTAAAATATTTTTTTTTTGCATTTTTGTTTTTCTAAGTAAGTAGGTATTAAGTCTACCTTTTGTAAGATTTTATTTTGTGCAATAAAGTTAAAATAAATAAATACATCTAAGTTAACAAATATAAATTGCACTGTAAATGTTGTTTCAGTATTCGTAATGAGGATGCAGAAAGTAGTTTACCCGGGAAGAGTTTCAAGCACAAAGTGTATTTCTTAAGGCCGTCTCTCCCATACAGGTGAGTTCTATCAGTAATATGACATTTAAGCAATCCCTTTTCTATTATAGTCAAAATGCTATCCTATTGGTAGTTAGATAAAGTCATCAACGTACTGACTTGAATTAAATATTGAATTATATTCTTGTTAAATAGGACAGTTCTAAAAGTAAGACGCCACTGGTGTAGCAGGGCCGCACAGTGTTAGCCATAAAAGGTTTTTCGTGCTTGAGCGATTTGCCTACGATTCTGATAGAGTGAGATAATGATGACTCCGCCTGTGGCCCGCCGCGGGACGCGGGGGGCAGTGGCGATTCCTTATGTGTAGTTTTGGGTTGGCTCCAGGCTAAAGTTATAAGTACTTTTTTTCTTATTAAAAAACTAAAATTAACTGAAATAATACTAATAATTGAAGAGTTTGGAAAGTGTTTAGATTATCCACAACTGTCGAATTCCAGGCTGAATTAAATTGTGAACAATAAACAAGGACAATCAAAAAAAAATTTTTTTTTCACAACCTGCTAATTTACATTTCTTTGAAATTTCAAGAATATTCTTTCTTGCTGTCTTTGTAAACTGATTTTAAATTTGAGAATTTGGGGCACGGACATCCATTTTCCACTACCAACTGTTTTTCAGCTAATGATCTAGTTGCAAAAGATTTTTCTGAAAGATCTCCAATTAGATTCCGTTGCCCTACTCATCTTTTCGTTTCAAATCAAATAAAGTCTAAAAAGTTAACCAGACAATCTTAATACAATCAAAATTTCACTGGCGACCTCCAACCGCGTAAAATCTGCAACTACCCTCTTTATCTGCAACTTACAAACAAAGCGCGGGGTGAGGCCGCGCGGGGTGAGGCCGCGCGGGGCGGACGCTCTAAGTATTATCTAAATTAATTCTTTAAGTATAAAATAAACGAACTGTTAAGAGGTTAAATTATTAATTTAATTACTATAGTGGGTATTATACAGGGTGGCCAGAAAAGTGACGCCCAAAATGTTTTTTTAGTTGCCTCGTGTTGAGCGGTATCTGAAGCACCCCTATATGTATGTTTTACTATTTTTCGTAGTAGAACACATATATAGTATTTGTGTCTATTTTTAAATACTTAAATCATTTCGTTGAAAAAGAATGTCAAGATTGTGTACAATAGCAAAGAAAAACGCACTTTAATATTGTTTTTTTTTTTTCAGGTTATACGGTACTCTAGTCGGCAACGAGAGAGTATCCACCGACCAAACAGTCGAAATTTTACTCCAAAATATGAGCGAAAATTCTAAGGAAAATTTTCTACCAAAAGCTACCATTTCGGAAGAGTTGAAATCTGATTTCAGGTCTAGGAGGGAGCTCGAGAGGGATATGCTAGGACATTGCTTACTACTTGCTTTAACTTTTATGGATCTATGTATGTATAAAAACCAGGATAGTATACAAAAGTTGATTAAACGTGGGGAATAGAGAACAGAAAATAGTGTCCGTTTACGACACGGTTTTACGTGAATTTTTGTAAATATGTATAATTTGGTTGTGTCAAATAAAACAATAAAAAAAGTTTGAAATATTCTCCTTTCATTTTTTTATTTAGAATTTGTCTATCTAATTAAATATCGGATTTTTTAAATGAAATACGATCTATGGAAAATATTAAAAATGTGTTCAGTGGCGCCATCGCTTTGGTAGTGATTAGCGCTACGCCACGGCTGTGATTGGATGGGTGACCTTCCAGCCATATTTAGTGACATTTATCACAAGCATCTCCGTGCTTCGGAAGACACGAAGTTGGTCCCGGTTAATATCGCTTGATACTAGTCGTGAAGCCTAGTCAGAGGCCTTAGGGCGTCTTAATAACATCTGATAGTAAGGTTAACCCTTCGCGTGCCACGTAAAATTTTCTCCATTGTTTTCCATTGTTTTTCCGGTCTGCTATGGGTAAGCAGAACGTGAAGGGCCATACAACACCCCTCCACTAATCTGCACTAGGCCCGCGTCGTGGACTATGGCCCAAACCGCCTTAGAGTTGAGGCGAGGGGTAATTTTAACCTATCTCACTTTCGAAACTCTTCTGTTCGAATTTCAATAGTTTGAAAACGGTTTAACGAAGTTTTGAATAGCGGGTATTTTTTTTACATAATATTGTAAGTAAGTATTAATTTTATTTTACCGATGTTTCATTTTCCAGAAAAACAGATACCCGATTTTCAAAACCGTTTTTTTTCGTTTCACTGTTGTTTTACTTACAATAATTTTCAATTCTAACTAATTGTTTAGGTTAGGTTAGAACAGTGACCACACACACTTTACCTAAAAACTTAAGATAAATTCTAAGGATAAGGATGAAGGATTAAATATTTAATATTAGAAGCATTTTTTAGGAAACTAAATCATCTGACATTAATAGCTTTGGCAAATGATGAGTAAGATATCAAAACATATAGAATTAAAAAAAAAAAATCGAATATCGGAATATCAGCAATATGTCAATTGTGTTTTCGGTATAGTAAAAATATGAAAAATGAAAAAAGAGCAAAACGTTTTCGGAATAATAAAATTCGTACTAAAAAAATTCGGATATAAAATAGGTAACCGAGGTGAGGCCTGTGCCATACAGTCGGACGTACCTATATAGCCCTACCTTTCTCCTACTTACCTTTATGACAATATATGGAGCATAAATTTTTTTTCAAGATTTCGATGTTGTTCCCACAATCAAAGTTCTTGTAACTATTTTATTATAATTATTGTCTGTCTCTTTCCACACAATGAGGAGAGAAAGAGTACGTAAATCTAAATTAAGTTAGGAGTGTGGCACACGGGTAAAATATTTTAGAAACGGGTAAATAAAACTTCATTATATTGCTTCAGTTGGACTAAAAAGTGTTTATTTGATAAAATACAACGAGCTTACTTTTTACAACATTTTACTTCTATTAAATGACAAAAAAAAAACAAACAAAACCATTATACAATAATAATATACATAAATACGACGGTATCAACTTCAAACGTATTTTACGTAACTAACATAAATGCAAGTCTAGGCAAGATCATTACAATTCGAGTAAAATATAATCTAAGACAAAATAATATAATAATAACTAAAAATATAATCGTTAAAATATCTTTAATTACACCGAGAAAGTCTAATGCAAAATTTCTCTATAGATCACACATACACTTTTGACCTAACCAAAGTTGAATTTTGTAATACTGATATTATTCATTTTGGAAGAACTAGAAAATATTATTTACAATTCATTTTTTAAATGCCAACCTTAAATTTTTTCGCCAGGATCTTTGTGACCATATCGCAACCAACTGTTTTTTTTTCATAAAAAGAATAAAGAAATTCTATGGAGAATTAAAATATTTCTGTTAACTGTTGTGTGTAAAAAGTTCGATCTTGTATTCTGGGATTGTCTCAAATCAATTTTATATAGTCTATTTCGGTGTCTCTGTAGTATGTAAGAAAATATACTCTATTGTAACATGTGGGTCGGCAGTCCTGAGGGCGCGGTATGCGACTCCCTGGGCAAATTAATTAATATGGCAACTACTTGATGAGGGTTGGAAGACGTTTAAATTAAAAATCAAAGTAATTATGATGTACCATATCAAGATATAAAACTTGGCACAACTATTTTATAAAATTGTTATGGACAAATTTAGTGATAACTAGTAAAAATAAAAATCAGTAGAAAAATTTAATACATTTCACGATTGTGATAAATTATTAATAAATGGAAGACAAAATCTATCACAAATAAAATTATTCGGTATTTTAAAAATGTATCGCATTATCAAACCCTCAAGACCACCAGAAGATAACTCTGTAGAAACCTAACAACAGTGTAAAATACCAGTCTATTGTTGTATATTACAATAAATATGTACAATTAATGATATAACAGCACCCATCTCATCAATGAAACCAATTACGTCGAGAAGCGTCGCCTATCGCGCTTTTTCATAAAAAAAAATGTGTATAAATATCACCGCTTTATTGTATAATGTATTGTACTATTGTATAAATTGTATAATCTGTATAATCTATTGTATTCATCTGTATACGAAAACAGTATATTGTATTGACTCAATTAAGTATTGTAGCAAAAATAAGCTAGATAGGCGACGGATCTGAGGGTCCGTCCACACTGAGCGAAGGCGCGGCTTAGATTTTAACTTACGCGTCGACTTATTTACATAAAAGATCGCGTAAGTCAGTGCATAGTTTCCACCCGTGTGGATACACCCGATCTGACATAAAACGTTGCGTCCAATAAAATCTGTAAAAAACTCAATCCAGACTACAAGATCATTAATCTAATATGTCCATCTTTTATAAAAAATTCAACAACACTTATTTTATTGTGGAACTGTATTTAACAAGTCTCTATTGTGATAAAAAATTAATTATTTTTAAAACTTGTGACAGCGGTCGGCGATCGCAGAATGGCAGTGTACACAATGTTCGGGTATACCTAGTTTTAAAAATAAAATAAAATAGGCCATTTTATGTTGGCTACCAATTATTTCTTGACACCTATGTTATTAATTATCTATGAAATATATAAAATAAATTATACTTATTTTTGTCAAATTTCAAGTGTATTGCACTGGGACTGCACTATCTGCAGTTTGACACTTTAAAAAAAATAAAATTGGATAAACTGTACAAATAATTCTAAAGTGGTTGTTATACGAAACGCATTAACTAATAAAGTAGAAAGGGGTCACAAAACAAAAACGTCATTATAACTACGGCAAATGGAAGACGCTAAATAATTCGTAGCCAACGAAACTAAATCGCTACTCTAAGCTCATATGCATTGATAATCCACTTCCATTATGTAACTACTTACGATATTTTGTTTGTGAATATTTCAAAGTGCGACTTAGTTAAACATTGAAATACTTATTACTTAAAGATCCCAAACTCACACAAATCGTCCACGACGATCCTACGAGTATGTCGCGTTGTTTTACATAAAGTTTAAATAACATAAAGTAATCGCAGACTTTTAAAATACATGGCTTCTTTTATAAGAATAATCGAAATTTCAATAACTTGGACATATGCCACAATGATGCGACAAGCGACTATAGGTAATTAAAATCGACGCTATCAATGTACAGGCAACCACAAAACCTTAGTTTTTCAATTGGTTTTGAACTCTACGTGTTGAAGTTTAAGGGGAAATTCGGTAGGTGAAATTCGACATTTTGTGATAGGTTGTTACACTTAAGAGTTCAGAAAGCAATTTTATTGCTTTTTTAAAAGCTTTGAAGTTTATAGTGACTTTTTAAAACTTACCTTGAGCAATTAATTTTTAATCGCAAAATCGCACCACTGTCGCATAGTAGAGTTATGAACAATGTATACAGGTGCCTTATTTTAAGTTACTGTTAAGCCAATTTAACACTACACAGAACCTTCGATTGCTTGAGATCATACGATAAATGCATTCAAAGTGGAAATAAAATGCTGCTGTTACAATTTTTGCATAAACTTATGTAACTAATTTTGTTAGAAGCGAAGCAATGATTTAGTTAGACTTTCATTGCTCGGAATTATTGTATTAAATACAATTGACGTCATGATAATTATTATTATGTTTATATTATGCAAAGTATAATTTCACAATGCAATCTTATTCTCTCCTTTTTATCTTTAACAACTTAAATGTACAAAATTAAGTATATTAAGTGATAAAGGATAGCACTCAGTTACATTATGAAGAAGTCTATATGTTTTAGAGATGTGAAAATATCTATCTCCTATATCTCCTATATCTCCTATAGAGAGCTGTAAGGGGCTATTGATTTGGTGCGTCGAGTTGATGTTAAGGCCGCTAAACACTTTTTCGCTGGCATCGGTCAGCGGCCGTACGTAACAAATGATTAGCTGATTTGTTAAACATCTGAATGACAGGCCTGGTCTCATGACTAGTAAAACATTAATAATTATAAAAGCACAGTTTTTTTAAATAATATTTGTGTTGATAGTCAAATATCATCTTCACTGTAACATCGGCCTTTGCAAAGATACTAGTGCTTATTAAAACTTTTGTTTTAATTTAGTTATTCTCAAATGTTTATTCTCATTTTTTCCTCGATGTGCAATTCAAGCGCCCACGTACAATACATACTAATTTGCTGTGAATATTGTCTCTTGGAATTGGATTCCATCGATGTCAAACGCATAAAACAAAGTTACGAGTACGTACATAGTTATAGTTTGTTATAGAGTATCGTAATAGCTGGTTTACATTTTTATGAACTACGCCTTTCTGCAATATAGCCTGTTTATATAGTAACTCAGATATCTTAATGGAGAATTAAAGTTAGTTAAACGTTTTGTTAATAAGTTTTGGTTAAACATAAAAGATTTAAAAGAAATCCAATTAACATTCAAGTAATCTTGATATATTCTAAAAGAAGGTTAATAGCTAAGTGAAGACTCAACCATTTATAAGTAGTATCTATTTAAAAATGACTTCTTAGTCCACAAAATATCTTTCGGTAACGAGGACTCGATGCAGCTATATTACAGAAAGTTTACTTAAATATCAACGAAAATACAAATAAAATACACAATAGTAAAAGCTAGGAACATGATTAAAACCTATATAATTATCTGTGAAAAGAAATCCGGTAGTTTTACTTGGCGTTGAGTATCTTGATTTATTCAAAATTGGACGGCAAGCTCTTAATGATGGCAATCGTACAGCATTTAGAAAAATTATAACGACACTAACCAAAAATGGCCAAATTTTACAATTTATTCTTTACTAGCCTTGACCACTTAGACGGCTCCATGACTTGGCTTACTTTGTACAAAGTTTACTTGATGTCATACTTAAGGTACAGTGCTAAGTCTTGACATAGTCGTATAATATTCCTTTAGATCATTTCGTTAATGTAAATGTGTTATTAGGCAATATTTCGTCAATTTTGGTAAATTAAGTTAGTTGAATAATGTGTGTTTATGTTTTTAACTATGCCAAATTATTTTTAATGGTTAGTGACGTTATAATTATCTTTCGTGAAACTTTATCATAAGGGGAGTGTTACATAAGCGGCAATGTGACCAGTATTGGCACAGAAGACTTTAATAATTAAGTAACATACTCTCATAAGAAAAGCAAAACCGTGCTCTATAAAAAACTATTATTTTACAGAAACTCACGTAAGTTAAACTAATAGAGTAACGTTAAATGTAATACACATACATGGATATTTGAGCAAAACTTAACAAAAGGGTGAGCAATTTAAACAGAATATTCCTAACGTTTACTTTGATTTTGACTTAAATTCTATTCCGAAATACTATAAGCTGGGGTAGCCACTGATTGCACATTTAAAATACTACGTATTCACTGGCAAGATAGAAAGACGAGACGTTAATTTGAATAATTTGACACATCATTAGGGGTCGGCTCATCATTTGCTGATAAGTCGTGAACTGGTGATTTCTCATACTAACTTTGCCAAGAAAAGTATCAGTAATTGTTGAAACCGTCCCTAAAGGCTCGCTTAGATTTATTCAAGTGGCAACGCATCACATTAAATTGAACAGTAGTCTCGAGACGTTCCGAAACTTGCACGCGTAGCGATGCGCTGCGACCCGACCAAGTGTAAGCGCGCCCTAAATGTCCAATGTAGCTCCCACGATACAATGTCTTACATTGGCATTCACCAGAGTAACAAGGATGCTTAATTTAACGTTGCAACACTGCCCAGTAATTCCTGATGATATGTATTTACAATAACCACGCTGAAAATTAACTTCAAGTTATCAATGAAAAAATTATGATTTGATCAGAAAATCAATTTGTGGCACCACGTTCTGTGTAAAATTGGTATGATTTAAGTCAGAAAATTTGGATGGCTTTTTAAAAAATTCGCAAGTGGTGCCATCTTAGTTTCAAACATTTTAGTTTCTTCATTGTGTACATACCTTTATTAAGTTTTCCGGTCAAATCATATTCTACCTATTATAAAACGTGTGGTAAGTTGTAGAAAATCGATATGAATCAATTCCCTACGACTTTTTGTAACTTATAAAACCTGTTTCCAAGATACTTAGGTACTTAGCACGTTGCGACGGTACGACTAACTTTAAGACTATTTCACATATGTTTTAATAATATTGTTTGTAATAAATGTATAAAATATCATCTGTAATCTCTGTATACTTAATCACCTTTGTTTATATTTAAAAATTAAATCCATTTGTATCGGTATAAAAATCTAATAAGTATAAATCTGAGGTTATTTCACGGCAATGGCACTATGTTGTGTTTGTATTCAAACTTTATTCTATAGCGCGGCGCCGCCCGCGCCCTCTTGTACTGTGTCTGTATAAAAATACTTATTAACTATTATTGTATAAGGCTGTTTATTGTAGGGCAGTTTATAAAATATATAACGGGAACTGAAACTTGTATATTATGGCCGGGGCGGGCGGCGCGCGCGCCGGGAGGGTCACACTGAACGTGTGGACACATTAGTCAGGGAAGATAACTTTAGAATTTCTTCGAATGGTGTTTTTTTCGTTTGCAAACCTCCAAAAGTTTGATAGGAAACTCAAATAGTAAACTGAACTCGCTTGCACGACTCGGAAGGCGGGTCGAAGTTGCTGCCTCTGAGTAGCATGGCAGGGATTGGCAATGGGCTAGTTTCATAAAAAGGTCCTCCGTCGGTTGGATTAACAGAAAATATTGGACATGTATTTTTACTTTTGTCAATTAAACAAAAAATTATGAAGAGTCCGTTAAAGTTCCGCGTGACGTCACGTGCTCCTATTTATAAACTTTGACGCGCTTTATCTTCGTAATTTTTCCTTTAATTGACTTAAAACAAAATATATGTCTAATATATTTTGATAATCTATCTGAGACGGACTAAATAGAATAATATTATTTTACCCGGGAAACTACCCAATTACTCACCTCTTTTCTCGCTGGCTATGCTGTCTGAGGTGTTGACAGCTGTCAAAAGTTTTAGAATCCCATTCTTTGTGTGCGTTATCCACTCAGACGCATCAACCTTAACCCGTTAACAATTTTCATAACTGTCCAATGAGATAATTTACTTGACACACGTAAACCGCTAAATCAAATTGTATTCACTTTGAGAAGTGATAAATTAATCGTATCAAAGTGTAATGTGACTCCCACAAATTCATATACTATTACATCTATTTGTTAATACATACATAGTAACAGTCCTTATTATGCGGTAGGAAAACGAAACCATCACAATAATATCGTAAAATAAGCTATATGTCGTCTATACATACAAACAGAGATGATAAAAACGTTAAACAGTGCGTTGGGGTGGCCTCGGAGTGGCTTGCAAGTTTATAGTCCGCCCGACTGCTCTTGTGATCAATATAGTTTCAAGAGAGGCCATGTATTTCATACACCGACCTCATACACAATCCCATCCTATGTTTTTCTAATTCTAATCATATCTTGGACGAGAAACAACTTAGGACGCTCAACTAACTCTGAATCCATCCCAACGCGCCAAAAAATTCATATATATCTTTATTTCCCTAAATCCTAAGGTATTTCGCGATGAATGGTCGAATTGCTTGGTAATTCGAAGATAGTCTAAGCTAAATTAGAAATAAGATTACTCTGGCATATTCCCGTCCCTGGATCAAACTACGACAAAGCACTTAGCGACATCACACACGTTACCTAATTGGTAAATTTCACTAATCTCACTCTCAAAATTACTTTATTAAATCAGTCAAGAAGGAAGGCAATGAACCGGCGTCGAGCCACCTTAAAAATAAATGCGAAATTTCAATAATTTAGGAACATAAAACGTCATTTTACGCGGGCGTTTGGCAATTTCGAGGTTACTTACAAATGAAGCGAATACACAATCGACAAATGAAACTATTTCGAAACATTCACTCGACTCCAAAAGGGATTTCCAATCACATTTCAATCGTACACGAAGTTTTAACGCTAAGTGAGCGAATATCTAACCTACCTAACTATCACAGTCCTTTCTCAGTCTGACCCTTCCTCTTATGCATCTCAATTGTCACATCGTTGAAAAACTGGTAACAACCTAAACTAGGCCAACTATAATAGAAACTGGTAGAAAACATTCAAAAACTACGACTATTTGGCACCTACTGTGTTAACTCTCGGTTAGTCACGTAACTGAACCTCTGTAATACTAACAAACAAAATATGTATTCGATGGCGAAAGGTAACCTACGTTTTTGGTTTACATTATTCATTCTGTTTTCATCGATGTTCAGAGACACTCCGCCGAAAATTTACTAATTTTGGACCTAAAGTTACAGTGTAAATTCTTTACCAATACTTTTAAAGATATTAAATTTTTGAGCATCTTGAAATTCGTCTACCTCTCCCCGTATTTGCCAGATTATATCCCTTAATACTCGTAAATAAAATTAACTTAATTTATCTACATAATATGTATATTTATTACAAACAGCGCAACAGCGCCGCAGACATTCATCGCGAAATATTGTTATGTGGTAAAAGATCAATTCTTAATTTTAGATTTCAACGTAGAGTTTTAAATTCTAATCTCTGGTTCAATCTGCTTAGAATTTAATGAAAATTTCGACCGTACGAGAAGAATCGAGAAACCTAATTCTTACTTGGTAACTTAATATTACGGGGCAAAAAACGCTATCTTTACTCGCTTTTAACGGTAACACTATTCGTGAAGAACTTTTTAAAACTGTACATCGCGACAGACTTTCGATAGAGTATAAACAACATCGTTATTTACAGATCGAAGCTTGTTTTACAGCGATCCGATTGGTTAGTCGATTAAACGTATTGCAAGCTCGCAGGGCGAGTCGTATACTGGTATAAGGCCGCGGCCGGCCCGGCGCGGAGGCTCTGCCGCGACGCCTAGTTGTAGAGGCGGTCGGCGGCGTAGAGGTCGTGGTGCGCGGGCGCGTGCGTGGGAGCTGGGTGCCACCGCGGTGGCGGCGCGGGTCACTGCGCCGGCAGGCACGCCACGGGCGCGCCCGGGCCCACGGCCGGCTTGAACTCCGGCGCGCCGCTCGCCGGGAACTGCTGGAACGGCGGCGCGTAGCACTGCGGGAAGTACAGCTCGGGCTTCACCACCGCCGACGCCGGCGGCAGCGGCCGCGGCGTCTTCGAGGCGTCCGCTCGTCGCGCCTTCGCCGCGTGCGGGTTCATGTGGTTATCGATGTGCTTCTTGACCTCGGGCTCGGTCGCGAACCGCCGCCGGCAGTTCGGCATCGGGCAGCAGAACGGCCTGTCGCCTTGATGCGTCCGCGTGTGCTGGTCTAGAATGGCTTTTTGCCTGAAATCTTTCCCGCATTGCGTACACTTGTACGGCTTTTCTCCGGTGTGGATGCGGAGATGTTGGTTGAGGATCGTCCGCTGGCGAAAGAAGCGAGGGCAGTACACGCACCCGTAAGGTTTCTCGTTCGTGTGGATGCGAAGATGTTGCGTCAGATGCGACTGCTGCCGGAAACGCTTTCCGCACTCGGGGCACGGGTACGGCCGCGACTCTATGTGGATGCAGCCGTGTTGCAGAAGCGTCGATTTTTGCTTGAATTCTTTTTGGCAAATTGGACAGCGGACGTAAAGGGGCATGGCGCGACCGCCGAGAACGTCTGGCAGTTTGCCACCTTTCAAGTATTGCAGGGAAAGACTGGAGCCGAAAACTGTGTGATTTAACCCTTTGGTGTCTTTAAAGTAGGCGGGATATTGGGCGGTATCACCCGGCGAGAAGCAGGATCCACGTTGCTCTCCATTCTGGTCTGTGTCGCCGAAGGTGGACTGGATCTCCTCCTTGTTTTCATCGGGGAAGGGCACGTCCTGAGGCCACAGGGTGGGCGTCGTCCCGTTCTTAAATATTAGATGCGGCGACACATCTGCAAAGAAAAAATAAGTTTATGAGTCACGTGTGGAGTTCGTCCGAGTCAGGATAACCGACGAGTGGGTTAATCGAACTGAGGACGGTTACGGGATCGTCCGGCGATCGGTTCCGCGTCTCGCGAGCGCCCTTACGCGGGCGACGAGGGGACCGAGAATTTGTTTGATAGGAAGGCCAATGGATGCGAGACCGAATCGAACGTGCAGGGAGCGGCGGGGATCGCATGCGTCGCCGGCAGTGACGCGGGTCAGTGCAGGTGGCGCGTGCGGGGAGCGGGGAGGGACATATATGTGTGAATTGCGCTCGCCTTGGTGTGTGCGGACGTGCTGGTTCAGGATGGCCTTCTGGCGGAAATGTTTGCCGCACTCGCCGCACGTATATGGCTTCTCACCGGAATGGATTCGCAGGTGCTGGTTGAGGATGGCGCGCTGCCGGAACGAGCGCGGGCAGTAGACGCACGCGTAAGGCTTCTCGTTCGCGTGGATGCGAAGGTGCTGGGTGAGATGGGACTGCTGCCGGAACCGCTTGCCGCACTCGGGGCACCCGTAAGGTCTTGAGTCGGTGTGGATGCGCTCGTGCTGCAGCAAGGTCGACTTCTGCTTGAAGTCCTTCCCGCACGTCAAGCATTTAAAGAGCCGCAGCTCGGAGTTAGGATTGTGCTTTCGCGGCTTGGGCGGTTCAGGTTGGACTATGTCTGGTAAGTGTCGTAACTCTGGCGCTGCATATTGCTCGAGTGGGCCTTCGAGGGAAAGTACTCCGCCATTTTGTTTTAGGTAGTGTAAGGGGAATCCTCCGGTCCCCAGCATGTGGCTAGCCGGTCTCGTTTCTTTAAAGTACGGTGTCGCGTATTGTTGCTGTAAGTCCGGTTGGGGGATAAAGCAGGGCGTTCTGTCGAGGTGATCCTGAGTAGGCTGCGGCTGCAGCTGGCTCTGTTGTTGTTGCTCAACTTGCATATGGTCTGGAGACGTTTGTTGCTGCTGCTGCTGTTGTTGCTGGGCTTGTTGCTGTGCCTGTTGTTGGGCCAGTTGTTGAGCGGCGTCTTCTGCGGCCCCAGTGGGGTCCGGAGGCGGGGGTGCGGGGGGGTACGGCGAGGGGGCTGGTGAGGCGAGCTGTGGCTCGGGTTGTGGTGATGGCCCCCCGGGGCTCTGGTGTTGCATCGGTTGGTAACCTCCGTCCAGAACTCCGCCTCCCCACTGCGTGCCAGGAGGGGCTCGTTCAACGCCATCTTTGTAGAGCACGTACGGCGCTGTCGTATCTGGAAAAGATACAAAGGTATTGTTAATATTTTATGTAGACAGTTGGTTCATAAACACTTTATTGCGTTTGTAAAAGTTGGGATAGTAGTGGCGTAGTAAATCAGTAGAATGTCGCAGGTAAATCGCTAGGTTGTAGCGTGTTAAAGTCACTTGGCTAGCGTGCGGCGCGCGATTCGGCACTCGCGGGCTAAGGAATAATAATTTAATAAACTGTCGCGCCGTGGTACCGGAGCGGGACATTTTTGATAATACCATCGCAATTGCACATTTCATTATGTAAAGCGATATATTGAGACGTGACAATTTAATTTTTAACTCCGTCATCATTTTATAAAGTACATTCCACATGGCACTATTAAGGTTGTAAGATACCATAAATAATGTAAGTATATACTTAATAGCAAATAAAGATTTTGTATTTGTATATTTTAAAAATGGTACCTATACTTACTTAGGTATACCTATTAAGTAAATGTAAGTTACTGGATCTCTAAAACCTTAATGTAACATTAAAGTAAGAATAGATCAAGATCATTGAATTCGAACGATTGAGTCAGTTTCTAATGATACACTTTCGACGCAAGCGCAACGCAAAAACGCGGGTAAATGCGTCATTTTCTTTTCCAGCTTAAAGGGAAATGCAAATATAACGTGTGTTTATGATTTCAAATTAATTTACATATAATACATCGAACGTAAACGAACAAAAGTCGCTGACATAGCCCAACGGATTAGCAAGCTGAAGTGGCAGTGGGCGGGGCACATAGCACGTAGAACTGATGGCCGATGGGGCAGAAAGGTTCTAGAATGGAGGCCGCGTACCGGCAAGCGCAGCGTAGGACGTCCACTCACAAGGTGGTCAGACGACCTGGTAAAGGTCGCAGGAAGACGCTGGATGCAGGCCGCTTCCAACCGGCCAATCTGGAAGTCAATTGGGGAGGCCTATGTTCAGCAGTGGACGTCCTATGGCTGAAATGATGATGATGATGAATGATGGATACATCGAACATACACGACTGAAGATTTTGAAGCCATCCTAAGTCATAAAATATATATTTTATTGTTTGAACCCAGAACCGGCTATTTCGGTGTTAACAAAAAATATTAAATAGATATGCTTTAATTAAACGCGAGGGCGCCCATCTTTAACATGTTTAGCCTAACGTTTAATCATCGCAAAATAAATACATCCGAGTTTCCGGATCTAACGATCTATTCGCCTATCAGACGTGCGAATCAATTAAGTGTTAGCGAAAAATGGTACAATTGTGTCCTATGCCCTATCCAATTCTCTACCTACATTGTCACTTTGAATATAGGTATCTACAATATACATGACATTAAAGAATGCAATAAATATATTGAATTGAATTGAATATTTTTCAAATTTCGAATAAGTACCTACTTTATTCCAAAATATTTTAAATTAAATGAATGAATGGGCATGAAATCCAAAGTCTCTAAGGCTCTGTGTGTTTCTTTGCGACATTAGCATTTTGCCGGATTTCACACACATGCGATTCGAACAGTCTTTTGTAATGAGAGTGTGTAAGGCAGTGAGACACCCATCCTTGGACTAGGGATGGAAGATGTTTCGATATGCTCGTAAGTTTGCGATATGAAAAATATATAGAATTTGATAGTTGTCACGTGATTTATCGATAAGAAAATGTTTTAACTTAGGTAAATGTTGATATGCGTTGTTGGTGTGATCATAGTAGATTTAGAAGAATGGTAGAATCATTTAACTGATTACCTACAGCTAAAACACGACATGGCATGCATGCATTTGCGAGCTAAGGGACCACGTTAGGCTAAAAATCATTAAAATAAAAATATGTTACTTGTTTTATGTATGGAGACGCATGAGACTTACGTCTGATAATTATCATTATCAGCTTACGTCTGTCTAGTACTGTAGGTAGGTAGTGTATCTACCACACTGCTATTCTTTTGCATTCACTGCCAGCAGCAGCTCTAGCAGGTACTATAAGACTATAGGTACACCTACCTCTTGGTAAACATCGTCCTATCGACTCGGAATAATCTTTTGGGCTACCGCGACGTTGAGATGTTCATACCACTTATAGTCTGACGTCTGAATTCGAAAGCCAGATTCGACAAATCCGTCATGTCGAAGCACGTCCCTAGCTATGAGTGATAGGAGTCTGCGGTCGGCCGACATTTTGACAGCCGAATATCGGGTTGCAGCGAAGGGCTTTCACAGTGGTCTTAAAACGTTCTAATTACGTAGTTACGTACCATGATTTTATTGATTTATTGATACCCGTTACGCATTAGCTACCTGCTATTTCAACTAAAGTTACAGGTATTTTGAAATAAAGTAACTTGATTGATAGTATAAGGTCAATGACTTTATTTTTGTTAATTTAATTCATTAAAGTGGCTTAGTCATTGGGAACGTATCTGCCATGTAACATAATGAGTTTCATTGAATATCTATATTTTTCTTAAATGTAAAATTAATTTGCAATTGCGATTTTAGGAAAAGAAAGCCAAAAGTGAAAAACGGAATGTTTTGTTAGTATCGTTATTTTTAACTTAAAAAGGCAGGTACCTACTGTATTCTTTAAGAGGTTTGTTAAGGTTGTTTAAAAAAAGTTAATACTAACATAATTAAACCTAACTAACTTCACTACGATTAGTGTTTAACCGTTTAAGTTTTATCAATATAAAAAATATGTATTGACACATGCCATGAGCCATGACATTATAATAACTGACATTGACATTATTATAGTCACATCCTCGGGCATTACTGTTACTTTCTTTTTTGGCTACCAAACCGTTTTACTAAGTAGTACATAATCCAACCCGTTAATCAACAATTATGATTTCATAATTACGTCTTTGCGTTTTATCCGTTAATGTTATGACTGTACGGTTTGCTACATAATAATATAATAGACAACATCACAAACATTGCTTTGATCCTAAGGTAAGTAGCCACATCAAGCACTTGCGTCAGAAACAACGGTACCACACAGACCAGAGACAATATAGTTTTGTTTTCTACATTGACCCATTAAAAGTAGGAATTTAGTCAATCAGCCGTACATATATATCATGTAAAACATTATCAAATTTATTATTCTGTCTATAACAACTATACTAACCATGGATCCATAGCACCACGACACGGATTGGTGGATGGGTACAGAATAAAAAAAAAGATCATTCCTGCATATTGGGGGATGAACTTACGATCGTAAGAAGGTCAAGTCTATCTAACTAAGTAAGAAATTCTCTTTTATTTGTATCTAAAAGAGAATAGAAAAGCTATAAGTGTATTGTGACAGCTCTTTGGTATCCCCAACAAAAACACTAAACTATTGAACCCCTTTCCTTAGGTACTCACTTCTGATGCTGACTGTACATAAGTAGTTCTCAAATCAATCACAAGAGGTCGTTAGGCTTAATAAAGATTAAGAAGTTAAACAAAGATTATTTTTTATGGGAAAACCGAGGGGCGTCATTCGTCATGTTAGACTGTTAACGTATAGTGGCCGTAAGAAGTGTAAATTAAGAGTCTATTTTGTAGCCAGGGTTCCAAATGAAACAAAGAACAAAAAATCGAAATGTGGAGATCCGTAAACAAACAAAAGTCGCTGATATAGCCCGATGGATTAGCAAGCTAAATTACGTACGTAGAGCTGACGGCCGATAGGGCAGAAAGGTTCTAGAATGGAGGCCACGTATCGGCAAGCGCAGCGTAGGACGTCCACTTACAAGGAGGACAGACGACATGGTAAAAATTGCTGGAAGCCGTTGGATGCTTCTATCCCGGTCAATCTGGAAGTCATTTGGGGCCTATGTTCAGCAGTGGACGTCCTATGGGTGAAATGATGATGATACGGAGATAGGTAATACAATTTAGGCGATCATATCGCTATACGAGAAAAAAAAGATGTAACCGAAAATAATATCGGATCCGTATTTTAAGACAGTACTGTCCAGTCTCATAATACCTCGACGGAACCCAAAAACAGTGCACCATTTATCATAACCCGATCGCGGCGCAGCTAGTGAGTCTATCGATAACTTTAGAGATGGGCCGTGTCGATAGTATATCGAGCACGATCGCCACTTATCTACATCAGCCGAATCGTGACACCACTAAACGAGGCTGAGTTTAAAGAGTATTTTTAAGTCTTTGACGCGGAATTATAAGCATCGAATGAACAAAGTAAAAGTAAACTAAATTGGCTTTTATGTTCTGTTACAGATTTTGAATGCTTTCTCTCTTCTATGATTGTATCAGAAAATGAAAAAAAAGAGGGATTGAAAACGAGATTTTGCAGTAATTAAATAATTATTAATATATTTTTGAAAAACATCTAGTGTACCTTTAGGTTTAATTATATAAAAAAATTTTTTTTGGAATAGAGAACAAAAATTAAGACGTAATAATTTTATACTAGGAAATCGTTACAATTTTCGGTTATGGCGCGGGCGTAGGTAAGGTACTTATAGGGTTCCGTGGCTTACTACGTAACCCTAAAAAGGTATATGATACAACAAAATTAATAGGAAATTTAGAAAAAAGAGTAGATAATTAATGTCTGTGACATCCGAGATTCGCTAATAAAATAAAAAAACGTCAGTATTTAAAAAACTTGCACTTCAAAGCACGAACTTCCCGCCAAAGATTTATAACTGAACGACATCTGTAATAATCCACAGATAAAATAACGCGGAGGAAGCGATCCCGCTTGAGCTGGAGTTAATGACGAGTGTACGGGTTAAATCTTATTCCTGAACGGATGCCTTCACATGTGCGGTGTCATTCCGAATTAAACCTTTTTTGTTCAACCCTTTTCAGAGTTCCGTACCAAGATAGGTGAAGCCAAAAACGGTGCAGGACTTTTGAAGCTGATAGCATTAGTTTTCGTTGTAAAAACTTTGTAAAAAAGAGTCGTTATTGTCTTTACTAGACAGTAAGTACTTGGATTGCTGTCTGTTTGACAGCTTTAAAAACAGTAAGTACTTGGATTGCTGTCCGACAGCCTTGAAAAAACCTAAAGATACCACATAAGTATGGGGTTTTGAAGCTTTAGTAATATCGTAGTTGTTTTTCAAACGTATAGGTATTTTTATAATATTTACTTACAACTGTAATCAAAAATGGTTTAATTACTATTATAATATTATATAATATATTACTATTTATTATACTGTCTACCTTTTAAAGAAAGTAAAGAAAACCCAATCAAAAACATAAAAGATCTTTATTAAGTTTATTAATACGAAACCCTCAGACGCGCGGGTGGTTCGCACTTACAGTTTTTTCTTTTAACCCTTTTTTGAGTAATGGCGTTTGACGCACGACGCTATGGGAATGCGATGCCCCCTGCACTGGCTGGCGTGGACAGGTATTCTTTTTTTAAGTTCGATCTTTGAAATGTTAATTATTAAATTGGGGAGTCAGCTGTTTAACGTCTATGCCTTTGCCTTTCAGTTTCGTTAGAGTTGTATGTAAATCAGTTCTTTCGTTTTATTTTTTCGTTGATCGAATTAATTTGTACAAACTATGAAGAAAACGCTTAGTTAGCTAGATAAAAGGCGATTGGTGGACTAAAACAACAACAGAAATGTGGTCAAGAGTCAGTAGGTATCATCAGGCCGCTCCGACGTTATTTTAAAAAGTGGCTGGGTTACATTGGGTAATATTGGCACAGGTCATAGGACCATGAAAAGTGGCGGTAAAAAGAAGATTTATGCAATTACAATTGCCGCCCCAATAAAATCAGTACACCATCATTACGATAATTTGTAAATGCGCACCAAAACAGTGAAAACCTATCCTATGACCTTAATCATAGCATAAAATAATAGGGAGTACTCAACTTAATGTACTGAAGGTTATAATTAAAACTGAAGGGCTTCTTTTTGTTATTCTCAGTAATGATGCAAGGATTATGGCTGAGACACATGTGGGAAGCTGCCACAGACAGACAGATTTATTTAACTTGCACGTGCAGGGAAAGTGGTGGCGTAGTGGTTGACGTGGGATATTCGGTTTATTGCCGGAGACATGGCGCGGGAATTAATTAATATCCTGTAATCAACGAGGTTTAATAAATATGCGCTAGAAAACAGCAATTGTTATGGTCTCAAAGTAATGAACTAACATCATTGTGTTATGGTGTACTTGACAATAAATTATGCTAGGGGCGTCTCCCAGCACTCACAGACTCGAGCCAATTTAGAAAAGTTCTTGATCTGAATTGATCTGAACCGGGAATAAAACCCGGTACCCTTAGCGTTAGCGAATTACCGCACCACACGCCTATCGGGTTGGAGCCGTCGTGATTAAAAGACTGAAACTGGATGTAGGTATTAAGTCTTTGGGAGTCCCAGATTCTTCATGCGGCTCTTGTATAAATGTATCATAACTTGTTGTACGTAGAGCATAAGAGCATTAAACATATATGCTGAAGTTTCAGGAAACCAAGTATCTTGACAAATATTCGGTAACGATTCTTGGGTTTAATTTATATAGTAAGAAAGATTAAAAACCAATAGTGTTAACAAATAGCAAGTTTGACAAATATACAATCCAATTGTTATGCCAATGATGGGCTTTCCTTAAATTATCTGATAGTTAACGTGTCTGGAAATTACAAAAAGAGATGATAATACAAACTTAAAAGTTAAGCAATCGTTAGGCTATTCATAATTCTAAATTGTTTTCTGAACATTAGTTGAAATGGTACAGTTTAGGAGACGTTTTAGCTGCTAGGAGAGTAGGGCTTGGTAATAACTTTAAACGATGCTCTTCAAGTAATTGTGATTAAACTATAGATTACTAAGTACACTACCACACTTCACGTACTCGTTTGATCACAGATCTAACATCTTATCTCTGCCTTTATTAAAAGCTAACGATATAATTTTAACTGATCCTATAGAGATAGATTAACATAATCCATCGTACATCTTTTAAAGCGGTCAAACGCAGGACCAGCTGAGGTAATGGCGGCTGAAATCAGTTGCGATGTGAGGCAGTAGGGTGCCGCCGGCCGGTGCCTAGGGTTGTCGACAATCTTTAGACGATCAATTTTAATAAATATGCGACAGACAACACCCAAATTGCGATATTGTCTTAAATTAAGGAATTAACATGTATATGTTACGAAGTCCCAGACAAAGATATTTCAGCACTAACGCAAGCAAATTTAAAAGTTTGTGTCCTAATTTGACCTGACCGAATCGAACCTAGGACTTAATTTCTTTTAGGGGGTGATTGTACAGCTCATGAAGGACTAATTTGGAAATCTCGAAACAAGGTAAATTTTTCTTTTTATCTTATAACAATGAGAGCTATCACGCTTGAATTCGCCGCTAGATGCTGAATGCGGCGATGTTAGATGTCTAGAAATATGAAATAGATGTCATTGCATGTTTACTGTTTGTGGACTTTTTTATTGCGGATATTCGATAATTATTCAAAATTGGTATTGGTATTGTTGTGAAGTTGTAGAGTTTTAGGCTATGTGTTTCTTTTCATAAACTGCAAGTCTTTGAAGGAATTAATAATTTATTGAAAACGCAAGACTGGTAATCCTGTTCCTTGGCCTCCAGTTTCAACTGCAGTGCATGTAACGAAAACCAGGTATCACCTAATGAGGATTTCGTACTATTAACTGGTCTTACATCAACGCCAGTTAGGCAGACTGTGATAGCTTCAGTCAGTTATAAAATGTTGACTATGCAACCAAATCTATAGGGCCATTTTTAAAAATATTGCCAAATCATTAATTGAACTGTTTAAAAAATGATTATTAGGTCGGTGGCAGCCCTACAGCGCATCCTGCAGGCGCCTCGAACTGGTTCGGCGGGCACGCCCCTTCCTGCGAAGCCTGCGTCCGCGCAGCCCGGGATACACTGCGTTACTTATACTTAGGTATGTGTAACTGTTGTATTATCATTCAACTACTATAATAAATTGGAAAATTCAATGTTCATTTCTTCAATAGTCGTAAAATTTAGTTGGAAAATATGTAGGTACTTGACATTTTTCATCTGAATTTTACCAAAATTTCAGCGCTGACATTGACGAAATACGATACTAGCGCTGCAACGCTTAGTGATTGTTTAACTATTGTAAACTGAGGGCCTAGTGAAGGTGCCCTTCGCTTACTTCGATCGAACAGTTCTTGTGAAGCAGACTTATCAGATATGACCCAAAAATCGACAAAAGTTTGCCTATACACGTCCCACTGCAGGGCACAGGTCTACCATCATACTCTACCATGCGGGCCCAGTGCGGACTGGTGCAGGGGTGTTGTATGGCCAGTGACTTACCTTACTGCTAGATGTTATTAAGCCGCCTTACGGCCTCTGACTAGGCTTCACGACTAGTATCAAGCGATATTACCCGGGATCAACTTTTAACGTGCCTTCCAAAGCACGGAGATGCTTTTAATAAAATGTCACTAAATATGGTTGGAATGGTCACCCATCGAATCACATAGGAGGCTTAACTGTGGTAACGACTACCATAGCGCTTCCGCCGTCAAAAGTCGAAAAGCCCTGACCCAAAAAAAAATTTTGTAATTTTAATTATAGGTACTGTGTTTTTTTTTTCTAATCTATTTTTTTATTCAATGGCTTTAATAGAAATCTTGAAACAAACAGCATGCGGAAAGTATGTGAATATTTTATTTTTTCTCAATGTCTGTTTCCCCGGGGCTGGGTAAATTTTGTATGAGCCGTGACGAGCCTTTTATGTATTATTTTTTATTGTTGTTTGTTGGTTATTTTGCGGCAATCACACTAGGCCTACTATAATATAGTTGACATATCGACCTCCTTAGCCGAGAGGCGACCATACTGGACTTGGTGTCGCTATCTCTGAGGTCCCGGGTTCGATTCCCGGTCGGTCGATGTAGGAAAAATAACTTTTCTATATTGTCTCAGGTCTGGGTGTTGTGGTACCGTCGTTGTTTCTGATTTCTGTAACACAAGTGCTTAAGCTACGTATCATAGGATCAGAGCAATATATGTGATGTTAGCCAATGTTTATTTATTTATTTTATATGCCTACATAGGTATTCATATATGCCTACATTAGCCTATAGCCTACATTTTTGTTAAAAAAAATACGATATCAGGTTTTTACTTCTAAGTTTCCGTAGAATGTTAGACGTAAAAATATGGTTTTGGTAGATATCCATATTATGACGAGTTAGCTTTATATGTATACGAGTTTAATTACTATTTTTGATTGCAACATCTTTCGACCTCAACTTTACCAATAATTGCTGAAGATATTGTATCGAACCGCCATTTATGATTCTAAAAGCATCCAAATCACAATTCAACATCAACCTCAAACCGAAATCCATCATCGGAGACCATTCTTTTTTACCAAAACGCATATCACGCTTATTATGTAAATTCGGGCATCAACGACCGTCATCTCGCCGTCAGTAAAAAATGGTCAAGAGTGAGTAAAATATTAAATAAATAAATTCTGCCAACAATTACATTAAATATTTGTCGGGGCAGCTAGTTATAAATTACGTTACATCTTTTTGTTGTGTTTGTGTGTTTATTTACCTGAGTAATTACTTGATTCATGTAAAAATCCTTCCTCTCCAGCTGACCGAATTTCGAGTTGGGTCAATAATTTATCTTTTTTTAAAATTTGGGTCATTTTTTTTTGTTTTAATACCGAGTCTCTAAGCGGCTAAAGGTTGTACCGTAAAGGGTTATGTCAGCCTCCAACGCATCTCTAAAATAACAATGTCAGACAAACCGCGGCGGGACGTGCGCCCGCTCACAGTAGGTAAAACACTTTGTTTTTCAACGGCATGTTTATAATATCAGCTATTTCAACAAATTAATCAATAGGTTTTTCCAAATTTTAGTACGTAGGTAGATATAATAATATCAAATATTTATTTTAGAAACCTAAATAATACTAATATTTCCAATACTAAATAACTTTTGATATAAGTAACTATAATTTTTCTGTGCCTCCTGGACTAAAGAATAGCTAGTCAATCAGAAATTTAAGTAACCATTATAGACACTGTCTATATCTTTAATAATTGTTTATACTATTTTTTTTAAAAAATAGGCTTGATAATTTTAAGTTTCGATTTTGACGGAGACCTATCACGAGAGTTAAGAGACTTTGCGAGTCGAACGGGTTTCGAAAAATGTACCTTCAAGTTTTGTGGTTAGATACAAAATCGGGCAATTATGTGTGATTGATGTACTTAATTAGTGTTTTGTTATGAACGAACGGGGTGTTGAATGACAAAGTTTTTGTTAGTAACAAAAGAACATTAAATATAAAGTTTTTATGTTTACGTTATAGCTCTTGATCTGCAACCTTTTTTTTTATAATAATACCATAGGTACAAATAAATACTTAAGAAATATTTAGTTTACAATTTTTTTTTATCTACCTATAATAAGTAATATTATGACGACCCAGTTGGGGTAGAGGTGCAGTAATTTGCCTTGAATGCAATAGGTCCCGGGATCGATTCCCTGTTTAAGTCAGTTTAGTAATCGTGTTTATCTAAATCCCCCTGATGCCTCTAACAAGTGTATTGTATAACCTTGTAGCACAAGGATGATAATTTCTGGATACAATTATTATTAATAAAAGTCAGTTTAGTCATACATTGTACTATCCAGCCAGGCCCATTACTTTGAGACGATAAATCTCCCCAGCATTCCCTCTTCTCAAGGAACCGCCATCATCCTAATGACGAATAGTGTCAGTCGCTTGCGCACAGAATAGCAGCTAAGGTTAATTTAGCTCGGTGACTCACAAAACGCGTGAAGCGTTGTGGTTATACCGGTTTTGTTGAGCTTAGAGGTTACTTGGTTCGAGTCCGGAGGAGAGCATAACAGGTTGGGGTTTTTGTAAAATTCTCAGGTGATTTACTTTTTGTGAACTGTGGGCACGGGCGGTGACCTTTATTGACATGTCATGTTGTAAGTACTTATAATTGCTGGATTGTGTTTGCAATTTGCCTATTTTGGACTATATTAGTTATAAGGTCTGCAGTAAAAACGTATAGATGCCAGTCAAACTTGGGACGAAAAAAAATTGTGAAACAACAAATAGTTAAATAAAATTAAGTTTGAGTCGAACTCGCTCTAAGGATCCCGGTCGAAATTAAAGAATATACAATGTGTGACGAGGTCAAGAGTCTTCGATAGGTTTTTAAACTAACTTAGATCAAGATAGATTGAGAATCCTGGAAAAGAATAAGGTTTTGTGCCTGTAAGTCACGTATAAGAAGCCTTCCCTCACAGGTGATGGAAAAAAGGGGCAAAATGGACAAAGAATTCATCTTATCCATCACACAAAGCATTCGCTAGAACCATCAATCTCTCATGCACGCTGCTTCGCAAAGAATGCATGCTGCAGTCTATTAATGAGTAATGATCGCTACATCGCGCGTGCAGAATAGCCCCCCAGGTTCATTTAGCGTAGTGACTCACAAACACGCTAGATGGCTCTGTTTGGAAACGCTAAAGCTAAAGTAAAGCTTTGAAGAAATGATGTATTTCAATTCCAGGGAAGATCAGAATCTGTGCTTAGTTTTTTTCTTTGAAACAATTTTTTTTAAGTCATTGAATACTCTGACTCCAGGGTAGACGAATAGAGAAATGCATCTTAGTATCAAGTCCGCCTTTAATTAATCTTATTTTGTGCAATAAAGTATAACTAAAATAAGCCTGAGTAAAAGCTTCTTCTATCTATAATAATGCTTAGGCTCTTATATGTAGGTACATGTATACCCATATTAAAGATGGACAGGGGGTTAACCATTATCGCGTAAAGCAGTACCTATTAGGTATTTACATCTTGTTTTGTTATTAATATCTTCATTTGTGACCAACTAATCTAATCTTGGAACTGGACTGACGTATCCATTTAAAACTTTGTATTTGACATTCGGAAGACAATACAATAACTTGACACCATCATGCTGATCTAATGATGGAGTTAGGAGGTGGATAGTGTAACAGTAAAACATTCGTGTTTGGACTCATTTGATTCGTTTTGACGAGTTTAAATCGTTAAACATATAAAAGTGCCAAAAATCTGCATCGTGATAAGTCCACGACTGTTATGACAAAAAGGGTTCCCTTTTTGACACATCAGATACCCGTGATTGTTTTGTGGTTGTGTATTTTTTTTCGTGTGTGTCAAATAGACTTTTCTATTTCTACGAGTATTCCTAAAGTGTATTTTATAGTTTTTTAAACTTTGACATCATTTCTTCATAGTGTCTATTGTAACAACAATACTGCTGCTCTCCTTTGTGCTATAAAAAGTAGTTTACAGAATAGCCCTTGGTGAATTTAGTCCAGTGACTCACTAAGGCCCAGTGTAACACATTGTGTACTCGTCTCAACACTGTAAAGAACCTTAGGTCGTCGAATCGCTTAGTCACACGTAAGCTGATGCTTACTAAGCACACTGAGTATGCGTTAATTCAAGTACTAATATTAGGGGGTGTATTCTTATATCACTAGATACCTATTTACACAGGCTGTACAAAATAATAGAAAAAATCATAAACCCACTGATATCAGCTGCTCTTATGAACAGCATGTGCTAATACAAGTGTATTTTTATTAGTGTTAAATACTTAAGAGTTTTTTTTACTGGATAACTGTCTCAACTTAATTTTGTTAGTGTTTGCCGTCCGCGTTCATGTTAAGAAATAGTTTTCGTAAGATCTTCGTTGTTGTTATATAAATAGGTATAACAACTTTTACTATGGGAGCAACATTGAAATAGTTAAAAATATTATAGGCTCTTAAGGTTGTTGTCAGCAGCTGATTATGTGGTTGTAGGCAGAAGGTCTTATTCTTATGTACAGCCTGATACTTATTTTGCACAAATTTGCACTTTTGCACAATATTTTGCACTTTTAAACAAATAACTGTGATAAAACTTTGGTTAGATTTAGTGCGTACTTGCGTAGTGAACAATTTTATACGAGACCATATCGAAATATTTTCTTTCAAACAAAAAAAAGAATCATCGCAGTCGGTCAACGTGGTAACGAATGAGCGCAAATATGTTCATACATAAAAAAAGATCCTGACAAATTAAGAACTTCCTCCTTTTTTAATCGACTTCTTGAAGTCGGTTAAAAAGTAAAAGAGAGAACAATAAAAATAAAACTAGATAATCAAGACGCATCTATAATTGCGTTCCATCTTTAAACTATTTAATACGGTTCATCAAATCGCTTACTGGTTTTATTCCGGTTGACAGCGAAGGCTCGCCGCATGCGACTCACTAGCGGTAGGCGTCCGGTTGGATGCTCGTGCGCATGTCACACGTCACTTTTATTTATCTTTACTAAGCTCCACAATGGGCGAGTAAAGAAAAAAATACGTTGCTACTAACTGAAAGACAGGTTTCATTCGAATATACGTTTGGCGTAACACACCATGTCATGGTCTCGAAGTAAGGAATTAACATTGTCATATGAGGTTGTTAAGAGATAAAATCCGAAACGAGGTTATCTGACAGCAGACCAAAGGAATGGACATAGCCCTAAAATGTAGCAAGCTAAAATGGCATTGGGCCGGCCACATCTGTCGCAGTACCGATGAAAGATGGAGTAAACGGGTTCTCGAGAGGAGACCACATCTTGGCAAACGAAGTGTAGGACGGCCCCTCGCTCGATGGACCGACGACCTTAGGAAAATGGCTGGCAGTGGATGGATAAAAAAGCGGGGGACCGTGTTCTTTGGCGCACCTTCGGGGAGGCTTACGTCCAGCTGTGGACTGCAATAGGCTGACATGATGATGATTATGAGGTACTGGACAGTGTATTTTGCCAAGGGGGCGTCCCAGCACACCCAGACTCGATTCATTTTAGAAAAGATAGTTTTTTGAATTGACGCGAACCGAACTACACCAACCGGGTCATCAAACATAGGCCACGATGCTGGCTTTCAATGGGTTCTTTAAAAAGGAATGTATAGCTTGCCTTATGTGCCTCTACATATTTACAAAAGTAAAACTCTGTTAGTTAGCTGAAGCAGAGTCTTAAATTTGGTGGATAGGTACCGATCGGTATTGTATTGTAATCTTTTTCTGCTCTACCAATAGTGTTATCGATTACACCCTGTATATTAGTAAGTAATCTACGAGTATTACTTCCTCTTGTAACTAGACAAATAAAATAAACTAGATACTCAGTATTTAGTATCGCCTCAACCTGTTTAAAGATCTATTACTTACTGCACTTTTTGCGTTCCGTTTTTTGTTGACATTCTCAATTTGTTCAAGATATAGTTTCATACTAATAGGTCTTCTATGCCGATTTATTCATATATAAAAATTAATGATATTTTGATAGTCTGACAGACTAGATTCCATCATTTTTAACACGTCCCGACTTTTATAAAAGCAAAATTGTTAGAATGACAATTATTACGTGCGTTTATAATGCATCTTCGCCTGTCGGGTCACTAAGGTTGGTAGCCCCGATCTCGGTACAGCACACAAACATAATCTGATTAATACTTCAATCGTTCAAAAGGGTTCAAAAAACTTTGCACAACAAACATGCAGTCAGGTCCTTGGACCAGTCAATTGCTTTGTCACAAAAACGCATGACTCACGCGCAAGCGAACGCGGAAACGACATGTGAGATGTGAATGAAGATGTTTCGCAAAAAGTTGACGCGTAAAAAGTTCGGCTTTAACGAAAGTAGCCGAGGAGTCGCTGAAAAACGCTGTCCATCGTCGCGTGAAAATGAAACGGTAAGATCTGCGCGAACGAGAGGCACCGATGTGTGGAGTCGGTTCAGCGAAAGTGACAGGTCTTTTGGCGGGAACGGCAGACGCCATTCGCCTATCTCGACATCGGTACCGGTTGTACGCACCACGCATGACACTCGTCGCGACAATTTATTTCGGTGCGGGGCAATGCACTGCACGTAGCCCTGAGTAGGGTTGCCGCTGTTTTTAACACTTGATTACCAAGCTGAACGGCTGAACATACTAACTGGTGTAACTTGACCTTGGGCCATGTAAGATTTGAGGATTATAGAGCATGGTATGTCACCCCCTATTTTATTTCCTTAGGAGATAAATTAAAAATAGTAGCCTATGTCCATCCCCAGGGTTCATAATTTGTTCATACAAAATTTTATCAAAATCAGTCCAGTTTTCGCGACAAAAAGTAGTAACTAGTATCCTTTTCCAAATTACAATCTATCTTTTTAAAATAAAAATCATCAAATTTTGTTCAGCGGCTTTGGCGTGAAAACGTAATAGATAGAGAGAGAGTAAATTTCGCATTTAAAATATTAGTATGGATTGTTAAAAGCTCAAAGTCTAATTTTAAATAAGTAAAATATTTAAAATTGGACAGTCTTCTGACACCAAATAAATCGAAAAATGTCCGTCGTCAGTCCGTGTAGCGCCAAAAATCCAAGAAACAACCGGTAGGTAACAAGTTTCTATAATTATATTTTTACTGACATTTGCCGCGCCCCCGTAAAAATACCATAAATCAAGGTGCCTAAAACTACAGGTTTTCGTTTTCACATAGCCCTAGCAAAGATATACGAATAAATGACAGTAAACATGGGAAAAAATAAATCGAGTGCACACAGCGACAAATCAAGGCTGTTAAAATTAGCTGACGTGCGCTTAAGGGGGTGTCCACACGCGATTCATTCGCCATTAGGCCGGATACTCACGAATAAAACGCGATGTGCCAATCGATTACGATAAGTTTTAATTGGATGGCCTGTAGCATTTCTCAGAAGTGTTTAAAGACCGGTTATTAGTTGCTTAAATATTTTTGACAGGTATGGAATCTTTTTTTTGACACGTTAAATGAATTAAATAAAATATGCCTTCATCTGAGCTTTAATTAGATATTATTATAGCGGTTCAATTAAAAAAATAGAACCATCTAAATCAAATAGGACACATTACATAACAATTCAGTTTAGAAATGTTTAAAAAATACGTTTATTGACCCCTCAGCCATAACGAGTCATAATAGAAATGTAATTGTCATGCGGTCTCATGCGACCGGTCGGCATCCAATAAGATAGTCGGAAAATTGTTTCACTCAAAACACGACATCATAATATTGCAATAACAGCAATGTTTAAAGTAGTGCAACAGTGTAGAGTTCATCGACCCGCTATATTTTGTTAGTTTGGAGGTTATATTTAGCGCGGCAATGTTGTTGCAGACAATTGACTTTTTTTTTTCACGTGGTGCAGTTTTTTTACTATGTTTAAATGTGTAAGCGACATAGACCAGTGATGTTTAATGTAGAAACAAAGGAAGTTCGACTTTCGGCCGTAAGTAGATTTCATATTCTGGACAAAAACAAAAGTGGTTCTGAAAAGTTTAAATTGTACAAGTTAAATTATTAGTTGCATGTTTTTAAAAATTAAGCGTTCTTACAATTAAGCGTTAGAAGCTATTAGTTAACTTGCAATGTTCGTACGTAAGTAGTTGGTCTGCTTCAAAATTTGTAATGTATTTTTTAATGTAAAAAAAGACTTTGTTGTCTGCATCTACTCCAAACGAAAAGTGAGAAAACCGTTTTTTTTTTTAAATAAGTTCTAATTTATAACATGAAAAACAGATCCAAACAGAAAAATTTCAATATTAAAACCCTTTCTAAAATACTGTTAACAATGTACATTAAGTATTGTCATTGGGATAGATAGACACAGACACATAACACAGGCAATACAAAGAAAATAATAAGTTAGAAAGATAAAGATTTGGACAATTCTAAATAATATTCAGTTATGTACTTATTTAAATTAATTAAATTGATAAGTAGGTGCATTGTGCGCAACTGAATTTCACAAACCATTAATTAAAGAAGAAAAGCTGTAAAGCCGCGGCCTGATCATCAGCGAGGCCTTTCACTGTTCATTGTCCGGGATTCGACCCAAACTCGATCCAGCCAGATGTCGGCACTCACTTTTGCTCTTGTTCAGCGTTTTTGTTGTCCGACTACCTTTATAGCCTATAATAATAATAATAAAAAAGGCTGAAGGTATAATGAGGTAGATAATTTCTTGTTAAATACTTTTTGTATGTATTTTCTTCTAAAAATCATATGTAAACCCCTACGTTTTATATGTCTTTTGAAAGAAACACAGCTTCTAAAAACTTACTTAGACTTTTTAAATAAAATCTTCCATGTTAATAAATACTCAACGAGAGAGAGATAGAGCAAAGGAGAGAGCGAGAACATCGTGTTCGCGTTAATTCATTACACTATCATATAATTTGAAGTAAAAAAAAATTAGGACCAAACACATTAATCATATTCTACTGATATTAGAGAACGTAATTTGAATAAAATTGGCGCCTATAGTAACATACTTTTTATTTGTTTAGAAATTGGCGAAGGATGCGCGATAGCGTCTTGCTTGAAAGCTAGTACTCGTAGTAATAGGCTTCATATCGTTTTGTAAAACAAAGTAAATTGGACATTGATGTATTACCATGAATAGTGGACATGGTTACATTTTCTTTGTAGCCGGATATCCTATACTGTCTGCCAATAATCTCATTGTGCACTATAAAGAAAAAAGTTATTTATTCCCACCAAGCGCCATAAATTTAGTTCGGACGCGCGCATGTCACAAAACAAACGCAGAATTTTCATGCTCTTTTAAATTTTTGGAATAAATATAATAAATCTTCTAAATGGTTTTGGCTGTAATTAATGGCCAGTTCGAACACTTGCCGACTAAAGAATGGCAGCGCAATAAAAGTTTAATACAGGCGATGTAACATGCACCACTTTGTTACCCTGACGCAAATGAAGTGCACTTTGTTCCAATCCCAACACAACAAGTCTGATTATACCAATTGATTTCATCCTTGGTGACGATTCATAAATTCACGTCCAATAAATTAGGCTGTGTAGAAATGTTGGCTCATCCTTTTTATTCCTTTGCCTATACCGTAGACAAAGCAATCCAAAATAAACTTTACTTTAGAGCATCGGTGGTTGGAGTCGCATTCTCCAAATCTAAGTTTACAAAACTTGTGCCCTTTTTAGCGGGGAGTGATACCCACATAATGGCACATCACAGTAATTTGACCCGTTACTAATCTAGCACACACGAATAAGAAGACTACATACAAGAAACAAGTTTTATTCTCATGTCTAAACGTCTAAATTTGGCAAAGAGGGAGGAACGTGTCGTGCCGTGCATTATTTGACTGAGAAGGTCATGATTATTTACTGGTTTAAAATAAAAAGATGTAGGCACACGATCCCAAACCACTAGAAATATTTGTCAGTGTAACGTCGCTGGCTGTACGCGTGCATGCTTTCGCCTGGTCATCTGTCAAGTGCACGATGCGCGCCAAAAGTGACATTTCACAAATCTTCAAAATGGCGTTGTGCAGTAATTAAAGGCGTGCAATAACTGGCCATAAAGCAAACGGAGCGCATTGGTGACGCGCCACCCGGCTATTTCGGTCCACGACGCCCCTCGACAAATGCTAATGTCCTCTAGGACACTCCAGTGGGACTCCCGTTGCTGTCATGGCTCCATTTCAATTTGCTTTGGATGTCTTTAAATTTAAAACCACACTGATTTAACTGCTTGATTTAAACCATATTTACGCGCCAAAAAGTTGTCTCGTCGTTAAATTGATTGCCAGTCGCATTTGAGTTTTCTTTTTGTCTTGTAACACCTGTTCTGTCTTGCAAGCTCACTTGATTTTGTTGGGGATGAGTGTTTTCAACTTCATTCAAGAGGTTAAAATTCTAGAATCGATTTTTATTCAAGAGAGCATCTGTTTCTTTGTTCATAATATGAATATTATATTATATGTATCACCTTCGAAAAAGGTATGTATTTATGGAACTACCTATAGCGTTAGCGTTTTTTTGATTAGTCTGCATTAAAATTATGGAACTACAATTTATGCAAGACAACTTTGAATGCTGTGCGATATTTACATGCAGAGTTTGGGCAGATAAGTAATGTAAAATTTTTTGTCGGTTTACAATCCGTGATTGAGGTCCACTTGTACTTGTACTTTTAATTCACGATTTAGCTTAAATCTGGTTTACCATGATAGTTTTTAATAACAGAAGCGCTGATGTTTTAAACCACTATGCAAAATCTAGATTTCTGCATATTTAAGTCTATTGGAAGTGAGTATGCAGATATTTCCTAAATAATCTTTAATTAATTTGCCTTATGAGTATTCATGATACTATCTCTCTATTCAAGGAAAATTATGTTGGCATTTTGCGGTATTGATTGGTAGCGTGAATCATAATGTTTTGTAGGTAACATATTTTCATGTCCAAATTACTTCTAACCAGTCACGCGTGTCTGCTTCAATGACTTTAAATAAATCTGTGTTTCCCCAGTAATCTTTATTGAATTAGGGAGAGAGAAGCTTTATATTGAATTCAAATATAGCTGAATATCTCCATTAAGACAGATCAGATACATTCATAGTTGTATCGTTTTTTTTTTCTGTGGTTACTCCTAAACTGGTATTTTGTTGGCTGTCTGTTTGCTGAGGCCACTCGTCTCGTCAATGACATGCTCGTTATCGTCACTACCTAATAGAAAATCATTTTGGTATCAATCAACCTTTTAGTTTTCAGTTTTAACTCTCACATGCAAATAAAACATAAGGTCTTAAACATAATTTTACCTAAGCCTATTAGTTCAATGTTCTATTTAACGTTTTGAATGTTTATTTTAAGTATTATAGTATGAGGCATCGCAAAATTATTTTTTGATGGATGGTGATGTATGGATGATGATGATAATAATAATGTGCTTCATACATCAACAGCATTAGGACATAGGAAAAACATTTGTGATATTCAATGAAGACCAAAGCTAATTTTGCATTTGGATTAGTAAAAATGCTAATAGCAGGTTGTGTAAGATCATAATTGTTGTAGTAAAAACCAGATGACCTCACTATGACATTTTTGATTATTATTTGGAGTATTAGAGTCGAATATAAAATCTTACATTGTAAATTATATCCGGCTAATTTCAGATTTAATTAAGGATGAAATGTATAATAATTGCTTTTTTGTACCATAGGTCATAGCATTTCATAATTATGTTGAATGTAAGAAGAGTATTTGTATTGTATTTTTGAATGCTGATTTTCTTTTATTTTCTTTATTTTTATACTTTTTCTTTCTTTCTTTATATTGTATCATAGTTAATGGTCTTTAAAAGTTACATAAAATGGTTAATTATCTATCTAAATCTATGAAGACGTTTGCCCTAATGTCAGCACTAAGCCAATTCAGATCACGCTGACTCATTCTAGTCTCGGTTGCCTACCAAATTCTAGGAAGGATATTTTGGTTATAAAAATGTGCCCACTAATATGAGTAGGAAGTAATATTTTACATGTAATAGCTTTTGAATAGTTTATAAACTATTTTTTGCAATCCAAGCTTTAGTCGAATATCATTAGTTTCTATATAATTTGAGACCATTCGTATTTTTTGTTTAAAAGTCGGTTAATTTTGAGACTACTGAAGAAAAGGCGATAGGAACGAATCTAGATATGAGGGCGGAAATTTATTCAAATATTCAACCTGCTCAATAAGACAACATGTATTCCCTAAATTAGACTGCAGTCGTAACGAAAAAGGGTACAACTATATTTTTTTGTGAAATCGAGTTATGTACATATTTGGGATCAGAAAAAACGCGCATAACTTCAACCTCAATTTTCTCAAGTTTAACAGAATGTTGAATGTGCCCTTTTGCGTTACAACGGCATTATAGTAAAGGTAAGTAAGTATGGAAAGCATTTCTTAAGATGTCTACAAAACCTACAAAAAATCCGATTAGCGTAGCGGGCGCAGTGATTCACCTTTCGGGTTCGAGTCCCGGTACGGGTCAATAGCTAGCTCATTACGTAAAGACTTAAGACAGAAGGCCCCTTAGTAGAGACTGAATAAATTAACCGGCTTGGTATTACATGGATCTCACAACTTTTTACGGTAGAAGAACTGAGTTGCGAGACTTGTTTTTTTTACAAGTTATGTTTTTGATGGCATCTCATTTCTTTTTGTAGATAGTCCTACTTTTATAGCCTGAACTGCTTCGAGAAAAGGATGGTACGGCCGTGCCGCTTTTTTGCTCGACTTGGCGGGGGCACTATCCCCCCCTGATCATGGTCATCATCATGGTGCCCCCTGATCATGGTCTTCTTTAATTAATCATTGGTGGCTATCATCATGTTAGTTTCCTGATAAACCTTCGAAACTAAAAATCTGTTATTACTATTTCAGTCTTTTAGCCTTCTTAGGGTTCCGTACCCAAAGGGTAAAAACGGCACCCCATTTCTAAGACTCCGCTGACCGTTTGTCTGTCAGTCTGTCTCTTTGTCTGTCACCATGCTGTATCTCATGAACCGTGATAGCTAGACAGTTGAAATTTTGACAGATGATGTATTTCTTTTGCCGCTATAACAACAAATACTAAAAACAGAATAGAACTAATATTTAAGTTTTTGCTCGATATTATTAACGGCAACAGGTAGACGCTTGTAATATTTACAGAATATTTTAGATAATGGTACGGAACCCTCCGTGCGCGAGTCCGTCTCGCACTTGGCCGGTTGTTTAAGATACTCCAAAGTCTTGACGCCATAACATTCTGTGTGGTCTGATATATTTTTTACAGCAAGCATGAAGGATCTTCCACCAAATTCTAATAGCCCAAACGATTGCTTTTATGATCATTTATCCCAGCAATATGGAGGTGTGATGTGAGGTGCGCGCGCGCAAGTGAAGAGAGAGGCGCGTCTATTTTCTGATCGTAGGAACGCGACATCCGTCTGATATATCACTCAGAGGATGTCGGGATATGTTTGGGAATTTATCGAGATCACTCCTAATTAAGAAGGATTTTATTTAGTGAGTCGTGGTCATTGACTTTGAGTGTATCAGTCGAGTTGGCGCCAACTATTTGGGTGTGATTGACTTTTAATGATGTTTTGAATAATTGATTGGAATATATCAACCAATTAAGTTTAGACGTAAGCCTACCCGGGCCGCATCCAACCGGACAATCTGGAAGTCACTGGGGGAGGCCTATGTTCAGCAGTAGACGTCCTATGGCTGAAATGATGATGATGATGATGTAAGCCTACCCCAAAGAGCGCCAAAGAGCAGGATCTCCTGCTTTTTTATCCATCCACTGCCAGCCATTTTCCTAAGAGCGTTTACTACACTACACGAACTACACTACGTTTGCCGAGACGGGGTTATTTAGGAAAGTCATTTTCTTACGTTCAGCAGTGGACTGCAATAGGCTGACATGATGATTAAGTTTGGATTCTTAAACAAATTTTTCGTTTTCAACTTTATCACCAACAATTTTCTAATTTCGTTGATGGCCAAAGGTTTTGAAAATGCTACTATACTATTTTAATTATAACTGTATTCGTTCATTAATATTTTTTATACTAATAGGTATATAATTTCGTGTCAAGTGAAACAGTAAGGTCAGAAAATCCTATTAATATACTGTGTCAAAGCATAGTCGAATAGAACATCCAAACTAGGGTAAACGTTTAGTATTTGAGTTTTATTTCATCTGTGAAACATCATACAACCGATTTGTACTAAATATAGTAGGTAGGTAGGTAGGTAGGTACCTATAAAGCTAGGCCATGCATAAATTAATTGCCTGTACGACAATATACAGCGTGTTACGACGTCGAGACGTCAGACAACAACCCTCGACGGAGTCAAGGAGTCTATTTTTACCAGATTATGCAGCGGCCACTCTGGCTGGCGCGGACTCAGCGCTTGTCTATGCCTATATTTTTTAAATAACAACGGTTTTGTGGAAGGAATATGTTTTTACGTCCCTACTGCGAAAGTTGGCTGATTGCATTAAGGCTACCACGCACCTTGCACAGTTACCCGTCAAATTAGTCGACCCAACAAAAAAAAAGTACCTACCTCATTGTTTTGTTCTTGTGATTTGTTATATTTTGAGTTTTTATTTATAGTTGAAAACTTAAAGTTCAGCTCCAACCAATATTGATAATAATATTAAGTTTAACCAATATTGTTAAATAAAAGCTGTTTTTTTTTCATTTGAAAACATAAATAAATATCTGATTGTTGTGAGATTTGCATTGCATATTATATTATTGCAATCGTTGGTTTGTTTTGTATCTCTTTTATAAAATCATAATAAAAAAAAAACAATTTTAATTTTTGTTTTGATTTTATGTATTAAGGTTTTGGAAAAAATCATTAAAGTATTTTAAGTATTTTATTTATTTTTCATGCCTCTTCTATTAACTGAACATGATTGGTATTTCAATTGTTTATAGCTCCACTATCTGAATATCATGTTTATGGGAATTAAAAGTATTTTAATTTATTTTTCATTTTAGAGTAAGGAATTGGCACCTTACTTTTGACAGTTTGTAGTTCAGTTTTAAGACTACTTATTTATGTTATTGTGTATCGTCATTATTTACCCAGTTTCTCTTGCACAAAGTAGAGTCCCATTGGGAGCTAGTACTAGGTAAGTTCATAATTAATTTGCGTGCATGTCACAGTTCGGACAAAAGTCGGATGTTAACAAGCCAATGGTAATGAGATTAGCCCACCCGTGAACCGGTCCCAATTCTCCAGCTGAAGGTAGTGAGGTATCACGTAAGCAAATATCGATATCGATAACTGTTTTCTACGTTTAACTGGGTGCACTTCGTAAAGTCACAGTTTATAAACCATGCAGATAGCAAAGGGTCCGAAGACGCGTAGACAAAGCAGCGTGGCGGCCGAGACGCAGGTGGATGGTAGAATAAACCCAAACAGTATACACGCCTGTTATGGGCGTTCTGCACAAAAGAGTCATGAAACCACTGTTAAAGTCAATTTATTTGCCTAGAAAAGGTAGACAAATTACAATAAGATCTTTTAATTAGATTACAGTGCTTACTAACATTCTTCTTCAGCTGTTTAGTTTTTACACTGTGGTAGAGACAAAGTTCCGACTTTTTACACAGGTCTCTATATAACTGAATAAATCTCTATTCGGTATTTCCTTATTAAAGTAAGGAATTACTATCCTTGTGTAGACAATACATTTTGCTAGGGATGTCTTGAAGCACACCTAGACCAGTCAGTTTATAATGACGATCAGTCAACAGCGTATTATTTGAAATTCAAATAATAATTTTGGAACGGACACCGATAAAACTGTTATCGATAATTCTGCAGCATTTTTTATTGATAACCTTATCGATATCGATAAATCAGTTGCACTCCTAATGCAAGGGTTGCGTGTCCACGCGTGCAAAAACCCAGTTCGTTGATCTCGCAGGTTTTATTTACGACTTTTACTTTTTGACTTAACGAGCACGCACGCGGCACGCGAGTTAGCTTCCGAGAATTTGTTGGAGATTAAAAGCCGAATTTGCTTGCTACTTATACCACCTGTGCGAGACATTTTTTTTTATCGAATACAAACTCAGGCTTTGATGGTTACAATTATTATGAACGCCACTCGGCTTTGAGTCTTTTGTACATTTTTATTTTAGGCAACAAAGCTTAATTGAATACATTTACTTATATGATTTTGTCTGCTCTGTCTGCCTGCGACGAATTAATATTTTCGTAGAAGGACGTTTGCTCCCTTTTAATTTATCCTGGGCTAAAAATCTAGGACATGGTATAGTAAGTTCATTTATAGGTACTAATTAGTGATTAGATAATGTTTAACATGACTCTAAGCTAAAAAACTGTGTGGGTTCGATTTTATCTGGCCATTTATTTCACTAATTCAAACCATATTAGTTTTGTGGAAATACATACAAAATCTATTACAATAGACTAATTATATTACAATGACTGGTTGTCTTAAAATGCCTCGTAAAATAGAATTTAACAGATGGTCTTTTTTTACACATTTATTTACTCTATGTTACATACACAACTCCAGTAAAGGCTCGGCTTAGTGAAATGGCTCATCAAAATATGGCCTTATGTAAATGGGACATTAGTTTGACAGGTTGTACGAATTAAAATTATATATTTTTTGTATTGATACTTCGTTGCAAGGATCGAAACCGGTTAGTAATTATTAAAGAATGTATAAGACCCATTTCTAATATTTGATAGTAGTTGTAAAGATTTGACCCTAAAATTAAATTTGCCATAGCTTTTAAGACGGTAGCTGGAGTATGTCATAATTAGTTTAGCAAAAACCTTTATTATTCCGGTTAAGGTAACCGGTTTCTTGCTTCGTTGGGAGTCTTAGTAAAGCCTCATATCCCTGCCTTATATAAAGAAAGATTGTACATAAAATATTTAAAGACATTCGTTATATCAAATATAAAATTATACTTAAGTAAAAACCAATTTATTTCTGTAAATAGGCCTAAATTAAGCTCTTTTACACGTCCCAGTATATTTTTTACCCTTCCACTGCTTCGGGACAATATTGTGGGTGGTATTATGTACCTATCATTTATTTACTGAATTCATAATTCTCGTCAGGAATATAGCAGGCCTAACAAATCGCCTTGATACGCATACTAGTCCATATAATCCATGCTCCGCCTGACGGGTGGCGGCTTTGCGCAGGCGTCGCTAATCAGTTCGTAACAAGAAAAGTTATATTTGAAATAAATTAAATGCATCTAACATTACAACGATCTTAAATTACAACGTCGGGCTTAGGCACAATTTTGACTAGGTCTAATAAGCCTGGTTTGGACTAGACAAGTGCAGACAACTGAGGTTAACCTACCCGAAATCGATTTTCAACTTTAAGTCCATCTCTACAGATCAATATCGATTGAGAAAAAATGACGTTTTGTGGTAGGTTGACGAGCTGTTGTCTGTACCTATGGTGCGTTAGGGAAAGTGATTTAGTAACTAGTTGTGTCAGAGTCAGAACAACAAAAAATACTTAAGGCGATGGGTAAGGCAAGTAACCTTGAGCATTAAGCGTTCGACTAATGCGACTTCTATTACGTGCCTAAGAACTCAAACTCAAACTCAAGCGTTTATTTGCCAAGAATACAAATGCTTCTCGCAGACTAAACATCCATCCGTTGGGCTCCTGTGCAAAGAGATTATCATTGTGAGCAAAATATCCCATCATTGAAAAGTAGGCGCTAAGAGTAAAATCCATTAAAAGTCCTTATAAATCTTAATTTGTTGACTATATTTTAAAAAAGTTCATCCTAAAGGTACGAATGTTATAAATAACTAAATCAACTTTGAAGCTAAACAAAACGTCGTTTAAAATTTAAATGTTTACAAGCTTGCGACATTTGCGGTACTTTTAATTATTCTTTAGTGTTTATAAGAAATAATAACTGGTATTTAGATACAACAGGAAAAACTTCAACATATAAGTTACATGATATAATGATTTCCACATCCTATATCCAGTATCTTCGCCCGAAAACTTGTCCAAAAACACCTCTTTTACATGTATTCTCCTCACCCTGCGCCTTAAGTAGTAAAGAGCCTGCGCCGCACACTGCGACTTTCAACATCTGCGTCTTGCGTCATGGCGACTGCATCGCGTTTTCGCGATTATTTGATTGAGATTGATGTTTCCAGTTTTAGTTATCACCGGCCTGTCGGGGGTTGCGAGTCTGTTAAAGACATTTCGGGTTCTCTGGTAGTCTGATATGCCGTTGCGTGACTCGCTGTAACGTGCGATCTAGTGTCGGGGTCCCTGCCGAAAATCAGCGTCGTGATAAGTCCTTGGATGTCACGACAAGAGCGCCTTTTGTCATATTAGATTTATTTATTATTGTTTTTTTTTCTTTTGTGTCTAATAAATGTATTTTGTGCGTAGGCTCGTCAATTTGTTAAGCTATTATACTCGGGAACAGGACAAATTTGTGCACGTAACAATAATAATAATGAATTGTTTCCACAATCAGAACAATTATCTAGTCACAAACTAAACATAGCTTGTACTATGGCGACTAGATAACGGAGAAAAATACTTAAATACATTTATAAACATCCATTACTTAGGTAACAATGCTCCTGCTCGTCACACAAACATTTGAACATTTGCCCCTTTCGGGATTCGAACGCGACCGCTATAGCTTTGTAGTTCGTAGCGCTAACCACTAGACCTGCCTGCCTAGCATGAGCACTAAAACACAATATGATATGATATGATATAGCGAAATATCGACACCAACTGTAAAAATATGATAGATATAGCCGCCATGTTGAATCGCCGTCACATATTAAGATGACTGTTTCGATAAAAATTTAAAATGGCGGCTATATCTATCGTATTTTTAAAGTTGGTGTCGATATATCGCTATATCATATCATATCATATCGTGTTTTGTTAGACATGCTAGGGGGGCAGACGGTCGTCACAATAAAAGTTCCATCATGTTTTGTATGCTTGAGCCAACAGGTTAGTTAGTTAGCGTTTATGACGACCAAATTTAGTAGGTAACTTAATCAGTCGTCACTCGACTAACAGTGAAAACTAGGCTTTAGTCATTATGGGCTGGTTCGTTTAACAAACTGTTAGTGGTCTTGCCCTAAATAAAATCTCAAGTTATTGTTGACAATTTTTTTTGATGACCTCCGCATCCGAGATGCGTGCATTAGTGTCGCTATCTCTGAGGTCCCGGGTTCGATTCCTGGTCGGTAAATGTAGAAAAATAACTTTTTTATATTGTCTCGGGTCTGGGTGTTGAGCAACGTCGTTGTTTTTATTTCTGTAACACAAGTGCTTTGGCTACTTACCATAAGATGATGGCAATGTAAGTATATGATATTGTCCAATATTTATATTTATTAGATAGATTTGTTCTAATAAATATCTGCAAATTGCAAGACAGATTGCAAATAGCAATCAACGTCTTTGTTTCAAGTGTTACGAAACTTACGAATGATATGTTTCGTAGATATTCACTGATACATTCAGTGTTACAGCTACGAAGTCTACGAGATTTCGTAGCGGCTCTACAAGAACAATGGCGGAATCACTAACGTCACACTTCACAACAAATAAACAAGTTTTATACCGACAAAAACTTGCGACGAAATCCTTAAGAAATCCACAAACACGTATACCCGAGTAATGCACCTTCACCCAGTCAAAATAGACCATAACGAGGTCTAAAATAAAACCTTCGCTACGGCACAAGGTCGGCCGTTATTGCTGGAAACAAACAAACAAAAGTAAACCCTAACTCCTTGTAATACGGGTGTCGTGCTACGATTGGCGGTGTACAGAAATGTTCTTGAGATTTTATGCGAAATAACACCCTAAGTGGTTGTAATACGGGTGCCTAAAGAAGGCAGGGTGAATGACCCGCTGAAGTCGAGTTCGAGACACGCCAACGCTTCCTGAAGGAGTTTGGACTTTGACGTCGGGTTTGAAAAATAAGTGCGATTGCGATGAGGGTGCAAGCTGATCAGTTTGAATGTTTTCGTTGCACCGACTCCAAAAGTAACTGATTAGGTACTTACGTATTTAAATTATTTTTAGTTTTTTAGTGGTTTGAAGTCGTTTTTTTAATAAATAAATCTTAAATACGAGTAGATTGTTTCCACAATCAGACCAATTACCTATCTAGCCCCAAACTAAGGAAAGCTTGTACTATGGCGACTATAGATAACGGATAAACATACTTAAATACTTTTATAAACATCCATGACGTAGGTACAAATCGTCCTCATCACACGAACAGTGCCCCTTGCGGGATTCGAACCCGCAACCATTGGATTTGTAGTCAGGAGCGCGAACGACTACACCAGACGGTAGTAAATAAAATAGAATGGAAGAACATTTTGGCATTTGGCAACAGTTGTCATTTGTTATCTCCCAAGCTGCGAAATATATCTTCTTCTATAGAAATCACAGAAATCAGAGACAACGGCGGTACCACAACACCCAGACCCGAGACAATAAAGAAAAGTTATTTCCCCACATTGACTGACCGGGAATGGGACCCGAGACCTCAGAGATAGCGACACCAAGTCCAGTATGCTCGCCTCTCGGCTACGGAGGTCGTCACGGAGGTAGAAATAGTTTGTTGATCGAACGAATATAATACCTTTATTTAGTATTCGAACTAAATTTAATACTATAGATGTCGCCACTGGCGCTCTTCCTGTTTTGTACGAAGATCAAACGCGTTCTACAAGCTCCATACATTTAATTCTAAAACAACAGTAAAAAGTGCGATTGAGGTGTTATATTGTGTTTCAATTTAATCAATAAACATTGTGAGTGAAAGTGTTTTAATAAACATCCTATAGCAGACTCGATCCCGAATCAAACAACCTAGTAAAAAGGCACCTTTATGCGTCTTAACATGTTGAATGCGCACACTGAACGCGTTCCGTCGCTGCGTCGGCTAACCTTGACTCCACTAATGAACGGCCGACTCTGTAAAGTTGCACTTTGCATCCCGAGAGCGAAAGTTTCACTTTAGGGGTGCCAGCGCAGATCTGATTTGACAATCGCGAAACGTAGATACATAGATATACACTTTAATGCACAAAAACATTAAATGTTAATACAAACAAGACACAGTTATATACAATCAGGCGGCCTTATCACTAATAGCGATCTCTTCTAGACAAACGTAATACACGGTGAATCGCTTTAACAGGATTTTTACAACGGGGCCAAATTCACAACACGAAGAAAAAAGTGCTGAAGTAAAAGAAAATGTCTATCTTTTAACGTGAACTCACAATAACCTTTTCATGGTAATCAAATCAATTCTAAAATGATAATTATTTAGTTAGTAGCTTATAAAGACTTTAAGTGACAGACCTAACTCCACGCAGGCAAAACCGCGGGCGGAAGCTGGTTGTATAATATAACAACACGCATAACTCGTCGTCCGAACTCCGACCTCGCGTCATAATCGCTCCAAATGAATACCGAAGTTGGTCCGGAGTTTGCTAGTGGTTTGAAAGCGAAAGTAGTTTAGGGCTGATACAAAATAGATTGTTTTAACTAAATAACTAAACTAAATCTTACTAATATTCTAACTTTCTATTACTAAAATTCTTAAAGATTGTGTATTTTTTATTACTTAATCAAATTTTATCCGTAGTAAAAATGTACCCTCCATATTTTAAACTGTATTTACTTGTCATAGTCGAAAACCAATGAAAAATTGTTAAGAAATTAAATATTTAGCCGGGATAAGCTAAAATATTGATATTGATCTAGCTTAGCACACTGAATAATTATAATTTGTATCCTGTTTTAGTGTTTCCGTAGCGTAGGATAATTATTCATTCCTTTCTTGGTAATTATAAAAACTTCACAGACGAAATCGCGAGCAGAGCAAATAGTAATTAAGTTATATTATAATACAAAAACAAATATAAAATCAAATTAAATTTTGAATAGTAAATTAGTAATAGCCATTAAAGGCCTCTCCCAATGCAAGCCACTGAGCCCGATCCTCGGCTATTCTTTCACTTTCGGTGCCAGCGTGCAGTAGCCAATATCATAGCTCCACCTTGTCTGCGGGCATCCTACGCTGCATTTGCCATATTGCCATTAATAATAATAATAAATTCTTCCAAAAATCTCACCCATTACCCAGCCCTAAACTAATCAAAGCTTGCACTATGGCGACTTAATAGCAGTTAAACATATTTAAATATACAGGGTGGCCAGAAAAGTGACGTCCAACATTTTTTTTGGTGCCTCGTGTTGAGTGGTATCTGAATCACCCCTATGTATGTTCTACGATTTTTCGTAGTTTTCGAGTTACAATTTTTTTTATGATTTTTTGCAACCTGTTCAGTTTCAAAAATTTCAATCAGTTTGAAAAATTTCTAAAAATAAGTAGAAGGTTTCTTCGTTTTTTTTTTCTTGCAGCTAAATTTCTATGAACTGTGCATTTATGCATAAAATAAACAGCGTCATAACTTTAATGGAAGTTACTACAAAATTGACCTAAAGTTGAGAATTTATGTTAAGTGAGTTTTCATTTAAATTTTTAACATAAAATTAAAAATCTAAACTGATGATTTCTTAGTTTTTAAGTAGCTTCAAAAAATTCCCTAGACTCTAAGCTTACATAATAATAATAATACAAAAGTAGTACTTTATAGGCTTCATAGTCTATTTAAAAAAAATCGTAACTCGAAATCTACGAAAAATCGTAGAACATACATATGGGTGATTCAGATACATCTCCTCAACACGAGGCACCTAAATAAATTTTTAGACTTCACTTTTCTGGCCACCCTGTATTAATAAACATCCATGACTTAGAACAAATGCTCGTGCTCATCACATAAACATTTGCCCCTTGCGGGATTCGAACCCGCAACCTGTAAATGCCTGGCTTTGAAGCTTAGAGCACAGAATAAATAAAAGTTATGGTCCGCTCAGGCTCGAACTACTGTCAGAGTGTTCCGAGATTTCATGTCTATGTTCGATACCTCTCCTTTAGCGCGCATTGTATAAATAAAGTTTAACTTCTGAAATCCTTAACTATTATTTATTTTGTGCTTAGATCGCGAACCACAGGACCAGACGGTGGTCAATCGATCGAAATTATCGATCGTAACCCGGAAATCTCCGAATTACCTAACTACTAAAAACGAAAACAGAAGCTAGAATAGTCGTTATTAGGCATTGTAACTACTACTTATCTAGTGTAATGGTAGCTTTGGTATTATAAAATTGATTCATAGTCTATTTTTATGCAGACGCTACAAGTAAAAGTAGATATTTATACTTTCGAATGAGATGTTCTATTTATGTAATTCGTCTAAGATATAAAGGCTTCTCTTACTTAAATATTTAAAAAGGTTTCCTCTCTTAGAAAGTGAGCCCAGTGACCACTTGGCCGTCATTCGTGTTGTGATTATGTCAAATGACAGCTGTCAAACATGACAGGGCCGTTTGGTTATTAAGACTTAGGTGATGTCAAAATGATAGAGTATGAGCTAAGATAAAAATCTTATTTATGGAATATTAAATTACTTAGGTTTATTACGAACAGACCGACAACACATTTATAGACATGGCTTCGATGTAAGAAATTGAATTGGTTTTTTGTGTTGCACACTTTATCCTTTAGAAGGTAGTTATTTGTAAAAACTCTTAGATTGCTGCATAAGTGTTATTGTTAAAAAATGATATCGTTTGAATTTCGTTAGGAAATATTAAATCATGTATAGTTAGATAATTGAATAAAAATAAGTAATAATCTTGTGTTTGTATTTATTTAATTACTTTATTTTAAGACACATTAGATCTCATATCTAAAAGGATATAAAGTAGACTGTGTTAATGGCAAATTCAATTACTCCATAATTTATATTCATCATTTTGACAAATAAATTACCAAAACCTAATTACCCATTTATAACAAAACACGCCATATTTATCAGTCAAAATTTACTCGCTACGTGTCCGCGACTGAAAGCGTACTTACTTATAGTCAAGCTAAAAAATATGTACACACTTTTGGCAGTTCAGCATCCTTATTCCCTTGAAATACGACCCAACGTCTGTCAGAATTGTGCACATATTTTTGTACTGACCATTACTGAGGCCATTTTTCAATTATACCAAATGCGGTACGCGCTTATAAATCACATAGCATAGGGGTGTGTGGGGTGTTTAATTTGTAAACGGATCGAATATACGCAGTATCAGACGGGGCTGTACTGTAATAAAAACAGGACAGGTGGGAGGGGACTTATGCATTCGTATAGGTAAATTATACTGTATAAGTATGTATTTATGATTTCGATGAGATTTTCACCTATCTATTCATTTGTACGGATACAGGGTCCGAAAAACAATATTAGTCTAACCATACCTATAAAGCATAGCACAAAATAATAAGACACTCCTTTAAACCACGTAACCAGAAACAGAACAACGGATTAGCAAGCTGAAGTGGCAGTGGGCGGGGTACATAGCACGTAGAACTAACGGCCGATGGGACAGAAAGGTTCTGGAATAGAGGCCATGAACCAGCAACTGCAGCGTAGGACGTCCACCCAAAAGGTGGACAGACGACCTGGTATAGGTTGCAGGAAGCCGCTGGATGCGGCCCCTTCCAACAGGTTCTGGAAGTCATTGGGGGAGGCCTATGTTCATCAGTGGACGTCCTATGGCTGAAGTGATGATGATGATCAGCTGATGAAATCCAACAACTCTTACTATGAGAGCAATACAAATCGTGAAAATCTTTACAACAATATCACATACTCGTACATTGCTCTGATCATAAGGTAAGTAGCTAAAGCACTTGTGTGACAGAAATCAGAAATAACGGCGGTACCACAACACCCAGACCTAAGACAATGATATAAAAAGTTATTTTTCTACATTGACCGACCGGAAATCGAACTCGGGACCTCAGAGATAGCGACACCAAGTCCGGTATGCTCGCCTCTCTACGGTGGTCGTCGTTAGTTAGTTACTGTTAGTATTACTAAAAGTATAGTTACATTTTTTTTATTTAGTGTTTTGTTTGCACAAGGCATGTTGTAACTAGGTGCCTGTCAAACAAAATGAACATCCACGAAGATGATATGAAGTTGAAGATTAAGTTAACACACACTTTTTAGTACATTCCTTGACAGACAAGAGGTGATGACGATGATAAAAAAAGTATTTTTGTGTTGCCAAAGCTAATAAAATTTAAGAATACCCAAAAATCCTGACTTATCAGCCCCAAACATGACTGCCGCCGGAAAAGGCACAGACACGAGATTTTTATGTCCTGGAATATTTTTATGGGATATTTTACGGTCCGTTGCGGGACACCGCGGAATCTGTCTTCGCTGCAATTTGAGCTGCCATCTGTGTGGTAACATTGTCGATCGATTGGTCCGACAACTTTAATAAAAATCATAGTTCCTTAAATACAATTTGTTGTAATTTTAACCCTTAATCAGGTAACATTTTACATGGGTATTCGATCGTAAGACAAGTGAATGAGGTTCGGAGTACGACGGTCACATTTTCCCCATGGCTACTTAAGGGTTTACTTCCTTACCTAATAATTAACGAAAAATTCTAATTTTGTTATTCATTAACTAGAATAACTCGTAGGAACGGAAATGGAAGGTCTTAAAAGACCAAACGAAAAAAAAAACGAAAGCAATTAATGATTTTCTATCTCTAGCAACCGAAAAACTCGAAAGCAAATAATGATTCTCTATAGCAACCAAATCTATCATTACCCTTGCCTAAATACATCTAAAGATTAGGTGGTTGTGCTTATGAATTTATTTATTTTTAAGTTTATTGGTGTATACAACAGGTAACAATCATAAGGGTATTAGGCAAACAATTTAAGAACTTAGATCTAGATTGTAACCTAAAAACATGTACACACAGCATGACCAACCTTAGTAAACACTATGCTACTAACAATTGAATTGAATTGAATGCCGAATACTCGTAGTTATATTAGTAGCCTTGAGAAAATGTTGGTTGAGTTAGTTAAGTAAGTACTAATATTTTGTTGATATTTACAGCCTTTTAGTCATACATTGTTCGAGTAATGCGTAATGTAGAGCGGTCTGGCGATTTTATGGCATAAAACTTTGTTGTGTCGTCATTTTGGCCATAAAATATCAGCGTAATATGTTCAGTTATTCTATACCTACTTTTATAAGAGCTTTTACATCAGTAATAATAACACCATGAACATAAAAGCTACGATTACTTATTTTTGTACAAATTTAACCCGTCAACATCCAAGCGTTCTTGTGAGACCGTATAACAATGGAGTTTTTATTGTGTCTCGTTTATGTATGATGAGTTTAACATGATGTTGAAGCCTAATTAATTGTAGGTACTACCTAATGGTATTACATTTTCTTATTAGTAACCTTGTACTTTATTTACCAATAAAATAACGAATACCGTTGTCCGTACCTTTATCTAGCACTTCCATTTTTTGTTTTAATCTGTACTTTCAAATTAAAAAGTTCCGTTTTTATAATCGTTCGAAATACAAATTCGCCGGGCGTGGTGGCCAGTGCTCACGTTAATTCCATCGATCATTACTCCGCTGCAATCCGCCAATCGTGAAAAATAAAAACAGAGGCGACTCCACCTGCACCGCCCCCCGCACCCCGTCTGGGAGAGATGTGATTTTTTCGTCATTCCGAAATTATACATGACTTTATGGTATCTTTGTACATATGTAATGTATTGATTAATGCGTCCAATTTGCATGCGAATGAGGCAGATTAAAATATGCGGGTTGAAGGTTCGTTCTGTGTATGTGAGGATCGTGTAGTTTATTGTATCGTAACTTATTGAGTTTTGACTTAAATTGACGACTAAAAACTGTATTAATAGGATTATTAAGAATGCCCTTGATATGTACCAAATAATATTGTTCCGAACGGAGAATAAATTCAATTGATCGTCTTTCAAAATACAAAACGAAGATTTTTTTAACGCTACAATGTAACATACTGAGATGCATCTCAACGACATTTGAAGGAAGTTTTAGGTCTTTTACCTTCAACGACCATCCTTTTGGAGTTTATTATGCAAAATATTATTGCTTCGTTATAGTGCTCACTATCGAAGAACGCAATAACGTATGCAATTTTAATGTTGTTAAAACAGTCGAATGTCCACAATGACAGTCGATTAAAAAATAAAAACGCTTGACCTATCCCATTCTTTGTGTGCTTGCACACTACAGGTTAGATGTGTGCGTGTCTGCAGAGCTGAGCTTGAGCTGAGCCCGATTGCGCGCAAAGCCCCATGCAAAAATGTGCATTTACACACAAACACCAACGAGTTCTGAACTCCCAACGCCCCCGCAACACACCCTCAAAAAGACGACTAAGAGGCATGTCGATTTTTTTCCGGAGCTCTTTTTATACTGGCCCCACCGCAGGGGTAGATCGACATGCGGGCCCCCCTTCGCTGTCATGTATCATGTATCTAGTTTAAAATTCGAACGTCTGATTGTTATGAGTGGAACAAGCTTTTAAATAATCCGGGTTCTTACTAGCCAGTAATTAATTAATCAGTGTTACTAAAGAGCTTGCTGCTTAATTGGTATTACAAATTCATTTACAATTTTCTGTTACGTTTTCAAAGTGAATAACAATTTACCGATAGATGATTCAACTTTGTTATTAAATGGCGATTTAAATGTGAAGAGAATCTCAAACAGGCGTGAAAAATGATTTTTCTCAAACCTACTTTAGATTGATGAATTTCTCAGGGAATCGTTGGTGGTGCATTACCTGTAACGAGAAAGAAAAAATCATGTTAAAATATGAATGTGAGGTCTGTAGTAGACAATACAGCAACACACACACATTACACGTTTGAGCAAAAGGTAAGTCTGATCTCAGGAATTCTGGGATAAAGTTCCAATTTACATTATTTAAAATTACTAAAACGATAAAGACATGTAATTATAAAGTTCTATATCGATGTTTAAACATACAAAATTGATCAGATCATAGGATTTCTACCAGTAAATCTGACACTAACTAATGCTTGAAATAAATAAATACTATTTCTAGCTGCTGCAGTGTATTTATTCTACGAATTTATGAAAAATTACGCATTAAATAAATCTAAGACCCTCAAATTTCTTATTCTTAGTAGATTCAAAATGGCGGCGGTGCTCAGTTTTCAGTTTTTAATACCGTTCTTTTGAAAGCGCTTTTTACTTGAGATATTCAGCAGAGTTTAACGAAGCTGTAATTATATTTAATTCTCAAAAGAATTTTTCTTGTTTTCCTCAGGAATTTAATGAAATACCGTTCGTTAGGTCTGAATAGAGACGTGGGTACTGGTATACACAACGTATACGCACGAGTATTTTTGAATTTCGAACGTATTACGAACGAACGAACGATTGTAATTGAATCAGTGAATACCGTCCCAGTAATATTTTTTTAAAGAATTAAAAGATGATTGTTTATTCTTTAGTTATGATAAACCTTAAAAAATTCTATCAATGGTTGAATTTAGTGTTAAATAATTAACGAAAATATTATAAAACTTTTTTGAGGAACAAATAATTACCATCTCTTTGACGTCTGTAGTAAAATGTATTTACTACTGCCACTTCTGTTGTACTTTGAACTAGATATTTCTAAATATATTTTAATGTATTTCTCAATTAAGTGTTAAGGTCATTTCTTTAGAAAAATTAATATTTAATAACAACAAACAAGTATTATACTTACCAATATTATCTGTAAGTAACTTCTCAAATTAGCTTTTTGAATTTTTTTACTAGTTGATTTAGAAACGGCTTTTAAATTATTTAATAAATTTGTTTGATTTTTGTTATTGGCCAAGATTTTCAAGAATCATAAAGAAAACTTTAGTCGTTTAAAACGTAAAACAAATCAAAACGTAATCTCATTTATCGATTCAAATTATTCAAAAAAGAAATGTAAATCAAGGAAGGCTAGACAGTGCATCTTAAGCAAAAAATTTGATGTCAAAGTCGCATTTGAAATGTAGAGCGGTGCAAAGTTTTTTCTACATACGCCGCGGAAGAAAGGAAAAAAGAAAAAGGTGCGGAGAAACTGTGTTATGAGGTAAGGAGAGGCCACGGGCATCGCAATAAAACGATACTTGCGTGAGGTCGGGCGGGAACTTTTTGCTCAGATTCTTTTTTCGTATGCTATATCCTGGGGAGAGGGGAAGGAAATTTCCTCGGACACTGGCTTAAACCATGCGGTGTCCGAGCCGTGAATTTTAAAGAAAAAAGAACACGTTTTCTCTGTGCTACGTTTTGGCGAGAGTTCTTTGTCCAAGATTAGGTGTGTACTGTTTTATGATCTATGGTTGCTCGTCGTTACAAGAGTCAAATTGTTTATATGTATTTATTTTTAATTTCTCAGCATGTTATTAGTATCATAATTATTTTACTAAGTCAAAGAGAAAGAGCAGGAAAACTGAACAACGAAACTTCATAATATAGTGGAAATAAAGACGTTGGTTATCGTTTTTTAAAAATGAATTTGGATTTGAAATGCATATTTTTTTTCAACATAGGGTTACTACTTTTTTATGAGGATATCTACTGCTCCAATACAATAACCTTCTTAAGCGGATCAACATTAAAGTCCCAAATTACCTTGCAATAAACAGTAGTTACTAAATAGGTTGTTTAAGAAAGCAAATCTTTTTTAGATTTTGATACCTTAAAGCTCTTGTATTTTACCAGCAGAATCGATCTCTGAAAGGGAGTCAACTAATGATAAAATGGGACCATATACAGGGTTATTTGTAAAACATCAACAACTTTCTAGGGGCTGATTCTGGTGGTCAAATACAACAACTTTTTCTAAGGGACCGACATTAAAATCTAAAAAAAAAATTGGAAGGAGGTTGTTGATGTTTTACAAATAACCCTGTATACAGGTGTTTCATTTTAATTGTAAACTATCCTCAAAGTACCTACTGCTGTGTAAAACATTGTGTTATGGTAACTTATCTTAATAAACCTGCTTCATACTTAAAATGTAGTGTATAATGTTGTTATTACAAGCTAAATTATAATATATACGGTTGTTAATCTCCCAAACGTAGCGAGACTATAACAAATGGCTGACCTACCTCAATGTTATGTCCGAATAAATAGAAGAGATAAGAGTTTATTTCCATAAACGGAGTTTTACGACTGGACTAGTATGCTGATGTGTTTTATAATGTCTCGACAAACATCTTATTTCATATCGGTTCTCATATTTAGTGAGTTATAAATATTAATATTCAGTCTTTATATTTTGTTGTTGAATAAATAAAACTAGCTGTTCTCGCGGCTTCGATCGCGTGGAATATGTTTTGGCACACCCTATTTTACGCTTAGAAGATGGGAGAATAGGAGCCTTTGTCCTCCAGTTTCAAGCTTTTTACGTACAAAATATCATCAAAATCAGTCCAGTTTTCACAACAACAAGTAGCCTATGTCCTTTCCCATGCTTTAGCCATCTCTGTACCAAATTTCATCAACATCGGTTGAGTAGTTAAGGCGTGAAAGCGTAACTTTCGCATTTATAATATTAAAAGTAAAAAGTATAGAGATTAGGTTTACCAGCAGTTATATTACAATACGTTGCAGATCAAACTGCATGGATTTAATATACGTGAATAACTATATTACACTAAAAATAAGGCATCTTTCAAATGACACTCATCATGTAAATTACTTACTTACCACATAATAATATATAACTCCAGTTTATAATCTAACAACTTATTAAAACAAAACGTACCCATAATAAATTGTGCTATAAATGTGGGATAAAGCAATTAATCATCGTCATCATCATCATTTCAGCCATAGGATGTCCACTGCTGAACATAGGCCTCCCCCAGTGACTTCCAGATTGGCCGGTTGGCAGCGGCCCGCATCCAGCGGCTTCCTGCAACCTTTACCAGGTCGTCTGTCCACCGTGTAGGTGGACGCCCTACGCTGCGCTTGCCGGTACGTGGCCTCCATTCCAGAACCTTTCTGCCCCATCGGCCGTCAGTTCTACGCGCTATGTGCCCTGCCCACTGCCACTTCAGCTTGCTAATCAGCGACTTTTGTTCGTTTACGAATCACCTCATTCCTGATTCGATATCGCAAAGACACACCGAGCATACCCCTTTACATAGCACGCTGTGCAACCTTGAGCTTTCTTATGAGGTCCATAGTGAGAGGCCACATTCCATATGTAGCACCCACATGTTGTAGACTTTCGTCTTCAGGCACAGGTATTTTGGACGAGAAGACGTTGCGTAGTTTTTCGAACGCAGCCGAGTTGGATTCGACGATTGACCTCCTTCTCAATATTTTTTGTAAACAGATAATCTTGATTAATAGTAGGTACTACTCTATTTACTATCTTAAAGCCTATAAGTAGTAGGTTTGTCAGACACTATTTGTTCTCTGAACAAAATGGAATTAAAGCATCCAATTAAAGGCTACTGTTGTTATTATTATTGATATGTGTAGGTATGGTATAAATTGTATTATTAATATAGCTCTTTGTCCAATAAACAGAATGTAGTTGACATTTATGCCTTAAAATAGCGCCCAGTCTTGCGTATCGAGAGGTCCATTTCTTTAATATAGTTTGGGAGCCACAATAGCACAAGCCTGACTCGCATTTGGCTGGTTTTATTATTTTTGCGTAACTAACTTTTGCCAAAAGCGATAAATTATTGTCTGCCAACATTGAAAATTTTGCGGAACAGCAAATTGTAACTTAACGTGAAAAACTTTTCAAGTGATAGCGAATAAAAGAATAGGAATATCTATCTTCTTTGATATAACTTACAAGTAGACGAATTCTCACAAGGATACGTTATACATGGTGTTAGGTTAGGTTAGGCTTTATATAGGCATTCATCATAGGAAGAAAAAAAAATTTTCATATCGTAAGATTTTTAAATGATCATTTACTTTAAATGATAATTTCAGATTTCTGACTTCACTCTAGTATTTATTTACAGCAGAAGAATCACTCTTAAAGTCCAGTAACTACGATTAAAACATATTTTTTAGTAAATTTTATCAGGCATTGCATCTCTACGAGTATGACGGCCAGATGGAGTACTAGCTACTAACTAGCAATCGCGGGTCGAACCTAGTAAGAGAGAGAGAGCAAGAGTATTTGTGGGATTGCATGGATATTTGGACTTGAAATATTAATGCCATGAATTTAATGTATAAGGTTCTAGAATGGAGGCCACGTACCGGGCAAGCGCAGCGTATGACGTCCACCCACAAAGTGGACAGACGACCTGCTAAAGGTTGCAGGAAGCCGCCGGATGTAGGCCGCTTCCAACCGACTTCCTGATTGTAAGTCACTGGGGGAGGCCTATGTTCATGATGATGGTGATGATATTATGTATTGGGTAATGCCTATGTCCAGCTGTTGGCTGACATGATGTGTTTATTTTAGTAATTTTGTATCTTTATTTTTTTTCTGTTCATGGTGTGTGGCATGAGCGTAGCCAATGTCAAGTTAAAGTATATTTTAATACTTAGTACTATTAGCAGTAGCTCTGTAGTTTATGCCTACATAATTGGTGTGGTTATTGGAAAACTCTTTTTTTTCTATTTCGACTTCAGACTACAGAAAGAAGACAAAAGCTTAGCATTCCGGGCTTATAGTTTCTACGTCATTCGTTCCTTGAGTTGAATGAACGGTCGAACGACTAGTGAATGGTTAACTGATTGTCATTTCTAAACCGCAACGACATTCTAACATTAAACATTTCCACCGCCTCTTACTTCAATTACTTCAACCGCAACTGGCTGATAATTTGTTCAACTAATTAGTCATATTAGTGTTAGCCGAATTACTTTTATCGATATATCTTTAATACAAGCTAAAACTTGCTTGGGCTGTTATCTTAAGATTAACAGAGCGCTAATTCGAGTGAAAGGAATGGAGAAAGGTGCTCGCCATTTTTTACTAAAATAGCTATTTGGCTGAGTTGTCTGATGTTTTGTCGTTAGGTGCGGTGACAACACTATCATCTGAGCTAAGTTCAGTTGGGATGTTGGCGATCTTTGATTAGATGCTGCAATATTTTGGGATGTATGTATGTGGCCTTTGTAGAATTTCATAGTGGGGAATTATTCAGTACATATTTTTGCATCGGTCATAACATAATTATATGCGCTAGATCACATTTGCTTGACAGCGATGTGTTACGAGTTACCAGATGATAAGTCTGTCAGGGGTGCCTCTCAGCACACCCAGACCCAATTCGATTTAGAAAAGTTTGTATTGGTGGCGTTTCATTATCATCATCATTTTAGCTATAGGAAGTCCCCCAATGACTTCCAGATTGGCGTTTATTAAGAGGAGAGTAATGTTAATAGGTGACTATCAATCAATAAAGCATTTCTATGCTTATTGTTACGCAATACGAAGTGGCTTTATGAATACTTTTACAATTTGGTGAATTATTTGGCAAAAAACTGATGTAAATAATCTGAGGTGAATCAACTGACTTAGACTTATCTAAGATCGGTCTTATAGAAGAGCTGAATAAAATTGGTAGTATACATTTCGATGGAAACAAATCACAAAATAATCAATTGGGAGTTGAAAAATCGTGATTCCAAATCCGAAATGTTGTTTACTTATTTATGAAAGCCTAATTATTAATTAATTGTGGTATAATGAGGCAATTAATGCGATTTTTACATCCATCAAAGACACTGACTTGAGGTTTAACAGATATCTGTTGAGATATTAAGAATGTGAATTTAATAGTAATTGATCTAATTGCCCTTTCTTATATAGAGCCCAATTATATTTCATGTTGGCACTTTAGTAAGAATTGTCTTTTGTTTATTTCGTGTGCGTATAAAAACTTATGACAAATGCAAAGTGTAAATAATAAAGAAATAAGGAAGCGAGTAAATTATCGAAAAGCTATTTAAAAGTTGTTTTAATGCGTTACGATTATTTTTATGGTTAACGACAAGTCCATTAATTTCCAAGCATGTTTCCTTGCGTACCTAAGTAGGTACCTACATATTTTTCTGAGAATGCATTTTTGCGCTTTGCAAGTTCAAGATTGTTGCGAAAGGCACGTCTGTATTATTGTTTGCGTTATTTTCCTGTTTCGAGGACTCGTCGAGTTCGCTTCAAACTTAAACACGGTATTGACTTATGATCGGGCAAAGCCCTAAAACCAGCATTATCGCCCGCACACCACTGCAGCCGCGCGCCCCACCCCAACATTCGGCGTTTTTATATTTTTGCACATTTAAAAAAAGAACGCGGCAGACAAAGATGGACTGATGACGAGATCCGCGCCGGAACAATGCCGTGCAAGCGGGATGGAGCCACTTCTGTCATTGCGATTGCGAAATAAAAATGTGCAAAGCGTTCCTTTTTTAAATGTGATGCTTTTTTTACGTTAGTCTGCGTTTGCAATTAGTGATGTGCGGTTGTCGCGCATATTGGGCATTAGGAATATGCAAATTATATGGGATTACGTCCGTTGTCGAGGCTGTTAAAGGCTTTATGTCGTATGAATGAGGCCACGGATGGAGTCTCAAAGATCACGGAAGCGCGCCATTCAGGCTATTCACAAGGTCACTACCACAGCTCCTTTAGACATCGCTAACAATCAGTCTACATACGTATATAGGGGCGTCTGCAGCAAGTTTCCGTGAAGAATCCGTACCTTATTTCACCGCAATCCTTTTAAGAGCACGAGTTATGGCGATTTCTCAGAGAGAATTCGTACAAAAGCCTGATGATAGAATGTTTTGAAATTGTTTTCAGTAATACCATCGCAAAAATTATTCAGACTGTTATTGTTTGTTATTATTATTTTAGAAGGGTGGTCGTCACGAGGGATTACTCAATTGGATTCGGCATTAAAAAAGGGGATAGCTGGGGGGTATTGCGTAAGCCTTCAGGTGCACTAATCAAAGGCACGTAAGGACGCCCACGGATTTTAATTCCGTCGGAAAAACGGAGGCAACCCGATGCAGGCCGCGCGTGTGTGCGTGCCCCACACAGAGGCACGCCGGTGCATGCTTTACGCGAGGAAAAAAGTACTGCGTTATTGATTTTTCTGTACCGCCAAGGGTGGGGGAGGGTGTTCGCCCGCGGCCTGAAAAACCGTCTGCTGAAAAAACCGAGACGAAAAGGCACCCCTCCCTTTTTAATTGGTAACGTAGTGTCAATAGGGCTAATCCTGGCGCGGTAATAGCCTGCTTTTGTCTCGCGAATGCATTTTTCAGTGTTGCCAAGCGAGTTTGAATGGCACGGTTTTTTGAAGTTTTTTTAGGCTGGGACAGGCAAAGGAATCCGAACTGTTCGTCTTACGGGATGCAAACTAGTTGGCTGACCGAACTTCGAAACTAGGGCAGCTCTATACGTTTTGCTAACATTTCGTATATGCACACTATTAGTGTACATGAAATAAGGTCTTGCAACTTTTTAATAAGTTAATTAAAACTATCTTAGTTATTGACTTTGGTCTTTGTCTCAATAGAATTAAGATCGAAAATCCAACGTCGCAAAAGCTTATGAATATGCTAATAGGTACATGATGGTAACTGTTTGAATGTTTTGTCGAATAATAAAAGCATATGAGTAACATAAGCAAAAGCATCTTTCCATATGTTCTATGTGTGTTTTAATAAGTAATAGTTACTAAGATTTTTTTCTAAAAATTCACAAAATTCATAATTCATTTGGGGTCAATGATCTCAAACATTGATGCTAATATGGACATGCTTCCGGGATTCCGTAATTTCTTAGTATCAGTTTTTGAAAAAAAAAAGGCATAAGTACCCATATTGTGCTAGCACTACCAAAGTACATCAAATCAATCTACCTGCTCCGATCACTGTTCATGACCATGCAATGTACAAAATAAATAATTAGATGTCTTTAGGCATTAAGTCCGTTTTGTTCAATTGTTTCGTGCAATAAAGACTCAATAATTAAAATAAATGTCAAGAACTTCTGGGTTTCTTCTTCATATAGTGCCTCTCCAATTACTGAAGGCTGGCCACCAGCTCCCGGAACTTGTCCTTGTTTTTAGCGAGGTGAATAACTGGGCTGCACTCGTTATTCCTGTCTATTCTGGGTTTGGCAATGGTCTTTTTAAAATTAGACGAAGAGTAGAACTAAAAGTTACGTAAATCCTACTGATAAGAATTTGTCAATTTATGATGGTCGCGTACTTGAAAAAAATAATAAGAACTGGGTTTTTTGTTAAACATCAACAACCTCCTCAGGACTAATTTTGGTGCTCAAATACAACAACTTTTTCTACGGGACCAACATTGAAATCTAAAAACTTTTCTTAATTAAAACTTAAGACTTTCCTTCAAAGGACAGCACATAATTATGTATGTGTATTTTGTTCGATGACTTTTCGCCATCTTGTAGGTCATCTTGCCACATGATCCTGTTCGCAAGTTATTACGTAATAGGTATACCTATGTGAAAATACTTTTTCCCCGACCTATTATAAAAACTACCCAGTTATTGCCTGCGATTTCGTTCGCGCGGTCTTTAATTCAAACCTTCCCTAGCATGGCTGAAAAACTCGCCAAAGTTTTATCATTCAACATGAATAGTTTTGGTACGCTTATGAGACAAAAGAACAAACAAACATTCATTTTCATTTATAGATAATTCTAGAAGGGTTATAAATGTCTGCTTACTTTTGGGTACGAACAGGAAAATTTGGGAAGAGCAAAGAGTACCAAAGTAGTTAACGGTATGTCTAGGTTCCTGACTCCGAATTCCATGTCATCCTTAGTTATAGCAGTTTAATAATTAAGATACTTAGAGATATCTGTTACGATGAAACAATACGTAGTGTTTACGATAAATATTTTATCGTATTATTATTGACAACTAGCTGACCCAGCGAACTTCGTTCTGCCAATTCGTTTGATAGGTACGAACAGTTTGTATAGGAAAATAAAATAGTTGTTTTACTACTTTCCTTGCAGCTTTATTATATTTTCTGACCTTTTAAACCTTCCCTGAACTTCCACAAATATTTCAAGATCAAAATTAGCCAAATCGGTCCAGCCATTCTCGAGTTTTAGCGAGACAAACGAACAGCAATTCATTTTTATATATATAGATTTGTCCTCCGAAGCCGAGAGGCGAGCAGGCCGGGTTTGGTGTTGCCAAAACGTCGTTGGTCAATGTAGAAAACGATTTTTTCTATGTTGTCTCGAGTCTGGGTGACGTGGTACCGTCGTTGTTTCTGATTTATATATCACAAGTGCTTTGGCTTACCTTAAAATCAGAGCAACGTGATGCATTGTCTAATATTATTATTTACTAGCTGTGCCTGCGACTTTACCCGCGAGGAATACGGCCGACCCCCTATTTTACTCCTTTATTAGGTGGATTAAATAATAGTAACCTATGTCCTTCTCTCGGGATCAAGCTTTTTTCGTACTTAATGTCGTCAAAATCGGTTCAGTTTTCGCGACAGTAAGTAGTCTATATCCTTCTCCAAGGTCCAGTCCCCTTGCCAAAAATCATCAAAATTCAGTGGCTTAGGCGTGAAAACGTAATAGACAGCAAATACAATACTTTTGCATTTATTTTGGCATAGATTTTTAATAATCTCCAAAACTGGTAAACTTATTGTAACGGGGCTTTCAATGGCCGATTGCTGATATTATTAGGGTTCCGCGTAAAAAAATTAAAACCCATGAAATTGTGAACAAAATCCGATTTAAATGAAGTTTTAGAATTGATTTAAAGATAAAATTAATTGCTGACATGTTTTATAAATTATGCTGAAATAATATAAATGGAAATGTGACATTAGTTTCATTTACTCCATCCGTAGACAGTACCAACTTGTGAACCAATTAATCCTGTTCATCCCAGTAGAGTTAGGATGTCCCTGCGCAGACGTAATTAGCAACGGAAGCGGCGTGACGTCACGTCCGCCAGACCGGCCACTTGCGCGGGAGACGCGAGGTCAGGGTCTGGGTTGTATGCGTCTGTCTGCTTTTGCCTGTCTGGACTTTGAAATGGGTCAATTTCAACATGGCTGAGATTTGAAGGTTTTTAATCTAATTCTATTCTAGTTCCCTGACAAATCGGTAGACTGACAAACAACGTATAGCCTAAAACGTTAAAAATTGCTGATATAAGAAACCACACTCCAATTTAAAGGGTTTAGGAGATATGCCATACCAAAATACATTTTTGAAAAAAGGGATGAATATAGTAGGGTAGTTGTAGGTTTTGCAAATTTAAAAAAAATCGTGAAATATACCTTGCAAATTACCTACTTGACGATTAAAACATAATACGACTAAATTACTGAATGTTATTCATTAAAATGCTATGAATTTGTTTTTATCGAATAATACATAGCCAAAACTAAGCAAGCTTGTAGGTACTACGCTGACTAGATAAGAGATACACTTACTTAAATATATATATGACATCCCAAGTAGTATGTAATAGGATTTGAAGTAGCATTTACAATATTATTAAGGATATTTCCAGTATCTACCTAGGTTTGTTACAAGAATAAAATTGTACTGGGCATGTCAATAGGTATTAATATTGTTTAATAAATTTTACTCGTCTTAAAAAATATGTTGGATACTTTATACTCCGCCACTGACTACATTATCTGCATTACCTCAAGGTTGACTGGTAGAGAATGTTGTATAGCATTAAGTCCGCCAATTGTACTAACCTGTGCAATAAAGTTTAAATTAATAAATAAATAAATATTGTAATTGCTACTTCATATCGACTCCCCTATGATCATGACTCTGGTACAAATGTTTATGCTTGTCACACAAACGCGTCATGTCGCTCGCGGGATCGAACTCGTGACCGCTTTCTTTTTAGTGTCCGGTCCGGGCTCAGACCACTAGACTAGACGGTCGTCATAACTTTAGGTATTACTTATTCGTTTACTTGTAATATTTAATTTTGTGTCTCGTGTAGCAAATAATTAAGCACCGTTGTCTTTTGCCTCAGTCAGGACTGAAAACGATTAGAGCTAAAAAATAAATTAACTAATAAATATTAGGCTCACAAAGCCTATTAGATCAAAGGTTTTTTTACTAATAAAAATATTTACTTTAAATAAATACCTTTCTAGCTTCAAGCCTATCGAAATCGTTTCAGTATGATAATATTCATGAAATAAGTAACTAACGTATATGGTACAATTGAATTAATTCAGGCAAAATTAAAATACCTCGAAACAAGAAATTAACTTGCTTGTATTACGAGGTACTAGCCAGAGTTGTAATGGACAACTCGTCACCTAGAGCCAACTTAGAAAAAAACCGGACAAGTATAAGTCGGACTCGCCCACCAAGGGCCCGTACTATACTATACTATATCTTATATATAAAATTCTCGTGTCACAATGTTCGTTCCCGTACTCCTCCGAAACGGCTTGACCGATTCTCATGAAATTTTGTGAGCATATTAAGTAGGTCTGAGAATCGGCCAACATCTATTTTTCATACCCCTAAAGACCACGCAGACGAAGTCGCGGGCAACAGCTAGTAATACTTATAAGATGTTCAGGAATCGAGTCTCGCAGTTTAATTACAAATGTATGTTTTCACTACCCTTGTATATACGTTTTTTGCGGCGTAAACGGCCACGTCTTTTTTTACCTTATCTTGGAAGTTTAATTTTTCACAGCTTCAAGAGACTGTAGACCTGAGTATATGGTTTAATAAGTTAGGGTTCCACAAAAAAAGTTAATTTCAACTCGATACCACGCGTTCCCGAGATAAATGGACAGACATACGGACAGCCAGACAGACAATAAAGTCGTCCTAAGTCCTTTGCGATCAAGGTATTTTGTAGGTAAGCTTGTGGTAAGCCGATGTATGCAACGTCGTTCTATAGTGGAGGCAGATGTCCAGCAGTGAACTTCTAAAAGCTGGTGATGATGGTAAAGATCCTTGAAGGATCAAGATCTTATAAATTAAACGTACTGTTAGAAGTTATACTAATACACAATGCATACTATGCAAGTGGGGTATGAGCAGCGACATTGACCGCTTACGCAATTGGTACTTGACTCCAATTCGCAGACAGGCAGCAGACGCGGGGTAACTGAACCTGTGTGTGGGACATTACAAGTCGTCGGATTATAGCTTTTATTTGTAGGTCAGTAAGACGTGTAATGCGGTGGGGTAGAGATCAGTAAGTAATATAGGATATATACTTGGATTTGTTTGGGTTTATTGTGAATTGTGGGAAACCGTTTCAGTATCTCTACTATGAACACCGAAGAGTATGTAAGCAGTGTTGCTATCTCCCGCCCCCGATTCAGAAGGTTTCGCGATAACGAGTTGTCAACCGGTGAATCACGTGACAATAATGTTAAATCCTATAGTAACACGTGGTTTTTCGGTCGATAATTTGTTACCGAAAGGTTCTGAATCGGGGGCCAGGTTTCTTACCTGGCTCCCGATTCAGAACCTTTCTAGTAAGAAAGTAGAAGTAAACTTTGAGAGGCTTAACTTATAATTTTATTGAGTGTGCCACTCCACCTCATGTACATACGCTCAGGATTCTATACTATTATATAGGTACTATAGGTATTTTTAGAGCGATGCATTGTATTTGATTATTTTGGGCTGGGAAGTGACATGGGTATAAAGATAAGATAATAAAGACTTTAAGTGACAGATCAAAGTCCACGCGGGCGTAACCGCGGGCGGAAGCTAGTATGACCTCTTAAACGTTATGCGTTTCGGTAACATTAGAAAGATCCATTTATTAAAAGTTTTTAATGTTTTCGCCAATAAAATGGCTTTATATATATTTTTCGATATTGTGTAACTAGATATCTATTACCATTTCAGAAATTGGCATATGTGAATGTTTTGATCATAGGTGGTTTTGCGGTCAGCAATATGATTTTGGCCCTGTTGATATGCATACGATGCGAAATATTTATAAGAGAAGTGAGGAAATTATACTTTTTTTTCAATTTTATTTTAATCACTAAATATCTGAGAGGTGCTTGTAGCTCAGTTGCGGCAGCGCTTTGACAGTGATTATACCAAAGTTAAGCAACATACGCCGCGGTTGTGATTAGATGGGTGATCATTGCGACCATATATCATGACATTTATCCCAAGCATGTCCGTGCTTCGGTAGGCACGTTAAAAGTTGGTCCCGGCTAATATCGCTTGATACTAGTCGTAAAGCCTAGTCAGAGGTCTTAGGGCAGCTTGTTTATTTGACAGTAAAGTTTAGTCACTGGCCTTAGAACACTCATCCACCAATCAGCACTGGGCCCGCGAGGTGGAGTATGGCCCAAACTACCTCATAGTTGAGGTGCGGCCTGTGCCCTGAAGCGGGACGCATAAAGGCATACTTAAATATCTATACTTGATACAAAACATAAATAAGGCAGATAAACTCTCTTAATTGATCTCAGTAAAGATCCCAAGAATTATACTGGTACACACACACACACACACACACACACACACACACACACACACACACACACACACACACACACACACACACACACACACACACACACACACACACACACATCAGGGAGAGGAGAGACCAACCGCTATGTGAAGGTTTCCAAGTTTAAATATTTTTTGATTTTAAAAATGTGTTAATTGGTAATGGTTATTTATATTTTTAACAATGTTGCTTAAAATTTTTCTTTATATTACATTTAAAAAAAATTCTTTATATTATATATTTAATTCGGAATGCGATTGTCGGACGATTATACAAGTTTCAAAATTTAAAGAGTAGATCCGTTATTGGCTGTAAGTTTAGTTCATAAGTTCATCTAAATTGTAATTAGAGCTGTTGATCTTGTAATAAAATAAAATAAAATACACTTCTGAAATACAATTAATTATAGAGTACCTAATAACATAAAAGTTCAACCTACAGTAAAAAAAATGTCAACAATACACTTATTTTACGGCCCCTAGCGCCAGACATGCAATAAAAAACTCGTCTAGGGACTACTAGTACCTACTAGTAACCGCCGATATCGAATAGAGAAACTTACAAACAGACTTCACGAATACTACAGTTTTGAGGTTGGGGCCCAGTGTAAGCGGGTACGTAGGCGGTAGCGACGCTTAAAGTTAAGATTCCGTAACTTCGCTGCCAATACGATACAGCGTAAATAAATAATATGAGCCAACAACACACTTATTGTCATGATACTAGACAATGTATTTTGCCAGGGCGTCTCTCATCACACCCAGATTCGAGCCAAAGTAGTAAAACCACATAAAGTGAATAAGATATAAGAAATAAATTTAGAGCAGCATAATTTACGAGGATCTTAACGCTAGAAATCATCTCTGTCAGTCAAACTTTAGGTAAAGGAAAGTCGAACTATTGTAATTTATGGACAGAAATAAGGCACTAATAAAGGAATAGAAAGATCCTACGAAAGAAATGCACCTAATTTACAAGCTTCTAGACGATTAATTTTGCTTGGGCTGTCTCCCAGCAACCCCAGACCCAAAACAATTTTAGATAAAATCGTTTTCTCAATTTACCCGAACCGAGAATTGATTCGATTTTTGTAAGTCATTACATCCCGCTGATACTGAGGCCATACCCTCGTCAGACAAGCGTGTCTAACAGCAGAGCCTGTTCACGCTATATCACGTGTTCACCAATAACAGCCGAAGCCGGCTGTCTCGCTAGTTCATTCCAACTATATGGCTTTATTTGAACATGATTGAAGTTGTATTTCGGTTAAAAGAATGTTGAGGTATGCACAAGGGTCGCTTGAACTTTTGTTATGTATTTCATTTCATTTATGTATTTCATTTCATTTATTCATAAACAATATGCATTGTGTTTGAATATTTTACATAATTTATAATAGACATGCATGCAACTAAATGACTCAAAATCTTCTACGCTATACAGACACCTTTCCAATAGAGATTTCTTTAATTTAATTTCAAATACGTTAGACCTAGTCTCTAGTTTTAATTCTTCTGGCAGTTCGTTAAAAAGCGTTACAGCTCGATTACGTTGACAATGTTTCACAATTTTGAGGCTAGGTATGATATTTCTCTTCAGGTATGAAAAAGTTATAACTAGACTGTATAATGTATAAACCTACTTTTGTTTGGGTTGTTAACATCTAATCACTATAGCAGTGGCTTTAAAAAGCCCAAAATCCGATTCTTTATTTGTATTACTAACAAAAATAGAAGCCATCTATCAAATCTGCTACGGTTTTGATAAGAAGGAAATTTATCTATAGAAGCCTTATGTCCAGCTGAGGACTATCAAAGGCTGATGATGATAGTAATGATGATGATGGCACTAATCAGCCCATTGTAATAAATGACCAGACCACAGAAGCTGCCATGACAATTACAGCGTTCAATGATGTAAGATTAATTAAATAAAAGGTTAAAATTATCATTAAAATAGCATAAATACGAGTTTTCACTTCTGCATTGAATTAGCTCTACCTTTGATTTATATTAGTTTATATACTTATTGGTTTCCCCTACCATAATAATATATGTGCTTATAGTCCCCATTAGGTACATATATTTACCTAGTTAGACTCATCATAACAGCTGTATCTACAGTTGACTAGATCACAATAACATACTAGTCGACTCATGTCTAAATGTCTAAATCAAAATTAGATTCTGGCCCCTTTTGCATTGTTTAACAAATAATAGACAAATTCAAAGCCTAATGCGTGCTATCCGCATTTCTATGTTAATTTTGACGGCCATCCCAAATAAAGGGTCTGGGGCGTAGACAACTTCTGCTTGTAGAGACCTCATCCCTCAAAACAGAAGAGGTGTAACAATGTAGAATATGAAGATGGGAGTACAACTCCTTAGGTGTAAACGATTTAGTGTAATTATACCTAAAGATTCAAGCCAGACTAGCAATTGACGAAGCCACGCTACCTTCCCGTTTCAGACATACAGAGGCTCACTTATAGACATATTTTATTAATGTATAAAGACATATTTTATTTATGTATAAAAGAATACAGGCATAAGATTAACATACATACAGCGTTAAAAAGCCGTTTATCTCGTGATTACCTATACAACCATAAAAAATAACCGTACCATGTTTTGCTAATAATTACTTATTATTATAATTTTAAAAAAAAGAGGTGAAAACTGAATTAAAATCTATCGATAAAGCTTTCTTCTTTTTGAAAATTTTTTATTAGGGCTTCAGACGCAAAACGTTCCAGCGTGACCCTAACCGATTAATAAGTCTTTAATCATATACTTTTTATGCGTACAGTCAGCTGATGTAGAATAGAAAAAAATATGGAAATCCATAGTTTGTCTTTGCCTTGATCATTTAAATCCTGAAATTTTCAAAACATTGTCGAATATTCAGCGTGTATACTTAGTCACTTTATAATCAAACAACATCATACAGCTCTGCCACAATATTGGTGCGTATGATGGCCATAGAATATTACGGTTCAAATTTCAATAGACGGGCATATTCCACAAATAGTGTGGCTCGTGGTGTCTATCAAGCTAAGTAGTCTGCGGACTGGATCTATGAGGGCGATCTATTTGTCTGTGCTAAACGTGAGGCATATGTCGGGGTTAGGGATCTGTGCTCGACTGTTCATGGCTTGTTAGGCTGATCTAGTTATTGCGGGGGCATAATCCTTTTGACGGCACTGGCAAAGATAATGACGTGTTGGCCAATTATTTCTTTTTAGGGTTCCGTAGCTCAAAAGAAAAGAAACCCTTAGAATCACTTTGTTCTCCGTCTGTCTGTCAAGGCCCTTTACATCACGAACGCGTGGAGATATCTAGTTAAAATAAATATCAAAAACTCAAGTCTGCAATACTTTGGAGCTGTGAAATAATCAAACTTCGGAGTCTTCGCAATCAAATGATACGGCCGGTTATGCCGCGTATTTCAAATCTTCGAGACTCGATTCCCGTTAAAGACGAACTATTTACATAACTTCAAGTTTGTACGGAATCCCGGTGCGCGTGTCCGACTCGCACTTGACCAATTTTTTAAATAACTTTTGAAATGGCGCCGGTTGCTGCAAGTACCGGTCATTGGCGCCGTATGCCAATAGGTGATAGTAAACACTTGACAGGTGCTTGCAGGCAACGGTCGCCATCAAAAGAATTATTTAAACACTTTCAACGACAACAGAGGTGCTTGTTGCTTAGTGGCGACACCGCTTTGGCAGCGACTACCAATTATAACCCACGCCGCAGTTGTGACTGGACCATGTTTAGTACTATTTATCACAAGCGTCTTCAATGCTTCGGATGGCACGTTAAAAGTTGGTCCCGGCTAGTATCGCTTGATACTAGTCGTGAAGCCTAGTCAGACCTTAGGTCTTGATTACATCTGAAAGTAAGGTCCTTACAACGGCCCTCAACCAATGCGCACTGGGCCCGCGTGGTGCAGTATGGCCCAACCACCTCATAGTTGAAGTGAGGCCTGTGCCCTGCACGACATAAGCTGAGTGAGGCCCTTTTGCAATGGGCTTCGCGACGCGCAGAACGGCACTGTTAGGACAAAATGATCGAATTTATTTTTATTGTGTCTGTCTATTGTGTTTTATATTTTTTATTTTATTTTCTTCTATGTAACCGTTCCACTGTTTGTGTTTGGTTCTGTTGTATTATGTGTCGTCGTGATGTCCATAGTAACATATATTTTTTCTTTTTTCTTTTCTGCAGTAGACCGTTCATAGGCTTAACTTATCTTTTACTTTTAAATCCTTCTAACAATTACACCAATGGGATAGTTTCCTGGGTCAAAAAAAGATTGTTCTATTTAGTCCGTCAGTTAGAATATCAAAAAATATTGGACACATATTTTGTCTTTTGTCAATTAAACAAAAAATGACCAAGATAAAGCGTATCAAAGTTTGGAAGTGACGTCATGCCTTGCTAAAAAGTATCGCAAGGCGTGACGTTTCGCGGAACTTTAACAGGCTATATCTTCATAATTTTTTGTTTCATTGAGATAAGAAAAAATACGTATCATATATTTTCTGTTAATCCACCTGACGGACTAATTAGATTTTTTTGGGAAACTAGCCCATTCTCTATATAGACTGTCAACGGATAAACATACTTAAATACGTTTATAAACTCAAATAACTTAGGTAAAAACGCTCGTGCTCATCTTACAAACATTTGCCACTTGCGGGATTCGAACCCACTGTAATCCGAAGCGCGTACAACTAGACTTCATAGTCGTCATATTAATAAACAAAAAAAATTAATAAAAGCTAATTAAATAGCTGTTTTGTAAAAGATTATCACATATTTGTCCTTGATGAATCAGATAAATGTAATCTATACCGAACTGGTATTATCGTTGCTGGGCCAACCTTAATAATTATGGGTAGATGTAGGTACCTCCTACTAATTAGAAAAATAATATGAAAAGAATTAGTGTGTCGTTGCGTTGACATCATGCTTATAAATAATTCTAACATACAGAGATTTTGCTACTAATCTGATACTGGTTAGGTTAGGTTAGGTATCAACAAGTTTCTAGTTGGCAGATATTGCTTCTCGATATTTATCCGCCATTTTTAGTTTATTTTACTGGTAATTAAATAAATGTAATTATGTGCCAGACAACACAGTAATTGCCGTGGTTTCGAAGTAAACAAATAACATACTTGAAGAAATATACAAATCTAACCTAATGTTTCCCACTGAATGCAGGCCGCTTCCAATCGGCCATTCTAGAAGTCACTGGGGGAGGCCTATGCTCAGCAGTGGACTATAGCTGAAATGATGCTGATAATGATAAAAAGAAAAAAAAAAAAACTTGTAAAAACGGATTTGGTGTCTGCTATCTCTGAGGTCCCGGGTTCGATTCCCGGTGTCGGTTAATGTAGAAAAATAACTTTTCTGTATTGTCTCGGGTCTAGGTGTTGAGGTACTGTCGTTGTTTCTGATTTCTATAACACAAGTGCTTTGGCTACTTACCATCGGATCAGAGCAATGTATATGTGATGTTGTCTAATCTTCTATATATATAAAAATGATTTGCTGTTCGTTTGTCTCGCTAAAACTCGAGAATGGCTGGATTGATTTGGCTAATTTTGATCTTGAAATATTTGTGGAAGTTCAGGGAAGGTTTAAAAGGTCAGAAAATATAAAAAAATTGCAAGGAAAGTAGTAAAACAACTATTTTATTTTCCTATACAAACTGTTAGTACCTGTCAAACGAATGGCGGAACGAAGTTCGCTGGGTCAGCTAGAAAAACGTACCAATAGTGTAACAGAATTTACCATACAAAACAAACAACTCAAACAATGTTACGCAATAAATAAGTCCCGCTATCATTATGTACTAAACAAAAACAACGCACAAACAATAAACTTAAGGGGTGGTGTACACGCGTATGCGTATTGACCCGCATCGTCCAAGGTCAGTGATTAGAGTCAAGGTCAGCGCGACCCTTGCGGGTCAACCCTTAATGTCTGCAGGAAGCTTGCTATACCATTTATGTCCTGGATACCACTTAGTTTTTTAAGTGCAGAATTTATCTACAGAGATGAACAATAGGACATAAACTGTGCATTATATTAAAATAGCAAATTTAAAAAAAACTGCTATATCAAATCGTTGTATGCAATTCGCGAAAATTCTGAATAGGAAGCGAACTAGAAAAGGTTTAAACCCCATAATATTGTGTTTTTTTTGGTGTCGCAAAACAAAATCCCTTAGATTATTTCTAATGAATACTGAATATAAAATTGAAAATCCTAAGAACATATCTCTAGTAAACCAGTATTACAAAAAAAAAAGTTATTTATTATGCCAACAATGGCACTTACGCGTAAAGAGGGTTGCACACTCACGTTCCGAACCCACCAATATTGACCCTGGCCAAGGTTCGGGTCAAGGCTATACCCTCACGCAACTTCGCATTCTTACAGGTGGATTCAGAAAAGTTTGTTTTTCGTATTACCAGAGGGCCTATGACTTTGATATATTTTTTGTTTGTAAAAGGAATGTTTGTCCATTTTTATTTATTTTAATTATTAAAATTGCGGTATTTGCAGAATCCTTTATTTGTGTTGTGTTATTTTAGGTAAAATGTCATTTTTTAATTTAAAAAAAGTTACCTATCATCTAGTAAACTAAATAACAAATTTATGACAATAAATTATACCTGCCAGTGTTATTCCACGTAGGTACCTTATCGATCAAAGATTGCGTAATCACGTGACATTTCTGAAGCAAATTGGTTATTTAATTGATTTACCGTCTTTGAAACGTTTACCTTATTCTATAGGCTTATAAACTAAAATACAATAGTAATTAGCTTCTCACCCTGGCAAAAACGAGACACAAATGTTATTGATACGCGGTCTCATGCGACCGCTAGGCGTCCAATAAGTTAACACGTTGCGGGACATAATGCTAAACACAATTAAAGTTTTATTGGTACATTGTTATCACGTCCACAGGCTTGTGTCCTGGTCAATGTGCGTACATTGCGGCCTTTACGAACCTAAGACTTTTAGGGCCACTTTCACCAATTGCTGATAAGTTCCTTATAACCTATCTGGCACTTGTTTTGACAGATAACCCATACAATTAGCTATTAATAGTGTCAGATAGGTTATCTGGAACTTATCAGCAAGTGGTGAAAGAGCCCTTAGTAAAATAAACACCAGAACACAAGTTATAAAGGTGTTAACAATAGCTTATCATGTCTCGGTAATTGCAGTCGTTTCTACAGTTAAATTAAAGGGTCACGTTTCTTATCACAGAGCTGATAAGCTAGTAATGTGCACAGTTAGTCCACACACTGTTTGTAAACACCCCAGCGTGTGCCGCTGCGTGACGTCTACCAGCTTAGGGTATTGTTTAACCAGTTAGTTAGTGTGTAACTACTGTTATTTGGTTAGTTTTATAGTCACTGGTTAATAAATTAATATATTTAACCAGTTGTTTATTATTTTAATTTAGATAAAATATACTTATTTTTTAATTTGCGCAAAACCTTTTTTTAATAGATCAGAAAAAAATATTTGCGCAAACAAGGATATCGGATATTTTAAATTATTTGAGAAAAAGCATTTTTAATAATTGAGAAAACACAAAAGCATTGTTTAAATTGTTAAAAAACTTCAATTTTGTAGTTTAATTGTAGGTACCACTTATTTACCTATAATTTATTTAAATTGGTTTAAATTGTGACTAAACTCCTTGAATCTTATCCATCGCCAATGCATCCCGAATAATTTCAATTCTCTTATCAGGTTAACCAATTCGTCAGTCCTCTTTTTTAAACATATCAAAATAAATAAATATCTGTTTCAAATCTAAAATAATTGATGTTTTCGTGACTTTCCAGCAAAATGTCCTTGACATAGTTTCAATGTGACTTTTCCTGCTTAAATTTATTGAATCGATATGTATGATAGATACCGGTTTTGTATTTTTGTTTTGTTTCGCCTTGAGATAATTTTCTAATCCTGTTCATAAGAAAAATGAAAGTTGCGTAACCACTTCGAAATGTTTGCGCTATTTAATAAGAATAGAATCGTTTGTCTGGGAAGATTTACTGCAAATATATTTATGATAGCAAAGTAAGCTTTTAAATGGTTTCCTGCAGGGCACAAGCCTCACCTTAACCATGAGATGGTTTATTGGGCCATACTAAATCCCTTCAAGCGGGCCCAGTGCGGATTGCGGAGGGGGGCTGTTACTTTTGCAAGGCCAATGACTAAACTTTACTGTCAAATGTCATCGAGCCGCACTAAGGCTAGTCAGTTAGGCGTGAGCCTAGAATTGAGCACTATTAGCTGGGACCAACTTTTGCGTTCATTACGAAGAGAAGATGCTTTTGATAAATGTCTGCAATGTATGCATGTCATCTGATTTTCTAATTGCAAAGCTATTGTGATAATGGGCAGGCCGTATCGCTCGCAAAGCTGACAACGTGAGGGAAGAAAGGCTCTCAAGTGGCGACCATGATCTGAAGGACGCTGCGTGGGCAGGCCTCCTACCCGGTGTATTGACGATCCAGTCAAGGTTGCGGGAAGCCGCTGGATGCAAACGGCACAGAGCCGCTCGCTGTAGCGTGCTATAGGAGAGGGCTATGTCCAGTAGTAGACAAACTGTGCTGTGACAAGGACGAGGGGGGGGGGGGGGGACTGCATGGCCAAACTGTAGAAGTTGAACCAAGTTTACAATCTGTACTTTTGTCCCGATTATAATACCTAGCACAGGAGAAAGAAAAAAAATCTTTACTTCTTGATAAACTAAGTAATCTTCTTGATAAACTAGTGTCGCCTGCCAAGAGTGGCGAGTATTGGCAATTGGCACCATTGGAGGGGACTCCAATGAAAATCATTGGGGGAGGCCTGTGTTCAGACGTGGGCGCCCTATGGCTGAAAT